>CM076446.1:15274749-16474749 GCA_038419695.1 Scomberomorus guttatus
TTAAAGTTTTTTTTTTTTTAATTCTTTAAAAATGATTATTGTTCAAAAGCAGCCAAAACATAAGGAATGCAAGGATCTCTTTTTCAAGAGAGATCAAGAGGGCAGTATAAAAACCTAATGATAGTTGTATGTGAAATTAAGATGAGTCAGCAGTAACCAGTTTATGGGAAACATCTCTTACTTTTGCACAGACTGTGTGTGTGTGTGTGTGTGTGTGTGTGAGCATGCATGTCTGCTGTCTGTCATATAGCTGTGTGATATCATGATTTCGTGTGGTTGCAGCTGCATTTTAGATGCTTCTGACCAATATGCTGAAATTTCAGTTGTGGGTTTGTTTGTCTGAGTGTGAGAGAGATTTTGAGTCTGCTATTTTGTCATATAGTTTTTACATACAGTTTTTAGCTTTGAGTCAGGGTGCTTCTGCGTCACACACAAGTCATTATCAAACCCAGTGTATACGTAAAGTGACCAGAGAAAACTCTTGCACAGTCATTGAGGCCTCCAGAATGCTGCTCATCACAGAACTGCCATGTCATGAAAGTATGAATATTTCATATAGATGCGTTAACAGTATCATTACTAATATATATTTATACCAAGTGATGTTAAAAAACAAACTGACCACATACATTTCTCTAGCTTTATATGTATTACGCTCTCATTTTACCAGAAACACCAAAGTAAGAAAAGACTAAACTGACAAAGAAATTAGTGAGTTCCACTAAATGGGACTACATCTTTGCAAAGTGTAGGATTCAGAGAGTATGAGAATCAAGTGGATGTGCAATTTGTCTACTTTTTTCCAGTTTTGGTGCTTTTCTGCTGATAATATCATGGAAAGTAAGTAAGAGGTCACAGACTTGTGAGTTAGATCTAGTGGAGATCTCATATCAGCAAGTTAATTGAGTTAGTGGTATTTCTCTCATAGCTTCCTCTGATCAAACTGTTTCCTGCAGCCAGCTCTACCAGGAATCAGTGTCCCTCTCTATGTCCCGTTGACACTGCCTCTTCCTGTCTGCTTTTGAATCATTCAGATCTTATCTTACATGTATTACTTTCTTATCAATTGAGTGGTAGTCAGCACAGTGTTATCTGCACTGGAATTAATCAGGTGTTAATGTGGTGAGGGTGTTAACTTTGTTCTATGTCGTCTTGCCCCTATACCTCCTAAACTCAGTTTCTGATGTCGTCATAACCAGTGATCAGAATCTGCAGTCAGCAATACTGCTGCACATTAACTGAAACCTGACATGAGTCACAGTGGAACACAAGATTACATTGAAGTGAATTTAACCACAAATCAAAAACAATTGACCACTTTAGATTGTGGATGCAGGTCAGATTGCCTAATCACCTTAACGTCAAATCCTAGTGCCTTGCAGGCCAGATGATGAGCTGCACGATGTACTGTAGTTATGCTGTAGTTATACATTTCCACCACCTTATGCGTCACATTTTCTGTGTTCTGTGTGTGCAGATTTAGTTAGACTTGCAACTTAGAGGAAATCTATCTGTCTTTACAAATAGGTTCACCACATTCTTCTTTCACTTTCACACTGTTTGTTCGTTGACTTTGTGTGTGTGTATAGCATTGAATCCTTGAGAGTTCTGTTTCTGTTATTGTTTATGTTGAGCGAATTTTGTTTGGTGGAACATCAATAAGTGTGGTAAAGTGTTTTAGAGTTGTGTCTATAGAATGATTCAAAGTAAAGAGGAAACTATGAGAAATGTATTTGTGGCCTGGGGTCATTACACTAGGGTGACACCACCCTGTCCAGTCACCCAACCAGGCACACAATGTTGTGTGACAGCTGATCTCTGGGTGGGTGGATGCACAGAACAGAAAAGACTTTCATCCGCATTTCCAGTGAATGACCTACAGAAACCCGTTTGGACATAAGATGACATCTTTAGTCATTGTGAAAAAACCTACTGACAGCCAGTTTTCCTCCCAGTTCAGCCATCATGGTCAATGTGAGGTTTGCATATTACCCACCCCCCCTGAACAACTGTGTATCTGTGGTAGAGCTTTCAATGTAACAGTAAAGGAAATGATGGGCAAACTTGAAAAATATAGCATGCAAATGTGACCTTAAATAACTATGCAGAAAGAAAGATAATAGGAAAGACTTCCTTTGAAACCTTATCATTTTCGCAGAGTTGAGCAAGAAACATTAAATGAAAGTATTGCTGTAACCTGAAACTAAGTAGCTTTGTCCTTCTGCTGAGCAAGCATCTTTTCAGGGGGAGATGAAACTTGAAAATTCCCTCCGTCCTCAACTTTCAGTTTGACCTGCACATTATTACCAATGGAAGATTAAATTAGACCCAGCGTAAGCCTTTTGGTTCAATCAGTGATTGATACACTCCAGTGTGATGGTCCCAAAATAATGACGGTTCATTCTCCATACTATTTTTATGTGTGTTTGGGTGCAAGTGCGTAAGCACATGCGTACATTATCCATCAGCATATGTGCCTGTGGTGGTGTTAACCGCAGTTATGTAAGCACTGCTCATTGTGACAGCTCATATTTTCCCATAGTGTTTAAACATCTGAATGCTGAATTAGTGAAAGTAAAAAATAACACAGTTTCTTAAGGCAATTTGAATAATGAATCATTGTTTTTTTTCTCGACTTTTCACATATTAATTTGGTTCTCTGTCTGCCTACACTAAGATGTGAAGCTATATAGAACCTGATATGTATAAAAAAAACCAATCATCATGCTGCTGATGATAACAAAGACGTTTGCCATGTTACATCTGCTCACCCGTCTTGGATCAAAACACTTTCTTTTCACTGATCACCACCAGAATGTAATACATAGCAGTCATCACTTGTGCTACACTCTTTGTAGATCTGTCCAAGCTGTTAAGGCTTTTGATACTGTTTATTATAGTATTTTTGTTGCTGTCCATTGGTTTTGATGATTCTGCTTATACCTGGTTAAAATATCTTTCTGTTGACTGTTGTCGCTGATGGTTTCTAATCAAGACCCCTGTTGGTTGATAAAGGTGTCCCACAAGGATCAGTGTTAGGCCCACTGCTATTTTCTCTGAACATAAATAATATTTTCCAAAATCATTGCAATGTCCAGTTTTATGCTGACGATGCCATCTTATCTTACCGTATACCATCAGCTCTATCGTTCAGTAAACCAGTCCTTCTCCAGATTACAGTCTGCTTTAGACAACTTCCAGATGTCTTTAATTAAACCTGCAGTGCGGAACTTTTACATATAAATGAATGTCTGTTACATTCAAGCCCTTGCCAAATGAGCTCACACAATACTGATTAAGCCTATCATGGCCAGATAAATCTCTCTGTATTTCATAGTATACAGAGTTTTTAAATCTCATGTCACGAGGGACATTCCCGTGCTGGCTGTTTAAATGCACACCCAGAGACTTCTGCTGGCTGAACCAGCTAATTTCTGGTTAGCCCTCTCCTAAGTGCGGCTCTTCTAGACTTTCCAAATGTTATTGTGCTGAATAGATCAAATACTGATAGTGAAATGAATCATTTCGCAGGGGTTGTGTGATGCTCGCAGCAATTTATCCACTGTTTTACAGCCGCAACAGTAGCGACAGAGTAGGCTACAGCATAGCCTATGACATAAGCACATGTTGACAGTGTTTTTGTAATTACTCTCACTGCCAGAAGGGGGAGACAAAGTCCTGCACACCAGCTATAATTTAAAACTTGTTCCAAACTCCAAAAAGACTAAATATATGCATTTCACAAGAACATACCTAACTAACTAGCCTCTTTGGGATGGACTGAAACACATTAGCTACTCAAAGGTAGTATAAAAGAAAAATATTTTTATTGCTGGTAAAAGTAAACAAATTAAAAAATGTAAACATTTATGTTGTGTTAATTAATACATTAATATAAAATAATTAAACAGTTAAAAATAAAACATTAGGCAAAGTGGTGCTTTGAGGTGAATGCTAAAGCTAGTATTGCAACATGCTCACAATGACGATGTTAACAGCTGATGTTTAGTGGGTATGTTTACCATGTTCACCATCTTAGTTTAGCATGTTAGCATGCTAACATTGGCTAATTAGCAGTATATACAAAGTGTAACTATACAACTGAGGCTGATGGGAATGTCATTAGTTTTGTGAGTGACAAATAAACCAAAACATTTAAGTTTTACTTGGAGCTAGATGAAAAGTTAAGGGATCACCAAAGTCAGTAGGTTTCATCCCCTGGGGACCATGAATGTCTGTACAAAATTTCATGGCAATCCATCCAGTAATTGTTGAGATACTTCAATCCGGATCAAAGAAGTGGACTGACCGACTGATAGTGTGGCATGGTAGTGGTGCAAGTAATGTCAGATAAGCATTCAATCTGAGCTTGGAGATTTGATCATTTGTGTGTTTTCTGGCTGAGTCCCTCCAGCCTCTCCAGTAGAGTGTCCAGTTCTCCCACAGCATTCTGTGTTGCCTGGTTTATTTGTAAGTTGCTGAGTGAAGGAGAGAGAAATGGAAAAAAGACAGAGAGACAGTCTAAAAATGTGCTCAATAATGTGCATGACAGATACAGTTTTCTAATAGCTTAATCTTACTGTGTAGGTGTTTGCTTAATGGAAGTTTGAGTTCATGTGTTTGTGTGGAGAGTTACATCTTTCGAGCCCGTACTTGTGCACCTTAAAATTTCCATTTACCCCGCTAAATGATTCAGCCCTCAGCAGCTTGGCAAAAGTTAATATTAGGTCATGAGTTCCAGTCATAAATCAGATACCATTCTGTAGTATTTGAGATGACACCAAAGTCATGTGATTAAACCAGTTTCACTCAATTACAAAATACCTCCTTGAAAATAAGAACATATTCTACGATGAAATTGTGCCTTCTTGTTAGATAAGGGATATTTTATTTTAGGGTTATTAATGACCTCCGGACAACAGTTTTCTTTAAAATATATAAAAAACTTAAGATATCTTTTGACCTTCAGGAGTACACTGTGCACATTATTTGCCAACATACACAACAAATTATCCAGGACACTAAAATTTTAAAACATCTGGTGGTGACATGATATAACTAAAATATTTCCAACACATAACATTAGAAGATTGGATATCAAACATTGTTCATAACTGCTTAAACCAAAATACATTTCTCTCTGGATTTACTCCTTAGCACCCTCTGCAGTCCACTGTGAGAATGTGGGACAGTCTACAGTATTGCATGTAGATTGCATTGGTGGGCTAATGATAATGGTGGGCTTGAATGCTGACTTTGCAGTCCTTGACAATTACTACAATGCTGCAGTTTAGGCATCACTGACTGAGGCAATATTACAATATGTCTTGCGAGCCATTCACTGATTTCTTCCCCTTTTTGGTCACAGTCAGCCATTTCAACTCATGTCAAGAGAGAGAATGTTGTGACAGTTTGGATGCACGAGGAGGAAGTTAATTTTGAGCAAGCTGAAGGAGGCAGTTTGGTTGATAATGTATGAAAACAGAAACTGACTGACTGCATGTGTTTTACACATGCATAGTGTTCCTAATATTTTGCCCACCTTATGTATGTTAATGCAGTGGACAAAATATTAGGAACACCATTCAATATAATGCACTCCAGTACACCACCACCCACTACGACCTCAATAATAAACATAAAGTAGAATTATCACCTTTCTGACAAAGTCAACGAAAGCTGAAAATGTATAAGTTTTGTAAATGTAAAATGAATGAATAAGGTTTTTGTATCAATAGTAGTATTACTGACTACACAGAGGGAATATCTGTCCTACACTAGACACACAGACTTTAGCCTCTAAAGTAGTACAGAAATGAAACCTTAGATATGGAACTTAAAATTGATACTTAAGTGCAAAATTATTAAATTAGGGGTTAAAATTGCAGTAAAGGCTGTCAATCACAGCATTATTCCATGCATTCAGAATAACAGAGGAAATAGTGCCACTCAGGTGGAAATGGTATTAGGTTGTGGTTTGAGTTTGCTGACGTGGTGGATTCTCTCTCTATGTCAGACATTTGTAAATAAGGCTCACAAGTGTGAAGACAGATGACATCTACTCGTCTCTGCTTTTGGCTGTGAGTATGTGACAGGAGTCATGGTATTCTTTCTAGAGATTCCATTGTCTTCATCAACAAGAAGTGGTTGAGGACTCTTCGTGCTGGCAGCATGAGGGGTGTTTTCCCTCTCAGCACATTTTCAGTTGTATGGAATGTCCACTTATCTGGTCGTCCACCTTACATTTTGTCATAGTCCATTTGTGTTGGGCAACACTGGTGTTTTGAAGACTTTTGTAGGGGAAAAATTTTCTACTGATTATCTCTGCATACATGATGAAGACTTCACAATCTGTGCCAATAAACTTCAGAATGACTTATCACGGGTAATGTTCAAGTTCGTTTTTATTTACCGGATGAGGCTTATGCCATACTGAAGATACCCTGGCAAGCGGGCACCATTATGTGTATATGCAAAGTGACCAGAGAAACTGCTCATTGATTAAAACATCAGCTTCTGTAATGCACAATCACTGAGGTCCCCAAACAGCTGTTCTTCACAGAACTGCCATGTCATGAAAGTATGAATATTTTATGTAGATGTGTTAACAGTAATATTACTAATTCTGTCTGTCACAAGATATTTATAACAAGTGGTGTTAAAAAAAACTGACCACATACATTTCTCTAGCTTCATATGTATTGCGCTCTCATTTTACCAGAAACACCAAAGTGAGAAAAGACTAAACTGACAAAGAAATTAGTGAGTTCCACTAAATGGGACTACATCTCTGCAAAGTGTAGGATTCAGTATGAGAATCAAGTGGATGTGCAATTTGTCTACTTTTTTCCAGTTTTGGTGCTTTTCTGCTGATAATATCACAGAAAGTAAGTAAGAGGTCACAGACTTGTGAGTTTGATCTAGTGGAGGCCTCATATCAGCAAGTTAATTGAGTTAGTGGTATTTCTCTCATAGCTTCCTCTGATCAAACTGTTTCCTGCAGCCAGCTCTACCAGGAATCAGTGTCCCTCTCTATGTCCCGTTGACACTGTCTGCTTTGTTTGAAAACAGAGCCAATACAGCCAATACAGTATTGCATGGAGTCAATTGTTCTCTGTGTTTTCTCCTCATAGTGGCAGTGCTGAACGGAGCAGATTACACTATTAATGCAATGTAATATATATGCACTTTTTAATTAAAGCACACTCACAAGACACATGAAACAGCTCCTCCTGATAGATACACCGAAATGCCAGATTACAGCAACTCTCACACTCATATACCGTGCCAAGGGAAGAGAATTTTTTAAAAACATTAACTGAGGAGAAAAGCACGTAATCACCAGTACATAGTTTAAACACCACAATAACTCATCTAACATCCTTCATCAATGATCTGTCCAGAAGTTTCACTCCTATCTCACTGTCTACTTTTGTCTGTAATGTAAATATCATAAAATAACTAGTAAGAGTCTCACTTAAAGGGTGTCATAGACAGTGAGCAAACACACCACTCTATTTATTAAAATTATGTGTCAGAATATTGGCATGCACATGCATACACTGTGTATAAGCATATTTTCTAGGTGTACATGCTACAGTTGAGCCACAGTGTGAAACTTTTCCAACCTCATAACTTGATCATTGAAGATAATGGTGGGCTTGAATGCTGACTTTGCAGTCCTTGACCATTACTACAATGCTGCAGTTTAGGCATCACTGACTGAGGCAATATTACAATATGTCTTGTCATCACTGATCTCTTCCCCTTTTCGGCCACAATCAGCCATTTCTACTCATGTCAAGAGAAAGAATGTTGTGACAGTTTGGATGCAGGAGGAGGAAGTTAAATTTGAGTAAGCTGAAGGAGGCAGTTTGGTTGATAATGTATGAAAACAGAAACTAACTGAATGCATGTGTAATGTATGAGCAACATTTTACGGGTAGACATATGGCTCTTAGTTGCTCATAGCGCTAATAGTACACTTGTCCAATTTAATATTTCATTACAGGGCAAAAATGGCTCAAAAATGAAATGTGAATTATTTTTTAAACTCTCATAGCTGGAACATTCAGTGCAAGTATGCCATGTTGAATCTTGAATTAAGACAGGTATTTCTTCTGTCAAGTCCCACTGATTTCAGAGAGTCAGTTCAATGGCTTTCAAACCCCAATATCATCAAATTGAGTTTCTATCCATAATAGAGAAGACTGCTGATTGGGTTGTACCAGTTACTCAGAAAACAGGTTTGTGCTATATGGGAATTGTACTTACATAGTAGCCTCTGATCTGGGAAAAGTCCTCTGGCAGCTTCTTGAGACTGAAAGGGAACTCCACAAAACGACAGCACTGGTAGCTGCACATTGGAGTGCAGGCAAATCTGAAGCATGACCAGGGAAGAGAACCAGGGCGGACAGGAGGAGAGATCGAGAATTCATGCTGGTGGACAAGCTGCTGAAGTCTTCTGGCTGGTGAGAAAGGAAGAGTCGGCTCTCAGGAGTAGGAGATGCTGCTGGTTCAATAGACTCAGTGGACGTAGATGAGACTTCTGAAAGGAGCAATCTTTTGACAAATTAGGAACAGATCCCTGAGGGAGGAGACTGGAACAATTAAACATCCTACATGTTTTTTTTCTTGAGAATGGGCTACCTCTCCCATGAGATGGGCTGGCACTAGTTATGAGCCTTATCATTATTATCATTGTTGGTAAGGTAGTAATATTAACAGTAGTAGTATTATTGACTGCACAGAGGGAATATACAGTAGCATCCCCTTTATCCACCAAACAAGCACAGATATGGAACTGATAATTGATACTTAGGTGCAAAAATAAAGGGTTTAAAGCATTAAATTAAATGCTTTAAATGCTGTAAAATCACACTAAATTATTTCATGCATTCAGAGAAGTGAAACTGAATATGCTTTGGATTCCCTCTGTATGTCAGACATGGAGTTATATTTGCATATAAGGTCTGCTCTCTGCATGTCAGGGTAACAGAAATGCCTGCCCAGTGTCCAGGCACTTCGTGTGTCAGACAGAAACAAGAAAGAAAATATTTGAGAAGGATAGAAAAATCAAGGGTTTGACAGCCCCCAAGAGTATAAAGATCAAGTCACACGTTTCCTGCAAGAACAAAAATATTTGAGGATAGAAAAATCAAGGGTTTGACAGTCCCCAAGCCACAGCAGATGGTCTACGTGAGTGTGGTCCAGCCAGAGAGCCTTTGAGTCCAGGAGCAGGAGAACCAGCAAGTGAACTGATGTCTGGAGGAAAGACATTACTTGATTCTTTAGATCGGCATGAAAGATCAAAGGACTGAAAAGGTATGGGTGGATTTCTAAATGTATAGGGAGTGTTGTTCCCTGCAGGCATAGCTACAAATCTACAAACAAATGACTGAACTACTTGGAAATCAAATCTTTTCAAGATCTGACTATGTGAAGTGAATGTGAAGTGTCAAAGATATTGCAGTATTGTTTTGTTTGCAGATGACACAGATTTTTTAGTGCAGGAGATTAATTAAACACTTTAAATGAAACAGTCAAACTTGGTTTGATAAAAATAAGTTCAGAGTATCGCCAGAGGACGTCTGAGGACAAGGATCGTAGAGAGAAATTTAATTTTAAGCATGAGTATGCACAGACTACATTAAAGCAGATGTGTATATATGTGTACAAGCAGTATGCAGCGTCAAACTGTGGAATTTTCTAGAGAATGATTTAAAGGATTGTTCAAATATTTTTCAGTTCAAGAAAATGTATAGAGAAAGAAAGAATAATGAGACTAAATGAAGTGGACAAATAATTTCTTAGTTGATACTAAATTATTGTGTATGGGTTTTTTCTCATGATACTTGTAAGTAATGGTTGTTAAGTAACTGGAAATGACAGACCATTCATTTCTATCATATGTTTGTGTTTTGAGTAAGGCGCAGACAAAATAAGATTTTCATGAAATCATGTAATGTGTACAAGGAAATTTTATTGTATTTTGTTCATGAATCGCATCCTTTTCTGGAACTGTGCATTGACAGGAGCGGAACAAATAAATGAAATGTAATGAAGTTAAAACATTGTTAAAACTAAAAAGTTGAAATTAAATCATTGTTGAAATAAGCAGTTGAATAATCTTACAGTAGAAACACACATATAATATCTTAACAGCTTTCTATTTTCGACAAAATACTTAAACATTTATGCCATGCTGATATGTTAAATAACATTGTCATGTTAAATATTGCTTAAAAAAAAGTACAAAATAGAGAAATGCAAAATATCACAGAAATGAAGCTCAAATGTGTAATCTTCATTCTGCTTACAAGTAATGTCAAGTCAAAAATTACATCTTTGATGTTAGCTTAGGGGTTCATCAACTTCCAGCTCTTTGGTGTTACAGTGTTGATGTTGCTGTTTCTGTCTGATCATGTGTGTGTTTTCTGGCCGAGTCCCTCCAGCCACTCCAGCACAGTGTCCAGTTCTCCCACGGCCTTCTGTGCTGCCTGGTTTATGTGGAGCTGCTCAGAGTGAACGAGAGAGAAATGGAGAAAAGACAGAGAGAGAGAGAGCGAGAAGTGGAAAATGAGGTAAATGATGAGCATAATTCATTATTTTTCTGTTGGCTTTGTCTTGTGTGAGTACGGTTAGGTTATACAGCTATACAGTGTCACATCTTCTGAGCCTGGGTTTCAAGTTGAAATCCTTTTTGCATGGCTGCCTATCAGGAGTCAAAAATTTAATATATACTGTAGTATTTAGAATAAATAGATAACAGTAGATAGATAGATAATAAATAGTATTACTTTTAAGATTTCTTTTGACCTTCAGGAGTGTTCCATTTTTTGTGAATTAAAAAACTAAATATTCATATAATTTATGAGAGTAGATTGTGTATGGCTTTGTGCAGGTCTCACCTTTATTATTATTATCAAGTAAAACCTGGGGTTTACTGTGTAGCACCCTCTAGAGTCCACTGTGGAAATGTATTAGGATATGTCTTCAGAGTCAATAGTTTGTCCATATATTACATACCTTGATAAACTCAGCATGCAGGGAGTCAATTGTTCTCTGTGTCTCCTCTCCACAGTGGCAGTGCTAAACAGAGAAGAGCACGATTATTAATGTGTCTGTTTTGTAATGAAAGCACATTTTATCATTGAACAACTAATTTATCGAACAACTATACACTTACACATTTATGTATATCTCTTCTGATGCTGACAAAAGCATTGGCCAGAGCGCTGGAGCTGCGTTGCTGCTGTGGCTGAGAAGAGGCGTAGTTGCTGAACACTCTCTCAACGTAGAAACGCAGCACAAGATGCAGGAAACAGCAAGTCTGCCCCTCCTGAAAGGTCAGATAACAGCAACTTTCAAGCACTCATATTGCATATATTGTTTGTATAGCCTTGATCAGTCTAGGGCTTAGAATTGAGAAATATTTGAGACAGAAACTGAGGATGGAAAGCATATAATCACCATTACATGGTGAAAACAGCACTCGGGACAAGGACTCACCTGAACATCTTTCATCAATGATCTGTCCAGAAGTTTCACTCCTATCTCATTGTCCCCTTCTACCTGTAATACAAAAACCACAAAAAACTCATTAGAACCTCTCTTAAGTTTATGTGAGTTTTCCATGTGAGTTTGTTGAGAACACTTTGTGATATTTTGTGTATTTGAGTGTAGTAAAGTGATTGCCTGTGCCCGTATTTGTTGATTTTGTGTGTGTATTAAACTCACCGCATTTGAACGTATGGCGGAGTAATATTTGCGCAGTTCATGTGTGTGAACATTGACAGTGCAGCTGTCCAGATGCAGAGTTCGGCTCTCCGTCAGGTCGCTCAGACAGCTGAGCAGGAGGAGCAGGCAGAGAGAGCAGCCGAGTAACATCTTCATCACTGCGGTTATCTGGTGGGAAAGCTAACAGAAACATTTTGCTTGTTGAAATCTATCACAATTAATTATTGCAATGATTAGTTGCCAACTATTAAATTAATCGGTGACTATTTTGATAATCGATTCATCGTTTTGAGTCAGTTTTTTAAGAAAAAAAGCCCAAATTCTCTGATTCCAGCTTCTTAGGTTCCTTTCACACCTACCTTGTTTGGTCTGATCATTTGATCTGAACCAAAATTACAGGTGTAAAACCCCCCCGGACCACAGTCTGGACCAAACAGCCGAAATCTTGGTCCGACAGTCTGGATCAAACTGAACCATGGTTCGGTTTGTTTTTAGTTAGTATTTTTATTTAGTAGAGCTAGTATTGTTTCATCTGTAAATATCCTAAATTCCCTTAACTCCATCACTTTACCAGAACTTCATTATATTATCTCTATAATATGGTAACATTGGCCCCAGCATTCTTTCAATTATCAATAGCTCCCTGGAAACCAGCCATATTCCCCAATCTTTCAAACATGCAGTAGTCCAGCCACTTTAAAAAAAAACAGAATCTAGACCCTTTAATCCTCAGTAATTACAGACCAATCTCCAAACTCCCCTTTCTTTTTAAAATCCTTGAAAAAGTAGTTTTTAACCAGCTGTTGTCCCACCTGGCTCAAAACTGCATTTTTGAAGAATTCTAATCTGGCTTCAGAGCTCTTAATAGTGCAGAGAATAACTACTGAGAATAACCAATGACCTCCTCTAGCTGCTGACTCAGGTACCTGCTCTGCCCTCTTGATCTTAGACCTAACTGCAGCCTTTGACACTGTAGATCATTCTATTCTCATTCACAGGTTAAACCAATGGGCAGGGGTCTCTAGTTCTGCATTAAACTGGTTTTCTTCCTATTTGTCCAACAGATCTTTCAGTGTCTCTATTAGCAACTCTTCTTCCTCAGCCCCCCATGTCGTCCTGTGGTGTCCCCCAATACTTGGTCCAATCCTCTTCTCCATCTATTTGCTTCCACTAGGTCACATTATTCAAAAACACATTTCTTTTCACTGTTATGCAGATGACACACTCCCCATAGAGCCTAATAACTACAACAAACTAAATGACCTCAATAACTGTCTTCAATACATCATATCCTGGATGGCTGCAAACTTTCTGCAGCTTAATAAAAATAAAACTGAAGTTATTTTATTTGTATCATCTCCAAACAGATTAATTCTCTGTACCTCTGACCTGGAGAAAGTCATCCATGCCTTCATATTTTCCATCCTTGATTACTGCAACTCATTATATTTTGGTATCACTGAGTCTTGTTAATCCTGTCTCCAACAAAAATGCAGCAGCAAGAGTTTTGACAAGGAGCACATTACTCCCACTCTTGCCTCCCTACACTGGCTGCCTGTTAGCTACAGAATTGATTCTAAAATTATGTTGTTTATTTACAAGGTGTTAAATGATTTCTCCCCCTCTTATATTACAGAACTCATGTCCCCATATCACACTGTCAGAGAGCTGAGATCGTCTGACCAAAGAGATCCCGAGATCAGGACAAAGTGTTATGGGGACAGGGCTTGCTCTATGGGTTCTGTGTGACCATGTGCCTTTACTAGTATTATTATTACTGTTATTATTATTGTTATAATTATTAGCTTTTATTATTATCTATTATTATTTTCTTTTTTTCCTTCTTTTGTTTTTGTCTTCCTCTGTGTGCTGTGAAGCACTTTGGATCAACTGTGTTGTGTCTAAAGTGCTATATAAATAAAGCTGAATTGATTTGATTTAGTGCGAAAATATTTTTGGGATGGTTCGGACTTTCGGACCAATTACAGGAAATTCCAGCAGCCTATCATCATAGAAAAAGGAAAGAAAGAAGCCACAGTAGCACATGTGGAGAGGAGGAGACCGAGACTATGTTATTAAGAGTCAACTGGAAAAAACTCGACACTTTCCAGATATGAGAGAGAGGATGGGAGAGCAATGCCACCTGAAGATAAAGAAACTGTAGTATATATAGTATAATAATATAACATAGTGGCAATTAAATTAATCTGTTCATTCATTTTTCTCCATTAATTCAAACAGCGATAGAAGCCAACCTGCCGAATTGACAATATGCCAACATCAGACGAACGCCTGTCTACAAACAGATCAATGTCAAATATAGGGGAGATGCAGTCCACATAGGTGATGACGACAGGGCAGGACGTAGGTATGTCATGTAAAGTTCTTTAGTGTGGTCGCATAATTGCAGTGTGAAACCAAGACTAACTGAATCAAATGTATACAATGTAACAAAAACATGAACCTTGGTTCAGACTTTCAGGTGTGAAAAGGCCCTTAAGTGTGAATATTTTCTGGTTTCTGTAGTCCTCTATGACAGTAAACTGAATATCTTTAGGTTGTGGACAACACATTTGAAAATGTCATCTTGGGCTGTGGGAAACAGTGATTGACATTTTTCACCATTTTCTGACATTTTATGGACCAAACAACTAATCACTTAATTGAGAAAATACATTTATCTCTGTATATGTGGGTAAACTGACAATTGGTTTCATTATTGATTATTCAGTTTCCCTACTATTTTGATTGCTTGATAAATCATCTACTCTACAAAATATCAGAAATTGTTTTTATAAAATGCTGGTTACAATTTCCCAGAGCCTGAGGAGACATCTCCATATTGTTTGTTTTGTTTGACCAACAGTCTCAAAATCATTGGAATTCAATTTACAGTCATTTAAGGAATATACATAACAGTGAAAAGCAGCAAATGCACACATTTTAGGAGCTGAGACTCTTTTTTAGACTCTTGTGTGTCACGCTCCAAAAACACAGAATCCTACACTTCCACTTCCACTTTCATTAGACCCCCTCTGTCTCCCAAATGCCCGCTTCTTTAAAACCCCACACCTCCAGTTTGCTTTCTGTTAAGCCCAATCTGAGATAACATTAATTTTTCAAATTGTCAAAACTCCCTCCAGAACTGCCCCCCAAAAAGATATTACAGAACTATTTTCACAGGCTGAGTAGTACAACTCATGATGGGCAATCTGAACTTCTTATGTAAAATTGGTGGAGTGCCCCTTTAATAAAATAATTAATAAAACCGCTGTTGATTAATTTTCTGTCAATCAAATAATCAGCTACTTTTTCAGTAAAGCACTTACAATAAACAATTAAGTACACATTTAAATAATATGTAATATATAAATCGCACGGTGTTTAAATATATTTCTCTCATCCTAGAAGACTTTTCTATCTAAATCTGTGTTGTTCAGGTACCATCACCCACCACCATGACCTAGAACAGCATCACATGTGTTTATTGACTCACCTGTGTGTGTTTCCTCAGAGGAAGAGTCCTGGTAGAGGAGTGTGTCTCTGTCTCCATGCTGTCTCCTCTTATAGTGGAGTCGGGGGGATTTTAGCAGGTATGACGCAGACACATACACACACATGTACCTGCACATGTACAGGCACACTAATTGGTTTACAGGAGGAGGAAGTGTGTCGCAATTAAAGGAACTGCTGGCTGATGTCTCAATACCTGATGTGAAGAAAGGGAAATGATTGAAGATTTCCTCCTCCCTGATGTGTAGTGTGATTATTTTAGAGAAATACCTTCACTGTCAACCTGTCACTGTCACTAAGTCATTCATTAGAGTGTCGTCATTCCTCTGCAGCCTAAATGTTTTCGGCTTCCTTTTTTCCTCATTCAAAAGCACTTTACATGTGATTTTTTTGGTGTTGGTGTATGGTTTTAGGGTGAAAAATATCTGTGTTTTGCAGCAATGTCAGTTTGTTTTTATGTTCTCATATAGACTTCTGACCAGTCACCGTGTCTGCTCTCAAATATTGTATAATAGTTTAGTTATATACTGGAAATAAAACATCCCTCAGTGCAGCAGTGTGAGAGATTCCCTTACAGTAAGCGTTTTCCTCAGGTAACAGTATCACTGGCAGTGACTTCACTCCCATCAGACGAGTCTTGATCGGAAACACCTACCGGACCTGCTCACCTGCTTGTGCCTGCCCGGTCAGGTAAATTTTTCATGACTGCTGAAAATTCACTCACAGCGGAAAAAAATCATGAGGAAGGAAGTCAATTTGAAACAGGAATAACCTGTGTTCATGGAATCATATGAAGTCAGGTAATACCATCTTTAGTAAAAAGGGAAGTGCCAAAATTCCCTCTCGGAAGTGGGTCATTCCGTGTCAAATCAGAATGCAGGAAAGTGGTTGCAGCACTGTCTCAGATTTTGTTCAAAGTTTGTCGATATAATGTTTAGGTCCCAAAGCTAAGGCATGTAAAAATATTTAATGTTTTTATATTTGTTTGGCCCTTGATATTTTTTAATTTTTACACTTTCAAAAACGCCTTATATGGGAAGCCATGTTTGGGCATATCTTGAAAAGTATTATTCCTAGCCTCGCCAAACTTTATAGGATGGAAGACAAACATGTTTTTTTTTAGTATGACTGAACCATTAAAGGTTTGTCCTGCATGCGAAAAAGTGTAAAATTCATTTTTTTGCACCCATATGGTATCAATCATTATTTTTTCTTCATATACATTCTTTTATTATTTTTGTGCCAAAATTTGAGGTCTCTACCACTAATGGACATGAAGATGTTAAGAATAAAACAAGGCGTGGTAGCATTTTTCGGTCATTTTCATAGGACCAAAATGGTATGTGGGGCAGCTAGTAGGAACATGAAAATGTACGTGGAAATAGCTTAATGTATTGTCATTTAGTGTACCAAAGTGTCAGTGTCCCTCCATGTTCCCTTCATAGACAAATACACATGGTTAAAGGCATTGTTTTAACTCCTGGAAAAAAAACGTCCATAATGAAGAAGTGGGGTCTTCCCTTATTATCTGTACTTGCGTGTGTCCCAGCCTCTGGAATATTGATTGGAGTAAAGAAATACACGTTTTCTGTAGGCTCATTTTACTATAGGTCATTAATAAATAATTAATAACCACATCCAACCTTTTATGTGGAAACACATTTAGATACTGCCACTGGAGCTTGAGAGGGCCATTTAGGACGCCACTTATTCCTCCTTATATATATCAAAATATTTCACTTATTTTCAATATCCAGGACCTCACTGGAGATACAATTCCCATCTTGAATGCCTTCTATTCCAATGAACATATTGAAAACATGTTTATTCTTTATTTCTTAAAATTGACACAGGACACAGGACCTATGATGCAGGAATTCAATAATCATGGAGACACTGAGGCAAAAAAATGTAATGCCATAGGTAAAAAATCTCTCACATCTGTGTCTGTGTCTATCCTACACAGTTTGGTGAGGCTAGGAACAATACTTCTGAATACTGTCTACTACTAAATAATATCAAGGGGTGACAAAATATGAAAACATAGGATGTGAACAGAAATATTTTACAGGCCTTGGTTTTGGGAGCTATTCATGATATAGACAAGGTTTGAACAAAATCTGAGATGGTGCTGCAACAACCTTATCTGATTTGAGACAGAATGAGACAAAAACATGTCAGCGTCTGACATAAAAATAGCCGACAGTGCTTCACAACTCTGGAATGCTCAGTGCTTGTTTCTAACCACTAGAGGTCATCCCAAAATGTGTCATGTCACATTTGTGTTCATATAATACAGTTTATTACCTTAATACAGACGATTGTTTACCATTTGTTTAGTATTAAAGTGTCTGAGATTGAGTTCCAGTCACTTTTACACATTTATTGCCTCAAAAGTAACAGAAACACCTGCTAGCACAGTACAAAAACCCTGCAGTAAATGCCAGTTTGGTTAAGTCAGTAGTTCCCAACCCTTCTTGGATTTTTATCATTGTGACTCCTTGTCACAGGTTGCATATGACAATGATTTACAAGCATTTTGATTGTGTCCGCTTTAGCTATTGAATTCCAAAACAAATAATACATAACAGCTGGCATGTTGAGCTTCAACTCAAAGTTTAAAAAAATATAAAACTTAAAAGGTAAGACAATGTCATTTGAGTAGCTTTTAGAGGCCTGAGGAGGTAAAACTATCAAATGTATCACAATAAAAAAGCAAAGAAAAAAGAATAGTATAAAAATAATGTGTGCAGCAGAAACATTTTTTTTATAATGTCCTGTCCTTGGTAATCATTTTCAGAGTTATCTTACAACCCCTCAGGTGGCATTGACCCCCAGGATGTGAACCACTGGGTTACACTATAATGGTTTGTTGATACTGACAGAGACATTGATTAAACTCTAGTATTATTTTTTAAGGTTGGAGCTTGTGTTGCAAATATCCTCTTTCTGTCATTTTTGTGAATGGTCTACTTATGATCACTGTTCATTTTTGCTATTGGAGCTTTTTTTGTTTCTGTTCTAATTTATGATGATGAGACTTTCCTTGTTGGCACATATCATACCTATTTTATGTGAGTTTTCAGGGCAACAGAAAGCAACTTTCACAGCTACAAAGAAGCCAGATTGTCAAAGCCTAAAATGTTATCAGTAGCAGTTGCCACAAAGTGAAATGATATTTGATATTGATTGAATTGATATTTCCTGCAGAGCTAGTGAAATGTATTTTAAGGTGTTTTTTAAAAATGTTTTCACTTCCTGTATTTGCTTCTCTTTGTGAAAACAACCTTCCCTTCTGTTGTCTTTTTAACCAGGGGTAACCTTTAATCTTTCATCATCATCACTGTAAAAGAGGTTTAGTCATCTGGAGCTAACAGAAAATGCTTATATATATATTCTACATGTTCATATTGCAGTCATTGTTTAGATTGAAGGCCGCATGGATAAATCTGTGACTGTTTTCAAAATATAAACATATTGATTACACACAAATTACAGGTCAAATTTAACAAAATGTGACATACAATAAGTTGTGGTGGTAACCACTGGCATATGCTAGCAGAGGTTGTGAGAAAACTGACTGTCGTGAGTTATTCTTAACACATAGCACATCCTGAACCTGAACTATGTTTTGTCACAAAAGCTGTTATTGTCCATTGTCAATGCATTGCAAGTTAACGTTTTATTGTGAACACTGTGTACTGTACCCAGGCATGGATCAACAAACTGTGTCCAGGTCCACTTGAAAAGGTTGTCTTGAGTACGGTTCATGTATACTCGGGTTCGCATCAGGTGTGAAAACTACTGTACCAAAACATGGAAGTGGACTGAGTGCTTTATTCCACAATGGATAAAGTAAAACAGGATGCCACTCTGTTGTCTTACATGGTTCTATTTCGACCTCATTCAGACTGTCACCAAGGTCTTCGCCTTGAATGATGCCATCCTTCTACTTGTCTTCAAGACCTAATGTCAACAAAGTCATGTGACTGACCTTAGGAGGCTTGGCTCGCCATCTATAAGAGCAATGCCTCTTCCTCTTTGACTTCCTCACCTCATCCGAGACTGTAGGTGCGTTCTGCAAAGTGTCATTTACGAGCATTTTTTGTAAGTATTAAATATTATAAATGTCTATAATTATGTTGTGGATAATTCTTTTTACATTTCATTTCAGATTATTTGCTTTTTATTTCTATACATTGCTTTGGGCTTTCAGTCTCTTAAGAACACACCACCTTGATTGTAATCTTCCAGGTTCCATGTACATTATGTCCAAAGCTGAGTTCAACTTGTTTGATAACAGGATAAACAAATATACGGTGCATTGTTTTGTTTTTCCGTTTTTCGTGTGAATTTTTCATGTTCAAATCAGAAATTGGAATAGAAATTAAACCAAAACCAGAAAACAACTTGCTTTTATTGGTATATGTATATTATCTGCCCCGACTGACCACAGGGTCTAAGTGCCCAACTGAACTTACATCTGACTGGCTGGCAGGGTTGCTTGTCTCGTCTATCGTCATGCCTGCATTCAAGGATTACATCTGGTAATGGCCACGCACAGATCCCACTGTTGTAGGTGGGTCTCGTTGGTTTTTCCCTCTAAATGCACATTTGGCAGAGGCGCCAACTCATGAGGAAGACTCTGTGTTTATGTAAATAATGTAATAAATGTAAATATACAGCATATTGTATATTGTTCAGATTGTAGAAGTTAGACTATCACTGTAAAGTTGATTAGCTGATCAGCACTCCTCTGCAACAAACACAAGTTTGTCCATCATTTAGCTGGTAACCAATGTATTGTAGTTCCACATAGCTGCAAAGGTGACCCATCCTTTGTCCTTTACTTCTATTAATGAGGCACTTACAGAAAACAGTTGCTATAGCCTCTGTAAGAAACTTCAGTCCAATTGTTTTTTGTCTGAATTTTCTCAGGTGAAACTACAGTGTTTTGCACAGGTTTTTGCCCAATAAAACAAACAAACAAAAAAACAGCCTTTCTTTCATCCTGTTCTGAGCCTAGTTCAAAAGCAGCTGTTTTTATCCTTATTGTAACAAGTTAAATTAGAAATACTTACTAGCATTCAGTTTACACAAACATGTATGACTGATATTCTCATTTTCTTGGTGAGTGTTACTAGCAAGGTAGTTCGTCAGTGTGTGGTTGCAGACTAAAGCCCCATTTCCTAAAAGCATCTTAAGGCTGAGATGATCTTAGTCCCATTGTAACTTCTTGGACTAAGATCATTTTAGCCTGAAGATGATTTTGAGAAATGAAGCCCAGTCTAATAGGGATTAATGTTGCAAACAATCTGAGGCAGTAATCCTCTTCTCAACATATGCTTCCACACAATATGCTCAACAGTGTGTTCAACAGTATATTCAAGTAATTAACAAGTGCAACATCTTGCAGTAAGGGTTATCATTGTCATTTTAACAAAAACAGTGAACACAGTGACTCAAGGAAAGTTCAACAAAAAACATCTTAACATTTTATGGGATTAGATTTATTTCATGATAATTAAAGACAATCTCCCAAGAATCAAACAAAAACATTTATTGACAGTTAATAAAAATAATGTGAAACCAAAAAAATGACCTCAAAGGCAAAATTGACATTCGATTATAAAATTCTACACTTTTCTTTCACTGATCAGGATCTCTCACATTTTTGGTTTCACTGCTGAATTTTTCAGTTCAGTGGTCTGGATGACGAACAAGTTGTATGAAACTGAAAAATTCAGCAGTAAAACTGAAAAAATGGACAGCAAAAGATCAATCGTGATCAGGGCAAGAAAAATTGAGAATTTTGTAATTAGGTGTTGTATAGTTTTATTGTAACTTCTGTCTTTGAGCTCATTTTTTTTGGTTGCTCTTCATTATTCAACAGCCAGTTAAGTTTGTTGACAATGAGTAGCTACGCTTTATTAATATGGTCTATTTCATAATGGAATAAAATGCACTTTTAAGCTTTCAGTTAGGCTATTCAATTAATCAGGTCAGTTTGTTGGCAGGGTCCCATGGCTTTGGAGTAACCTTCTATCTATCTATCTATCTATCTATCTATCTATCTATCTATCTATCTATCTATCTATCTATCTATCTATCTATCATAGCCAATGACAATGTTTTTGTACAGATGCAGCAGGGGCAGAATTGTTTTATAGTTTTGGTTTTATTTCTCTTCCAATTGCCGATTTGAAGACAAAAACGGGCAAAGCATGTGGATTTCTGTTTTTTTTAATTCATGGAAAAATAAAATAATGTATTGTATATTTGTTTATCCTGTTATCAAACAAGTTCAACTCAGCTTTGGACGGAGGGTACACGGACCTTCCAGTTTTGCCATCACACTTCCACTGACAACTTTCATTTTCAATGTGTATGTGGATTGTTTTTTTCAAACTGCTAATTTTGTTTGAAGTTTACAGTACCAAAGATACATTTTTAATTGATATAAACTGAGAAATGTTCCAAATGTTAATGTCTGAGAATCTGAAAAAAGCAAACGTTTTTCATTTTGATTTTATTTTTCATGATTACACTTTGTATTATACTGTAATCATGTATGACTTTAACCTGGCATTGTGACACCTGTCAAAAGATGTGTGCAGCACATGTATTAAACTTCGATTGAAGCTGAAGGACCCAGGACTCGAGAATCAGCCCTGTACCTCTTAGACAGGCGAAGAGGATTTAAATTCTGTGATCTACTAAATGCTGTGGAGGAAAATTTCACAACTGCATTTGTTGTAATGCAGAATCTAGTGCTGCCAAAGTCACCCATATCACAGACCTGCTATTCAAGACAGCTGTACCAGTATGTTTTGGTGTTGTTCGCCACCGTGGCCACAGTCAGAATCAGAGAAAAGAGGACATTCACATGAAATACTAAACTGTGAAACACTGAATACTGTAAAACTGAAAGTAAAAACTGAAATATTGAGTCACTCTGAATATTGATTTGAGACTGAATACTGAGTTACACTGAGTAGCATTGAGCAATGAGTTAAACTGAATACTGTGACACATTGAATACTGAAACACTGAGTAACACTGAATACTGTGAAATACTGAGTAACAAGTACCATGGAATATGGAGTTACACTATGCAATACTGTAAAAAAGTTCATGTTTTTCCAGGTTAGTGCAATTCCCAAAGAACTGTTTCAGAATTTAGGCTCAATGAGTCAGTTCTGCAATGAGCTTGTCTGGTCACCACTGTGGTAGCTCTTTTAAAAAAAGGACAGCTGTGACCTTTAATAACACTCTGCGGGTTAAAACATTGGCACGTTCATGCTCAGGGGTTTTGGGGTCTGGCTGGCATTTTCCAAGGTATGATCTTGTACATGTGTAATATTGCCCGTTAATGGGCTGTTTTTGTTGTAATTTTCAGCACTTTACCTACTGGTTTTTATGTTAAAGAATGTTAAATATTGCAGTTATATCACACTTATATCCATTACATGGCTTTGTTTAACTAGAGTTATCTGCTTTTGCAAAAAAACAAACTTTAAATTTGAAAAAAAAACTACCTTACCTGTATTTTGTTGTTATTCTTACTTACTTAACCCAACTGCAGTTTGAATGATATTACCTAAAATGCACAATAAAAAACATGATTTATGAAAATTCATAATTTGTTTTTGCAAATGAACTCTTCAAATGATCAAAGAAAGAAGTTTTATTTTCCATTATTTGTACAAAGATTCTTTATACAGAAGAATAATATACAGGAGATAAGAATAAAAAGAATAAAATGACATTTTTACATGGAGTACCTTGAAAATCACAGGCACATTTTGGACAGTTTCAACTACACGGTAGTTATGTTTAAACTGGTTCTTCTAACATCCACATGTCCTCTTGAACATAACTACCTAACATATAGCATGTCTGTCAATGTACCTGTATTTTCAGGCTTTCCTCATTCTATTTTTCTGCATTGTATATTTGTAAAAAAAAAAAAAAAAAAAAAAAAAAAAAAGTGATAAATTGCAACTCCTACAAAAACCTAACCCTAAATGTCAGTATATTCAATTTCTGGCGAATTATCATCAAAGATAAAAAGCTTGAACCATCAAAGATTTACGGTCTTATTTGGGGTCCGTCTTTCAGTAACACAGTTCCACAGTATGTACAGTGACTCTGTGTGTGTGTGTCTGTGTGTGCGTGTGTTCGTGTATGTGTGTGTGTGTGTCTGTGTGTGTGTGTGTGTGCGTTTGTGTGTGTGTGTATATGTGTGTGTGCCCCCAGGCCTTTAGCTTCCTAAATGACAATAGAGTGAAGGTGTCTGAAGCACATGATGACATCCAGAGGGATGGGGGGGCTCAGGTGGTTTCCGTCCAAACGCAGGTACCTGAGGCAACAGAACAGGTATTTACCACTTAGACGCAATAATACTTTTCCTATTTACTTCTTGTCAAAGGGTGCTATTGTACCAGTTTGTATTGTTGAGTGCCAAGATATGACATAATGTGATGTACCTTAGTCTGGGCACCACACTGTTATCTGTCTCAACGGCCTGCAGGCTGTATGGGCAGATCAGGGTGCCATTGATGCCTGTCAGGAAAACACACAGTCATACAGTAAAATGTCTGGTTCTCAAATGTTTTCCTTCAAACAAGCAAGAAAGCAGAAAAAACCTGCCAATTGAGTGTGATCATTCCACTCATTTATAATAATTATAATTTTACATTTGTAATTTATAGACTAGTTCTAAAACCAGTTAAGCAAACAAATGGGATCATGCGGTATACTGGATAAATAAATTACAGACAACAAGGAGAAAGGCCTTAAGATACATTTCTGAAGGGTGGTTTACAGTAAAATATGTTGCAACTCTGCAAGCCTGAAGCAAAACGTTTCAGCTGTATCAGCAAAAATGTGCTCAGCTTTAGTCTCAACACAGAAATAGTCTTAACAGTCCTGCCCTGTCAGTTTTCAGGCTCAAATGGGAGATTAAGCATAAACCAGTCAATGCCAAGCCCCAAAAGTAGTAAAGTAGAATCTGTAAGTTTATCCTGGTCCTAGTATCCATCTTATTTGAAGATAGCTTGATTTTCAAGAAAACTCCTGAAGGAACTTTACATCTGAGATAAATGAAATTATGTCACTACACTATGTGTCAAATTTTATGGTATTACATTTATTTTACTTGTCTAATTTTGACTCTAAACAATCTGTAGATAGAAAACAATGTATCAGCTAATGATCATGAATCATGTTTCAACAGACTAAACTGCTTATTTATGGTAGAAAGAATGTTTAACAAACAACAAGAGATGTCAATTGATTTTCAGGCATGGCTGTTCAAAGTTTTGGCCACTGGGGGGCAGAAGAACTTAAAAATGCTGACAGAAACAGCAGTAACATGACCTTGTAAATGTTTACAATGTTTTAAAAATAAAAAATTACAAACATTGATCAGAGATTAGTTAAATTAGATTAGGCCACACAAAAAAACTTTGTTAACAAGGTTTATGAGAAAGTAAGTCAAGTGACTCATTAAAGACAATTTCAGGTGTAAAAACATTTGCTTGTAGTGAACAGATACTCAGTTCAGGGAGTCTGTTATTATTTAGAGCTTGGTATATCCCACATAGTGGTTGGCTGATTACATGTTTATCGTCAGTGAAATTCGGCCATCACTGATTTTATTATTTACACCTGTGCTTTTCCTACTGTGATGTCAAAATGTCCTGCACAGAAACAGAGTATTGGTAAAAGTTGTTTGGTGACTTAGTGGAATTCCCAGCAAAGCTCCACCCAACATGAGCCTAATGCAGATGCCTAATTAGCCAATTAGTGAAATCTTCTATGTATGCATGCAGGACCTTTCATAAAAAAATCAATTTGAAAAGCCTTACTCTCAATGCTGTTGTGGTTGAGGTGCAGGTGCTCCAGGTGACCATTGAAGAGAGGAACAGAGGCGAGTTGGTTGTGGGCGAGTTGCAGGTCCAGCAGGGTGGATACATTGAACACATTCTTGGGAACTCCTTTATCACTCAGCTGGTTGTAGTTCAGCCTCACAAACGCCAGGTGAGAGAAGCTTTGGAAGTAGTTTCTGAACAGAACAATAGACAGAAAGGACAGCTGTGAAATTTCACATCCAACCAACATCTAACAATGCAGACAGACAACATGTACACAGTATACTTGCTTTGGGATGTCATCTATACGGTTCCTGTCCAGGAAAAGCTGTATGAGGCCACTTGGTATCCCCGAAGGCATCTTTTTCAGAGCATTGCGAGCCAGATTGAGCTGCATCAGGCCTCTCAAGTCCTTAAATATGTTCCTTCCCAGGTCGTTGTCACTCAGCTGAGAGGGAAGACATCAATAACACACTCATGATTGGTCCATAAATGCTTAAAATATGGTTGATGCTGTTCATACCTAAACAGTGCAAATGTAGTACAATGCTAAATCTAAGCAGGGAGGTTCACCTGGTTGTGGTACAGGTCAAGCAGAGTCAGATTCCCCATCTTGCTGAAGGCACCAGCAGGTATCTTGGTAATGCGATTCCTACTGAGGCGAAGTTGCTCCAGGCTTGCTGGGAGGCCTGAAGGGACCTCTTTCAGCTGGTTATGCTGTGCATAGAAGTACAACAGAGCGGGGATCTTCTGAAACACCTGCACAAGAGACAGATACAGAAAACCAATTTTTAAATGGTTTCATGGTATTTTGAATTAATGAATATAAATGGAGGAAACTCTCTGACCTCTTTGTCTATTCGATGGATGCGGTTGTTTGCCAGGTTGATCCAGCGGACCTCACTAGCGTTAACAAACGATTCTGCTGTCACCTCTGAGATATAGTTGTTCTGCAGGTACAAGTAGTGGGTTCTGGGTGGGATGATAGGGATCACACGGATGTTCCGGTTCTCACAGTTGAGAGAGTTTGGATAGTTTGGGGAGCATAAACACTCGCGGGGGCAGTCGGGAAAGATGGAAGGTGGCCCTATGATAGGCGGGGGGAAGTCTGTAGGCTCCTGGGGCTCTGGCTCTGCCGGTACAGCAGGCTTGGGGACAGAAGGCTTTCTGGTGGTGGTTGGGCGTCTGGTGGGCTTCTTTGGCCGAGTTCTCTGGGTGAACACTGCCCCCATTAGGAGAAACAGAGTCAATGCAGAGAAGAGTCCCACGCCGGCCTTCATGGTCCTAAAATAGAGCGTGAAACAAATTTTTATTTTCTACAGCATTACATAGGACTCAACCCAAGTCAAGAAGCAAAAAATCTAGGAGTGATTTTCGATTCTGATTTTAATTTCAAGGCTCATGTGCAGGTTTTCACAAAAACAACATTTTATCATTTGAAGAACATCTCCAAAGTGAGGCCATTTCTCTCTCTGAGCAACACAGAGACTGATGCACAATTTTATAATTAGCAAGTTAAATTATTGCAATTTGGTCAACAAAGAATACAATAAATCAACTACAATAAATTCAAAATTCTGTGTGCTGACTAAGACATACATACACCTATTTTCAAGTCTTTACACTGGGCACCTGTTTTCGTTTTGATTTTAAAATTCTTTTATTAGTTTATAAGGTACTACACGGCCTTTGCACCAGACTACCTCTCAGAAATGTTTTTGGTTTATGAACCAGGAAGGCCCCTCCGATTTTCTGGTTACTCTCTTCTAGCTGTTCCACAAAGCAGAACAAAAATATTTGGTGATGCTGTTTTCAGCCGTTACGCTCCGAGCCGCTGGAACCTTCAGAGGACCTGAGAGGGGCTGAAAATATTGATGTGTTTAAACATAAACTAAAAACCTGTCTATTCAGTCTGGCTTTTATGTAGTGTTTTATAATTTTATGGTTTTACTATTTATACTTATTTTATTTATTATCATCATTATTATTTATCACTATTATCTTAACTACCCTACCCTATCTTTAATTGTTTTCTTATTCAATTAAATTTTTATTTTTTGCCTTTTTAATTATTCCGGTGGGTCTCTAAATCCATTTTTAACATCCTACGTTTTGTCAACCGCTTGTAAAGCCCTTTGAATTGCATTTGATTTGTTTGAAAGTTGCTATGTAAAAAAGTTTGGTTGGTTGGTTGGTTGGTTGGTTGGTGGATTGATTGATTGATTGGTTGATTGTTTGATTGGTTGATTGGTTGATTGGTTGACTGATTGATTGACTGATTAATTTAGGTTAAGTATATGGAGAAAGAAGCCGCCGCACAGCACATAACCATTTTGTCATTTTGGTTGTGCTGGTTAGCCAATATGGTTGGTTAATCCTACCCATAAAGACAATGTAATAACTGGAATGCATTGGTCCTTTCTGTGTTTCTTTTTCACTCTTCCATCTTGGCCGGTGCTGACTCTCAAGTGTGTACAGATCCTGCTTCGGTGATTAGCAGGCATTCAGAGGCTCAGTTCAGAGCAAGACAGTTATCTCTGAGAAACCTCAAACCGTCAACAACCAACTGTTTGTATTTGCCTTTTGAACTTTGATTTGTTCCACCTGTGTTGCAGCAGATAGTCTCAGTGAGATAAAGAGTTTTGGGATTGAACTGGCCAAAAGAGTAGACTCAAGACAAACATGAAGCAGGTTTGTTTTAGATGTTAATCATGAAACCAATACGTCCAACAATCTGCTGCCTGCACTTTACTGCACTTTTATTTTCAAAACCGCTTTTATTATCAAATATTGCCGTCTGCTGCTGCTGTTACATGAGTGGAAATATTGCTACTCATGACTTCAGTGTCCCATAGAGCTGAAAATAATGTAGACGTTAGGAGATCAGTCTGGTCAACTCAAACTTCTGTATAACATTTCCAGTGTCCCTCAGAAGTTCTATTACTGTGAATGAGTAAGAAAAATATCTCAATTGCAGCTGTAAATCTATAGTGATAAATACATTAGGAATGGGACATGTCAAAATGTCAAAGTGACATAAATCGATTTCTTATTCCAGTTTAAACAAATGGAAGGTTTGCAGTGGAAGATAGTAAGAGAAAGGCAGAGTGATCTGTGTGATTAAATTTAAGGGGGGGCAAAATCTAATACAGGAAATTAGTACTTATGAGAGAGAGGAAAGGAGAGGTTTAGGTATAAAGGCTCCATTGTCTGCACTGATCCAGAGAGAGTGTTGTGGAGGGAACGACTGCAGGTCTGGAAGGTTAAGGCTCTTTTACCCAGGAGAGGCCCAGCTGGACTAAATTGAATTAGACTCTGATGAACACAGTTTGTATCTTAAGCATTGTATAAAAATATTGCAAGCATGTGCAAGCACATTTTCACCCATGTTTATATAGTATAGTAAAGAGTTTACATGTACTTCACTGGTATATGACCTTTTATCATGAGTGAGTTTGTGCTATTAAAATAGTTTTTGTCAGAAATCATTTCAGAGTAATTTGGAATAAGAGGTTTGGTAGCATTACAGTATTTTTGCAAACACACACACAAAGCCACAAATACAGATGTTTTACTAACGATCACAAGTATTTACACTGCCATGAAGATTAATTCACTTTTTAAAGTGCAAGAAAACACTTGTAGGCCGGAATGACTGCATCTTGTCATCCTTGAATGGTGAATTTATATAGGATGTCAGTATGTGTATATATGTGCGCTGTGCATTGTACCTCATCAGCATAAGCCTGCTGTAAATAATCACCACACAGCTGTCAAAATACATAATGTTTCAGCACAAATAAACATACCGTTATTTTCACTTTGCTCTAGTTATTAAAGCCCCCTCGCCAATTTGATAAACATCACATATGAATCACGGGGCAGGAATGAGGCTTAGAGCCAGATTGTGTCCTGCCTGGAAAAATAAATCAGAACTTTTTTCTGATGGTGTTCCTGGCACTGCCCATCCTTTTCCCTGTCAGACATCCAGAGCCTCCCAGCCCCTCGTTCAAAACCAGAACCAGCTCTCCTTCTCTCCGTGCTGCTACTGGTATGACCAGCCGTTGGCCAATAACTAACTATTGAGTCAGAGATGGCTGACTCAATAGTTTATTTATGACTTCAACAAGAAACTTTGATACATATCAGCATGAAAACTGCTATGACTGTGTCACAGATATCTCTGTGGTATCAGGTATCAAACCATTTTATCATTAGCTTGACTAAATTCACACTACAGATACATTAATCATCATTAACCATTAATCGGTGGCTAATTCACAATTAAATTGTATCACAAACATTTCGGTTTTGACTAGCTAAAAGACAAATTCCTGATATGTCCATTGAAATTTTGCCTAGCCATAACTTGACTTGTCATGTTTAATTTATAATTAGTTATTATCAGTCTCAGTCCAATTGCAGATGTTTTAAATATGAGAAGTAAAAACAAGTGTAGATGTCTTTAAACGTTAGTACTAGCTGAGCATTAGCACTAGGTGAAAGTCCTCTATGGGACTCAAAGGAATTATTGGTATCTTTGGTCAAACCAGACTGTTGTATCAGGAGACTCTTGCTTTTTATTGCATAACGGCAACTGTCATTCCTGTAACTGATGAAATGATCACCACTGTTTTGTGAGATCAGTATCCACTGACAAACCTTGAATAAGAGTCACGTTATACATTACAGACAGAGCTCAGACATCTGACTCAGATATCTGAAAATATCTGTGACTAATCAACACAATTACACATATCATTCAGGTGCGTGCTGAGTTGCATATATGTGGCATCACACAAACAGCATCTTCAGACTTATTATGACTCATCTCTATAGTATGTATTTAAATAAAAATGGTTATGGGAAGTAAGTGCACAGATAAATGTGCGGTTTCAGTTCTACATTAGATCACTTTAGAACAGTCACAGAAGTATCTGCCCCCTTCTTGAAACCCTCCTAACCAGTCTGAACTAATGGTACATTATTGCCAGAACATTTTCTCATGTGGGTGTGGCTGTCCGGCAGTAGCTGTGCAAAAGTTGAATTTACTTCCATGTTAAATCCATCTGGATGTGCAGCGATGGAGTCAGAAGGAGTACAGACAAAAAAAAGTTAATAAACTGAAATGAAATGATTATAACCTAAACTAAAGTGAGAGTATAAAAAACAAAACTGTACACCATCAGGATCCTGCAGACTCCAGCCAGCCTGACTGGACACTGTCATCACTGCTTCTTTGTCCTGATCATCATTCAACCAGAATCGATCGCTGCACACTTCAGAGGGTGATTTTTAAAAGTTCAACCCTCTTCTAATACAATGATTCACCACAGCCTGTTTAACTGGCTGTGAATCACAGGCTGTGGTGCATTCCTAAGATTTTTTTCCTTTTTAGTTTTATTTTGAACTTTGTTTAACACTCATCCAAGAATATGATCCATAAGAGCTTCCAATGACAAAATGGTTTTATGGTTTAATTAGAACTTCACTGCAGTGTAAGTCAAATTTATAATGGCAAAAATTCCTGCTTGTGCACTGTCCTGAAAACTTTGATGGTCCATTTGATGAGCTGCAAAAATGTAGATTATTCTGCAGCAGCCAAAGTGAGTCACAGGACAGTTTTCAAAAGCTTCACTCTCCTCAAACTTTGGTGCAGCAGCAGTTCTCCTCACTTTTCTGATGAAAAGGCCTGAAATCAAGGAGAGTGTGCAGCAGCAGAGAAAGCAGAAGAATCGAAGTGTGCTGCAGCTCCCTGGAGGACAGAGTACCACTTTGTATGGCACAAGGTTTCTATAGAAACACACCAGCACTGGCTCTGCTGTACCTGTGCCAGGATTCCCCCTTAAGTCCAACAAAACACACACACACACAATGAACGATTTCTGCCTCTCTTTGGCCCTCCGTTTCAAACACACTTCCTGCATTCTTATCTTGTTGATTATGTCCCATCTAAAACAGCCCCCCTAGAAACAATAAATAAAGTTTCTTACCTGCCTCTGGTACCTGCCCTCTTTTGTCAAGTCACAAGTTTTGTGTCTTTTCTTCTCTCTGCCTCTCTAACTCTTTTCCTACCCCTTCCTCTCTCTCTCTCTTCCTCTGTTTCTCTCCGTCCCTAACCCTCCCCTCTCCTCCCTATCTTTCTCTCTCTCTCTCTTGGTGGACAAGCCTGCCTGTTGGGTTTGTTCCCTGGCTTTTTTCCCTCTCAAGATCACAGTGGTTCTTTCTTCCCCCCCTCTGCTCGGCTCACGGCCAATGAGATTTAATCTTAATTCTTTCTGGAAGACCACAGATTCTTTCATGTGTCTGAACAGTGTCACAGTTTGTTATTGTTTCGTTCTGTCGCAGCACAGTATGAGAGTGTTTGTGTCAAACAGAAAAAAACAGGATTAGCATGTTTCTATATCATAAGTGTGTGAAAAATACTGTGAACACTAGATCTGTTAAGGAAAGCCCAGCTGTAATTGCATCTCTCCTCTGTCTCCCACCCACTCCGCTATTGTTTAGATGGCTGCACACAGATCCTGCCATGTGCTTTTCATTAGCAGCATCTCTCCGCTGAGTCCATGGCATCTTTTCTGTGTCAGTTAGATGTCCAGGAGGATTTTTTTCTCCCCAGCATCAGTAAACTCAATCTGAGGTCCAGCTGAGGCATTGGGTGTTGTGGTTGGTCTTTCAGGAAGTGAGGCTGTGTGGCACTGAGCCTGTTTGTGTGTGTGTGTGTGTGTGTGTGTGTGTGTCTGTGTGCTTGTGTGCACGTGTGCGTGTGTGCTTATGTGCCACTGGGGGTGTGTGTTCACTGCCTTGCATTCCTACAGAGTGAGCTGCAGCTGAAGGATAATGAGGAGAACATATGTGGGGAACAGTTTCTAACACACATATATGTACACACATGTGCTTCACTTTTCACTCATTTTCTTTTTCTTTTCATGATTTCTCCCCTCTGCACCCATGTGTCCTCTTCACTCACTGTTTCGGTTTGAGATACTGAGCTTAGCTGGGCCAAACATCTGGTCCAGACTGGTCTTGACCAGGAAAGGAAGGAAACTTCAACAAATAGGACAAAGAGAAAAACTGAGAGAGAGAGAGAAGACGGGTACATGTAACAAATACGTCATTTTTTTGGGTTCTTTCTCATCTTCTCTGCTACTATTTAAGAGATGCAGTGGAAATGATACAGTAGCTCCTCTGATCAACGACAGTGACCACATTTCTCTGTAAAGGTCTTGTTTATTTTGTACTGTTTGCAGGGATGACATCATTGGAAACAGCTGCTCATTAACAGTGATGTGTCATGATTTGGTTTAATGTTTTTTTATGTATTATGCCCATAACATAACATAATCAGGAATGAATTTGAACCTAACTCAGAACATAGGAAAAGTTCAAATTAAATATACTGGAGATTAAAGCAATGGTAATTCTCTGAATGAGGTGGTCAACCGCAAATTGTTAGCATCGTGCTACTGTTTGGCACTTGTGACACTGACACTAAATGTGAAAAGCCTGGACTGTGGCTGCAGTGTTGTCTCTACAGAGGTGGCTGACCATGAAATAATGCCAATAACAGCATTTATTGCAGCCAAAACACAGCAAATTAAGAATCCTGTAAACTTTAACCCTAACTTTTAATAAAGTATTATTAAGACTAAATATGTCCTAATAATAGTGGAGTAAATTACTAATATTAAGTCTTAATAATACTTTATTAAAAGAATGAAAATGGTAATTATTGGTGTTTCACAAACTAATATGACCCAGGCACACATTGCCTTGTCCATGAGGTTTATAGGGTTGTTAATTTGCTGTGTTTTGGCTGCAATAAATGCTGTTATTGGCATTATTTATTGGTCAGCCACCTCTGTAGAGACAACACTGCAGCCACAGTACAGGCTTTTCACATTTAGTGTCAGCACAGTGCCAAACAGTAGCACGATGCTAACAATTTGAGGTTGACCACCTCATTCAAAGAATTACCTTTGCTTTAATCTCCAGTTGATTTAATTTAAACTGTTCCTATGTTCTGAGTTAGCTTCTAAATTCATTTTATGATTATGTTATGTTATGTTATAATGCCAATAACAGCATTTATTGCAGGTAAAACACAGCAAATCAAGAACCCAATCAACCTCATGGACAATGTAATGTGTGCCTGGGTCATATTAGTGTGCAAAACACCAATAAGTACCAGTTTCATTCTTTTAATAAAGTATTATTAAGACTTAATATTAGTAATTTACTCCACTATCTTTCGTAACAGAAGGTGGAAATGCAGCATAAGAAGAAGATGGCAGTTTAAGATTATTATCAGAGCTGATAAACGCAGTAAAGTCACTAAATAGTGGAGTTGAGAAGTTGGAGAGCACAAGTTTATGTTTGTTCCAGATTTCTAACTTAATTACCAGCTTTTTATAGGTACATCTGTATGATGTAATGCAATGCAGTCCAATAGCCCTGCAATAAATCATGTCTACATGAAGCTTATATTGTTCCGTTTTCCATTTTTATGATGTTCAACAAATAATTTAACAGGATTTTCAACAACATAGACACAAATGCATAAAACACAGTATAATGAGCCGCACCGTTGCACTGGGTGACATGTTCCTTGGCCCCTGAAGACAATGGTTTGTTTAGAAACGGCTCCAAAGACTAATAACAGCGATCATGTTTTCAGGCTTTGGTGAGTCATTCCATGTACGGCAGACGCCACTGTGCATAAGTGGGAACATGGTTCCGTTTATAGAACTTTACTAGCTTGTTGTGCTACATATCACAACGTCTTCATTTTGTCCGTAGTACATATAAGAAGTTTAGTACAAACAACTCTCCGGAGACTGAAAACGTGATCGCTGTTATTAGTCTTTGGAACAAAGTATCATAACCGTAATCTTCATGGCAAACATTGCTAACATGTCACCTAGTGCAACGGTGTGGCTCATTGACATGTTTTTAATAGTTTTTGGACAACAATGGAGGCCTGCAACACAGAGGAATACGGTCTATCAGGCTTTGGATACACACACAATACTTGTAGGACGAGTTCATTGTTGGTTTGGTTCGTCTGCACATAAGATAAGACAATAAGAAAAATATAGAAAGTCACCAACCTCATCCTTTCTCCTTTTTGTAAAGCATTTTGTAACACTATTAAGAAAAGTGCTATATAAATAAAGTTTATTATTATTATCCTGTAAAAACCACATCCAATGGACAGCAAGTAAAATACAATTCAGTCCATGGATGAATAACCGGGCCAGGGGTACCCTAAAACCAGAGCCACTGTATGTGTAAAGTGTTATTAAATGTCTCATTGTGGAGTGAAAGGAGAAAAAGCCTCAAATTCAGTTTCAAGTTGCCACAGAAAAAACGTGACATCTTCAAAGGGACTGTTAATCGCCTCAGGTTTTCTGTCGGATGATAAAGTCTAGTGCTCTGCATGAACACCATACAATATAAGATATATGGTGAGCCTCCCAGAAGTCTGTCTCATGCCCATCATCTCATATAATGTTCATGTTTCTGCCCATTTAGACATGAGACATGACACCATATCATTCTTAATCCCAGGAATAAATTTGCTAATTAATTATGCTTTGTTTTTTTGTTTTTTTATTCGAGCTTAAGTAGCTAACGTCTGAAGATAACTGTGTTGTTTGGTTTTGCATGAGAAAAGAGTCACATGGCCTGTGGAATGTAACTGTTTGTCCTGCAGCGCTCAGATACACAGTCTGGACAGAGACGGCCCAAATGTTGACTCTGATTTTCTGAGGCTGAATTGATCCTGTTGATTCCAGAAGAGTTATTTATAGGGGCCCAAACTTGCTTTTACTGGAGGAAATCTTAAAGCGGCAGTCCTTCTACTGCAGCAGCTGTTTTTCAAACAGATGGAGAGAGCGAGGCAGGCTCAGGCTCTGGCCCAAAATTACTTGGTGTGTATAATAACCTGAGAATTTTCCAAGAACAGCCTGTTCTGTCATTTACAGAGTGATTTGGATGATTGAACTGTTTGGAGACGCACTTGAGCCTCAGCCAGAAATGTTCCCAGAGGAAATATAGACAGAGGAATTCTCCCCAACATTAACAGGCAACTTTCTAATCTGTTGCACTGAAATCTGCAGCAACAAAGTGAGATGATACAGCATCCCGTAAGCACTGTGTTGTGCAGGCCACACCCACTTGGCCGAGCCAAAATCCCTGGTTTTGGACAAACACCCTGGCAAATGTTAGCAGCCTTCTGGCAGCCTATACAGTATTCTCATTGTGTTTGCCCTTGAGATATGTCATACAATACAAATGTATTTTCTCATAAATAATTTTGAGTGCACAAAAGAACTTATTATTACATTAATCATGAATAAACTTTGTTATTCAATTTAAACAATGCAGGATGTTTGCAGGACTGACAGAAGGGTTTAGCATGTTCAGATGAAAAATGAAAACAAACTCTGCATTTGCTTATCTAACAAAGATGAATTGTTTAGAGTTTGTGCTCAGTTTTCAAGCTTTTGCTGTTAGCTATAACATCCACCACCTGCCTAAGAATAAGACAGTGAGCATGCTTTCACAGTAGCTGTTAATTAAATGAGACAGTTAGCTGGAAGGTCCTTTGTTTATCTATGAAGTCAAAAGGAAAATATTTCTGTGATCATAACATTGGTAAAACTTGTCTCTGTCCATCAAATAAATACCAATGAACTATAAAATGTCACTTCTAATACTTAAGGATCAGTGTGTAAAATTTAATAGCATCTAGCGGTGAGGTTGCACATCGCAATCAAGCACCTTATTTTTTTTCCCACCCACATTCGGCAAAAAAAAACAATCCTACTCTGGCTCTGATTGGCTAGTACTCATTGCCTTCATTGGTTAGGTTGATTATATTTAAGCATGAGGAGTGAGATGGTTAGGGTTAGGGTAAAAATATCAGGGTCAGAGCCAATCAGAAGCAGAGTAAGGGTGGGTCTTTGCAGAATGCGGGTGGGAAAAAAAAAAAGCCTTCCAAGAGTGTAGAAGAACCTACGGTGAAAGACCCTCTGTAGAGCCAGTGTTTGGTTTGTCTGTTCTGGGCCACTGTAGAAACATGGCGGTGCAACATGGTGGGTTCTGTGGAAGAGGACCCGCTCCCTATGTAGATATAAAGGGCTCATTCTAAGGTAATGAAAACTCTTATTTTCAGGTGATTGTACAGTAATTAAAACATACTTATGAATTTTATATTTCATTTCTGCCAAGTCCGTTCTGCTAGATGCCACTAAACTCTACACACTGCACCTTTAAATTGTGTGTCTTTTTTGTAGAGTCATCGTATCAACAAAAAATTACAACACAAACTGAACACCATCAGTGACTGTGGATCCCAAAGGCAGCTGAGAAGCATTACATCATAGTACTTGTGCTACTAAGCAGAGAAGTGTTCTCAAGTAAGAATATTGTTAAGATAGTCTGTAGAAAGAAGCCACCTGCACATGTAGACATCTTCAAATCAAAGCAAATCAAATTGTGCCTTAAATCAAACAATATCCAGCCCAGACAGGCTTCAGCTCACACACTGTTTACACACAATCAGATGAGTTACTTTTATGGTATTCTTGTACATTACTTAGTCATTATGTCTTAAGCGATAGCATTCTTCTAAGATGACTAGAAATACAAAAGCTCTTCTCTTTGGATGTCATAGGTGGGTGTGACCAGATTTAATCCACAGCTGTCTGCAATCACATGTGAATGGTCAATTGAAAAAATCCTGCATTTACAGTGTGTACACAGAAACAGCACTGACGCCAGCTTGATTAGTGCAATGTTGGTCTGATTAAAGTGAATGAAATCTATGGGTCTAAGTAAAAAATGCACGACTTGTGAATACTACATAATATAGTTCAGGCAACTTGATCATTTTTTTTCTTATTGTTCCCTCCCCACATTATTTTGATTGTTATATCTGAATTTAATTTGTGTTTTGTGATTGACAGCAGCTGTTTTGTTGGGAAATGAATTCTCAGTGAATAGGAATTTGACAATATCCACGGTAGTACAGTATGTAGTACTCAACTTTAAATCGTAATACAGCCTCCTGTCATCAGCTTGTTTAACAGCTTGAGTAACAGCTTGTTTTAGTTTAATTACATATTAAGTAAACATCTAATTCGTTTGCATAATTTCCATGGCTGGAATGAATTAAATAAAAAAACCTTTACCTCTACCTGAACTCAGTTTATTTTTGAACTTCAGAAGAAGCATGGACCAAATATTTTTTATATAATAGTTTTATATAGCTTTAGTTTTTCCAATGCATACAAACTAACAGACAGATGTTTATACAGAAGGATTCTTTTAGATAAAAAGGTAGCATACGCTTTGATGCAAACGATGCCCAAATGCTTGTCATGATATGATATGTGGTAGTGGTGTAGTACAGCAGTGTGTGTGTGTGTGTGTGTGTGTGTGTGTGTGTGTATGCATGTGTCCATACTGTGTTGGGTATCCTGCATGTGTTTCACATATAAGATTCAGTTATATATGGCATATCTGATACGGATTCCCTAAGTAGTCGAACCCTCCTCTCACACGCAATGCACGTTGTTCATACAATGTTGAGTCTGGACCCTGAAACTGTTCTGACGCAAATACCTACCAGCCCCCCACCCCACCCCACCCCCACCTCCACTAATGTTTAGTCAGCAAGTTAATGAAAGTGTCATGTTGGTAGAAAAACCACAACTACTTGCTCTACTGAGTTATATTGCCTTATCAGCTGCCTTAACACATGGTCCAGTGGTGCAGTGACTGTGGGAAAACCTCAGGAAATCTGTAATTCAGTTCTTTACAGCATTATGACAAAATCTGGATACTCTCAGAATTTTAAGGGGGGTTTAAAAAAAAGCCCTTTAAATCTTTCAATGTTAGATGTCACACTTATTGTAGAAAACCAGATGTAAAGGCTACATTTGGCAGTTGTACCAGAGATGTGTGTATTTCTCATTGTCTAAATCTACAAGTCTGAAGAACAGATGATTTTGTGAAGACTATGTGTTCTCCTGCGTATTTCTGAGGCTCATCCAAGATTCAAGATTATTTTATTTGTCCCTAGGGAAATTTGTCTTGGACATAAAGGCTGCCACATAAAAATGCATACAATAATAGTGCAGTAATGTAAAGTAAAGTGCATACCACAGACAAGTGCAGACATAAAATGTACTCAAATACATGCAACACAGCCCTTCATTTCACACCCTCCTTATGTCCTGAGTTTAGGAGATTCACTGATAGAGGGATGAAAGAGTTTTTACACCTATTCAGGCATCTTTTCCTGTTTCCAGTTTGTATTCTGAATACAGGACATGGGAGGGGTCTGCAATCATTTTCCTAGCCTGTTTAAATTTAGTCTTCTCAAAGAGCGTTTGGAGGGAGGGATGCTCCCTCACCCCAATCACTTGTGATTTTAACTTAACTGATATGTTGCAAAACCAAGCTGAGATTCTGTAACATAATATATTCTCTATCACAGCATGATCAAATAACATCATTACCATCTGTCCAACCCCGAACACCCTGTGTTCAAAATTTAACATAAGTCAAGAAGCATGAATGTCCCCTCTTTTGCAACGAACAGTGAACTGCATCTTGATGACTCCGTAAAATAGGAGAAACTCCTGTCAGACTTTAATAGAATACAAGACAGAAGAGTCAGCATCTGTGTGTGTGTGTCTAATGAGAGGGCTGGAGGTCTCAGTCTTGCTTGTAAACCGCCCTGTAAATGAAACTAACAGCTTCCTCAGTCATTTCGCCAAAACCAAAGCACCATACAAGTCTGCGATGGATTTAAAGATGATTTCTCCACCCAGCAACAAACAGACTCTCCAGACAGTTTGGAGGTCTGAACCTCTGTATAGTTTATCCCCATGTTAGAGTCAGTTGAACCATCAGTCTGCGCAATAGTTTTGTTTGAATGCTTATTTGGTGAACAAATAAATAAATAAATCACACTACCCCAATTCAGTGTCCTGCAACTACTGGAACACTTGACCTGCCAGCCAGACCTGAGGTCAGACATGACCTCAGTATAGCAACAGAAAACACACAAACCAGCTGATGCCTTCAGGCCAGTAACCTAAAATCTCAAAATCTATCCATAGTGCCAATGTTCTTGAATGACTGAGACAGGACTGCAAACATCCGGCAAGCAAATGGCTAATTTATTGTCACAGCATACAAGCTCCAATAATATTTTTCTGTTGAGAAGCCATGTTAAAAGTCAGGAAAACCATCTGCTGAGGTAATTACCTTACCTACGTGCTTACCTTTGATAACACCCACCCTCTCTGGAGTATGAAGCTAGCATTAAAGTTAAAATGAACTTGTCAACCTATGTAAAGTTTGTACATATGTGGTCCCATAACTAATGCAAGACCTAATCTTTACAGCTACAACATTAAAATAATCAAGTAATTCTAACAAAATTCAGTGTCATTCACTTAAACCTGTATTCATAGATTTTTTTTTTTTTTTGGCCACGTAGGGGCAGCGCAACAAACTGTATTGACATATTCTCACCTCGTATGTAAAATGTGTTAGCAAACAGTTGCCTATTTACACTTCCAGCAGACACAGAGCAACATTAACTTTCATTTGGAGTCTGTTTTTTATCTCCACTAACTTTTGTCTCCTTTAGCTCTTTAGCTGCTAATGGCTCCTGAACTGAACCAAAACAGTAAAGCTGTGGGTCATGAAACAAAGACAGTAAGCTGAAAGGTGCTAAAACACTCTGTGGAGCTGAAGGAAGTTGTAGAATCAGTTGAAAATTCTCTGGGTTCATCATGAGTGACACCTTTCACATTATACTCAGTCATTTTTTTCAATTGTTAATATAAAAATATTGATTAGTGCAGCTTTAAGAAAACTGACAAAGTAAATTTGTCTCAAATCTCTTTTTAGTGGTTCTAATTCATTTTCAAAGAGATCTCTACAAAAGGGTTTTTGGTGTTTGGACCAGTTCTTATCTAACCTGAGTGTTTGTGTCTGTGTCTGTGTCAGAGGGATGTTATATGTGAGGGTCCTGAGCACTGCAGCGCTCTGTGTTTCTGTTATGACACCACAGGGAGCTTCATAGAAGATTGTTTTGACTGGTGGTTTCCAAGGCAGAGTTCAGTTCAGAAGGGAGGAATGGCCACAGCTTTAATGACTCCACCAGTCAGAGAGCTGTTCTGTTTTTAAATGGCTACAAAGATAATCCCCATGATGATCATTTCTAAACTAACATGAATTACTATCTTTTTTCATTATCATCATTACTCAAGGTTTGAAAACAGAAAAGCAAGACCCTTGTAACAAACAATGCCACTTGGAGCTGGAGTCTACCCATTTAAGCACTATTTTTTATTTTTCCATGTCCATTTAGCATTTTTTCCTCATCATTTACATCCCCGTAGCTGAGCAAATCAGTGAGTCTGTAAGTATTGAAGGAAAAAATGAAATTAGCTATCTGTTGTGTCTTGACATTTATGGAACTAGTGCAGGGCCCGTTCAAAATGTGCCTGTTCAGAACGGGCCAATTGTGTGGCCTCCAGCCAACTAACATCCTATTATACACAGATGTTATAAATTATAAGTACTATAATAGTAAATAAATGCTCTTTTCTCATTTTATGGAAAATAAGGGCTGCATTTAGTCACATCAAGTAATGTGCATCCTAAAATAAAGTGGATCGATTAAATTGGGCTCTTAGATCATTCATTTTCTGTGCCATCAGTTCAGATTGAAACGCGGGTGACCTACGCTCAACCATGTACCTGAACGTCCCCTGTGTAGACACAACGGTTCTCTCACTGCTGCTGATCTGCTAAACGTGCCGCTCACGCTATGTTTGCTCAAAAGATTTGTGCTTTGTCTGTAGTGGCGCTTCTACGGTCTTCTACAGTCATTGTGTATTGGGCTCTGAGCGCTTCCAAAACATGGGTGACCTACACTCAACAATGTACCTGAACCCTTCCTGTGTAGTCGCTGTTGCCGATCTGCTAAACATGCTGCTAATGCTACGCTTTCTGTCTAGACATGGGGTAAGAGTGTCCATTCTTGATTAAACACTCTTTTTTCGCTGTCTACTTTTCTCTTTTTAGAGCACTTTTCTCTGACTCCTGCCTCATCTCTGGTCTCTCCAACACATGCTGGAGTCAGTCGGCAGAGCCCTGGAGCTCCGCCCTGCTCCTGCACAGAGCTGAGTGGCTCATTGATCGCTGGTTTATTCAAAGTTTATTAATATTGAATGTATCGCATGTCCAAATTGCACCAAATTCGACACTGCACTCCCTTTGGTCCCCAGCAATGCACCCACCAAGTGTGGAGTTGATCAGCTGAACGCTTCAAGAGATACACGAAGGACATACACACAGACATACAGACACAGACAGAGATTCCTTCCTTTCGTGGATAGATAAAGCAAAGGTTTATTCCACTGTGATGTGCCGGGGAGCCTCAGGTGTTCATATGTGCCATCTGGTTCTACAGTACCCCCTCCTGCAGTGTAAACCCCTGTCAGCTGGCAATTCCCGAAAACCTACATCTGTGTCTTCTCAACTGATTGGAAGACACTGGTGTGTGTTCACTAAAACAGACTAACAGATGTTGTTATTGCTAATAAATCTGTACTTCACATTTGATCACAGTGCTTCATTGTGTTTCATAGCTCTGAAAATGGAGAATGGAGGAGACGTTTAAATGTGCAACAGCTGATTTACAGAGTGCAGTAAAACAGATAAAAATACAGAGAAAATGCTAATTTGTGGTGAAAAGTTGGGTGAATGCCACATTTATGAAGGAGGGTGCGCAGGTGACTATAACAAGACAGGCAGGGCAGCTGAAGATGAGCATCAGCTTGAGAACATCTCTCTTTGAAGGTCACGATTTTAGAAATAGTTAAACATTTTGGGACATATGCTTATTTAGCTTTCTTGCAGACAGTTAGATGAGAAAATTGATACCACCTCATTTCTCCCTTAAATGTGAAGTTGGAGCCAAGAGACTATTAGTTTAGTTTAGCATGAAGACTGGAATCAACTAGTCTTGCTCTGTCCAAAGGTAAAATAAAATCACCTCTAAAGTTTCCTAATTAGCATGTTATATGCCATTTGTTTAATCTGTGCAAAAATCGAAGTGTAAAACTTACAAGATGTGGTTTTATGTGCAGTTATGTGCTGGACTATTTGACAGCTGGACAGCGTCAGGCTAGCTGTTTCCCCCTGTTCCCAGTCTTTGTGCTAAACTAAGCTAACCACTTCATATTTAACATATGAAAATGACAATAATATTGATCTTTTCATTTAACTCTTGGCAAGAAAGATATCTAGGGTATTTTCCAAAATGTCGAGCTACTGATGTAGCAGATGGGCTGCTTGTTTTGTGTTTACAAGCCAAGCAGCATGGAGCCAATGACCTTTTTTCTCCTTCCATCATGACTTCATACATACTCAGTAGACTGCAGGCTGGTCATCACTGGAACAAGCGCTCACAGAGACTTTTATGGTTAATACTCGTCCCTCAAAGGAACTTTGTGTTAGTGATTCCTGCCTCCGGTAAAAGTTGGTCCAGACAGCCTGATCAGACCGCTACACACGCTCAGTGCATTTATAAGACATGGTGTCACCTGGAAAATATGGCAGTACTTTAGTAATGGTACATGGAAAACAGACACACAGACACACAAACAGTAAGTACTTTGAGTAGTTATTGGTAAGTAGCTGCATATCTGTATCAAGTATTGTGTACCGTGCCTTTACCTGCAGGAAAAGTCTGTTTTATAGTTGGAAGTGCATCGTTTTAAACTTAAAAACAGATTCATAAATATACTACATTTGGTGATTTCATCTAACCCCCAGTTTGATATGTAAACAAAATGATCAGTTCATTAAAAAGGATGTTCTACAAGGTGTAGATTTTGTTTCTATTACCCAGAGTGTGATGTAAATAATATTTCTGGTTTCCAAGTCAGATATGATATAGTTTTTTTACACTTTGTTTTACACTGAAAACCATAAAACTTGATTTGTTTTGCATTTGCTGAAGAAAAACATTCTCTCGCATTTTCCTGTACTTACATATCTCATAATACTTGCTTTTTGTAATTATAAGGAAATCGTCTCAGAGTTAAATGATCTTTATCTTGCAATGACGGGTAAATGGTATCATTATTATTAAGACATATTGTCATTATGAGAAATGCCACTCAAGGTTATAATGAGTATAGTCTTACCATTTGAGTAAACAGGACCACAATGACTCTAATTACTTCCCCCTTAGTTTGCGGCATTTTTAAGAGGAAATGTAGACATATTATTATTAGTGTTTGCAGTCAGCATTGGTGGCTATTTTATAATTCAGATATAAAAGCAGACTCTGATCCTCCTGAGGTTGCTCGCGCATATATAAATACATCTTCAGAGGCTTTTTTCATAGTTATGAGACAGTTGTGTGTCTCTGTACGTTCTCCACCCTGTTCTCATCAGACACTTGGACGCTTCCTCTAACTGAATAAACTGTGACATGACAAGACACAACACAGGCTCAGAAATGTTATACAAAAACAGAAGTCAAACAGGGCAATACTGAAATCTCCACTAACACTGCTGCTGCTACAGGTTCCTTTGCCTACACTATTTGCTTCTTATTATCTATAATTAACTCTGACCACATTCAACTGTATGTAATGGCTTCTTTTTACACTGCACATATACCCACATGTTGTTTATACTATACAAAACATATCTGGATTCAGTCTTCTCTACAGAGATGTGTACCTAGATGTAGCTGTTACATCCCTTCTTATTGCACTACTTCACTGGTTTATTTTCCATTCTGTATATTCATTCATTTTTAGCTAGTGGCATGAATTTATGGGGCGTTGGTCTGTCGGTCTGTCCACCACTCTGGTTCAGACTGAAATATCTCAACATCTATTTGATGGATTGCCATGAAACACTGATATTTATGGTCCCCAGATAATAAATCCTGATTTTAATGATCTACTGACTTTTCCTCTAGGACCGCCAAGAGATTGAACGTTTTGGTTTTTAGTGAAATGTCCCCACTGTTGGATGGATTGCCTTGGTACATAGTATATTCATATTCCCCTCAAGATGAATTGTATTTTGGTGATTCCTTAGCTTTCAGTCATCAGGTCTAAATTGAAATTTGTGCAATACTTTGGTTTATGTCTGACTCCTTGCAAAATTAATGACAATACCATCACCTTAAGCTGTATTTTGTGTTTAGTGTTAATTAGCTAATGTTAGCATGATAAAATGCTGAGCTAAGATGGTGACCTGTTAGCATTGTCATTGTGAGCATGCTAGCATGCTGATGTTAGCATTTAGCTTAAAGTGTGCCTTAGTCTTGTTTAGGCCTGTTGCTACTGTTGCATCTGGTTAAATGCTAAACTGCATTTTGTGGTAATGAGTTTGAATCTAATATGATATATTCTAAATTACCCCAAAAATATGTGTGGAGAGTTGTTGGTATTATCTATTAAAATAATAGAAAAAAATTACAAATATGTCAGATATATATGGCAGATTATATAATCTCCCCTTAATTGAGGCTGGTATTCTTATTTTTGTTTATAAATATTTACAAAAGTGATATGATGATAATATTGTTACATTTGAAATAATAACAAAAGTGTAATGTTAATCACTGCTGTTTTGAGATTGCTTGTATTACAAACATTAGCAAGTTAAGTTTTGCAGTAATTTAAAAAAATGACAATATTATGTTTATGTCTGCTTTATTTTTCTGCTTTTTGTGCAAACCAAATTTAACCTTTGCAATCATGGAAATCAAGTGTTAGGGGTTTAGCGACAGAGGTTTGAAGGTTTTCAGTGGTTGAGTCAAAACATGTTCATATTTCCCCCGGCTCTCTGTGGGCTGGTGTTGCTGTTAAACACTGTCCAGCTGACTGAGTCAGATTCCCCTGACTCAAGCCACTGAATTTTGCCATTCATACATGTTTCCCTTTGCACTAAGACAGCTCAGTTTAACCAGGGCACATTATTCTGTTCAGCCAGAAATGAGAGGGTTTGTCACAGTTCCTATCCTGTAATAATACACAGATGTATAACCCTGCTGAGGCAGAACTTGGAAAATATGGAAACCCATGGGAATGCACTGGTGGTATGAGAAATGTTTTGATCAGAACTTTTGGCATTATAATAAAATAACACTGGTTTAGTGTACAAGTTCAAGCTTTGGCATCCTTTGAAGGTCAGTTTTCCATTCAGCGCGTGGTTGTGTATCTTTTTTGTTGGACATATTGACGACAGAATGAATTAGACTCTTCTTGGTTTAAAGCTTTAAGCCAGAGTTGTTTGAGTTGGCAAACAAAACAAGACAAACAAACAAAAAATCTTAGTTGAGTCGTGTTTATTCTCTGTACCACTAGATGAGGTTGGCCAGTGACACACAGTAATCCTGCTCCGATGCATGTTCACATGGTGGAGTCAGATGTAAATATTCTGCAGAACTCTCAGACAGAAGACCCAGTCAGGGGGCAGATGTTGGTAGGACATCTTGTTTCCATCCAGTCGTAGGATCTTCATCCTGGAGTAGGACAGAGGTCCCACCTCTCTGCAGAAACTAGCCACATTGAACTCTGGAGCAAACCGACAGAAAACATATACAGACCATATTTCATTAACACCCATTAATCACAAGAGTTACAGCCATCTGCATATTCTTGTCTTGTCCAAGCACTATATGTACTAAACCAGTCCAGAGAGTTTTGATTTCACATCATGTACCATGTGTTCATCATATGTAACTTATTAAGTTGAAGCGCTTCAGTTACATTATGGGATTTGTCTTGTATCTAAGAGGGTCTATGCTGTCTGCAAATGTCCCCCTTCTTCTCACAGAGTCTGCATTTCCCATAAGATGTCTTGCAGGTGCTGTGGTGAAAACGGAGGCAGAGGAAACCACAACACCGTCTTGTGCTTTCTCACTTCATTTCAGTTGTAGAGCTTCTCTCAGCCCCGACTGTAGGCTTTGGCAGACAGGACTCATGGTAGCTGTCAGGTTGCTAGCTAGACGATGAGGTGTGTGTTATTTTAGAAGTATTTTGCCTTCTGTCTGTCTGGTTGGTACACAGCCCTGCTGTCTGCTGCATCATAGACTGAAAAACAAGAACACACTTGCACTTTGCCAGAGCCTGTGAGCCAAAACTGCATACCAGGTCATAATATTCATAACGGTCATGTGAGCCTTACAATGGTGCTAAAGATCGTCAAATCTGGTATGTGGCTTCTGGCCTCATGTCTGCTGCACTGTGATATGAATCCTATCTGTCAAAAAAGGTACGAAAGATGGGGAGCAGACAGAAGAAAGAGGAGACTATGAAGAGGGGAACAGCATGTGCTTCTGGCTCATCTGGCATTCTTACCTCTAAAACCATTACAGATGTTTTCATACCAATCCCCTCGCTTCTTTGCTAACCTACTTTCCCTTCATTCAACCACCCAGTATTCCCTCCTCTTCCCTCTCCTCCACTCTCTTTGCTTTTCTTGTCTTTCCATGTCTCCTTCTGAGCCCCTCCCCTCCCTCCGTTCTCTCTGTTCTTCTATCTCGAACTCGTCTCGTCTGCTGGCTGCCCAACCCTAGCCCCTCCCGCATTCGTATGCAGTGATAAGGGACAGCTGTGTTCGTTTCTTTACAGTCCCTATCACATTTTCCACATTTCTTCTTCTCCGTCACAGCACGGTTCAGGTGTCAGACCTCCCCAGGTAGTCAGTCACATAACTCACTAATACTGTCACAAGAAGAGAGTGTACTGTTGTGAAATGTATGAATGTGTTCACGTGCAGGAAATTTCAGAGACATGAAGTCAGTGACACCTCTACATTCACAGTGTGAAAGGTGACTGCATTTTGTAAACGTTTGCTTTATGTGTATACACCTCACCTTGTATTTCATTGGCCTCCAGGTAGAGGTACTGCAGGGTGGTGGGGACTGTGGGAATGGTCGTAAGTTTGTTATAGGAAAGGTCCAGTTCCACCAAACTGGAGAAGTTGAAGACCCGCGGGTGGACACTGCGGCTCCGCAGACCACAGTGACTTAGACGAAGGTACTTAAGATTGAGGAATCCCACAAAATTGTCCTCATCCAGCCCAGAGAGGGAGTTATTGGACAGATAGAGCTGCTGTACAGAGGGGGGTAAATGCCCAGGGACAGACGAGAACAAATTCCCACTGAGGTCCAAGAAGTTTAGACTGAGCAGACCTGTTAGATGAGGAGAGGACACATACAAATACAACAATGAATACCGACAAATTGGTGTGAACGATTTTCAGCGTTAAATGCCAGAAATATTCAGTGTTAATTAATGTAGTCAGACTGTTCAGAGAAGTCTCAGGGGCACAGCTCAGAGCGTGAGATGTAGGTTTAATCAATGTCAGCAAAAAGTAATCAACCTTTTCTCACATGGCAGTGATTTTTTTAATCATCTCAACACACTCAGTAAGAGGTTCAAATATACTCAGCAGGTATCATGGCAGCAACAGCAGCAATCACTGATCCATCGCAATGCAAGTATCAACGATATGAGGTTGGAAATCCAGTCTATCAGTTAATATAATTTCAGCCTTTCAACAAAAATATAATGCATCATAAAATGTCACCGTCTGCCCATTATTTTATGTGACTTAATTCAATTTGATTTATTTTGATGCTTCCAGCTCTAAAATTGAAAATTAAGCTGATTTAAGAATAATTAAACACTTTAAAACAGCTTTGAAGAATAACTTTTTTTAAGGCAAATGTGTACTAATATTTAAGTCTAATTGCAGCTGAATTAAACCCCCTGACCCAAACCAGCTTGTAGCTTAGAGTAATGGCACATATTTGTGAAAGTACCTGTGCTATTGCAGACAATAAAAATCTGTTTGTTTTCAATGTTTGTCTGTGTGTTTTGTATTTTGTGAACAGATACACGGCAGTAGGACTAAGTTGTTTTGTACTCTCTGTTTTTTACTTTCCATACCAAGTGTTCAAAATAAATTCTGTAAGTATGAAGTCACAAAGGAAATGACACATTAAACTACCTTTGAGGTCTCCATCGGTAATGGTTTGCAATCTGTTTCCCTGCAGCAGCAGCAGTGTCAGGTTATGTAAGTCCTGGAGAGCTCCGGGGCTGATGCTGCTGATTTGGTTGTAGGCCAGTCGCAGCTGTCTTAGTCCAGCTGGCAGATCACTGGGCACTGAACTCAGGAGGTTGTGGTTGGCAAAAAAGTAGCACAGCTGGGTCTGGTTTTTCAGGGTGGCCTGGTCCAGCTTGTCATTCTGTAACTGGTTGTGGTCCAGGATGAGCCAGCGGAGTCCTGTCATGTTGGCCAGAACAGAGGAAGACATGGACGAGATGTTGTTGCCCTGGGAACAATGGAACACAATGACTGATGGATTTTGTCTTTTTACACTTTCCAGCTGAAACAAATCATATAAGGTGTCCAGTGGAGGTCAGTTACTGTGTGTGAACAGGAAATGCAAAACCACAGTGGGTTAGTAGTAGACCATTGTAAATATAACACATGTTCAGTGTCCGTGTCAGTGTTGTTCCTACCTGTAGAAACAGGTATTCAGTTGTGACCGGCAGGGGGTCAGGCATGTCTGCCAGACCTCTGTGGTCACAGTACAGCGCTGTGGGCCACTGCATGGGACAGTCACACTGTTGAGGACAGACCTGGGGGTTGTTGGCTCTGAACCAAGACGGGTCCATCCGGCCCTGCAGGCTCAGCACACTGGGCTCACCAAGCAAACGGTTGATCCACAGAGGAACACCGCCGTAGTCCATGTCAGCCACAACAGTGGCTGTGTTAAAAACACACAGCAGCACCAACATGGCACAGCATAGGATAGCCATGGAGACGGTTTGGTCAGATATGTAATCCTACAAATTAAACATGAAGACAATTATGTTAAATGGGAACTCCACTGATTTTACATGTCAAAGTCACCCAGCTTGTAAAAAAAGTTGCATGTCTCCTGAAGAGCTTTGCCAAGTCTCAGCTTGGGCAAGGGCACTATGGTCTGTCTTTCCATGGGTCTGTCTAACACCTTTGTCCAGACTGAAATATCTCAACAGCTATTGGACAGAATGCAAGGAAATTTTGTACAGACAGGATGAAGCCTAGTGGCTTTGGTGATCCTCTGACTTATTTTCTATTGCTGCTATTAAAGGACCAGTGTGTAGGATTTAGTGACATCTAGCAGTGAGGTTGCAGATTGCAATAAACAGAATACCCCCACCCCCCTTCCAAGCATGTAGGAGAACCTACGGTGGCCGTGAAACTCACGAAAAACGCGACAGGCTCTCCTTAGAGCCAATGTTTGGTTTGTCTGTTCTGGGCTACTGTAGAAGCATGGTGGTGCAACATTTAGGTTTCTAAAATCGTGAGGTTTTTTTCAGGCAGAGTTGAAGTGAAAGATAACGTTAGGCTACTGTAAGTGCAACAAAACCTTCGTGAGTAGAAAGCCAATAAGTACTTCAAACCACCTGTTCAACAAGCATAAACATACGATATTTTCAATTGCTTTGCCCGCAGTGTCCCATCCACTGCTGGTATGTTTTACACAACCACAGCGCAGCATAACGAAAGCTGTCTGTATGTAGCCTAACTGCTTATCTGAGTTTGCCACGTATCTTAACATTTGTCCAGTTCTTGTAAATTTAGCTACTGGCTGAGACAAACCAGCAGCAGAGGACAGGGGACAGGATGAAAGTCTGTCTGCGCAGAGAGCAGCTGCTATACAGATGCTATACAGGGCCAGAAACAGGTTGTGATGACGAAAAGGAAAAACTATGAAATCGTGAGATTAACGGGAGAAATTACCAATCGGGAGCACAGCAGTGAAAATCGGTACTGTTGGCAGGTATATATGTAGATATGAAGGTCTCATTCTAATGTGACGAAAACAAAACAATGCTAAACTAAGCTGTAGACTTTTAATCGTGTTTAATCTGTTTCTTGCAGGTCTCACAACTTTATGGAAGTGCAATACTAAAAACCCTTTAAGAACTGGTTTAACCAGGTTTAATCATTTCTCTCTGGACTTTTGAATGTTGAAATAAAAACTTCCACATGATGCCAATGTGAAAATAGTTTCAGTGTCAGGTCAGAAAAGGTCACTAAACAGTATCTACAGCAGTCTCATTTTAAGTCATGAATGAATAAATTATTACAAAATGAAAGGAAAGACCCTAAACTTCTGATATTGTGTACTATGTGGTGTGAAATGAGACACACAAGTTGAGATGGTTGCTTTTTCTTTCTATTCAAACTTCTAAGTAAGAGACAGAAGAACACATTTAATTTTTTCCTTGCATGCACAGCTGTAGATGGTTAAGGTAACACCCACAAGGCTGGTATGTATAAAGGCACACACACAGACACACACAGAGATTGTCAGTTACTGTAGGCTACAACACAGCAGTTAGTAAGAAAAGTTTGCATCATCAGGAAGTTTGACTTGATCAGCATGTTTGCAATGTTGCATTTTTCCCTCCTCACCCACAGGGCAGTTTTACAGTACAGCACATGCCCAAAAGGTTGCCAAGACGTTAGCTGTGTTATGCAATCATGCCTCATCATGCCATCATGCCAACTGTCGTTCCACAGACACACATTGTAGATTTGAACATTTCCAGTTTTGCCTACCTTGCAGAGAAAGGAATGGGAAGCAGATGAAAAACAAACAGTAAAGTGATACTTACCGGTTGATTAGGAGCTACACAACGGGGACAGGTTGTTTTAGATTCCCAGAGCCTCCGTGCCCCTCAAGAGCTGTGTGTGTTAATGTGTCTGTGTGTTTTCAAGTTACCGGCAATGTTTACCCTCTGTCTGATGCATTCCTCTTCTTCAAACGCTGCCCACATCCCAGACCCTAAACCTCCTTCATAATCTTCCCTCACTCACTTCTTTCTTCTCCTTTCTCTCAGCCCTTGGTAACGACTAAACCCACAAAATTTGGTGGAAACACATTTGCTTGTACCATGGAGATGCACAAAACATACACAGAAAGACAAGGACTGTTGAGGAAGCAAAATAAGACAGATTGAATCAAATGAGGGCAACTGGGTTTAGACTCTGATGGCGCAGAGCTGTCAGTGAATATGAGAACATTTTGATCAGCATTCAAAAATATGTGTGTCTGTGAGTGTGTGTGTGTGTGTGTGTGGTGCATGTGCGTGTGTGTGTGTGTGTGTGTGAGAGAGAGACTGGGTCTACAGTATGTGCTCTGCCTAGAGGCATTCAAGCCACAAAGTACCTGGGGAGCCAAAGAGACCATTCTGTGTGTATATGTGTGTATCTTTGTGTGCATTTGTGTCCATCTGTGTGTTACTGCATGTGTGCGTGTGTGTGTGTTTCTTGTAGAAAGGAACTTCTTGCAAGCTTCTGAGCAGGGGAGAGGGAAACGATTCCAGATTCCTTTCCCCCCAAATATGAGGGGAGCTCTGTGAAAGAAGAGGCAAGGTGGAGAATAAGAGGGAGAGTTGGGGGGGGGGGGCAGTATTTCCTGATGAGAGCATGGAAAGAGCGCCCTCTAGGAAAACCATGTGGAATAACACCCTTGACAAGGGTTTTATGAGTGTCTGTCTGTGTTTTTGAGGGAGAAAAGAAGTGATGGAATGTTTTATTTTACCACAAAAACAGGCGAACAAGAAACTAAATAAACAGGACGATACGATTATGTGCTAGTGACAGTAACTGCAAGTTGTTAAGGGAATAGTTTGACATTTTGGGAAATATGCTGAAATATGAGAAGATGAATTCATGTACCATTTATATGAAGCTACAGCCAGCAGCTGGTTAGCTTAGCTTAGCAAAGACTGGAAACAGGGGGAACCAGCTAGCCTGGCTCTGTCGATGGTCACAAAATCCTCCTAATAGCATCTCGAAAAACCACTAATTACATCTCGTTTGTCAGTCCGTACAAGAAAAGAATCTGCAGTTTCCTGGGTGTCATGTGCCAGACATGTTTAGATATTTGGGATGATTCATGGCTGTTGTGTCATGACAGAATCTCCAACAATTTGATGGACCCCCAGAAAAAAACAAAAAAAAACGACTTTATTTTATTTAGCCTTTATTTAATCTTGAGATATCTTATCTCTTTTGCAAGAGACTTGCCCAAAATAAAGAGATATAAATGGTTACATAAGAATACACATCATTAATTTGTAACAATCACGTCTAGCACAATGACAAATGAATGTCTGATATGAAGGCAGTGTTCCCAGATGATATCCAGAAGTTTATCTTGCATATTACTCTAAGCCCAGGGTGCATAGTATGAAAATGCAATTTTAATTTTAAGTTCTGAGCAGACTTTAGAAAACAAAAAAAGTGAAAAAGTTGCACACATAATTCATAACTCCAATGAATCTATTTAACAGATGAAGATCAGCGTCACTGCACACTGTCTTCTTTAGGATAAGAGAGCTAGAAACAGGAGAAAGCATTTCACAAAGGTAAACAGGTAGTTCACCATGGCTTTAAAGATAAAAAGGTGAACATTTCTCAGTTTACTCTCCGTATAGTGAGGTCGTTGGCATTAACATTTTACAGTGAGGAGTTCTTGTTCCAATATTCAAGATAAAATGCAGAGATGAATCATAGACAGGACTGAGGCTCTGAAGTTATGAATCTGATGCCTGCACATACACGGTGTCAACATAAACAATAAGCCTGTATCATTATAAAACATCTGTTACATTGTCTCACCTTTTGCCATTGCTGCTGTTTCTCATCAGTAAGATTTCTTGTTCATGTTTTTGTAACTGATTTCTAACTGGTTTGGTGAGAGCTTTTTGGAAACGTGAGCGAGAGTGGGGAGATGGTGTGTGACCAGCAGCAGGTTGGCAGCGCTTCGCCTTCCTACGCACACTGCGCTTTGCTCTTTCTCTTTGGTTTTCTCATACACAGGAGAAGGAAATGGAAAAGACTTCCTTCCATCTGCTGCTGGCTGTGAGCCCTCTGCTACCGAATAACACCTCTCACTGAAACATTCTCCACATAAATATTCACCTCACTCACACACAAAGTCAGTGCTGAAATGAATATTGATGCTACATTAATGCTAATGTTTCTCTGTGATTATACAAACTTTTTTCTAAGCATTTTTTAAAAATATTTTGAACAAGTGCTGCAAGGACTGGCTATGATTATTAACACTGGAGAAATACATGTTAATTAATCTTAATACAATTCCTTCTTGCAGGCTGAGACAGGCTCCGACCTCCCAGTCCTGTACAGGATAAGTGGGTATAGAAACTGGATGAACAAGTGGATATGTGAAGAGGTTCTACCGCAAACTGAGGAGGAAGAAGGAGGAGGAGGAACAGCTAAATGCTCTATTGTAACTCAAGGGGGCACTGTAGTATAACAATGAAGCTTTTGAATGTGTCAGTCCTTCAATTGCCCACAAACAACAGTTTGGACCAGTTTTCATTAAATCCCTCCACAGGGAGATCTGTGCTCAAGACACTTGACAACAAGGGGGCTTTGGTTTAGGATCCTGCAATTTAGCAATAATTTCCTCTCTCTCTACCATCCAGCTGCCATTAAATGATTGCAAATACAATATGGAAGACTTACTTCCATAATTACCAAGTAATTATCTCTAATAAGACTCTCAAAGTCCAAAATCTCATCTAAGGAATTATGACCACAATGGTATATACAGTGTGTGGGAAAAAATAATAGTAGTCTATAAAAGATTAGACTGCAGCAGCCTTTTTATTGTTATCATTACCGATGTTGTGAAAAAGAACAGCTAGTCTAATCTGATTATGTGGTCTTAACTCACATCTGTGCAATAATGCATGAAATGAAATGGCAAGACAGACAAAAGTACAAAGTCAAAGAAAAAACAAAGAAATCATGTCATTTATTATTGCTCAGACTGTTAATGTCATCCTAGAGAGCTGTTTACCTAATGCTGATGACGTATTATCACCATTTGGAAAGAATATAGTAGATCCATCTGTCATAGTTTCAACAGTATGAACAAGAAGATCCTCATCTGATGTAACCTGTAACAATTACACAAAACACAGAACATGATATCATTTCCTCCTCATGCCGCATGACACTACACATATTACACTAACATTAATGTGAACTTTAGCGAATATGACGTCAATCCTAGCATCACTTTTGAGAAAACACGAAACATCAGAGTACAAAAATGAATTCACTTTATGAAACAATCAATCGGATACAATGTCTTCTATAATACGTCTGTTAATGAGTCATCGTCTTTTCACAATTACTACATTTCCCAAAGCAGAAGTTTTGCCCTCAGGTAGTTTCCTGTATCTTGTCTGGGAGCTGGCAGGTACATCAGCTCCTCACCAGCTTGTCAGCTATTGTGGAGGCACGCCCTGAAGCAGATCCCTGCAAGTGCTTTTCTTTTGCTACAGCTACGCTCATTTTTACCTGCACTGCATCACATTTATATCTTAGATTAGGGTTTAGATTCTTGCTTTTGTTTGGCCGTGTGTCTGACATTTTAAGAGAAGCTGCACATGTGAAATATTATCAATATCTACAGAGATGTATTGTGATTACAGTGAGGCTTTCTATGTCAAAACAGTGTCATCAGCTGTAATACTGTGGGAATGTTATTCTTGGTCTTTGAAACAGCAGCTGACAAAACAATCTCACCTCTTGTCCATTTATAGGAATGTTGAGCTTCCCTTAATTAACACTGAAATGTTGTTTTTTTCTTTTTTCCCACATTTTTTGAATCACTCCTCATTCTTCTCAACTCAAAGGCCGAGTTTAAACCTATTTTCAATTTATTTATGTATTTTTTCATTCCATTTTTTAAAATGATTTTTTAACTTTTATTTCTCAGAACAACCTCTAAATGGACCTGGATGTGAAATTGTTTTGTCAATTGTTATGTCATGTTTATTGTTCAATATTACAAAAATACAGATGTTATATTGGTTGTTATATTTCTAGAGGTAACATGTTACCTCTAGAAATGAAAACAACTAATGTTTCAGAGTCTGTTTCCTTTTCCACCTCCTCGACTTTCTCATTTCCTTTCACCATCTGCTCCCTTCATTTGTCCCTCATCAACACATCCTGTTCCTGACACTAGAGGACTCTGTTTCCTTTCTAATCAACAGCACACAGGTTGAGCTAAACTAAGGCAAAGGTCTTCTTTGCAAATGTTTACTGTACAGTTACATTAATACCAGTGAATCATATATCAGTTTGAGAGGTGGGAGGATTTAATTTAAAGAACAATACTGAATGCACAGGCTGAATAAATAAAAATAAGGTTTGTCTTTTCATCTTTCATTTTTTCATCTTTTCATTCGTTCTCTCGGTAGTGAAGCATGACTGACGTACTGCTCAAGCTTAATGTGTTTTCATGGTGACAAGGTCATTGTGACACAGACAACAAGTTTCACTGTTACAGAGGATCCCTGGAGTGGTTTTGAACAGGCAATGTTGCAGTTATGTGCATCCAGGACACTATTCAGCATTTTAAGATGTCCTTTTTCAGAGTAGCACAGCAGATTTAAAATTGGTCAAATCATACTTTTTTTGTCAAGATGACAACAGAATTAAAATGAGATCAATAATTACGTGTATGTTGGTTACCAACATACATAAAAAGCTGCTGCTTTTATCTGTGTGAGGAAAAAGTTGAGAAGCTTGACGTGGTGTAACATCTGTGCATGATTTATGTACGTCTGTTTGTGTGTGTGTGTCTGTGTGTGTGTGTGTGTGTGTGTGTGTGTGTGTGTGTGTGTGTGTGTCTGTGTGTGATGCTTGGACATCTGCTTCCTATTGCATGGTTTATGCTGCCCCCTGTGCCCTGGGGTGCCATGGTTCGAGTTACCTTAAGGAGACACATTGTCCAGCGACCACTAAGACCAAAGCTCTATCTTTCCTATATTCATTTGTTTAATTACACTAAATTACCATGACTGCATCTTCAATATGGATCTGTGTTGTGTGTTGTGCTGTTTAACAAGACAAGACAAGAATATATACATATATATTGGTAGTAACAGGGTGTGTGTTTATGTGTGCATAAATCACATTATGGAGAAAAAGGTCAGGTTCCCGCAAGGTTAACCATTAACTTGAAGGGTTAGGACTTGGTTTTAGTTAAGGTTAGGGTAAGTGTCCCAGAAATTAATGTTGTAAGTCAAGACAATGTCCTCCAAAGTGACAAAAACTGTCAAAAACACACAAAAAAGTTGTGTGTGTGTGTGTGTGTGTATTAGAGAGACACATACAGAGGGACAGACAGACTGAAAGATAAGCTGCCGCAGATTGCATCATGAGCTGGTTACGACACCTTTTTTAATGTTGTATTTTTGGCCTCCTCCTGTGAGATAGAGGCATATTTCCAACATTACATCTTACTTATAAAGAGAAACACTGCACTGTTTTATTATTGCATATTTATTAGGGCCATATGAATCTGTATGGCAGCCAGATGAAAGAACATCTGACTTCCCTACATACACAATAAGACCATTTTATTCCATTTCAAGCAAAACACTGGCTTCCAAACAAAGTGTATCTGTCCTTACTGACCTATATTTGAAGGCCTGGAGGAAGTAAGACTGAGCAGATAGCCTTTTTAGTAAAAGTGTTTTTCTAGTAGCTGTTTATCTTTTTCTGCAGGTGAGTGAAGCTTATTTAGCTTCATCTTCAGAATGAAAATTCCTGTGAGGAGTTCATGGCCTGAGTGGAAAGGGTTTGGTCCTCTGATCTTCTGATCCCTGCTCAGCACTGGTCATGACCCAGACAGGAGACGAGGGGAGACGGATACGGGTGGGGGTTGGGTGTATCTGGGGCAACCCAGAGTCCACCTGGGCCTCTTGCTTTGAAGTCCTGGTCAGCAGAGAATCAATTTCTCTCACTCTAAATGATAACTGCTGTACCCTGTCTTTCTTCTTCTTACGTTTATGTCTGAGTAGATACGAAACTCTCTGTCTCACACAGAAACACACAAGTTTATCTATTTAACCACCTCATATAAACATCCCTTTGATGTTATATGGTAAGAGCTATTAACCTCATAAAGCTCAGAAGGTTGCCCATCCTCAGTGATGAGTAAAGGTTCAGTGCTCATCTTGGTTCAGTTCACAGGTACTAAACACAAAACAGCAGGTTATCCAAACAGCAGCCTTTTTCCTGTTGACAAAGAAATCCAACAGTAAAGTGGTTGGATGTATTTCTCAACCCAGAGAAATACGTCCACCTTTAAAATAAGGAATATGATGTCTGTTCTGCTGCATCTGGTGTCCACAGACCTGAGCAGACACACAAAAAAGAAAAAATTCCTCATGCTGCAGCAACAAACTGCAGAACAGCACAAAGGAATACATTGCTTTGTGTATTTGTTTGTCCCCCCCTGCTTAGGACACATACCAGTGTTCAAGCTTTTTTATTCAAAGCTTCAACAATCATAATCTGTGCTTTGTAAATACCTCACCGCAGCTCACAAGCTCAGCTCTAATGTAATGTGGCCATCTGGTCGGTTCTTTCTTCCCTTTTTGGAAATATGCTGTCTTTTATTGTCAGATATCAGACACATTGGCTACAATAAACCAACATAAATAACACATGTAAGGCACAAAGCCAGCTTAATCTAGAAGTATACACGCACATCCAAACTGAAGAGGGCAGGTGTTGGGCTGAAAGTGAGCAAATGTCAAAAAAACCCCAGATAAACAGCTCGCACACTGCAGGCCTCCAAAGTCCACTTATAATTAATTGCACCAAGGTGACGTTTCGAGCACTACTGCTCTTCATCAGACTCAAGTGACAAAGCACTACGCTATCCTAAATATATCCTCAATGGTGTAAGATAACACTCAATATATCTTATGGTGTTTTTGCCCCCTCCTGGATTTTTTTCTCCTCGGCAGCCTTGGGTGGGAAGAGAGTGCTCTAGTATGTGGTGGGTTTTAATGCAGCTGCGCTGAAGTGTCTGTGGTGTTGCCTCTTCCTTTGTTGTTTTTGTTTTGTGTCTGTTTGTGTGGGTTCATTACTCCGTTTCCACTTATAGACTGTTCTTTGTTCATAGTCTCTTGTATCCCTGTCAAATTTTTCCTTTTTTGATAATGTTATTTCTGTTGTAGTTTTGCTCTTTCTTGTTCTCACACCAACGGTTGATGAAAGTTTCATTGTCTCTGCCGATAATTGGGCTTTTCACGAGTCGTAGTCCATGGGGGATTCTTCTGACTCTCGAATAGTCACTTAGCATTACAGCATGTAGATATTGACGTACCTCTATTTCTTGTAGTAGGGTATTAATAGTCCTGTTGTTAATAGACTTTGTCGTGATATCCTGGAACAAAGAGTCTTTGAGCATAATACGGAGGTAGTCCTCCTCAGTGAATTCAAACTATTTTAGATACATGTTCCAACATGTTGCCTCTGCCACCATGTTGGAACAAATATATGTTGACAACATATATATTTGTCAACCATTGGTGTGAGATATTAAATAAATGCTCATTTGACCCTAATGGCAAAGAACAAAAGACGAAGTGAAGAAACTCAAACATCAATTCTTTACGGACTCTCCAAACAAAGACGAGATGACTCAGTTGCTAAAGGAATGCGAACAAAAAAGAGCGAAACTACAACAAGAAATAACATTGTCAAAAAAGGAAAAATTTGACAGGGATACAAGAGACTATGAACAATGAACAGTCTATAAGTGGAAACGGAGTAATGAACCCACACAAACAGACACAAAACAAAAACAACAGAGGAGGAGGCAACACCACAAACACTTTAGTGCAGCTAAACTTCTTCGCGCGACATGGATTTGGGATCCAGCAACTCTCTACGGGAATCTTTTTTAGAGTTGAAAACATTTCCATTTGAGTAGAAAAAAAATGGAGGAGGGGGCAAAAACACCACAAGAGAGCCATACAACACCCGCAGACTGTGGAGGAAGTGAATGTCATAAATCTGTCAAGTAAGCCTATTTCCAGTACTTGCATCTGTGCTCTTAATAAAGGACTGTCATTCTGTCCTACTACCTACTGCAAAGATTTCAATGTGTATGTTGATTTACAAAAGTTACGCCTTACGCCTTAAGGAGTTCTTTAAAGATAACCACAAGTCTCACTATGTTTCCAACATAGCTAACCATCATGGGACCCAGGGGATTGCCTCCACCAGTGACACAGAGACCGAGAAACACCAAGAAACTCCCCTAGCACATCAGCCATTTTAGAGCTTATTGAGACTGTGCTGACTACAAACAAGGATTTCTTTCTGCAGGTGTCCGAAGTCAGCAGTGGCTCTAAGATGTCCCCCAGTTTCTCTTCATTGTATGTTGGATTCTTCGAGCAGGAGATCGTACTGAACCCTTCTAAGAACCCGTTCCTGCCATACATTTCTACATACAGAAGGTACATAAACGACATCTTGTTCATATGGACATTTGCACATCTGAGATTCACTTTGGCTTATGACCCTTTGAAAATAAACTTTCTGGACATTAGCTCAGACGTCAGCTCAGACACTGATTTAAAAAAACAAATGACAGACTTAGAACAAAGATTCCTACAAAGAGGGTATAAAAGTGAGTGGGTGACACAAGCCTCCAACCGTTTCTCCAACTTAAATAACCCAATCGCCAGAATAAGACATTGGCATTGTACATTTCTGCAAACCACAGATCCGTTGAATCTCTGCGTTTCAATCGCTTTTTGCGTGTCATTTAAAATTGCATTAAGTGGCTGTTATCAGTTATAATTATGTTTTGATGTTATGTTGTAACAATGCTGTGGTTAAGGTCTGGTTAAATCATCAACACCATTCTTCTGAAGTGTGAACTATTCTGGATTTACACTCTAGACCCCAAGGGGTCACCCAAGGGTCTGAGGAAATGGACATTCGCCCCTTTGTCTGACTCCTTTTGACAAAGCCAGCTTAAATCATAGATTTTCCTATAGACTGTAGTTACTGTATTTGACAAGTGTTAACTGGACTGCTCTTTGATCACTCCCAGAAATGTTACGGCCTTTGGACAAATGTTAAAAGCTATAACAGACTTAAAGGAATGGTTCACCATTTTGGGAAATACCAGCCTGTCCTCACAAGAAAAACGACAGTATAGGTCTAAAATTCAGCTGGCAAAAACGACCTATAGTTACGTTTTCGCTATCTAGCGGCTGTAGTAATTTTACCTTACCCTACTATGGGGGGTAAGGTACGTTTTACTCTACTATGGGTCGTTTTGGAGTGCAGGAACAATTAACCTATATGGTCGTTTAATTATGAGGATGTGGAAATACGCTTATTCACTTTCTTGCCAAGTTAGATGAGAAGATCAATCTTCTCCCCTCAGCAAGAAAGCGAATAAGCAAATTTCCAAAAATCAAACTATTTCTTTAAATTACCTCAGATGGTTGTGTGGACTGCCATCCAAAGGAAACACTTTTCCATATATTTCTATATGTTGAACATTTTAATGCACAGAATAATTTGAATTCCAAACAGATGAGAGTCAGACCTGTGCAAACACATTTATCTAGTCAACAATCACACCATTCTTCCATTATTGCTAATAGAAAAGTGTCCCACGAGAAAAAGAAACAGCGAATGACATAAAGAGAGGAAATTGGAGGCAATCACTTGGAGAAGATTCAGTGAATCAACAACTGGAGAAGTGAAGGATAGAAGATGGCGGAAAATACTGATTCAGATGGAGCTCATGTTGGAGAGAAGACACAGAAGCAGGAAGAGGCCCACATTAAGACCAGACAGACAAACATGAGAGGACTGTCACACGTGTTTTCATTTAACCCTTTACAAGATAGTAAGGTTGTTGGGGAGGAATGGGGAGAGTTAGATCCGCCCCTGCTACAACATGTTTTCCCTGGCAAAAAGATGTTTGCTAAATGGGCTAAAGAGCAGTTTTTGTTATCCATTAGCAGTCTATCTGAATAATGTTTGAAAGAAAAAACTATTGTCATACTGTCATAAGCATAGAAGGGTATATTACTGTAGGAGCTTTTTTTTTTTTTTTAGTCAAAGGCTGAACTTGAAGACTACCCTCCTGTTGATTTTCCTTCAGGTTCTGTATACAATGGAGGGCTCCTTACCCTTGTGTAAATTATTTTGTATTTATGATCCAGTGATCCAAAAGGGTCAAAAGCAAAGGTGCAAAGGTCTAAATATTCAGAGTGCAGTGTGGGGTTTGGCTGAAAGGAACTGAATGTGCTGCACGCAGATGGGAACAATCCCTCACAGCCACTGCATCTCACATCACTCACATTAGTGGAAAATGAGGCTCCAGAGTGGGGGGTGTGGGGTGTGCTGAGCCATGCCTGAGTGAACAAAATGGGGTGCAGGAGGGTTGGATAAAGGGGGTGGAAGGAACCAGCACTGGAAAGGAGTAGAAAGAGGGGTGGAGAGGGGGATGGCATAATGGAAAGGAGCTCTGGGAGGGGAGGCTAGTTTTTTTTTACAAAGTGTTTGTGAGAGTCCCCTCCAGTCCTGAGCACACTCTGAGAGAGAGAGGGGACAAGGAGGGCCAGTCTCTCTGATCAGGTAGGTGTGTGTGTATGTGTGTGTGTGTGTGTGCCCGCGTTCCTGTGTATGTTGACATGTGTCTGTCTTTCATGCACAAAGTTGCTTTTCTATGAAACCTGATAGGAGATGAATAAACACCTGATGATAGAGTCATAATTTTGCTTCAGCTTTTTTTTCCTCTGCAGATCAGTAGGTCATTATTGGATACTCCTCCACAATTTTTGGGGCAGCAGTGAGACCTATTTACAAAGCTGGCATTCATAGTTATGTTTTTTTTTCCTTTTCTTTTTTATAACTTCCCCTCTGGGTTCCCTGTGGATTAAGACCACTAAGAATGTGCCTCTCTGCAGGCATTTCCAAAACGTCAGTAGCTGCACTGCACCTTTGACTGTTCATTTAACCTCAGTACAGTATGATAACAGTGAGGCTGGTTTTGTGCATTCTTCAAGAATACTAGCTTGTTCTCTGAAGAAGTGAGAGAAGTTGTGTTTTTGCAGAGTTTATTTTTTTACTTGTTGGTGGCTTAATGAATATTGCACTCATTTACTTTTGCAAATCCTGAATCTCTGTACGATACAAGAGAGGAACTTCTCCCTTGATGGATACAGAGGGTCAACACTAGAATTGAAATTTTGACTTGAACTTTATCATTTCTCTTTTGAATTTTAATACCTCTCTCACCCCCCCCCCTCTCTCTATCTATCTACCTATTAGGTTATAGAAAAAATTTGTACAACAGTGGCAATGCGTCTGGTGATTATCTTCCTCTTGTCTGCCCTGCTGCCACTCTGTCTCTCCCATGGACCGGATCCTTTTGCCTGGCTGTATGGCCAGCGGAGCCGCTATTATGGCTCCCTGCAGGCAGACACCACAGGAGGAGAGTGTCCCTCTGAGTGTGACTGTCCGCCTTCCTTTCCCATTGCCATGTACTGTGATGGGCGGGGCCTGACAGCCATGCCATCCATACCCTCCCGTATCAAGTATTTGTACCTGCAAAATAATGCCATCACAGCTATGCCCGACTCGGCTCTGGTCAATGCAACCAATCTGGTGTGGCTCATGCTCCACCACAACCAGCTGACCTCTGATGCCATTGGCAAGAAGGTAAACCTACATCTGGTCCCAGTCAAATCCAGACACACATGTGAGCTCAGTGCATGATGCAGTGAGGCCTGTCTAAATGGTTGTCAGATGGCTGGCACATGGCTAAAAATAATGGTTTTATTGTTTTATGTGTTAGTAAACAAAAGGTGGATTTTTGTGCAATTGGACGTAAGAATTTTTTTCATGGAAGGCTTCATAAAATTCACTATTACGTGCATGTTAGTGAGTTGTCCATTCTCCATATCATTGTCAGGCATTTCTGAAATTGGGGGGATTGGAGCGTTTATATCTGCAACACAACAGTTTGACCAGCATTCCTTCTGACCTCCCTCGTTCCCTGCGAGACCTGAGAATCAACCATAACAAGATTGAAAAGGTAATGTTGCGTACAGTTTGATATTCATGCAGAGCATTTCTCTGTTCTTGTGAACGATTTGGCTGTTGATCAGTAGAGGCATTAGACTTTAACATTATCGCCACTGTTGCCTAGGTAACACCTGCAGACCTAGAAGGAATGGATAACCTCACTATCCTGTATCTCCATGACAACGCTGTCACAGACATGGGCACGTCACTGAAGTCACTTATATCCCTCACACTGCTGGACATCAGCGGCAACAAATTGACAAAGGTAAATGTGTGTTTGTGTCTGTGTGTGTCCCATTAACTGAACGGAGAATCTCTCGCCCTCCTGAACTCTCTACATGTACTGATTCAAGGTCCCGGAGGCTCTCCCCGAAAATGTACATCAACTCTACCTCGAGTCCAATGCCATTGACTCTCTACCAGAGGGCTTCCTGGGACGTTTCACGCAGCTGCAGTATATCAGAATGGCCCACAACCAGCTCACAGACAAGGGCATCCCTGCCAACACCTTTAATGTGACTGGGCTGGTAGAGCTGGACCTGAGCTTCAACAAACTGGAGAGAATCCCTCCAGTCAGCACTACACTACAACATCTCTATCTGCAAGCTAACCAGATCAAAGGTAAAACGTAATAAATCTATTTGCAGACTATCATTGCTGTATGCGTGCAGTAATAAATTAATCTCCACCTCTCCCTCCTGCGGCTGCAGAGTTCACTATGGGCAGTTTCTGCAGCATTGTGGATGTGACCAACTTCTCCAAGCTGCGGACGCTGCGACTGGACGGAAACGAGATCAGTCGCCAGGACATCCCCTCAGAGTCATCACTCTGCCTGCGCTTGGCCTCCAACATTGAGGTCTAACCATGTGCATGACACAATTTGTGGCACTCAGTACAGAAACACAGCTCAGTTTACAGCATGCAATTACGGTGTGTTACATTTACTGGTGGGCGCCAAAATCCAGCACAGTAGGGGCGATGATATAATTTAATATTGACAAGAGGTGGCGGCAGTTCTTACTGTAATATCCACTATTCACATCACAGTGAGAGCAAAGATTGTCACATGTGGCTGTTTTCAAGTTTCACAAGACATTTCTTATTTCACAGAGAATTTTCTGTGGAAGATATAAAATGAGAATATTATAAGTTTCCTTAACAAGCGTTAAGAAATGACCAAATTAGATTTTTTTCTGGTTATGAAGAGGTCAAAAAATACAGTTTATATGCTCAATAAGATACTGTATGAGCCACATGTAATGTTTCTTTTTTGCGTATTGAAAATGTCTGACCCTGGTCCTCTTTATATGTTGTGAGGATCAATGATCTTTGTATGCAGTATTTTTATTTTGAAGCTATAGCTTTCTGTATCTCTCTCTTTACGCTCTTCCTCCATGCAGTTCACTGTCATGTCTGATAAGTTGACATAAGCATATTGTGCCTAAACTTTGATGTGCATTGTTTAATTTCAAAGAAATAGCTGTCATAGAGTAATTTGACAGTACTATAATGTCTGCTGCATGAGATTGTCTTCACAACGTCACGTGATACCTTATTGGAGTTCAGTGTTAATTGTTCTGACTATTGTTTTTCTTTGAGACAAATATGCAGTGACTCCTTTTTCTGTATAAGATCTTCTTTTTGCACAGTGAAATCCTTAGAGAGATAGAAAGATATCTATGTACTGTGCCATATGAAAAAAATCTCCATACTTTACTGTAGCAAATCAAACATACAGAGGGCTTTGAGTGCATGAATTATGATTCCTGAGTTATGCATTGCATTGACTAATTTTCATATTGATTAAAGATTTCTGTTTACAAGCCTAAATAAAAGTTGGGATTTTTGGAAAGATCAGTGTACTTTTTGTCTTATAGTACATCCAGTGAAAAATGCAGCATATGTAATGCAGCATATGTAATGCATTGTATTCTACAGTCTTTGAGTCTATGAGTGTGATGTAGATGTGATTTAGTGATTTTATGGACGTAGGGTGGATGGATAAGACACACAGCAGCAGAGTCACTGATCAGGAATAGGCCTATTGTTGATACTGAACTTGATTATGCAATAAATCTATTAAGGCTTATTTAAATATGTCTCATTGTTAAAAACACACATACACTTTTTTATCTCCATGGTTGAAGTAAAACGTTTAAGAAACTTAATGAAATATACTTTCAGAATACTTTTACACACTTAACAGGTGTTTATTATTTTTAGCCATGCTGGCGGCTCTATGGATGGCAATGTTGGTCGGTCGGTCCATCACTTTGATCCAGGCTGAAATATCAAACTATCTGATACAGATATTTATGGTTCCCAGACAATGCATCTTAATGACTTTGATGATTCCCTGACTTTTCGTCTAGCACCACCTTTTGTGGTTTTTAGTAAAATGTCTCAACAATTCCCGTGATATTTGGTATTTGGTATAGACGTTCATGTCCCCCTCAGAATGAATTAACTCTCTCACCTGGATTTTTGTCTAGCGCAATCATCAGGTCAAAGTTTTAATTTGTTGAATACCTGGTTTCAAGTAGGCCTACCTGCAAAACCTCACATTCCCATTCTCCGCTGTGCTAATGCATGCTAAGACACTAAACTAAGATGGTCAACATGGTCAACATCATACCTGCTTAGTGTCAGCATGTTAGCATCGTCATTGTGGTGTTACTATGCTGACATTAGCATTTCGCTCAAAGTACCGCTGTGCCAAAGCACAGCCTCACAGAGCCGCCAGCATAGCTGTGGAGTCTTATATCTTCATGTTCTTGTTGTAGATGGTGACAGGTGTCTCGATCTTACTGCTCCACATCCAAGTTGTTCATGAGGTGGAACAAAGTCAGTCAGGACATTGGAGTACACATTTGTGGGTGGTGCATTGTTTTTCATAAAGGATTTAGAGGATGAACCCTCCCCTCCATCATGAAGTGAAATGATTGTTTCACTTTGATGCATTTACACTCTGTATGATGCAAGATAATAACAGAAACTGGAAAGAGTAAAAACGCTATTGATGGCATTGTGAACCAATATAAGAGAAGAGGAGAGCTTTTCAGGAGATGCTGAAGTTAAATGAAGGAGGAGAAAAGGAAAAGCTTTTCCACAATGCCACAAAAGCAAATGTGTGATATTTTTTATAATTTGAAAATAGCCAAACTGTACAGGATTATACATTATAAATGTTTGACAAGAAAATCTTCAATACAGACACTTGAGAAAATCTAAATGTATTTCAATGGAAAAACCCAAGAGTGAGTGAGTGAGTGAGTGCATGACAATATGCGAGTCCTCAGGCTGACTTGCCCAGCTGCAGAGGGAGAGCTGTCCTAATGTGGTCAAGCTGTTGAAAAAGATAAAGCTCATCATACAGTGAGCTGTTGCATCAGGGCTGAATCCTCTGTGTGTCAGCTGGCCAGTGGGGAGATAGTCAGTGGACACGATGTCTATATTTACAGTATTTTCTTGTAATCTGTGTCCACACCAGCACATACTGTCATTACAGTGAATGTATATTATAAGTTTACAGTCATTAGGTTGTGGCCACAAGTCACTGACCAAAATGGCTCAGAAACCAAAAGAGCATCAAGCAGAGGAGATTGCACACAATGAGGACACCGAGAAGAGATAAACCCATGCAGTGTTGTGTAACTGCAAAGAGGTCTGCAATAAATAATAATGCTATTCACTCACTACTTACAACTTACATGCTTTGTAATCAAAAAAGGAGGACTTGTGTATCTACTGAGCAATTTTGATCATGATAAGGCACCGTAAGGCAGACATGACTCACTTCCTGTTCCTGTGCCAAGTTCATTTGCAGCAAAGTAGTCTGTATAAATGTATGCCTTTATTAGTTAGCAAGAAGGAAGAGATGACAGGAAATGAGGGGGAGAGAGAGAGATGCATCAAAGTCCCCCAGACAGATTTGAACAGAGGATGTTGCACTTCATGTCACAGGGATGCCCCATATTGATGTCACATATTGTAAAGACTTGATCAGCACAGGGAGTAAATATGCTATGTCCACTGCTAATCATAATCATTTTTGCCCACTGATACCACTATATTATTAGTCATATCTCTATTATTATTATTGTTGTTGTTATTGTTATTATTGTTGGTTCTGTGCTTCTCTGTGTCTCTCTCCCCTCTCCTTCTCCCTCCCTTGCTGCAATATGAACCTCTCAGAGCCACAACAGGTAACCTGCAGCAATGACAAACAGTTATAATCACACACCAGAGAAAGATTATCTCCAGTGAGAGGCAGACAACCATTTTACAGCAGTATTAGAAATCCAGACCTATTTTATTGTAGGGAATGATCAACAATGTCAAAAACAGAAAAGTCATTAATTGCTATTGAGGGAGCTGCTGTAAAATATCTAAAACCAGATCTCTGAAATAAAGATAATTCATAAATTATACTAAAACTTTGTCATTGTTTAAGGATGAATTATTATATGAGGCCTTTTACAGGCCATGTGTGTGTGTGTGTGTATGTGTGTGTGTTAGCACGTGCGTGTGTGTGTTTGCACGTGTGTGCGCGTGTGTATCTATGACTACAGTGTGACCACAAGAGTAGTAGTTATTGTAATAATCTGTTGATTAACGGGTAGAGCTGCACTTTTCCATGACCTCACTGTCACTGATCATGTGAGCTGACACGGTTGAGGTCGCACCATCAGACTGTGATTAAAGGTGACACAGACGTCTGCATGCTTACAGTACCATGATTATGTGTAGATGTCATCGACCAAAATGAGATCTATCCATCGTCAGTCACAGCAGTGGCTTTAGGGAGTAGTTGTGAAGACATGGTTACTGGTACAGAGTCACACACCTGAGTAACACACACACACACCTCACAGCAATCACTATCTTGTATTATTGGACACTGAGCAGCAGTTACAGCGAACCTGCTTTGTTCATTTATTAATTCAGGCAATATAATGTTGTTATCACTCCTTCAAGAAGCTGTGGTGATGAGCCATATAGAGTGTAGGTCTATTTTCACAGAATGAGGTATCACAGTGTAGGTGGGAAACGATAGGAAATATTAGGATTTGTATTCAGAAATACTGACATTAGACACAAAGTAACATTCTTCAGCTTTATCGATCAGTATATGTGAGTCATTAATGTTATCAAGAGGAAAACGCCCTGCTTTAAATCATGATTCTTGTTTAAAGACATTAATTGTGCGCACACATACACACAGTGGTGCTGTTGGGGACTCACAAGTACTGACCTGTACTTGTGATTGGTTGAAAAACAGCACTGCCCTGCCTGTCAGAGGGGAGGGGGGGGACTTTAAAGCAGACCTACCTGAGCGATTTGAATTTCTTACACAGACTTTTTATCAAGCAGGTGAGAGGACATGAGGAAATACGGCTGGAACAGTTTCAAGGATTTAATTTTCAGTAATCCTGCTGTTGTTGACCAGGTAGGTCAAACCTGTTTGACCAAACTTTCACTCGGTAATTAACCAAACAATGGATGAATCAGACTGAAGCACAAATAGATGGAAGACAAAATTAAATATATTGCTTGCTTAATTTGGGAATTAATATAGAAAAATACATAGTTTTCTGTTTTTAACTGTAAATAATTTAGAAAAAAATGTTTTTTGTGCTACTTTACAGCTGAAAGGTGAAATAAAATCTTATTCAAATATATTATGGCTCAATTTAACTGTAAATGAAATTGCCTTGAAGTAATGATGGATCCAATGTGACTTTTTCTCTCCCCTGGGGACCATGAAGAGACTGAAGCTGATCTTTTATTTTCATTATACATTATTATCACTTAGGAGTCATGATTGTATTTGATAATAACAAAAGTTAGTTGTAATGGTAGGTAATGGTACTTTGATATCTTATATATAAGTGGCTCTCCACTCCACTCTTAGACATTTTACGACTTTTGTCACTTGTATACTCTCTGGGACTTTTCATCGAGCAGGACCTACATGTGGATGATGGTGATGAGAACCCTGATCGTGGGAACTGGACTAGTAAACAGGAGTATATCCTCTCTATGATTGGTTATGCTGTTGGACTGGGAAACATCTGGAGGTTTCCATATTTGGCCTACAAGAATGGGGGGGGTATGTATTTGGTACTGAACCATTTATGTTGGGAATCCCAATTGATGACAGCACTGTTATTATGAAGTTTCTTTTAATTCTCTGCCACCCAATCCTTCATTGTGGGCAGGGGCCTTTCTTGTGCCCTACTTTGTGATGCTGGTGGTGGCTGGAATTCCTCTTTTCTTCCTGGAAAGTGCCTTCGGGCAATTCTGCAGCCAAGGCCCAATCAACATATGGAGAGCAGTGCCGATACTGCAGGGTAAGACTACCATTCAAGTTTTGTGAGGGGTCAGTCGGGTACATCTGAAGAGAAACATGTCAAACATTAGGATTAAATGAGGCTGTTGGTTAATGGTCAACTGTGTAGCCTAAAATACGGCTTTTTTATGACTCCTGACCTCCTGACCTGAAGTTTGGTTTGGTTTTAAGACTTTGTGTCCAGAAATAGTCGGAGCTGCAGTGACTACTGTGGCTTTACCTTCAGGGTCAATGCATACTCATGCAAAAAAATTATAGTAAGTTAAACTGAAGGGATAAATTATAATGTAGAATCTTAACAGAATGCCTGTGAAAAAAACAAGAAAAATTCATCCCAGACCACAATTTGGTGTTATGTGATTTGGGGTGTAGTCAAAATTTTCATATAAACTAGAAATGAAAATTATTACTTTGAGGTTCTGATATAAGTGAAACTTTACAATGTAATACTGATGAAACACTGGTACACATTACAAATAGATGACAAACAACACATTAACCAAGACAGCAAAAAGTCATTATGACACTGAATAATAGGTCAGTTTTGTTGAACTGAAGCTGTTGCAGAAAGTCTGTTGTTCACGGTTGCCAGCGTCAGCTCTGTGGACTTCAGTGTTTTAGTCTTTACTCAGGAAATAATGAGAAAACATTTATATTTTCAGTGAGTTTGGCAGTGCTAGCAACACTTTAGTGTCATTTCGTCAAATGTTAGTGTACAAAACTTATAAATTCAGAAATTGTTATTAAAATTCACAAATCAGAACATGCTGACACAAATATCCACCAATGCCACGTTGTTTAAAACAGCTGTAAACAAGCAGTCAAAATGGAATTTGTCTAAATACTGTATACCCAAAAATTGTTTAATCTTAAAGGGGTTTCTGAAGTTGGGAGGTACTTGGAGTACATACACAATTATGCAAAACAAAATATGATGCAAAATTACTTTTTATTTCTGTAGGCAGGGGTTTAATACAACAGTCAGGGTAATTTTTTGTTTGTTTTGGCAGTTGAGTTATATGCTGTTTTACAGGCTGTGAAGATAAAGACACTGGTTGGTCACCACAACGCTTCCAGAAACGTTTGATAATTCCTGTTTAGATTGCCTGTTAGGTACAAGAGTCTGGCAACAGGAGCTTTCATGTTATGGAGCTAATGCACTCTGGATGCTCAAGTATCTCAGACATTTACTTACCTAAAAATCACAAAATTTTGACAATCACAGGAATGTTTTGTGTGCTGCGCTCAGCTTGTCATTGGAAACTCTTGAGAGGGAACTGTACTTTTCACGACAGTTGAGGGCACCTAAAATTCACCTTCTGAATTGATGAAATTCACCCAAAAAGAGTTCATTTCTGAAAGTAAAGAAGCTTCTTATTAAAACCTTTTCATAAAGCAACAACTCCTATAATCTCCTTCTCTTCCTCTTCAGGTGTTGGTGTTGCCATGGTTATGGTGACTCTAATAGTGTCGATCTACTATAACGTAATCATCGCCTACAGCCTGTACTACATATTTGCCTCCTTCCAGTCTCCTCTGCCATGGTTGAGCTGCCTCAGCAGGGCTGACAGTAACTGCAGCGACACGCCTTTAGGTGCTTTTCCACTCAATCTGCTTTTCTTATGAAGAGGTGTTGATCAGATCAGCTGTTTGGTGGATGCTGTTTGTCATTCTCGTGGGATGGAGTGACATTAAATAATGATGACAGGATGACATAATCTAAAATGAATGGATGATATGAATGGAATTAAAAAGTACAGGGAGTTCAGTTCAGTGCTATTTTGAGCAGTACTGCAATACTCCAGAAATAAAAAAAAACAATATTCCTGAAAAATGTAAGCAACCTAAAACCACTTCAGGTCAAAGATAATGTAAATAACACTTCTTTTCTGGGAAATTAATGCATATACATGGATCATCTCTCCTTTTCTAGTGTATTGCAATGTAAGTGGTGTTTTAGTGGCAAACTGGACGCAGGAAAACAGCACCTGTCCTTCAGCCAATATAATCACTGTACCAGTGCAGAGCCCGAGTGAGCAGTACTGGGAGTAAGTATTACACACTCAAGCAAACAAGCACATCTACACACATCACGTCATACTGCTGTTGTACAGTCAGATGTCTCTTCTCCTCAGTCATGTGGCTCTGCAGAGATCCAGTGGTCTAGATGAAACAGGACCAGTAGTTTGGCACTTGGCTCTCTGTCTGCTGCTGAGCTCCATGCTTGTTGCTGCAGCGCTCATCAAAGGCATCAAGTCATCCGGCAAAGTAAGTCAACATCTACTGTACTTCATATAAATCCTTATCCACAGTTTGTCCATCTTCAGGGCGTGTGGCTATCAAGACCAGTGCAACAATTGATAGCTAAACAGAACATTTGTTATCTGTTGGCCTATCACTCTTCGAAACTAGTGTGTCTCTCCCTCAGCTACTTGCCAGCAAATGCTCGATGCACAGAGCACACATCAATGCATTTCACCGTTAGAGAGTTTAAAAACATGCTTTTGAGCATTTCTGGTGCTTAACTGCCTTGAGACATTACACAGTGTCCATTATCTACACAATATCTAACTATCTGCATTTTCTAAGTTAAGCAAAATGAAAATGTATATTTTTGTTGACTGAATTTTAGGTAAAAATGTTTTTGCATAGTGTAAATTCTTGGCTTTTGTCTCTCCAGGTTGTGTATTTCACAGCTACGTTCCCTTATGTGGTGATTGTGATCCTGCTTATCAGAGGTGTGACACTAGAGGGAGCTAATGATGGGATAGAGTTCTACATTGGCTCCCAATCCAACTGGACTAAACTGACTGAAGCAGAGGTATGAGCCCAACTATCCCTGTTTAACAACAACACATTACAGTACAAGTACATTACATTACAAGTTTGGAAGAATAAAAATCTTTCTTAAATTTTAAAGCATTACTGTGTGTTTTTAGGTCTGGAAAGACGCTGCAACTCAGACCTTCTACTCTCTGTCTATTGCCTGGGGTGGAGTCATGACTCTTGCTTCCTATAACAACTTCCACAACAACATGTTCAAGGACTCATTCATTGTAACACTTACTAATGCTGGTAGGAGCACAGTGAACAACATTATTCAAAGGAAGTTAATATATTTCGTATATATTAAGATACACAGGAATGAGAGTGTTGATCAGTACCATGCTCTGTTATCATACATCAATGAACGGGTGATTAATGACTGACTTATTTCACTCTATTTTACTATTTTCATCTCCTTCTAGGCACCAGTGTGTTTGCAGGCTTTGCCATATTTTCAATTTTGGGTCACATGGCTCACATCTACAAAATGCCTGTTGGAGAAGTGGTGAAGGAAGGTCAGACAGAAACACCATATGGGCACCAACAAGTAAAAATATGGAAGACTGCCAGGTGTTTTCTTATGTTTTATTTTTTTGTCTTTGTGCAGGATTTGGCCTGGCATTCATTGCATATCCAGATGCTCTTTCTAAGCTTCCCATTTCCCCTCTGTGGTCCATTTTGTTCTTTTTCATGCTTTTGACTGTTGGACTAGACTCCCAGTTTGCAGGAATAGGTGAGATCTTACATTGCCTATCACCCTCGCTGTCACAGCACATTCCTATATCCTGAAATCTCTCTTTTTGTCCTCAGAGGTGATCACAACCTGCCTGCTCGATGCCTTCCCGAAAACCTTCAAATCCAAACGTGCCTTAGTGACCATAACGACCAGCGTCATCCTCTACCTCCTGGGCCTGCCATGTGTCACAAGGGTAAGTCTGCCAAAGAGGGACTTTATGTTTCTGCTGTCTGACATAGGTCTAGTTAACCTGCTCAGCCTGTGTGTGTGTGTGTGTGTCTGAGATAGGCAGGAATATACTGGGTGACACTAATCGACCAGTTTGTTGCCAGCTGGGTGCTGCTAATTTTGGCTGTCTTAGAGATCATTGGTGTCTCCTACATATATGGTAAGTATGATATCTGTAGATATGTGCATATAACAGTGACTTACAGTAGATAGCCTTAAACTTCAGCTGTGTACATGTGCATGTTCTTCTCATTTCAGGAGGAAACCGTTTTATCAAAGACATTGAGATGATGCTTGGCACTAAGAGTTTCACTTTCTGGCTGTGGTGGAGAGCATGTTGGTTTTTCATCAGCCCCTGCATCATAGTGGTGAGTACAACCTGACACGCTGCCTTTTTTGTGTGTAATAATCTGTATTCCCTATTTGTATGTAAGGTTTCCAAACAAAAGTAAAAATTCAGATTCAACCTCCTCACACACTACATTGAGGATTTTAAAAAAAGGCAGTGCACAAATTGATCAAATTCATCTTCAAAACCCAATATGCTGTTTCAAATTGTGAAATACAAATTAAGATTAACAGGTCATATCTAACTAGCACATGCACGCGTATAATCAAAGTGGTACCGAAGGAAATAACTATTCATCTATATTGAAATACACCTCTCTCTCATTTTGACATTCAAAACAGAGGTGTAATTAATATCATTAATAATGGCTGCATTCCAGGTGTGGCAGGGCCAGGGTCCCGTCAACAGAAAGAGAAAAAAAATCTCTACCTCACAAACAAACATCTTCAATACCTGAAATTCCCCCCTCAAGACTTCCATGCATAAATGAGTTCTGCTTATATACACCTTATATACAAACCTCTGCTGTCTACAGGTGATCCTGGTCTGGTCTCTGATGTCCTTTACACCCCCCTCCTATGGAGCAGTCCAGTACCCAGACTGGGGATTGGCTCTGGGCTGGTGCATGGTTGCATTCATCCTCCTCTGGATCCCTGTCATCGCTGTGTATAAGATGATGAGAGCAGATGGAAATCCCTGGAAGGTGTGTGTGTGTTATGATATCTGCAAGAAATATAGCAGATTAAAACACCATTCTTTTCTTAATCTATATTTACAAAGGATTAAAATGTGCACAGTGGAGATTTTTTTCCATAAATGTCAAGAAGTGATCTCCAGATAAAAATCTGTACCAATATCCTAATCTCTTACTTTCCACAGCGTCTGAAGTCACTGTGCTCTCCCTCTGAAAAATGGCATCCTTACCTGGACATCCATCGCAAGGAGCGCTACACAGAAGAACGCTGCCACCGCAGGAAGAATCGCAACAACAAACCAGAAGCAAATGTAAATGTAAACGTGATCTCCAGCTCATGGCTCTGATGTCTGTGATGTCTTTTGGTGAAGCAGCAAACTGAATGCTTTATACTGAAAGTTAAAGCTGCATCAGCTTCAGGAGGCAGAGAGTGACTCAAATATAAACTCACAGCAGATCAACGATATCTAATGACTACTGTGTTAAAACACCTGCTTAGTATTCCAGCAGAAATAGAGCAACATGTGCCTCGTCAAATGTTCCACCCTTCAAATGTCAAGTCGAACATTCACTTGTGTCTCGGCTGTGGTTTGGTCCACTGCCTTCTCTCTTTCTCCTCAAGAAAATGATTTATAACTGCTGTCATTTCCTGCTGGAGCAGGTAGCATTCAAGGAGCTAGTGTGCGGTCATGTGTTTACAGTAAATGGGAGCCGTTTAGGACTCAACCGTACAGGCAGATGAACTAGAACAATAATACCAGTACTTTCTCATTAGAGGGGATCATTTGATTCAATGTTAATATCAAAGTGATATATTAATGCGGCTTTAGAATCAGGCAATGTGTCTAATTATGTCTTTAATCCATTGACTTTTAGTTGACTTATTTCACTGTGTTCAATTCAAAATGTTTGATCTTGTAAATCATGCTCACCTCAGAAAATCTACTGCAATAAATAATTTATTTCGGCATCTCTGATATGTGATGACATTATTTAGACTGACTTGAAATTCAACATGGATGAGGCAAAAACATTTCAAGCTGTTTTACAATGTTGTATTTATTTAAATCACACATTGCTAAACAACCATAAAAGTCTACCCTGAACTCCTTTATCTAGGTAACTATTTCATGTCTGTGTGTTAGCAGTTATTCCTACCAACTGCATGCATTGCTGCCTGCCACAGTGTCTTTTTTGATAATGCCACAAAGTCTGTTTTTTTCAAATTCTACACATAGAGAGAAAAAAGAAGATTCATATGCCATTGTTTTAGGCCTTAATAATTTAACGCTAAAATTATTAGGGCAACTAAAACAATGGCATAGTGGGGATTTTAAAAGAATCACTACAGGCTACATGAAAAATTAATCAAAAGTAGAGGTGGATTTCTCATAGTGAGTCAGTCTGATGGTTGAAGGGTTGCTTTAGAGTCTTATGTATGAGATCATGTTGTTGTTTGATGGTCAGTAGACTTTACAAAGAGGTGGGAACTTACTATGTTTCCAAACTTACAACCCAGCGGTAGCACATGTAGCCTACCATAAGGAAGGATTGGACTTAAACTAGGAACTGTTATTGGTTTGTTGGTAGTATAGCCGCCTGAACTCCTGCATCTCTACTCTCTTAACTCCAGACACCACACTGGATATAAGACGTACTGTTCCATGCTTACTTTTAATGTTTCCCTTCTCATCATGTCACCTTAACTAAACTTAAAGCTTAACTAAATTAATCTGAACTGAAAAACAAATGCACAACATAACTCACAGCTGCAAAAGGAAATGTCTTAATTCCAGCAACACCTGTAAAGCCAGATGATCTGTTGATTTTAGGATGTTTGTGTGTGTTTTTTATCAGTTATCCAGTATTTACTGACGTGACAGGTCATATTTACAAAAGAACCCCTCAGTGTGTTTGAATGGTGAATTAGTATTTGATTAAGCTGAAGGGCTCATATTAGCTGTCGGAGCAAATGACTGTGCAGGTGTGCGCGTGTGTGTTGTCATCTGTGTGACTAAACAAGTCTGACTGTGACATTAAGTAAGCTCAAGTGTTGTAACAAGCTGTTGATAAACAGCTTGTGCGTGAGTTTTAGATTTATCTCAGTGTAACTGGTGGTGGTCATATCGTCACTCTGTTATTACAGCTCGTACTGTGTGCTTTCAGTCATTATGTAGATCTCTGACGTCAATAACCAAACTGAGATCTCTTCAGCTGTCTTTAATTTTACTATGTTTTCACCAGACAGGCCACAACAATATATCATGGGCAAAAGGGGTAGACATAACCAAATACATGGTCATGGCATACATGGCATTTTTTCATTCGTTCGTTTATTTTTTGTCTTGTTTTTGTTTCTCACCATACAATTACCCTTACATTGTGGTCTTCCCCATAACAGACGGACTAGCTGGCAAAAATAATCAGTCATTTATTTGCTGAAAACATCTGCTAATTTATGTATTACATATTTTTAGATATTGAAGCACCTTCTCGGGGTGAAATATGCTTCTGACATGACGGGTGATTTTTTTTTTTTTCAGCTCACAAATTCATTTCACAAAACGTAACAAAGTTAAAATGGATTAAGGCTAGTTTCTTTTTAAGTTTTAACAGATAGATTTGCTTTCTCCAGGGTACGCTGCAGTCAGATCATGTACACAAACTGTCAGTGTCTTCTGTCAGTAGCCAGACACCACTCCCTAAGCAATTTAAACCTTCTGAAGCAAATGAAATGAAATAAGGCTACAGTTTAAAGGATTGGTTTCTCAAACATGCTGTTGTTATTGATGGAAGAATTGGAGATTTCTGTTTAATGGGACTTAAACTCTATAATGAAGCAGTTACACCACCAGCTGGTGTTTGTCATTTTCATTCTTTTAAAATGCCAAAGCAATGTAGATCAGTAAGGTACAGTTTTATTTCACTCATGAATTAATTTGGTGTACAATGCATAAAACCTAACTAACAAAAACACAACTACTCAACCATGAAATACATTTAATTGTAGAGACTGTCCCATAGCGAGTGTAAAGTGAGGTTATCGCACTTTACGTTAGCGTGGGTTGTCACTGTAGTTTGATATTTGTCAAACCTTTCTAAAAATAATTAATTTCAGTTTAACAGTTGGTAAATTACATTCAATATCCTGTGTTGGGCAGTGAATCTTCCTGTTTCACTGTCTTGTGAGAAGCAGTGTGATGCACCAACTTATGATTGTTGTATTTTTATGGCATTTTAATATCTCAGAAGTGAATGTCACTGATTAATACTCACTGCCCCTCACTGCTATAGTTGATCATCTATAGGACATTTATAAAATGACTACCCTATCTTTTTTTCCTAAAAGGTACTTTTTTTTTATTTCATGGGTAATGATAACAAAAATTCTTCTGTGGAAAGTACATTTCTGTCATCCAGAGATTTCCATATATGGCCTATAATATATGGATGTGGTAAGTGTTTGATGTTTAATTGATTGGTGTTTATAGGTTGAGTATTTCACAGCTATGTTTCCCTGTGTTGTGATTCTGATCCTGCTGATCAGGAGTGTGACACAAGAGGGAGCTACTGTAGAGTTGTACAATGGTTCCTCATCCAAGTCTATTGTTGACCAGTGTAACTTTTAATGCACCTTGCATTCACCTGGAGTTTATTATATTTACGTAAGAGTCTTGTTTCTTGCTTCTTCTCAGTGGGTGTGAACAGCAAAAGTGTTTGACTAAGCTGAAGGGCTCATTGAAGTGAGCAGTTGACTCTTTGTGTATGTGCGTGTGTGTGTGTGTGTGTGTGTGTGTGTGTGTGTGTGTGTGAGAGAGAGAGAGAGAGAGAGAGAGAGAGAGAGAGAGAGAGCTGCTGTAATTAGCTGTGGATAAGTATACAACTATGTACAAGCAGATGTACAAGAAGTTTTTTTATGCCTTTTTTGAACTATACAACATGACAAGGGTCGTATCAAAGTTTCATTGATTAGTTTTTACTGTCATTAGTCTTTCACTTGCCTCATCATTTAAATCTATTTTATAGATTTAAAAATATGTTCTCTGAAAGCATATTTTAAAGCCCTTTTAATAAAGGATGACAAGTTTAATTTATAAACAGTTTATAAACAGGTTTCACAGTTTATGTTAAGCCATTTGTTACAACTTGTAAAACCTTAACAAAGCATGCACATTATTAAAATGCTGAATGAAGAAGGCAAAAATATCAATGTGGGAAAGACTAAGAGTCGTAAACAGATAGCCTGTTTACTAAAAGCCTCACAAGTCAATGGTGTTTGATATTAACTATTTATTTATTTAAAAATTAGATACACGTATTATTAAGAGCTGAACTGTTCCTTTAAAATTGCGGATAAGATCAAACGACTTTGTTTGGCTTTTGACGTGGAACAAAGCCGTACAAAAGCTTGACTTAGTTAAATTGGCAAACTTGTTGTTACAGTGTGGACAGGTCTGCACATGCTATCCTGTCTCTACGGTAAACAGATCATTAATAGAATCCAGTTCTGTCGCTCTGAGTTGAAACACTTTTTTTGAGCGGTGTGAATTTCCTCTTATGACCATCAGAAAAACGGATAAAACGACATGTGGAAATATGGCTCAACTGTCCAGGATCCTGCTATTATGGCTGATCAGGTAGGATTACACACATCTGCTACTCTAACTGCATAATTAATTTGAGCATTCTTCACATCATTGACATAAGTTATAGCCTCGTATTTGTTTGTTTTTTTGTTTTGTTTTTTCATTTCTTTCCACAACAGATGGTTGAATTTAACAGCACTAATGAAAATGAAACAAAGCTAAACATACGTCATTATTGCAGTAACACAGCAATGTCCTATTCCTATTTATAGTCTATATAGCTACAACCAAAGTGAATATAATAAAATTATGTTAGTATGTTGTCCATCAAAGTAACTGTTACTCCAATATGTCTTCTTTTTTAGTATTAGAAAAAAACAGTATAGGATAAATGCACGTAGACATCCCCTTGGGGACTGAATTTAACTTTAAAAACATTTACTAAGTCCACTGAACTCCCCCATCCTTATTTAGGTTGGCTGACATCAGTGACAGGTAGCTACCATACAAAGGATTAAGTTACAAATACACCAACAGTGAAACCACCTGCAGTCTCACGGAGTTGTTAATGCCACCTTGATGCAATAATAACATTAAACCAATTAAATAGTTTCCACGTTACCCAAGTGTCTGTATGATTCATAGTGAGGCTCTAATATGTTTTATGTAAACATTTTGAAATGATATAGCAGGAAAAGCACAGGTGTAACATTAATACTTTAAACTACTGGAACTAAGCTATTATTAATGTTGTTCCACTTTTGTTTTTCCTGCACTTACAAGTCAAAATGAGTGAAAAATGTTTACCATTCTGTGTCATTGAGGCCTGAGAGTCGACAGGGGCTCACTCCAACCAAAGACCCCACTAAAGACGCCATTTGTTAGTTGCCTCCTCTTCGATTGAAGGTGTTTGTAGTAGCCATTTATCAATAATTAAAATCCAACTTGGAATAAAAGGGCCACTGTTGCACCATGGGAATGTAATGTACACAGGCAAAAGAAGGCCATTGTCTACAAAGTCTTCTAATCTAATCTAAATGAAGCAAATATCTAGAGTAATGAAATAATCAAAAGAAATACTAATTATTATTTATAAAACTATTATAAAAGGATCCTACAGTCTTCATCAGAGAAATCATCTGCTTTGTGGTTGCAACCGCTATACTAAAGAACCACTGTTATGTAGTATCATCAGTACACACAGTACTAGTGATGCTTATATTACATACATTGTTTTTTCAGAAGTATTATTAAGTTAATTTAAACCACAGATAATGCATCAGAAATTGTAAAACTCTGCTTTGAGCAGGACTCCCCTGCGGGTGATGGCGATGAGAACCCTGAGCGTGGGAACTGGACCAGTAAGACAGAATACCTCCTCTCTATGATTGGCTTCGCTATTGGCCTGGGAAATATCTGGAGATTTCCATATATAGCCTTTAGGAATGGAGGGGGTAATTATTTGGCATCAGTCTCAAGAAAAATCAATTTTGATAATACTGTTGTAAGTATTATGAATGTTATGAAAACCTGCTTTTATCCCTGTGAGCAGGTGCCTTTCTCATTCCCTATTTTGTGATGTTGGTTTTGTGTGGAATTCCTCTTTTCTTCCTGGAAAACGCCATCGGTCAGTTCTGCAGCCAAGGCCCAATCAACATGTGGAGAGCAGTGCCGATACTGCAGGGTGAGCCCGCAGTTCAAGATGCTTGAAAGATCAGTGTAATACACGAAAGACTCCCACACACAGGACTGATGTTTAGAGTTGGTAAACCGCAAAATCATTCTCTATTAGATCAAAATTAAATTCCATATTGCCATAATTTATAAAATTAGTAAGGAAAAGTAATGTTAATTAATCTATAGATTTTTTTTATTTAATTGATGAATCTTTTAAGTTTATAAAATGATAGAAAGTAGTGAAAAACATTTGAAAACCTGTAACTGGAAGGTTTGACAGTCTTGCTTAATAAAGTACTTAAACTAGGAATTGATTACCTCATATTATTTGATTGATTGTTTTACCTCTGGATGTAAGGCAGTACAGTGACTTAATCTAAGAAAGCTGACTTTCAAATACAGATCTCAACTAATACCTAGCAGTCGGTGAAATAACGGAGGATTCAGCATAATATGCAATATCAAAAGTGACCCTTTATCTTCTCCAGGTGTTGGCATTTCCATAGTCACGGTGAACGCACTGTTGTCAATTTACTACAACGTCATCCTCGCCTACAGTTTGTTCTACATGTTCGCCTCCTTCCAGTCTCCTCTGCCGTGGTACAGCTGCCTCAGCTGGGCTGACAGTAACTGCGGTGACAGACCTAAAGGTGCTTTTCCACGCTATCACTATTACTTGTGAGATTTATTGATCAGATCTGCCACCAAATTGGCTAATATTTTAAGCAAGCCATTCACTGGTCATCTCTTCTTTTCTAGTGTATTGCAATGTAAGCGGTGTTTTAGTGGGGAACTGGACGCAAGAAAACAGCACCTGTCCTTCATCCAACACGATCACAGTTCCAGTGCAGAGCCCGAGTGAGCAGTATTGGGAGTAAGTATCACACAAACGAGCACATACACGTACATCTGTCATACTGTTGTTGTACAGTCAGATGTCTCTTCTCCTCAGTCATGTGGCTCTGCAGAGATCCAGTGGTCTAGATGAAACAGGACCAGTAGTTTGGCACTTGGCTCTCTGTCTGCTGCTGAGCTCCATGCTTGTTTCTGCAACGCTCATCAAAGGTATCAAGTCAACCGGCAAAGTAAGTCAACATCTACTGTACTTCATAGCAAGTCCTTATCCACAGTTTGTGAAAATTAACACTATAGTTAGCTCACAACCAAGTTCGCTATATGAATTTTGTCTCTCCAGGTTGTGTATTTCACAGCTACGTTCCCTTACGTGGTGATTCTGATCCTGCTGATCAGAGGTGTGACACTAGAGGGAGCTAAAGAAGGGATAGAGTTCTACATTGGCTCCAATTCCAACTTGACCAAACTGACTGAAGGACAGGTAGGGACGCAACTTTCCCTGTATACAACACAACAAGACTAAGAGTTTACATTACATATTGCTCGCTGGCAATGCTAAAAGGTTTAGCAGGTCTAATGTTTACTATGTTTACCATCACACGTTAGCTTGTTTTAGCATTGGCTAATTACCACTGAACAAAAAGTACAACTGAGGCTCATGGGCATGTCATTAGTTTGGCAGGTATTGCCAAGTATTGCCAAAACCAAAGTAGTTTGATCTGATGATGGTGCTAGATGAAAAGTTAGTCTACAGGCTAAAAACAGTAGCATAAGTTTGTAGAATATGTCCTAAACAACTCTGTCAAAAAATGATGTGTTTTTAGGTCTGGAAGGACGCAGCAACACAGACCTTTTATTCCCTGTCCATTGCTTGGGGTGGAGTTGTGACTCTTGCTTCTTATAGCAACTTCCACAACAACATGTTCTTGGACTCAGTGGTTGTAACCCTCATTAACCATGGTAGGAAAACACTGTTTCAGTCGAAGCACTATTTCAAATAAAGTGTATTAATTTTTGCAGCTTTAACAGAGCTAAGACATAACAATATGATGTTGTAAGTACTCAATTTAGTTAATATTAAAGCCACTATGTGTGGATTTTGAAAATGTCTGGGGCGCCCCCCAGTGGTAGAATAAAAAAAGACACAGTAGCAGAGAGCTATCCAGTGGGTCTACTGATTAAGAAAGGGCAGCAGAGTCCTCTGAGGGAGTCATTCATAGCTGTTTCTTTCATTTTCCATAGCCAAATAAAAGCTGTTAAAAAATGTTAGTGCTGCCCTTTTTCACAGGAAGCTTTCTTTTTGTTGAGTAGGCTCAACTGGCTGCCTGAGCAAGTGAATCTCCAGTATGTGTGAAATAAAGCATGAGATCTTTAAGCTGATTATGTGACTGTGTTCATCTCTTCCTAGGCACCAGTGTATTTGCAGGCTTTGCCGTCTTTTCAATTATGGGTCACATGGCTCACATCTATGGGAAGCCTGTTGGAGAAGTGGTGAAGGCAGGTCAGGCACCTGTGTTACCACTTGATTTAAAAAAAAATGGCAAAAGGCTGCTATATTTTCTCTGATGTTTTGTTTTTCCATCTTTGTGCAGGTTTTGGCCTGGCATTCATTGCATACCCAGCCGCCCTGGCTAGGCTTCCCGTTGCTCCTCTGTGGTCTATCCTGTTCTTCTTAATGCTTTTCATAGTTGGCCTGGACACTCAGTTTACAATTTTAGGTGAGACTGTCATTTACCAGTGCTTATGCTGTCATACCTCAACCTTACCCATTCCAAAGCACCTTTTTTAAACACATCAGATCTATGTTGAAGCAACATATCATTGTTTTCCATTCAGCCCAAAATTCTTCAGTTGGCTCGTTGCTTCTCATCTCTCCTCTCTCCATTAGAGGTGATTACCACCTGCCTGACTGATGCATACCCTAAAATCTTCAAGCCCAAACGTGTCTTTTTAACTATTGCCACGAGCACCGTCATCTTCCTCTTGGGTCTGCCATGTGTCACAAGGGTAGGTCTGCTGACAGTGACTATATTACTGCTGTCTGATATTACGATCTTGCTTACCTGAACTGTGTGTGTGTCTAAGATAGGCAGGAATATACTGGGTGACTCTAATCGACCAGTTTTCTACCGGCCTAGTGCTGCTAATTTTGGCTCTGATGGAGATCATTGGCTTCTGCTACATATATGGTAAATGTGAAAGACTTTTATACATTTTATTGGCTGTATTTACTGTATGTATGTGTACGTGTATGCCACAGTCAGTGTCAGCAATGTTCTTCTTAAGCACCTGGCAAATCTTTGAAACAATATGACACAAAGTCATTGGGCTTCTTACAGAATGAGACCAAGTATGAGTTTGACTGGTTAGGCTGTAAGAAGTAGGAGGTCTGTCTGTGCTGTCTACTAAGTTGATACCTTAATCAGCTACTTATGTTACCTAAATTAACCTAATTTTGCTCGTTAGTTACAAAATGCTGGTAATATTCTTTATTTTTTCTTATTGTCAACAACCCCAATGAAAAGACCAAAACCAAGAATGTGTTAGTTTGACACTCAATACTTCCACTGACACTCAGCCTACTGGAGACGTCGTGGGCCCAGTCAGCGTAACGTTGATGAAAGTAGGAGCCCACTTGACAACTCCAATTATATGCCTGCCCAGCCTTTCTCAACATCAGAGTAGCGTAGGTTAGTGCTTAAGCCTTCCATCACCACCGGGAGCACTTCAAATGCAATGTAAGAGGTGGCACTTTGGATTTTTAACATCACGTCCTGTGTATTTGAAAACATGACAATAATACTTTAATTATTGTCATATTATTGAAGTATGAAATACTTTGCTATCCTCTCCATGACACCCAGGCACAAGCCCATTTATTCCTACTGAAGTCATACAGTAAATCTAAATCTTTAAAAATGGTTCTCAAATATGTAGTTTCAATTTTTAGCTGCTGACAGATTTGGTGCACTACTGAGTATTTCAGGCACCTGGACAGTGCATGTGGAACTGACTTAAAATAAACTACAGTGCCCATTTTTTGTGGTAATGAAGGAACATGTCATTAAGTGCAACCATATGTCTCATTGATGTGTTTTTAATAGTTTTTGGAACAAAACAAGGAAAGTTTATGGCACAGCGGAATAAGCTATCAGACTTAATAATACTTGTTGGTATTAGTGTGATCAATTCATTGTTGGTTTTGGTTTTTTTGTGGGATTTTTTTTTGACATTGTTGACAGTTTAATATAGAATATCACCAGACTTTATAATAATTCTCTATGGTGAACAAATTATATCGCTGACATCTTAGCTAGCAGCTGAGTGCCCGAATAATGTAGGCATTAGCATCAGAAGTAAGACAGCTCTCTGTTGCTGAATTGTGCACATGTTCATGTTCTTTTCATGCCCTGCAGGAGGAAACCGTTTGATTAAAGACATTGAGATGATGATTGGAGAAAAGACCTTCGGTTTCTGGCTCTGGTGGAGAGCATGTTGGTTCTTTATCAGCCCCTGCATCATAGTGGTGAGTACAACCTCACGTTTGTTCTTTTACTTGCTGTTGGTGTTATTTGTTGAAGCAATAACACCTTCAACACTCGCTCTGCCTATTTTGCCTTTCAACTTTTAGTTTCCATACCTATATAGGTCTGTATGTTTTAGCTTATTTTGAAGTAATCTGGAAGTTAAAGTATAAAATGTTATATTAACAACTACCTTTGTTGTCCAGGGGATCTTGGTCTGGTCTCTGTTGTCATATGTGCCCCCTTCCTATGGAACAGTCCAATTCCCAGCCTGGGGTTTGACTCTGGGCTGGTGCATAGTTGCATTTGTTCTCATCTGGATTCCTGTCATCGCTGTGTATAAGCTGATGAGAGCAGAAGGAAACCCCTGGGAGGTGTGTGTGTCATCTTGTTTAAGACAGGAAGCGTTTTAAGCAAGCTGAGACTTTTTTTCTGTAATTTTCAGGCAGTGATGCCCTTCAAAGTTTGTACCCATATTCATGATTTATGAACTTGATTTCATAATCTCGTACTTTCCACAGCGTCTGAAGTCACTATGTTCTCCCTCTGAGGAATGGCATCCCTACCTGGACATCCATCGAGGAGAACGCTACTCAGAAGAACGCTGCAGCCAAAAGAGAAAAGTGTCAACAAGCGAGAAGCAAATGTAAATGCAATCTTCAATCTTCACACATCTCTTCAGCCAGTCAACTTTAGTTAAAGCTGAACACCCAACTACAGTATAAAGTTTTGAAAAAGCTGCGGCATGAATGGGAGGTGATATGAAGGAAATGCAGATTTTCTTTATGCTATGTTTGACCTGAATAGTGTTATACTTACCTATCTACCTTAATCAGATGTCTTTCATTCTTTGAAGACCATGAATTAAAACTTGAATTTGTCTACATGTCAGGTATTGAGGTGTTGGATGTCACGCACATAAAAAATTCTGATTTTACTGTATTTTATTGAGTAAATAATTTTTGGAAAATCATAAATATATTAGGGGAATCTGCATGTCTTTTGCATCTTACAGAAATAGAGAACACAAAGTTAAATAACAATATCTTGAAACAAAAGCAACCTTGCATCACTATAAAAAATGTAATTTAACAGAATTTCTGTAAAAATGTTCACTACAAGAAGAGAAAACATTTCTCTCAGCTTCTACAGAAATTAATAATTTTGCATCATGTTGACATGAAAAAATATAGATAAGAATTTCATCCCTTACATCTCACAAACTAATTTACTGTCCTTTGGAATCATCATTGCTGACTCATTCCTCATTGCATTTAATGAATTGCATTAATTGTAAACCCACTTTTGTCTCTTGCTTTAGTAATACGTTACAAAAACTTGAATAAAAACTGTTGGTGCCGTCACTGTTTTGATTACTGTCACTGTGATTCCTTATACCTTTCGAACAATAATCATCAATGAATGCATTACAAACTAATCAGAAGTTTTTATCCAACTTTTAGGAAACAATGAAAACTCAGAATTACTAAAAGTGCTCTTTGCGCTCAGTGTACTCAAAAAAGAAATGGCTTTTAAATGCATTTGAAGTGCCTTGAAGTGGGTTCACAGCTCAGTACATGTTAGTGGTGCAATATGTAGCAGGAGAACAGAGAGCAAAGCCAGAATTCACACAAAATCTGTCTAAATGTTGCTCAAAACCTTGAACTGCTCTTTTTTTATGAGTAGAGCCTGTTAGATTAAACTGTTAACATTAAAAATGTACCTGCACATTCATAGACAGAATTATAACTGTTACATATATAATATATTTTCTAAATATGTGTATGTACTGTGTGAATGAGTTTATGTATAGGGACATGTGTATGAAAGTATGTATGAAAACTGCATAACAGGAATGCCTTTATATCATGTGTAAGTATTATGTTAAAATATTCAAAAGGAGAACTTAAAAATGACACAGGGATTTTCTGTTTTGAAAGATGATGCTTTCGCTCTTGTTTTTCCTTTATCTTGCTTACATTTTAATTCATCCAATTTTATTTTATATTCACTATTTGTTAGGTAAAGACATGGAGAAAGTGTTTATGTTGACAGAACACAGAAATCATAGAAAATATTTTATTTAAAGCAGTTATGTATACACACATTTGTTTTTAATGAGAATATATTGGTATGTATTCATGTACGTAGTCTGTTTCTGTAAGTCTATTGTCAAAATAACATTTGTTGTCACCTGTGTCTTACTACTACTACTACTACTACTGCTACTATGCTTTTACTCATTTTTATGCTGAAATTTATCATCATTTTGTCTGCAGTGACCACTTCTAGTTTGCTGAGAAAGCAGTCACCAATCAGTTGTGTAAATTTTCTACATAACAGTAGTTTATTTGTTAGATCTTAGTGCTGCATTTGACACCATTGACCATCACATGCTATTATAGAGACTGGAACATGGAACATGGATGGAGCAGCTACAATGTTAGCATAGCTCTGATTGATATGAACTCCATTCAGAAAAACAAGCATTTTAAAAGTTGTTTACTTGTTGTCTTCAGGACAGACCTGAAGACAAAGCATTAAAAGCATCCATTTGATCCATTTATTGCAATTAAATAAAAGCAAAATCTAAGTTTATTTTGGGTTCATTAAAGCTGAGCTTCAGTAACATCACCGCGCTGGTTGCCTGCTGTTGCTTGTGGGCTGTTTGGGGCAAATAAACACAAATGATCCCGCGGTCGAAGTTGCACGTTTGGTGTGTTTGCTGCACCGCTCATGGGCACTGCTATGTTTTCTCCAGCAGCCATGTTTCTCCGGGGTTCACACTTCTCACCGCTCAACAGTTGCCATGGTAGCCAGCACACCCCATGAAAGTGGGTGGTGAGGTGGGCTGGACAGGGCTGTTGAGACGGGATGAGAAGGCTGCTGAAGTGACTGATCCTTTTGGTATTTTGACCAAAGCATGTCAGATACATTTTATATATTGTGACGACCCCTCTGCTTTGCTCGTCTTGCTTGCTGCTGTGTTTTCTGTTTGCAGAGGCGGCTACCTGAAGGCAACATGATTAGCAGCATGGGACACACCTGGGCCCAATGTGCCCCATGCATGCGTAAGTAGAGATGGAGTATCAGCCAGTCCAGAGTCACTCTCCTCTCCCCGCAGTTTTGAGACATTTGTTCTAAATAAATTGACTTTATTACTTTGCAAACCTGTGTGACTTACATCTTTGCCACAGTCCTAGAGCCGGGCTGTGACAGCATGTGCAATATTTATGGTTCTTTAGCTGATTTTGAGCTAACCAACAAAAACCCACTTAACAAGAAATCTGTATGTGTGTTTCTGTGTACCTCAGTGCTAAACTGCTTGATAAACACAGTGTGAAAATACCAGCGTATTACATGAGAGTTTCAACATACCGCAGCTCATTCAACCCATACTGAAGTTTATATTGCCCTTGTTTTGTGTGGTTGCATCACAGTTGCATCATTACTCATATAACAATGTATTATGGGTACATTTTTTAAAGAATTGTCTTGTTATTACTTTATCCAACCTAGTGTAAGTTTCAGCGGTGTGGGATTGCATCTGTGGTCACTTTGAGATGTCTCCTTTTTTTTAGAGGACAGTGTTTTATTTTTGTATTGATTTTTATGTCAGCAGAAGTTGTTCCAGTGCGGTTAGAAGGAGGAAGTAGTTGAGTGAATGCCAATATTTAAAATAATATACATGTCTGTGCATGAGTGTTAAATGCACTACCAAATCTCACCACCAGAGAGAGTCAACAAACCGTGCAGACTCCAGGTCCATTTTGTATAAAATGTTCAAGGAGTGTTTACTTCTTTTTTCCATGGATGATTTCAGTTCCCCCTCCTGTGATATCATCTGCTCTTCAAAATGGTTAAAACTTTCATATCAGCTGTGAGCAAAATAGGTCTTAACCTTTAAGGCAACAGTCCTTGTTCTTTTTTTGCTGTAGAGAGAAATTACATTGAACTTGTTGAACCACAAACCAAACTCTCTCTTCTCTCTCTCCCCATGGCAACCATGCACAGGGAACCGGCAGATAAACACAGACCTGTTGCCATCTCCCACGCAATACACACAGCCACATACCACACACACACACACACAATGTGCTAGTTAATTGAAATATGACACATGGAAATGATGATAAATCATGATTAATTGTGTTATCTTTGTGTTGTCTGTTCTGTTGGAGAGACAGGATGAAGCCAGTGCATCTGCTCATGTGTATTAAACAAAATACTACATAATAAAGTCAAGGCTCTGTGAGAACAATATATTAAAATATACTCTGAGTTGTTTACCAACAGGGGAGCAGGTTTGATTAAGTTGAACAATTAGCAGTTGCTCTCTATTGTATGCGTGATTTTGCTTCTGATGATGCATTAGTGCATATTTAAGGCAGAGGGAGCAAAGTGAATGACAAAAAGCATTGGGTACTGTACGTATGATGTCACTCTGCACAAATTGTAAAGAACGTGATCAAAATGTGAATACTATGAAAAATGTGAGTACGAGCACTCAGTGTTCAGCTCCTTCTATTGCTTCCCTCCACCACCACCCCCACAAAATGTGGGCTTCTCAACAACCCGTTGCTATTAGATACTGCTGGACTTGTCACCATGGCAGCAAATTCTCAATCATTTTCTCCTGGCCATGTTTCATACACACACACACACACACACACACACACACACACACATTTAGCTGTGAAGTGGGAGGGTTGTCCTTGAGTCCTTGAGTGTTCCCAGGTCCAGCTGGGGAACAGTCCACCTGTGAACAGAATTCAAATGCTGTGACAGGAAAGGGATTCCACATTTTCAACAATTTTCACAGGCAACCTGTTACATGCCATCATGCGGAATGTGACAGATTTTTGCACCCAATGATATGTGTGTGTGTGTGTGTGTGTGTGTGTGTGTGTGTGAATGCATGCGTGCTTTTCCTGATAAACATTCCTAAACTTGACACAGTGACATGCTTGCTTCTGTCCAGATGTAACCGTAACAAATTCAATTTACTAATAATACCAGTGAATGTGAGTCAAGACCTTGTCTCCCTGACAGCTGAAAACGCACTTTCAAATATTGCGTATTTGTGTCACATTAAAATATGACACACACAAACATATTTATTTCCCTGCACACACACACATACTTTTTTAACTACAGTATCATGATAATGATGATAATGAAAATACTAACAAGTAAAGAATTTAACACCAGTAATGAGTTGAATTTTCTCATCTGGTGCAGCTGTCCTGAGCAGCTGACATCAGCTCATGGAAGATGTAACAAACACACGGACAAAAAAAGAAAGGTGAGACAGAGAATGGAGAACTGAGAGACTGAGAGAGAGATAGGAGGATAGGCAGAGCTTATTTTCTTTCTCCAATAAAAGCGACAACCCCCCAGTGTTGCTATGGCGACCTCCTCTCTCTCCCTTCCTTTCAGCGAGCTACCACTTATCCTTGCTGCCTTTCAGTCAGCAGGGCATGTGGGTGTGTGTGCTTTTGTGTGTTGGCTCCTGAATGAATCAAGCAAATGAAGGGGAAAGCCATTAGAGAGCCAAGTCGGACTGTTTCACACACACACACACATATACACACAAATACACATTAAGAAACATTAATATAGACCCTCAAGCTGCAAAAACGCTTCATACTTTTAACTTAACTGGCTCGTTCTGTCTTTCTGAATGTCTCCTCTTTTCTTTTCTCTCGTTTTGTGCTGTTTTTGTCTCTGCAGTGGCTCCTCTCTATTCTCTTTTGCTTTCTTTCACAACCACTCTGGCTGATCTTCACCACGCACCCACTCAAATACACAAACAGCCTTTCTACCACTATTTTCTGTAAATGTGAGTGAGATGGGGATAAATAGGGAGCCGTATGAGTGTGTGCCTCTTTTTTTACCATTAGTGAAAGGCCAGTGGTCAGTAATGTGATCAGTGAATCCCAAACCATGAAACAGAATTGCCCATCACAGTTACAAAGTATGCACCGCCCAAAAATTAAACTCTCGTCCCACCGTTTGCTGCGTGAGAACATACAGTACATGACAATGCATGAATTACATCACAGAAAGAAAGTTTCACTGTAGTTTCGGTGGTCCTCATTATAAACGGTTGTAGTACACAAACAAGTATTTTTGATGTGATACAGCATCAGCACTGATGGATTTTTCATCACTGACCAGAGGCTGTATCTACTCCTCTCCTCACAAGCTCCTCATTTAATACGTGCTGAATGAAAAATGCATGTCCTCATGTCGTTTTCTGTCAGCTGCCAGCATCGTTTGACCCGGGAAAGACTGTCTGAATGTTTAATAATGTTTAACACACACTTCGAATGACACACTCATTTGATTTTGCCTTTCATTTTACCATCATTGAATACGTTTAGAGCAATCAGTAAAGGGAGTTTGGAAAAAAAAAACAATGGTGAGATTGGAGTAATAAAACAAGTCTGTATTTAATGTATATTTTGGGTTTTATTGCATTCCCCACATGCCTTCTGGTAATGGCTGCTGCTAAAATCCTGAGCTTTTACTATGCTGTTATCTCGTAATAAATGTTCTTACTCTCCCATAATGCGGAATATCTATATAGACATTGGATGCTATTTGACATATTGTATGCTGTCTAATGGCCAAAAACATTGTATTTTTAGGTATCTTGGCAGGGAAGCCATAGGAGCTCTGACCATTCAGTACTGCCACTACAGGTAGAATATTTTGCATGCATCAGTTTAAACATTGACATACTGTTGTCTTATAAAACTGAAATGGCAAACATATTGGCAAAGGAGGAGGAGCAACATTCACTCAGAGTTGTGTTTCTGTCCACCTGATGAATGAATGAAAGTCCAGTATCCACATTCCTTTTAGTTACTGTAAACGCTCCACTATTATCAGCAGTTAGTCACTTTGTCTATCTGCTTTTTGGTGCTGGGCAGTTGTTTTTTGTTTGTTTGTTTGTTTGTTTTGCTTGTTTGTTTCTTTATAACAGTGAGACTGAACCAAAACAGTAAAGTTAAGGGCCAGGAAGCCAAAAAAAATTAGCTGAAACACACTTAAACATAGAGCTGAGGGGAACTGCAGAGTCTGGCGATAATTCCCTGTAGATTTATGACTACGAGCGACACCTTTCACATACAAGTAGTGATCTGTTGTCAATATAGAAACATTGATTACAGCTGTTTTAATGTGGTTAATTTCAACTTCTGCAAGTGTCCTACTTGCAACACATGACCAACACACACCATTGAGATTGGCCACAGAGAGAGATAGAAAGAAATATCTTTAAGAATTACTTTTGGTAACCTGAACCCAAAGTTCAAAGCAACAAACCAAACCCAAGACCTTATCAGAACCTGTCAGGCTCAGGTCCAGTTACAGAACTTTAAATTAGGGACCAATTTGAAAATCCTGCTATCCGGCATGAGCTTCTTACCTCACCCATCATCACATCTCACTGCACTACTTTAACAACTTTAACAGCTCACGTTTACTCTCAACACTGACATATTCTTCACTGCCGTTACTGCAGGTGCTATTTGCACAAACCCTCTCCACTTCAGCCTCCTCCTGCTTTGGCTTTACAGCATTTATATGAACTGCAGAGTGTCTTTTACTTCCAAGTTAATTAAAACGGGGGGATTACTTGCAAAGCTGCATGCATGTTGTTTATCATTTATCATGCTGCTGCTGTATTGCCATAGCCTGGAGAAATCCACAGAGTAGAGTTATCACTCCACTCCAATATAGTCAAACTGTACGGCCATCTTCACATTACAGTATATAACCAAATAACATGAGTTATTTCCCACAAAACTATGTCGGTGTTATTGAGAATACATGCTGCAGTAAATCTGAGAGCTTCTCAACGTCTGCACTCATACTGGACTAAATTACTGTCCTTTCATACATAAATTACCACCAGTAGCTGCCACTTGTCAATATATATTATACAGAGGCTGTTAGGAGAGCTGTTCTGGTTTTAAAACAGAATATAAAAACCACAGTATCAGAATGTAAATCTAATTAATTTGTCAGTTTCTTGTATATTTTCTATATTTTACTGTGCTCTGATCTTACAGCGCTGCCACTACAGGTAGAATATTTTGTATGCATCAGTTTCAAGTAGCAATATCCTGCATTTGTGTAAAACATTAGGAGTGGTGCTCTGCAGTAATACAGATGAGAAAGGGAAAAACTGCTTTACAAGTAGCCACCATCTGTCAATGTTAAATTATATGGAAGCCATTAGGAGAGCTTTTAATAATACAGACTTTTAGGTATGCCTTGTGTGTAAGGTGTGTGACTGCACGCTTTATTCTCAGATTACTTTCTTTAATAAATGATACAAATTAAACCAATTAGAAAAAGGTTCATTTAAACCTTATTGAAACTTGAAGTTCTCACAAAGTTTTCTAAGTTCACACAGTACAAAACTGATATGTGAAATCATGTTCTGCAATTTGCACTGTAGGTTTTTAAGAATGCAGAGACAATCCCACCCTGAAACCAAACATGAAATTCAAGGAGTCTTGCAATGAATAAATACTGTACGAAAGATGCTGAAATACTGACGTTATCCATGACCTGTCATAAATCTGTAGATAATCTGTGATGGTAGAAAACTTGTCACCAGAAGCCAAAGAAAACTTACAGTATCATCCAGCAAAAATAACACACTGTAACTAACTCCAGTGATTTACCTTTGGCTTGTGACACACGGAAAGAGAATGAGGGAGAGAGTGAGGCAGGCAATAGAAAGAGAGGAGGAGAGATGAGAGGGACAGAAGCTCTGCTGCAGAACACACCTCATCTCCTCTTTAGCTAGAGGGAGAGAGAGAGAGAGCAAGAGAGAGAGAGAGAGAGAGAGAGAGAGATTCAGTCTGTGCCAATTTTCTCTTCAGCTCCAGTGACAGAGAGGGAGAGCTAGGGAAATGATATTTCAGGAATCTTAAGAGATCCATAAATGTGTGACTGAGAGAGAGAGAGAAACAGAGAGAGAGAGGGGGGGAGGAAGAAGAAGAAGAAGAAGAAGAAGAAGAAACATCCCAGCACGTGAAGCATTTGCAAAGAAAGACTGACAACAAATGAAGACAGAAAGAAACGACAGAGAGAGATGTAGTCGCCTCTTCTGTTGCGGTAAGAAACCTGAAATATGTTGATAGGATATTATAGCACTCACACAGACACGCAGTCACTGGTGCACACATGCAGCTGTGGATGCACTCTGAGTGAAAGTAGTATTTATTCAAAGCTGATGTAGCAGTGTGTATATGTGTGTGCTAGAAATTGAGAGGCTTAGAGATCTCTATTGACAGAGGGGCAAATAAATCACAAGTTTGTGTATATGTGTGTCTGCGTGTATGCTGGAACAGATTTAGCTGCAGGGCTATGCGTCTCTGTTTTTTTTCTGTTTCTTTTTTTATTAGGATCTGCATCCAGCACCTCTATTTCTGTCATACCATCCCTCTCTCCTGCTCTTTCTATCTTCCCTCTCTCTATTCCGCCCTGTTGCAGTGTCTCTCTGTGTCATAGCTGCACAGCACAAACAAACCTTATGCAATGAACCGTCTCTTGCAAGCGTGTATTTCTTCTCTGCAATATGTTCTCCCTCCATCCATTACGACATCATGTGTCTTTCCTCCAGCTCTCTCCAGGCTCTTTCTCAGATTGGAAAAAACAAAGTCAAATGCAACAGAGAGAGAGAAGCATGTTTGTCATTTGATGCTTTTTTTCACCTCCAAAGGAGCTCTGAAAACTTTCAAGCAATATAATTACTTCCTGATAGTTGCCCATGAGAGGACCATCAAATCAAGTGTCCCTCACTTAATTGTCTCAGTATATAATTGTACGGCACAAGCTGTACTGCAAGAAGAGTCGTTGACAGGTGAAAAAGGATGTGTCAGTCTTTAGTTCTGATTCTGCATGTGCATTTTCAAATGTTCTCTTTCCAAAAGTAGAACTTATTGTAAAAGAAATCCAAAGTGGTGTGTGTGCGTGTGTGTCGACTATGTGCAGGGTTTGAAGGATTGAGGTTCCACCTCACTCTATGTTTCCGAGCTTGTATTATTTCTTAAGTGTCAATTAGTTTACCTTATTCAAAAAAAAGTACCAGACAGGCTTCGATGCACACAGGATCAGATGCAGAGTTTGTTGTGTGTATCACTAAATAGGCTGCACACTAAAATGACAGACTGATTGAACAAGTTAAACTGAGTTTAATCATAAAGATGTGCGTCTAAGATGGAAATACTGTAGATGAACTCTCACATATGAGAGAATAAAATAGTTAAAAACAAAAAGAAGAACTTGTCCAGCTGAAATGTGGATAAATCAGATATTGGTTGAGAAATGTGCACTTAATCTATTAGGGCTCAGGATGGATAATAATGTCAAACAATCCAGAAAAGTGCACAAAGTCTGATACGTTGAGTAGTATCTTTTGAAATATTGAATGTTGCATTAAAATACACATTAATGCACATCTGCATTTGTGCTATTTTTTTGTGAGGACAATGTTATGACTAAGTTTTGTTGGACGCAACTGGATATAAAGAAACTGCAGTAGCATTTAACAAATGCTGCTCACTACATACTGTAATTTCATGCACTATGCATCAAGTATAAACAGAACATAAACTGTTCTTAGATTTAAGTGTGTGAATAAGAATTTTAGAAAAATAGATGGACTAGTGTGATAAGCTTTAGGTTATATGTGCATACAGTAATAATACTGTAATCAAAATGTAATTGATTGATCAGCCAAGATTTTCCACATCCAGGTTTGTCCTTACCACTTTAATAAATCCGACTGAAATAGTATTATTGTAGCAACTGAGAGTGGACACAACTCATTTACTGTAGGACTTGCAGAGACATGAACTATACTGGCGTCTCACTGCTCAGTTGTGACATCTGCACCTGTTTTGTAATAAATTGTGGAAACTGATGTCAAAAGCCAAAACTGCTTTATCACAAAATATCACAAAAAATCAAATAAGACTTAGGACTTTATTCTCAGTACAATTACATTTCCAATCAGTATTTCCACTAAGATCATTGAATAAAACCTTGCAGCATATCACGCAACCATTTATGAGTAGTTAAAAGAAAATTAGTTCTTCCTCAGCTGTTTTGGAATAAGGTCAGTGCAGCTTTGCAACTGCACATCTATCTTAAGGGCTACTGCTGAAACAAGAAACACCCCCTACGTGGACAAATTCACCACCTTCTACAACAGAACGGATCTTTTTAAACATGATCGCCTCGCATGATCACCTTGCAGTAACCAATCACCTCGATCAGCCAGTCATCATGTTGCTCACTTGGAAAATCTTCATGTTAAACCTGCTACGTCACATCCAGCTGCTGCTGCTGCTACTTGCACTCTAAAGCTGGCATTGCTAAATGTCAGATCCCTATCTAACGAAACTTTCATTGTTAATGACATTATATGTAACAACAGACTTGATTGTATTATGCTCACTGAGACCTGGGTGGACGAGACTCGTAACAAAGAGTTGATAGAAACATCTGAAAATTTCAATTTTGTACATTGCGCAAGAACAAAATTGCGCTGATCAATCTGTGCTGATCATTTAACCTTTAATAATATTTCTTTTGGCAATATTTCTCATCTATTGAATATGTTGCTGTCGTTTTTTAAATCTGTATCCCTCCTAAGTTTAAGCATGGCTTCTTAGAAGAATTTAGTGAGCTACTATGCAAAATTTCAATGGAATTTGAATCATCTCAGGGAACTTCAACATACATACTGATAAACCCAATAATCCAGATACAAAACAGTTTATTGAGCTGCTAGAGTCATTTGAAGGGTCTGAATATTACAGTTACATCCATTCTAGATGTTGCAATCTCAGACCACTTCTGTATATTTTTTAATATGCAGTCAGAACCATAAATAAAGCGTTTTATCCATGAAAGTGCAATAGGTATGTTTATCAGTCAGTATGCTGACATGTCTGGTTTTAGGACTAACCAATGCACTGAAACAGCTCTTATAAAAGCAGTAAATGATCTATACTATGTCAATGATCTATACTTAGTCACTTACTTTCAAAAGAACTGATTTCAAAATACGGCTCACTGTTTACAGATAACTTAATGGTCGAGCTCCTAAATGCATCTCTGACCTGCTTGCTGCTTACAAACCCCCCAGAACCCTCAGATCATCAGACACTGGTCTCCTAACTGTACCCATGATCAGAAGTAAATCTGGTGAAGGTGCATTCAGTCATTATGGGCCCACTCTCTGGAACAAACTGCCTGATGATATAAGATGTACCACAACTGTGTCATCTTTTAAAAGCAAGCTTAAGACCTACCTGTTCTCTCAGGCCTATGGCTAGCTAGTACCTCCATCTCTCGCTCTCTCTCTCTCTCCTTCTCTGGGTATGTGTGAGTGGGTATGTTTGTGTAGGTGGGTGAGCAAGGGATTATTTATTTTTATGAATTTATTTATTTATTATGCTATATATTATATTTATTAATATGTATTCATGGTTTAATTTTGTTTATATTTGTTTTGTGTGAAGCACATTGAGCTTACATTGTGTGAAATGTGCCATATAAATAAAGTTGACTTGACTTGAAAAATATTCTCTACTTATCGACAGGGACTGTCAGGAGAGTAGCCGCTGAGTCATACAGATCTGTTTTACGATTCTTATCGGAGTGGTTCAAATTACAAAGCAGCACAAGTCATTTGTATGCACACATTAGCACACAGCTCTGCTGTCCTGAAACTGAGAAAGCTACTGTTAGCTTTTTGAGAGCAAATGACAAACTGGGGACATCAAAATTAAATGATGAATCCATTATTGAGCAGGTTGCACATGAAAAGATGAGAGAGTCGAGATGAAAGTGAATGGCTGATAGAAGAGTGAGAAGAGCCCCAGGAGGTTAGGTCTGCTCCTGTTACAGCCCAGACATTCAATTGACTCAGTGTTTGGATAACATACTGCACTTAGCAGACACAAACATAATTACAGAGCTACACAAGGTTCACGTTGTGCTACTTGTGTAATCAAACCACATGCTGTTTAAATGCTAATAGCTTCTCTGTTCATCTTAATAGATGTGCTAAATTTAATCAATTCTTCTTCCTCTTTTTTAATGGAAACTTGGCAACCATCGTTACACTTTCTCCCCATCCAGTAATAGACCCGATAGCCTGCAGAGTTGAACAGTACTTCCTGTTAGTCATGTAGCCTGCAGACTTCAGCGGCAGATGTAGAGTTTTGTCTCACCAACTGGCAGGATGGAAAGACTTTGCTGGTGTCTGGAAAGGTTAAAGGTTAATTTCTTTAACATTTCTTTCTTTTTTAAACATACAGAATATCACCAGAAAAACTGGACATACAGGACATGTGTTTTGGTAGAACAAAGAGAGATCGATGAAGGAGGAAATACAGTTTTGCAGTTTCAGAAATGTAGTCGTGATGCACTTTTCCTCAGTCCAGTCAGTGTATTTTCATCTGTGTTCATATCAACTAATACACATATTGGACCAAAACAAATTTCAAAGTAAATCTCAAAATACTGACACAGAGTGAGGATGGGAGATTTGTTTCCATGGCAACTGTGCAGTAGGCCTTGTGAGTGTGTGTGTTCCTGATTATGCATTTAGATCTTTTAAAACTGATACCAATACTAATGATAGTCAACATTTTGTGCTTATTATCCACCACTTTCATTCACTTCAGTTGCTTCCTAACCAGTTAAGTTGTTGCCAATGCTTCAATAATGATGTAACAAGCACTCCCTTCTTTGTGTAGGAAGCTGAAAACGCCACACCTGAAATAAAACAGTTACTGTTCTTGATTACTTTTGATAACAGTCATAAACCTTTTCTGAAAGGTGAAGAGTTCACTCTCAAAAAGTCAGAATTAGTCAAAGTGATTAAGTGAACCAAATTTACAGAGGCAAAAATATTTATGTATTTATATACTGTATGCATTCCTATTGCAAAATGTTGTTGCAGTGATATTAGGTTCTTAAATGTTTTACTTGGAAAGAATCATGAGGCTTTCTGCTTTCCAACATTTCTCAAAGTTTGTCAACTCAGGATTCAACCGGTTGCTGCTTGAAGCCCCTCTGTGACAGATTTGTAAATTCCTGACTCCAGTGGTAGTATCAAAAAAGACACTGGCAGCAACACATGCCTTCCAGGGACACACTTCCAGGGTCAAATTTTTCTTCTAAGAAAATCATGTGTCAACACACTTTGAAAGCTGATATAATCACATAAGGATTCTACACACGGGGACTGTAAGATAGTGTATGAATAATTTTTGTGCAGCTTTTCATCATGTAAAAGGTGGAAGTCCAAATAAAGCCGGGGAAACTTCACCAACATTCAACATTTTAATATTTAGTGGATCAAATTACTATGTGTAAAATAAAAGGTGTCACTCAGTTTCATCTCTGCATCGGCCATTTTAGTGTCTTTCAGCTACATTACTGTTTTGATTCACTCTCTTTAGGTTAATTTTAGGCAGCAGCAGGTAGCTGTTTTCAGGAAAGATGCTCTAAAAACAGCATTTAGAGCTAATTAAACATTCAAACCTTCCCTCCACCAAACAGAAGGCAGATAAGTTCACGACTAGCTGGTGAACATACTTGAAAATTTAGCAGCGAAAGAATAGGATATTTTCAATGTTGTGTTGTGCCCCAAGTGGCCAAAATCCAATCATGGATGTTTTAATGAAACCAGCAAAAAAACACTGTTATACATTTTATTGAATGCAACCAAACATACAATAACTCACGCAACACTTTGGCCTGCACTTTTAGTCGTTACTTTATTAAAGAAAATATAACCCACGTAAACACCCATGTAAATTAAAAACAGAGAACAGGTTGACACTTCTTAGTCCAACACATTAAATTACTCCCAGTGGGCTGTTTTGTCACTGTGTCACCAAGCTTCTCCACAATGAGATTGACGGCACGCTCCACGCAACCACCAAACTCTGTAGAGAGCGAATCCTGGAGTTGCAGTATGCAGACGACTGTGCTCTTGTGGCCCATACTCTGGAGGATCTTCAGACTGTCCTTGCTGTGGTGGTGAGAGCGTACAGCAGGATGGGGCTGACTGTCGACACCACCAAGACAGAAGTGGTCTGCCAATGGGGTACCAGCGTCCCACCCACTCTACCTGCCTTCACTGTTGGTGATAAACAGATGTCAGTAGTGCCATCTATCAAATATCTCTGAGGATAGCGGCATTGACAACTACATCGAGAGTTGTATTAAACAGGCACCAGCTGCCTTTGGGAGACTTCAGCGCAGAGTCTTTTAGAACAAGAACCTTCATCCCTCCACAAAGGTCGTTGTATACCAAGTGGTCAGTGCATTAGTTAGTCCTGTAGCTGCGAAGCTTGGGCAACCTACAGCCGTCACATTAAGTCCTTAGAGCACTTCCACATAAGCTGCCACCAGCGCATCCTGGAAATTACCTGGCGTGAGCGTGTGCCTCACACTGAAATACTTACAAAGACCAACTGCAGAAGTATTGAGGCCATGATCACCCAGCGCCAGCTGCAGTGACTGGGGCACGTGATAAGGATGCCCCCATGTTGGCTACCCCGCAGAGTGTTAAACTAGGTTTAAGATAGGTTTATGCTTGACACAGTGTCTCCGGGTAAGGGTGCGCGTGCCAAAAATGACGACATCACATCTTTTGCATTGAGCATGAAGGCTCCGCAAGTTGTCGCGGGGCTTGGTCGTGCACCTCTGAATTTTTGTAACTAGGTGCATGCTGCGTGCAGACATGCGGAAGTGGCTGAAGTGCATTTCCTCGTCACACGCATTTGCCTCACAATACGGCTATATTCCCCCATCAAGACGTCTCTCTGCATGTAAGGGACAGACAGACCATCGTGCGTTGCCTTTGTAGCTTTAGTAGTCATAAGAAGATAAAGTCCTCCTCAGCATGCCATGTTGCATAATGACGTTCTTCTGGTAAATTCGTTGACTTCTTGCCCATTCACAGAATATTTTGTTTGCATGCCCTCCAGGCATACAAGGAAATACTACCCCCATTGTAGTACACGTTGAGTGTAAACTCCTCTGTGCATGCTCATAGCTCGCACACCATCTGCAGAGGCCTGCGCCACAGTGTCTCGTATATTACATTATATGGCTAGCTACATCATTGTCAACGCTCAGCTGGAGGGCCAAAGAAGCACCATAAGGATCATAGGAAGAATGCTTTGAGGAAGTGCGAGATCGGACCCGGACCCAGAGGATGTTGCTGCTGACTTGGTGACAGCTGTGTAGGGATGGGGTTCATATGCTGGATATGGAGAGGACAACCAAAAGACAGCAGAAGAGAGCCAGGAGAAATACAGCCATGGTTGCCACCACTACCGCCACATATACATGCCCCACCTGCAATAGAGCTTGTGGGTCCAGGTTAGGATGGTTCAGCCATCAAAGATCTCACTGTTAAAAGAGTGGACGTCGTCATCAGATTTCAGTGGATAACCGAAGAAGTGTGTGTCTGTGTATTTGTTCCAGCAGTAGCTTCATTCACACAGCCTTTCCCATTGTAGCCTTAAGTACTGGCTTAAGGCTGATAATATAACAGATCCTTTGGGTCTTTTTAACTGTTACATAATAAGTAACATTTGTGGGACGCTTTGTTCTAACAGGCACTGAATTTGAAGTACTGACATGAAATATTTACAGGCAACATGATTTCATCACGTTGTTTTTCTCTCTCTCTTACACCCTTTCTTTCTCAGTTTTTACTGTGGTCGTTTTCATTTAATTGTCATTATTCTGTCTGTCTAAATGTGCTGCTACAGTCTTTCTTTAGAAAACAGAGGCTCCCCTCTACATGCTTTTTTCAGCCTTTACTTTCTGTTCTCATCTATCTTTTCTTCTCCCCTGCTTCTCTCAGCTGCAGAGCATTTCTGCTTTTATGAGTCTGCATAATACATCCTTGGAAACTTCATGCGACCTTGTTAAAACATCCTTTGTATTTTAAATTCAACAGACAGTAGAAACTGATGAGGTATAATACATAGAAATATGTTCGTGTTTAAGTGACACTTTTAACAGCTGACTGTATTAAATAGCTGATTTCACTTTTTAGTCATTTTTGTTTATTTCTTTCTCTTCTTGTGTTTCTGACAAAGCAGTGAGCCGCCACGCTGCGAGCCATGAGTCCTCCACCTGTGCCCAGGATGTGAGATCGATTGTGTGACAACAAAGGCCGTCATCGAGCACTGTGCAATCCCTGTACCACCACTGCAATCAAAGTTATTCAAATAAAACTTGTTTGTATTATAGAGCCAAGCTCGGCTACAAAAAGAACATACACATTTCTTTTTTTTTTATTTGTCTGAAGCCACCGTAGAACACTGTCAACAATATAATCCCTTTTTATTTGGATAAGATTTTATAAATGATGACAATGAACCATCTGGCCTACCTTTCACAGTTTGCACACACACCTTGAAACTGTCAACATCACACACATCTCTGGTCCAAATGATTCATCTCAAATCCTCATAACAATTCTTCAAGCCTTCCTCACCTTGTCTAAATCAGCTCCTGTGCCCTGTGAGGATTATGAGGCCGACTTTAGTGCTTCTACAGTCACAGTGTCTCCTGTGTGTGTTTGTTGGTGTGTGTGTGCCCGGAGTTGTGGGCTCACTACCTCACGCACTACCATGGCACGTCTCCTGCCCTGTGCGGTGTGTGTGTCAGATCAAACCATGGTTCTCACCTGATTCCGTCTACCATGAAGCTCCTACTGTGGACTGCAACAACCTGCTGCTGACCAAGCTCCCCTTACCCATACCCCCAAACACACACACCTTGCGCCTGCAGAGTAACCTTATGTCCGAGCTGGACACTGCAGTGCTGCACAGACTCCCCAACCTCACTGACCTTGACCTATCACAGAATCGCTTCAGCCGTGTCAGGACATTAACACAGAGTTCATCCCTGCCCTCTCTGCTGTCTCTACACCTGGAGGAAAACCATCTCAGTCACCTCCCTGAGGCCTCCTTCTCCTCACTGCCAGCTTTGCAGGAACTCTTTCTCAGCCACAACAACTTACACTCAGTAGCACCTGGAGCCTTCACGGGTCTGGACTCCCTACTGCGTCTGCATATTAACAACAACAGACTCACCACCATTGATCCTCGGTGGTTCAGGGCTTTGCCTCGCTTGGAAGTTCTCATGCTTGGGGGAAACCCTGTAGAGGCCCTGCCTGAGCGGGGATTCCTGGCCCTAAAATCCCTCCGGAGTCTTGTCCTCAGTGGTATGGGTCTGAGGGGCTTGGCTGAAAAAGCACTGGAAGGGTTGGAGGGACTGGAGAGCCTCTCCTTCTACGATAATCTTCTGACCAAGGTCCCCACTGAGGCCCTGAGGAGAGTGCCAGGACTGAAGTTCCTCGACCTCAACAAGAACCGCATCAAACTGATCGAGACGGGAGACTTTCGAGACATGGTCCACCTGAAGGAGCTCGGCCTGAACAACATGGACGAGCTGGTGTCCATTGAGAAAGCCGCCCTGGAGAACCTTCCAGAGCTCACCAAGCTGGAGATCACCAACAACCCACGTCTGTCCTACATTCATCCACTGGCTTTCGTCCAACTGAGAAGGCTGGAAAGTCTAATGCTCAACTCTAACTCCCTGAGCGCTCTGCACCAGCACATCATGCTCTCCCTGCCGAGTCTTCAGGAGGTCAGCTTACACTCCAACCCACTCCGTTGTGACTGCCTGTTCCACTGGGCTGCAGAGGAGGCCTCCCACCCTCACATTGATAGAGACACAAAAACAGACATACAAACACCCCGGATGGTGCGTTTCATCCAACCCCAGGCTACACTGTGCTCTGAACCCCCAGAACTGAGAGCTCGCAGGGTGAGAGAGGTGTCCACCAGGGAGATGTCAGCCTCCTGCCTCCCCATGATCCCCACCAGCTCCCTCCCCTCCTATGTAGGTGTAAGAGAAGGAGGAGAACTGGTTTTGCATTGCCGAGCTCTTGCAGATCCACAGCCTGAAATTTACTGGGTGACTCCCTCGGGGCTGAGACTTGGTCCTGCTCCGAGCCATGCACCTAAAGGTTTACTAGTTCCTTCTCCCTGCCACAGCCCGACAGCCTCTGAGAGATTCAACCACACATCTGCCTCCAGCGTCTCTCCCAGCATTGCTCAAGATGATAATCCTTGCAACCCCTCCAAACACTACCGGCTACTGCCTGAGGGAACTCTGGAGATCAACAAAGTCACCCCCAGTGAGGCAGGATTGTATACATGTATAGCTGAGAATGCTCTGGGAGCAGATACACGCAGTGTTACTGTGGGCGTGCATGGCAGGGAAAAGAAAAGAAAGAGGGGGATGGCTGTTAATCTGAAGGGATATCCATTACTCCGAGCGGATGCCAAGTTAGAGGTGAGGGAAGTGGGAGAACACTTTGCTATCCTGTCCTGGCACAGCAGGCGCAACCTCCCCTCAACTCGCTTATCCTGGCAAGCCATCCACTCAAACGCACACACGCCTACATACACCACACGTATCCTGGCCGGCACGCAGAGCTTCAACCTGACCCACCTGCAGGCAGAGACATTTTACCAAGTGTGTCTACATTTAGGGATGAGTGAGGGCACCAAGCATGCCAACAGGAGATCAAGAGAGAGCAGAAAGCCTCAGTGTGTTTCATTCAGGACAAAGGATGCACCAGAGCCACAGCCCAGCCTGCAGCTTAGCCCAGAGCTGACCTCCACAGCAGTCACACTACTGCTCCTTGCGCTCATACTGCTGCTGCTGGCAGGCCAGGGCTGGGATACTGAGCCCGGCGAAGAGGAAGGAAAGCACAGCAGTACCTTCCTCCAGGAAATCAAAAGTCAAAAGGCTCCGATCATCAGCCAAAAGACAGAAGGGGGCAACAAACATCAGCCAAAGCAGATGAGAAACTGCTATTAGATCAGGACTGCTGAGATCATTTGTGCACATTCAAATGCAGACAAGAAACACCGACACACACACACATCCAAAATGTCAAATTTACACTTTGTGAATCACATCTAGAAGGGTGGTAGATCAGAGCAGTGGTGTAGAAAGAGATTTGTATTTATTTTATATACCGTATAAAGTATATATTGACATTGTTTCTGTGTTAAGATGTATTGTAAAGAATGACTAAACCCTAGCCAGGGAATTTAAACTGGACAATCATACTCCTGCTGCACAGTGAGTGAACAAAGGAGAAATAATTGAGTCTGAGCCGCTGATGACCACTGGACTGAAACTAAAGAAAACCTGATTCAATACAGGGACAGACATTTACAGAGGAGAGCGGCTCAGACCTACAGGGTATTTGTTATGTTTCCCATCTAGATGTTCCGCAGACTGATCTGTACTTTATCCAAGCAGATGAAACTCTGTCTTGAGGCTGATACTGAATGAAATTCCTGCTTGTTTTGGCTCTGTAAGTCAAAGTGATTGATGTAAACAACCCTTTTGCTTAGCTTTCAGTACCTTGGACTGGGTTGTCCATCTTGCAGTTGCAGTACATACACAGTATACTCATCCAGATTCCCCGCCTAACGTCCCACATCCTCTTTTAGCATAAATGTAATTAAAAGTGATTGTGTTAAATTCTATTTTGAGCTATTATACAATAAAATCTTTTTAATTTACACGATTTTACTGTTTTTTCTCTTTCCTTACCACAAACTGAGTTCAGATTATAGTGAAAATACAATGATTACTTGATGGGAGATCAAACCAGTACACACATCAGTAACCACATCCTATCTGCAGCTAGAACTTCCTTGCAGTTGCTGTTGCTCCTCCTTTAAGTATCGAAGCTCAGGACAGCTCACACCCGCTCAGTAAACACAAGACACAGTGTGTCCCCTGCTGGATAAGATCTGGAACTGAGCAGAGGCCTCAGCCAGGTTAAAGGATAGGTTCAGATTTTTTGCGAGTCAATCTTGGTATAGTTCTCACATGCCCATTTGTATATTAAGAAAAGAAAATAGCCATTTGATTTGTCTAATTCAGACTTTGTTTTTTTTTGTTGTTGTTGTCCCCTACCCTCCTTCCCCCTTTCAAGTGTCTTCTGGCACTTGCCAGGCCGTCATTGTAATTAAGAAACTGTTCTTAGTGTCTTGCCAGGTAAGATAAAGGTTAAATTAAAAAAAATAGAATATAAAAAGCTTCATATGAGCACAGAATGAGGACTGTGGATTGTGTCCGTCATCTTTTACTGTAACACACTAGTAACTACAGCACTTAACTGTCAGTATGAACAGGAGGAATGATTACAGTGACCAATGGCATGCAAGTATTGCATTAAAATAGACATGAAAAAATGTGAATCTATACTTTAAAAGGTAACACGATAGGTACAAGTGTATTTACTAACAATTTGTACAACTGATACAAGCTGTCTGCTTACAGTCATAAGAAAAAGTAGATAAAAGCAGGATTGGCCAGTAAAAATAAAGATTCAACAGTAGTTAGACTTTGTATTTATTCACACAAAACATAATACGTTTTCTTCAATAAGGCAACACAATACTGTATATACATACAATGTTTTTTTTGTTGTTACTTCTCAACTAACAACGTCATTCTTTACTATAGCTAGCAAGTGTAAATAAATAGTTTAGCAAGTCATGTGAAAGAGTACCAGATGCAAAAACTTCAAGTCATACTGTTAGTACATCCAATGCAACAACCCTTTACTCACTGTGGTATTTTATAGTTAATGTTTTTTTTTTTGAATTTTCTGAGAGCAGCTTCAGGGTTCACTGGAGTTAAAAAAAAAACAACCTTTTAAGCAGTTAAAACCTCCAACATCAGTTTAAAAAACAAACAGAAAACATTTCAAATATATTCCTTTTCACAAACAGCATCGACAGCACTGGGAATTTTTAGCATTCCCATTAGCAGTATAAGATACATTAACACTGACATCATCATTAGGTGCTGGAGTGGGTGTCATACCTAAATCTAAGCCGATATGAGGTGCTTGTGGTTTGAAAATGTGTTTGTGGCTTTAAAAAAAAAAAAAGAAAAAAAAGTGAAAACCGAAAAACTTTTTTGTTTTTCAGTGTGAAATGTCCTTCCACAGTAGTGAGCATGTTGAATGTACTGTACAGAGTGACGCAACGTGACAATGCTGTGTTTGTTCAATACCCATTCTCTTCACAGCTGATAAAATTGTACAATCATTTACAAAAATATAATTCTATTCTGCATTAACAAATGACAGCAGTGATTAGTACTAGATTAATAGTTGACAGGACATTAAGTGACATGAATAAAATACTCAAAATGTTTAAAACTAACACTGTGGGTCCAAAGCAACAGTTCTATCATTTATATCACTGTATACAAAAGCACACAATACAGTACGCTCATATGGATACATGAGCAGTACTAGATGTTCCCGATGCCCACAGCCATGATTTTGACATGCTTCCTATTATTAGAGTGGCGCTTCTGGGACGTTAACTAAAACAAGCCATCGGGGCTGCTCTTTTGGCCCTTTTGCCTGTGCACAGTGTGTCAACAAGTCTAAAAATCGACACCAGCGTCAGCAAACACACTTGGAATGTAAAGGTAAGTTTGTTTCAAACAAAACCGCTGTACTGAAGAAAAACACCACTGTAACTTGTCATTATAATCTTTACAAATATGGTAACACTTTATTCTAACCCCGACCCCTGTTTATCATTTATAAGCAGTATATAAACAATTAACAAATGGTTTATAACACACTAATGTAGTTGTAGCAAATATAAGGACATTTTTAAGTTTTTATTACTGTCTTTGTTAACAATCGTAACTATATTCAGTAGTTTAAAATAGCCTATTAATAGTTTTAAATCTGATTCACATGTTCATAGTATTGTTATTATATATCAATCTTATAATTATTAACTACTGAAAATATATGATTATATATTATTATAACACCATTATACTGTCATTAAATGTTCATTTACTTTTTATACACCATCTATGAATGCTTCATAGGAGGAATTGTTAAAAAAATATATTAATAAATATTATACATTATAGTGTGTTATAATATGTGTTATAAACATTCATTCATTGTTTATGTACCGCTTATAAATGCCAAACTATAAAGTGAGTGTATGACTGATAAGGCAATGCAGTGACTATGATTCAACTAAAGTGGTTCATATCCTTCATTTGTTTCAATGTGTCGGATGTCAGAGCTTTGGAAATATTAAGATTGTGTGGGATTCAAAAACAATTCCTTAAAATTAACAATTAACAGTAAGTCACAAAATCTGAACACACACACACACACACACACACACACACACACACACACACACACACACACACATACAGTATGGTAGGCAAGAGCATCTTCAGAAATGTTCACACATCACAGACGTTTAACAGCTTCATTCATCCAATGGGATATATTTACTCACATCATATAATAGGCTATGAAAAGGTGTACTAGACTGAGACGAGAAGTGATTCAAACCACCTGAAGCAGCATGAATGTTGAGTAAACAAAAGCCATGATGGATACATACTATTAAACACTTATATAGAGTCAATTTACCCATTAGTCCATTGACAGAGAAATAATCTGCAACAATTTTGATACTCTATTAATTGTTTGAAACATTTTTTAGACAGAAATGCCAAGAATTCCATCATCTCAAATGTGAACATATGCTGGTTTTTTCAGTCTTCCATAATAGTAAACTGAAAATAGTAAACTGAAAAGGTTTTGGAACAGTGGTCAGACAAAACAAGCAATTTAAAAATATTAAATTGGACTCTAGGAAACTGTGATGGACATTTTTCACTATTTTCTGACAAATAAATTCCAGGACTGTATGTATTTTTTTTCTGAACTGTCAAATACTCAACTGCTGATCAGATATGTTGACCATGATGGACAGCAGGATGTTGAACTGATTGGGGAGCCCGTCCTTTAACCGGAAACGTCATGCCGTATAGTTTAAGGAGTAAGTTTAAGTTTCACAAGTATAGTTTAAACTCTGAGCCCACTCGCTCCACTCTGACAGCGGGGATGTATGTAACGTTTCACTGTGCGGTCATGTGGAGGGACGGACAGAATCAAAGGGAACACGGTATAAAATCTGGAATGGATACTTCATCTTCTTATTACCATGGAGACCACACACATGGCTTGATTGACTAAGAATAATTTGCAGATCTGTACAATTTTCCATCCATATTCACCATCAGGCACCATCATTTTTATCTTTCTGGGCAGGTTTATACCTTTAAATAGCAAAGAAAGGCGAGTCCATATCAAGACATTGCCTGGAGACCACACTGATAAAAACACTGATAAAGACATTCTACTGCTCTGTAGTGGACTCTGACTGCCGACCTCCTTGTGAAGCTATAAACAAACTTCTTCTCTTCTGACAAACCATACAACATCACAAACACAGACAGAGGAAACTCTCCTGGGCTCTGAAATGTTAAAAAAAACAAAAAAAAAAAACATAAAATCGGCTTTTCCGGATCACACATTTGCTGCTAAATTCATCAAAAGATGGAGAAAAGTGTACTCATTCTTGACAAACACACGCATGCTTTGCAAACACACACACACACGCACACACACACACACACACACACACTAACACACATCTCAGCTGTAGTTGTAGGTGAAGTTATATGAGCTAGGCTCCTTCGGCACAGGGGGCGGGGCTTCTGGGATCGTGATGTTCTCAAGGTCGAGGAGGCGGAGCTTCATCTCCATGCTGATGAGAGTATCTAGGTCACTGCGTGTCAGGTCACTACCCATCTCTCTGCCCAGCAGCGCACACAGCCCATCAGTCCAGATGCAATACTAAACACACACACACACACACACACACACACACACACACACACACACACACACACACACACACACACACACACACACACACAAAGAAAGACAAAGGAACAGCCATGAAAGCTGACAATTGCCAGTCAGAGTAGCTATGTTTTTCTATGTAAGTGATAGTACCCGATTACATTAATATGGACACACAGATTTATGGAAACATATGAAACATATGAAACATATGAAATTAAATTTGCTTGGTTCTCCCTAAGCAGCTATATTTCTTTTTTTGTTGTTGGTTACACAAATAATACTAGCTCCAAGCTCTTAACTTAAATTACATATATACGACAGACACAGAGCAACATTAGAATTGATTTAAAGCCACCTGATGAATGTTAAGTGTGATTTTCATAATGTTCACTAGCTAGTCGCTAACTTTGTCTGCTGTTTGGTGCTAGGCAGGTAGCATACAGAGGATTTATCACAGCTTTTTTTGTTGAAAACTGTCTGCTGCTGCTGGAAACAGGTTGATTAGAGCAGTGAGACTGAACCAAAAGTCGTGGTGGGCCATAAAACCAAAACAATGAGCTGAAAGACACACTAGCATGCTCCACAGAGCTGAGGGGTGGTAATTCTCTGTGGGTTCATCATTACTAGTCACCCCTTTCACATTACACATATTAATTTGATCTATTGTTAATACAAAAACATTGATTAATGCAGCTTTAAGCCTTTAAGTGTTATTGTTCGTATATCAGCTTACCTCATACTTGTTGGGTGCAACAAAGTTGAGCGTCTCATCAGGATCATAGAGGACAGAGAAGGCTAACTCCAGCACCTCCTGAGAGAAGCAAACAGATCAGACAACATACTGTTTCTTCACTGAATGACAGGTTAGAATAAAACAGATACTGTATGTGACTAGAATGACAATGAAAAAAAAAAAACACTACCTTGTTTTGTTTCAGAGCACTTTTCTCCTTCATATGAGGGCAGTCCTTCCCGGTCACCACAGACTTGATATCAGAGACGGGGACTAGGAGCAGTGAAACAATTTAATAATTAGAGCAGTTTAGTGAGGTCGGCCTCCTGACAGTTACAGTATGACCTTCTAGTGACAGTGTCATGATGCGTGTGTTACGACAAGTTCATTAGTTGGGAGATGGAGCCACTTGGAGAAATATATCAGAGTCTCTTACTCTTGTCACTGAGTAGCTCAAAAGGCACTTCACCCTGAGGTGACTCATCCAAGTCCCCGTAGTGCAGCACTTTGTGATTCAGAGAGAGTCTGCAGAACCAAAACTTCTCTACAAAAGATGCAGAAAACACAATACTTAGTTCATAATCCACAGCAGCAACACTCCGTCAGTCGGAAAAGTAAAGTGATTGTATTGATACAGTACCTTGCCTCCGGCGGTTCCCCAGCTTACGGAAACAGCTTCCCTCACACAGCCGGTTGAGTCGCTGCTGCTTGATGAGCTCCAGGATCTCGGGCTGAATTCGCTCCCGCAGTTCACTGCAGCACAAACACAGCATGAGCAACAGGCACAAGCATGGACACATACTTTATAATGTGTAAAACACTATATTATTTACTATTACTATAGTGCTTGAGCAGATTTTGTTCTTAAGATGGATTAAGCAGTAAGATCATCTGTTGCTAAAACAAGGCGGAAATCCTTAGCACCTAAGTGAGGTAATACAAAAAAGACCTCGTTCAACCTATAGCAGTAGTTTAGAGACAGACTGACATGATAGGTGGAGACTGGAAGTCATCCTGGCTCATTCTTTCTGACTGTCGCAGACGCAGAATTTCTGAATAGTTGAGGCCTCGCAGTTTATTCTTCAGCTGGTCTAGAGACGACGGCTTCATCGCCAGAGCCCTGGTGATCTGCTCACGGACCACCTGCATCACCTGGTCAGAGTTTGAACACAAACACACGGGATGAGTCAGGAAAGCTGGCGTTAAAACACAGCAGACTTCCTAAATATTAAAAGGGGAGATACATGCTTGGTATTCTCATCAGCTGGCAGAGCTACAGCTGTTCCTTGTTACTTTTTCAGATCTACCTGCATTGGTTTTTAATGAACCGTGAGTGCTGTTATTAAGTTGTTAAATCGTAATTCACAGAGCCATTATTTTCCCATTTAAAATCTAATTCTGTCGACAAACATCTTTCCACATCTAAAGGCATCAATATTTAAAATATATACTAAATGGTCCTTCTTCATTCCAATGAATGTGATTGATTTAAATGTGTTCATCTGGACAAAGTGCTTTGAAATGAAATCGACGGCATTAAGAATTTAATTGTCATGTATTATTTAATAAACCAAAAACCTTTCAGCTGTCTGCTCCAGTGGGCTGCTCAGTCACAGACAGCAGAGAATTCAGCAGCAGCTATGAATGTATGTAGCTGCATGAATGTGAAGACTGACATTGATCTCTGATCAATTTAGGGCAGCATAATTCAAATATTTGGCTGTTTGGTTCTTACAACAGCATGTTTGAATAGGATTCTGACTTTAGCAGTTTTAAAAATTCAGCATTTTCTTTTGAGCCCTTTCTTTGACAATGCATAAACCATCTCAATCTATCATCTATGTTTTACTGGTCCTGTCTTTTTCAAATTAAAATTGACTGTGTTCTGGACAGCGCTGCAGCAAATCCAAACTAGTTTTGAGAAGAAAGGATTTTGCTCTACAACGAATTCAGTTCTATTTTTGTCATGGCTGTCATCTGCACTGTTGTTGTACCATGACGTTTGCATTGGTGGAAAATCCCATTACATGCCCATGTACGCCATGAGCCAAGTCTGACAATACTAAAAAATATGTCTTTATAGTCTAATTTAGGGGGAAAGTCACAGTGAAAGTTGAGTCAAAGCAAGGAATGTTAACATGTGTGTATATACTATATATGAATACAAATGAAATTACTGTGAGAGTGCTTTAATTCCAGACCTTATTGAAGTCCTCAGCAGTGGCTCTCATCTCTTTCCAGGTTTTATTAAGTAGCTGGATGCAGACACAGAAGAATTCCTCCCATGCCCGGTCATGGGTGAAGAACATGGGGTGGTAGTCATTGCAGCCCTCATTAGCTACACAGAAAAGAAAATATTTCAAAAAACAAGAAACAAAAAAAAAAAAAAGTTTTCCTCTTACACACACATATCCTGGACTGGAGTACAGTTTCTGAAGACTTCTACAGCAACAAAACCTACTTTTCTTCTACTTACGCAATTCTCCAACCTGGAGTATCTCACACAGCATCCGAGTGAGCTCGATGGCACATCGGCCAAACGGACATTCATGCTTATCCTCGCGGCTGCTGTTCTCCAGGACAATCTGTCATGAGTGAGGAGACGTGTTAGGTGCGGCTGACATCTCTGCCTCTGTGAGCTGAACAGTCAAAGTCATGCCTGACGCCATAACTAACCCTGATGTATGTGTCCTGGTGAACCTTGGCCAGGTACAGCATGTTGTCCAGGGCCAGCATTCCTGGAGGAGTCTGGGTAAAGTCCATGGCTGGGTTCACGTGGTTCTGCATTCAAAAACAGAAATAACGTGAGCCAGTTTTTAAAAAAATATATGTAAATCTATGTAAACAGCTATTTTTTTTAAAGTATCACAGGAGAAACGGAAATCTGTAGTGGAGACTCACAGTGAAACCCAGCATCTTGTAGTCCTTGGTGTACATTGCCTTCCTTTTTTCAGTACCGGTGGGGTCATTTTCTCCATCAAAGGCAATCCTACGCAGCTCAAATATGATGTCTCTCTGAGCCTGAGCCACAGCAAGCCAACACGTTTACAGCATATCAGCAAAACAGTCACACTTTTCACATGATAGCAGTATACTAGAAAACACAGTTAGGTGATTCTGTGGTCAGCAGATGGCAAAACATGATTTTTGTTGTCTTGTAATATAATTTTTTGAAAAAAAAATCTCAGATCAGGAAGAATTAATGTTTTACAGATTAATGTGAGATGTGCAACATATGCTTGCATCTTCAAACACCACATATAAACTGTAAAGGAGAATTGATCAAACAAGTAGTAAGAACATTAAAATTTACTGATCCAACTTTCACATTTATAGCAGCTTATTGGGATGATACAGCTATCCATGCGAGAGAAGGTGTCGAATTATTAGCCATTAATTTAGTCAACCCAATGATTGCTTACATTTCTTTTGAGTTAAATTCTGTTCAATTCAAACAGCATCTGTTGCTGTGCACTTAGTAATGTGGGAAACAGTTTAAACTGGATTATGGTGCATTAAGGAAATACACAATTCCTTACACAACTTCTCTACATTTTTACCTGATCATTAGGATCCATTTTGGTCATCATTCGTTCCTCCAAAAGGTTGAAGGTCAACACCTGCAGCACATACAGCTGATGTGCCATTTCTGCTTTGATTGGTCGATTTCCTCTTATAACATGCTGGAAAAGAGGAACCTTAAGTTAAGAGTAGAGCCGCAATGCATGAAGTCACAGAGCACAAAACAAATCCGCCCCTCAAACTAAAAAGGAAGACAAAAGACTCAAGACAAAATCAATAATCCTATTATATGCTGACTATGTTCCATATGTAATGTTTGCAAAATATGGAAAATGGAAAATAATTGAACAGATGAGGCAGTATCCTAATCATTGGAGCTGCTCTGGGATGTTTCCTTGCTCCAAGAAGTAGGACTGCAGCATCTCCCTTCCTGACATTTGCAGCCAGTTCAGTCAGGCACTTCCAGATGAGTCGGTGCCAAAAGGAATCATTTTCAGAGCAGATTTTGATCCACTTCATGGACCTCATGCCATATCACATTTGCTGGTATTGCATCATAGCTCTCCAAATGAGTAAATCTTTCCACTTTCTGGACTGCTGGTCTCAGGGATGAAACTCACAGCCGCCAATGACCACCAAACCCAACACAGGATAGTCTCAAAGAAGGTTGAACAGAAACATTTTGTATTTAAAAAAGATTTCCCATATTTTAATTGTTAAAGTCGTTTCAAACACAATATGTTTCTGATTTTAACAACACAGTTTACCTCCTTATCTCAGTATTCACATCTGAGTATTTCACAGTCGTGTGAAAGCTTGATAGTCAGTACATTAGAGCGTTCACTCTGGTGTGCAGCTGAAATTTTCAGCAACACTTTGTTTTCTGTGCTTCAGGCTTGATACTCACATTGAGGATGATGGATCGCAGGTGTTTCTGGGCCAAAGTGCTTGCCATTTCCTGAGGGCAAAGAGACGCATCCATCCAACACACAGGTCAGACGCTTTACTACACACAGCAAATAAGTGCACAGAAGTAACTTTACTTGACTCAACCTACAGTCGATGGAAACAAATTCTGAAATGCAGCAACTCTGAAGCTACATTTCCAGCACTGCTTTGGACCATTTACCCTTCACACCTTCTGTAAAACATGATAAAGTCTAGCTTCAATCCGTCAACACAGTCTGTCTGCTGCTGCTGCGGCAAGCTACGGTTCTATCTTAATTTGCATGAATTATGCAATGGCTTTCCATGACACAGAAAGAACTAAAAAGGAGGAGGAGGAGAAGGGCTGTGGGGGGGAAAGGATGGTATGAGATGCTGAGGGATGTGTACTCACAGTGAGGTGCTGCTCCAGCGGGTTAGTATACTCCTCCTACAGGTTGAAGGGAGGGAGGAGGGACGTGGGTGTAACAGTAATGGAAACAAAGAGTGCACACACATGGACATGAGATAAAGGGGTACATCACCGGCACAGCATGCAACGGAATAAGAACATGAAACAGCATAATGTCAAATAAAAAAAGTCAAGTAGTCATGACAAACATATCTGACGACCACACATTTAAATTACTACACAAACCTAAGATTCATAAAATGTTGTCATCCCACAGAGGAACAGGTGATCTTTCAAATAAGGTTGACACATGAAAATCACCGGGATGTCCTGGTTGCCCTCCTGACTGTCGTGTTTATCACAAACTCTTTATTACAGGTGATTTAAAACCAACCCTGGATTTTTTTTTTCTTTCACTCCAAAAACCTGTCCAATAATGAAAAATTCTAAAGAGAAAATAATGTTGGCTTGTGACCAGCAGTGCTGCATGATTTCAAAAATAAGCATAAATCTAAATTTTATATAAAAGAACTTCACACTTATGTAATTAATGGGCTGTAAACAGGCATTTAGTACTGTTCAGCTATCCAACATGTCCCTCTGGTGTATTTATCTCACTCAAACTGACTCAGTTCGCCCTCCAGTGGTCAACGACAGCAGCTGGAAATGTAAGTATGATGAAATGATGTATTTTTAATTAGTTGTAAATGCCTGTTGTTCTTTAAATTATATTTTATGACACTTATCAGACTAGTACAAGTTACAAATTGTTTTACCTGTAGGATGCAATTATCAAGCTTCTACTGTTCAATTTTTTTATTCCCTCTATTTTCCTCCAGTTTAACTGATCATTTTCTAGGTCTGATATATAACAGGACAACTGCTTTGTAAAGGAACAGTGTTAAAAGTGTTTCAATGCTGAAAATACATTAGTGTTTTAAATTAACATCACCTGACAAAAACATGACATCATACAGAGACAAGACAGTGTGTGAAACAGGATGAAACGCTGCAGTATGCTAGTGCATTATGTGGTGTTATCACTGCAGAGTGAGCAGGGCACAGACCAATGAGACATTATGACAGTGATCAGTAACACACTGGACAGACATTCAAAGAAGCACCTGCTTCCTTTAGTTTTTGCACATTTGTCTGCGCTACAAAGATATTTCAGATTCAGAATTCATCTGTTTGGGATGTTTTTATCTGACACGGTTAAATCAAACTGGAAGGACATTGAAGATATTAGTGAAAATATATAATTCAAACAACTTGACATTTATGCAACATTCTGCATAACATGCTACTTAATGTTAAGCCACATTTGTGAAATTGTACACACTGCTAACAAAGCAAAGTTTCATCTCAGTGATGATGTCGCACTGGACAGCATCAATTCCCATCCTTGACTTTGATAGAAAAGAGCACATTTCATTGAATTTCACCTAAAAATAAATCCTTAATGAAATGCATTCTGATCCCATCAGAGCTCTTTGTCTGTTTGACACAAACTGTCATCCTTCACTTACAGCTGGATGGCTGATCTACCTCACTAAGCTTGCCTGAAATAACTGCAGCATAACAAATATGCAAACATAAAATGGAAAGCAAGTACTATTTTGGGTGAGTGCATCATTACAGTGATGACTGCCAGACAGTATCCACAACATGACAGCTGGCAGACAGACGTCTACTTATGAGAGTACTTAGTAACTATCCTACAGCTGCAGACATTAGCAGTCAGGGGGAAGCAATATCTGCAGCTCTCTGATACCAAAAAACATACAACTATTATGGATAAATGTCAGTCTATTATGTATTGATGGCTCTCTTTAGAGTGTAATATGAGGATGAGACATTATTAGTATTCCAGTTAGGTCCATCAGTTATATCTATTCAGTTTCATTTTCTATACACAAGTGCTGTGCACTGACCTGCCGTCTGTCCTCTGGTGCCTTCAGGAAAAGAGCATTGATGAGAGCGATGGCGTACGTCTGGATCTCCTGGTTTGACCTGAAGGAATATCAAGCAACGTAACAACCAGTTAGAAGCATCTTGCTCCACAAGTCTCCATACAGAATTTAAACTACAGGCTAAAAACTATGCTACATTAAAATTAATCTTAGTTTTTAGTAGTTTTTTAGTACTTCCACTAATACCAGGGGTGTGGGTGCAGGATTTTTAGACATTTCTTTCATACCATCGGTTTAATTAACTGTATATAGATTCAAACATGACTGTTATTTTTATTTTGTCACATGGTCAGAAAAAGTCAGCACAGCATGGAACATTTCTGTATCTTTTAATGTCAACAAATCCCAAATCTGCTCATTCCAATCCCGTACACCGCCCTGCTGCTGTAAATACCCACTACAGCACCAAATGTGTATTAATCCAATGTTTAATGTAGTCCCTTAACAAATGCACTATGTACTACTTTTGCTAAAATCTATAGTGCCCAGCTATTTAAGGAAATTACTGAAATTACTTTTTTGAAAAATGAAACTATACATTTATGACCCATTTTCAAGATTTACATCTTCAGTAGGAACAAATGAGCTTGGGACTGAGTGTCACAGACAGGGTGGGGAAGCAGGAAAGTATTAAGGGATGGAGTAATGCATTGTTGGTTTTGGTCTTTTCATGGGATTTGTTGACAAGGAGAAAAATCCAGAATAACGCCAGCCTTGGTATTGAATTGAAGTCATCTAAACATCCTGAACTCACCCTTTAAATAGTGCCACAAGTCAAATATCATGGCAAATTTCACAATGTTTTACTTCCTAAGTTACCCCACACGACTACATTCACTCCTCTGCCCCCCATATCAGAGTGCGGGAAGCCCCTGTGCGTGTGTGTGTGCTCACACTTGCAGGTGCCCGATGAGCTGTCCCACGGTGATTTCCTGCGCCACTCGGTGGTAGAGGCTGTGGCTATTGAGCACCATGCTCTCGAGGATGGCCAGAGAGCGCTGCAGGATGGACACATCCACCATGGGCTGGTTCACATAGCCTGCAATCTATGTGAAGGCAGGAGAGAGGCAATATGGAGGTAACAAAACATAAAACATCGAAAAAACAGACTTTTTGGAAAAAAATCAGTCTTAGTTTTAGCTTTACCACTGTGTGTTTCTGAATTCAGTCCCAAAGCAAACATATAATCTTCAAAAGATGAAAAATTAAAACATGAAAATCATGAGTTTTTACTGAGCATTTTAGTTGTGCATCATGATTAAGGTGATGACATGGTGATAGGGACATCCCCTCTCCTGATGAGTAAGTACACATTTCTGTAAAAGAGTTCTGTAAGTTTCCTTTGAGTGACTGTAAAGGCCACATTGAAGTTTTCAGAAGAAAACTAGTCACATACACACTAATAATGCGGGAGTTGCTAGGCAACAGCAGCACCCACTCATTTCCGGCATGTAGGAAGAGAGGAAGGTCAAATAAAGTTAAATAAAAGTGCATGAACAACAAAAAAAAAAAAAAGGACTGAAAAGACAGACCTTGAAATTTAAAACTGAATTTGTCCACTGGGGGTCTCCATGAATCTCTAATGTGTCTGTCTGACGGTTTGTTCTTTTGATGAAGAACCTGTACCTGTTTGATGAAGGAGAGGGAGATAAGGTCCCAGGATACAATGCCGTGATCCATTAGCTCCAGGAAAGCAGTGAGAGTGAAGGCCAGCATTTCACCAAAGCTGAAAGAAGTAGAGAACAGTTAGTGCAGGTATTTTTACATCATTTGACCTGATCCAACCTTCCTATGTAGGGTTTTCAACACTACATTGGAGGAACTTCCACACAGAAAATACTTTTCTCTGTCATTAATGCTGTGAAAATAAACATCAGTTTCAGAAAACCAAAAAAAGGGCTTACTGGGTGCCACTCTCGACAAGACGGGCCAGTGTCCCAATGCCCTCCATATTGATGAACTCTGTGGCAAAGGTTGGGTCTGCGGACAGCTTAGCTAGCTCTTTTAGAGCCTCCAGGCGAGCGTCGATACCGTGGGACTGGATCCTCTCCAGGAGCTGACGAGCAGCGCGAGCCTGTCAGTCATGAAAAACATTACTTCAATGACACAGTTCACCTCACTGACCGTGTCACTGATGTATTTTAACATTTATGGAGTCAAATACATCAGTATTACTCTAGAATATAATACTAAGACTTTAGGCAGTTCTCACCCATGTAAAGGTACTTCAGAAAGTTTTGTTGTGTATTTGTTCATTCTGTTGGTTCTGTGTATTTGTACACTGATGAGTTGTCTCTATATGCTTTCAGTGCTAAACAACTATAATGTTTAAGTCCTAATTGTACATCATATGAGCCAGTTCAAAAAACTGTACAACCTGTTTTATATGTTGTCACCCAACACATGGTGCTAGAAATAAACTGTCTTTTTGCATTTAATGGAAATTTTGGCCATGTTGAACTGATTTGATGACACTACAGTCTATTCAAAGCAGCATACATGACATGATTTGTATAATAACAGGTAAGTCTGAAGTGTCACTACAGCTTCATCTCATAGCCTATAGGGTATAAATTTGACCTGCTCTTTGTCCCAAATATTTTTCTATAAAAGGCTAGCAAGAGAACTTCAAAACAAGACATAAAAGGGTTTTATTGATGTGTTTTAAGGTGCAGAGCTTAAAAGATAATTCTGTTGTATTGTATTATTGTTATTGCAATATTATTGTAAGATAATTTTGTGATTTTGCCCATCACTTCACTTTATTTGGAAATTAAACTGAAAGGCAGTGTGCTCAAAATGTTGGTAATCACTGTGTGCCCGGACCTACTGAAAGGTAACTATGGTAAGTGTTGGCTGGTCAAACCTGAACCAGGATTTCGGTCTCCAAACTGTGATGGATGGATGATGGATGTAATTATTGGACTGTTCGTCTTTGTTTTCTACTCGAAATAAGTTGAGCTTAACGTGTTTGTCTGTTTGCCTGATTGTCTTACTGCTTGTGTTTCTTGCCCTGTCTGACTTTTTAGGAATGTTGGCACATTCCCAGATCTCAGCAATTATCTTGGCAAGTACAGTGTTATTATTACTGATAGGAATGATGGCCAAAACAACTATAATAAAACATTGGCATAATAAATAAAGCACAGCCAAGAGTGCAATGCATTTGGTAGCGGTAACTTTTGGTATGTTTGTAGTGGAGGCGTGACATGCACCCACAGTGCACTTGGAAGCATGGTGGGATTAGAAAGAATATATTATCATACATTATTAGTGAGTGAGTTAGAAGCTGTTGCTATCAACCGTGGCAAATCACATCAACTCCTCTCATTCCTTTAAAAGCAATGCACTCCCCACCATGATATACTGACAGTTTGGTAATGGAGTCCACACCAGCTTGTCCGAAAAGAAAATTATGTCTTTTTGGTTGAAGTCACAATTCTAGAGACACAAAATGTCCAAATCTATTATCACCAAGTGCAATCACCAGCGCAAAGCCGGTGAAAAGGTGAAGTAGAGAGTCCAAATATACACAAGTGAATCATTGTACAAACAGATTTCTGTGCCTTGTCTTGAGGATATTATAATTTCAAGACATCCTAATGAAACACACAACTGAATAAGCAAAAGTGACTCACAGGAGAAATGGCCAATCGAAGGATGGTCCCGTTCTTGATTTCACTGCGGCTCTAAGTGATAATAAACGATAATGAAGGAGCAATGTTGCCACATGTTCAGTCTCATTTGTCATCATCACAAGATTAGGGAGAAAACAGTGAAGCTCACCTGCTCAGTGATATAAAGCTGAGGGCCATCAGCATAACGCAGAGCAAACTGCTCTGAGCCTGACAGAGACCAGCTGAGGATGGAGAGAGAACGTCGGATGAGAAGCTGTATTCATTATACGTAAAGATACCGACTGAAACACTCGTGTTTTACCAGGATGTGCGGGAATGTTTTAATGCAGCATACTCTAGTATGCATGAACAAAAGGTTGCTGAGAGTCAGTTTGCTCCCTCCAGCTGCTGTATTTACACGGTTGGCAAACTGAGAGATTGTGGAGGAGAATTATTCAGTAGGTGGTAACAGCAAAGTGCAAAGAATTTTCTGTTTCAAATTGGAAAAAAAGGGGAGGCAGTAGGTAGGTACAGCCAAGAGGTGGATGGGTGAGATAAAATTTGCAATATTCATCACTAAAGTAATAAAGACAAAAGAGCAAATAAAAAAACACAAGACGAAATGATAACAGATAGTAAAAATAATGGCGAAGAATGATTATGTATGTTTTTATGTGCGTGAACCACTGGAATGATAAAACAGGTGTGTACAAAACTAGACCAGCTGTGAATAGACTGTGTTCTTATATGTTGATATGTTTTTAGTCTTGCATTAAATCATCCACACATTTGATATTAAGGTAGATTTAAGAACCATACACTTAATTTTAAGGTAAAGATTGAAATCACAATCATTACACCACACAACCCCCTGTCCCTGTTTATCAAAAACACAACACTCTGGTTCCACTTTGACACAAAAGCAAAAGAAACATAAACATTTTTCTTTCTGTACTTCCTGTTGTTTTCACTGGGCCAGCAGGAAGCCCAGCCCCACGCTGGCAGTAACTCAAAAGGCTGGCCAGTCTCATAAATAAACAATTTGAACATAGACCTGTTTAAGTGTGTTAATGTCTAATAAATGACAGTTTCATTTGTGTGCCTCTTGGTTGAAATCAGAAAAAAATCTATTTAAAATTTACTGATTTACTGCACAAATAGACACTGATTTACAGCACAGAAAAAGAGGCGGACTGCTGTTCTGCTTTAAGATCTATGAAAAATTTTTCAGGGCTTTCACTATTCCAATGCAATGACAGATGGAGTCAGTAGACAACTAGATAAATCACTTCAAACATTATACATCATTAGCAGTGAAGCCAAAGAGAACATTTTGAACAAAGAAGCAAAGATTCTGCAAACTATAACGTACAAGCCACCAATCATCTTGACTGTGGTCTTTTCTGTTTACAGGAGTGATGCAGAACTAATGATGCTTAAAATGCAACTTTAACCTTTTTGTAAATAAGTGTCAACAGCAATAAATCTTTGCATGTGATGATGATCTGCTGTGCTGGACTATCCATCCAAACCGCCACGATGACCAAGCTGATCACACCTTTATATCATATGCCAAGATTGTATCATATGGGAATTAAACAGAAGGTCACAGACAATCAAAAAATCATCAGGAGAATATTAACAGTAATGTAATGCTTACCCATCACATACTTCACGAATTATTGAGGTCAAAGGTCTTTTCTGCAAACAGAAAAAAAAAAATACAGACATGCAAAATTACCTCAATAAAAAAGGCTGAAATGAAACACAGATTATCACTACTCACACTGCCATGTTTTCTTTTAATATGACAATGATGACAGCCTCTGGCTGGGCTGAGCAAAATTACATTTCTTAAATCTATTACTCATGAAAGGTTATCTGTCATGACAACCTTTGCCAGTGTATTCCTCTCATTACTCATACCTCCCATATTCAAACATATCAAAGCAATGTAACATTCCCCTTTAACAATCAATCAACTCGAAAGGTTTAGACAGGCTAGCCGAAGTTATTAGAAGCCAACTGGAGACGTCTTTAATGTCACGTTTTCACAGGTACAGACCTGGTCCATCTCTATAAGCTGAGCATTAGCACCAGGCCATTCAATAGCCACCTTCACGATGTCAGCTGGGGGTGGCATGGCTGTCTTATTGTAGCACCCTACAAATGAAAAGAAAAATCAAATTGGTTGGTAATTTGTGATCTCTAATAAAAACGTACTCAGACAGGTCGTCAAAACAGTTTTTAAAAGCAATTTTAACTTCACTTGAACATTGAATTGCATTTAAATGTAGCCCTGGAAATAAGTGTCACTAACATTGTAAAGTGGGAACATTCATGTACAGTAACTGTATTATTCTGTACTGGTGATGCAACTAAAGTTTTCAGTTTGATCATTTGTTAATTTCTGAACTTAGAGGTTATACATCACCTAACGGAGAAGTGTTGATGGGGTCAATCGCTCTCACAGCTCTGCTGTACAAACCACTGTGTCAGCTCCCCTGTGAATACAGAAACCCACACATTGGTCACAGAAAAGCAAAAACCTGCTTTCCTTAAACTCCAAGAGCTAATTTTTTCCCATCCCTGCGTTTCTTTTGCTCTGAACTGAATCTGTCAGCGAACGGATCAATAAGCATGACTGTTTTTACAAAACCACCCACATACACACGCTCATCCTGACTGGGTCGAGGCTTTTGCTAACTGGGCTCTGGTGTTTCTAATGTGAAGGAATAAAAACGCACAATTTAATACTCAACACAACTCTTTCATGGCTGGACTTGTTATAAAATAACTGAAGCAGTTCCCAACCAATATATCAGCATGACTGATATTAAATAGCATACTAAACAATATATCAGTTAATTATAGTTATGCCCCAAAAACTGTGCAGATGGTTACAGTACAAATGAGAACAAAATGGGAAATAGCTGTCTGGCCATCTGCTCTGAAATTACATTTTATTTCTAACTCTTATGTTGATCATATATAAATTGTCATTCAATTTTTACAACTGTTTAATTTTCATATTTGCAAAGCCAGACTATTATTCACCCATTAACATTTCTGCCTATTTCATTACCCCCTTCCGCCTCAACTTTAACACTAAATTGTACCAGTGCACAGACACGTATAAACTTATTTCATTACCTGCAACAACCACTTAAAAATACAAGGGCAAGAAAAGCAGAGTGGGGAAAAACAGTATCTGGCCACAGAGAGAGATCTCTCTCTGCGCTGACTTGAAGGGAGCATGAAAAGCTGTCTGACAGATTCTGCTGGTGATTGGACGAAAAAAAAAGACACAACTGTTCTCTGAATGGCTCTTTGAATTCAGGGTGCTTTCAGGACACAAAACACTTTGTATGGCTTACAGCTGCTCATTTGAAAAAGAAATCTTAATCATTACCAAACTCTTACAGGGGAAACAAACCAACCTGAAACAACCGTCTTCCCTACAGATTTACCTAATCAGTATTTTCATTTCCAGCTCGGCAGCACAGTTTTTCTGTTTGTCTGATTCTATAAATATGTTTGCCTGCCAGTTTACATCGAAAACAGCTCTGACACCTGACCCCGTTATCCTTTGATCACTCATAAAATAAGGCACATTTGGTTCTCCAACTTATTCTTTTTAGACAACAGAATCTGAGCATCTTTGCGCTGCAGCTGCCGGCACCTCATGATGAAAACATCTTAAAGTTGGAATAAAAATTTAAGATGTAGTACTATGAATAATTAGCACGCCTGCATCCTTTCATCTCAACAACTTTGAACCAGAGGATTATTGCGTTTAATTCCTCAGCAAATTTGTCACAACAGAGATGTACAGAGTGAGATGAGGGTGATATATACTGTATTTGACTAACATCGACTACAACAAGTTAACGTGGTCTCGGCAAATAATACAGAGTGAAAACTGCCAATTAAATTCAGATTTCAACCAACCATCTGACAGAGACGGCACCACCCCCGCACCTTCAAGCAGACTGTCCAACACATCTCATAATGTGTGATCTCTGAGGCTGCCCTGCTGAAAAGTTTGTTCTTACAACATTGAAAGAAAGGACACAAGTGCTGGTACTAATTTGCAATTTTCAGCACTGATAACCAGCTACCAATATTATTATGCAGCATGTAGAACATTTGATATTTATGTTTTTATGATGATCTATAAATAAAAATTATATCAAAGGGTTTTTATAGTCTGGCTTACCATCATTATGTAAGGAATATTGACTAGACAGTTCAACAGGTGATACAGTATATAAACAGATGATTATATACAGAAAATCTATATGAATAAAGTATTATAGTCATTATAATTTTAATGTCATATCGTGCTCCTAGCGGTCAGCTATCTGAGAATGTTTAGGGTTTCCTATCCAATATTGTGAAGTAGTTTTACATTCAGTTTTTTTATTAAAAAGCCTGATTAGTGTTGATCAACCATCAGACAGAACAGGGCCACACTGGAACCATTATTCACTTAATGTATGTGTCAACGAAACTTCCAGACAACTACCGAGGGGAATATTAAGCAAATTCAATGAGCTCCAAGTAATGTGACTTTTATCAGCCTCTTTCAGCCATCAGGGAAGAACGCACAATCACGTTGCTGGTAAAGCTTACAATGGCTCATGACAGACATTGATGAAAAAGCCACCATTTTGAAAGCAAAGTGAGTCATGGATCATAGCTTAAATCCAAACAGAAATGGCGTGTGAAATGGTAATATATCACTGTGCAAAATAACTGAAAGCCAAATGTCTTGCTAGCCACTTGAAAAGCCAGAAATCACAGCAACTGACCAAAAAACTTTACTTAACCCTTGTACGCCAGTAAACGTAACATGACCTGATGTGTTTGGAAAACATGGTTGCTGCAGTTCTGTTCGGCAGTTCTTTCTCAAGCTTAAGTAATAATTAATATCATAAAATTAGACAACTTGGACAAAGTTATAAATGCAAGCTTTGAATCAAAACTGTCCGAGTAGAAGAGGGAAGCTGAAGAATAAAACAAACAACGCTCAGAGTTGGAAAAAAAAAAAACTTCTGCAACAGGTACTAATGGCCATACACATGAAGAGGTCAGAAAAAACAGAATCCACAATACAGTCTAATACAATCCAACTTCTGTCAAACTGATTTAACTGTTGCTGACACTTTTTAGAGAGAGACACACAACAAGGTGCTTTTTGAGTCTGTACTTTGTTGTGTGGTTGCATTGATTTCTATATATTGTAGGGTGTTTCTAACATTTTACTCCTCATGTAAATGAGCTGGACAAAGTATTAGAAATACCTTTGAATATAATGTATTCCACAGAATATGGCTTCTCTGTGGCAGACAGACAGACAGACAGATTTGTCACAGCAGGAAAACCCTGGTGTAATTAATAATATTAATAATGTCTGCAGTCCATTTAAGTGTGCCAGTTTCAGGGTTCTGGTATTCATATGCTGGATCACTTAATGGAACCGAGCCATCGTTAATGTTATTAGTTACTTCTGTGCTTTCCCTGCTATGGCAAGGCAAAATGCCTGCTGTAAAAGAGGTCAACCTTAACTGAACTAACTAAACAGAACATTTTAATTAAAGCTGTATACTGCAGGGTTAAAGACCTTTTTTTTTTTTTACAGCAGAAATGTAGATTTGTTCTAACAGGAGAAGCACAGGTGGAACTGATTACTTTAACGAAGGCTGTTTCATTTAGGTGTACAGAATACCAGGACCTTAAAACTTAATATGTGTTATAAATATAACACACCAATGCATCACGTTATTATTTACACCTGTGCTTTTCCTGCTATGACATGCGGTTTAACAGAGATGCATGTGCGGATGACAAATGCTTTAATAACCCCCAGAAAATTGCAGTGATGTTTTTTTTTCCCCTTTTCTGCAGCTCTGTCATCTGACAGGTGTGTAAACTGGTTTCTGGGCTGCTGTACTGGGAGGTTTAAACCACAGACTTGTGTATAAATCTTTATCTTTATCTCTTTATCTACTGTCTATGGTTTTAACTGGACACCAGTAGCCACAGCGCTGTGGTAGCATAGCAACAGCTGCTAAGGAGCTCCAGCCTGAATAGAAATCCCACAATGAGGTCGGAGCTTCATGTCAAAGGACAAACTTCTTCTTTCTCTTCCCACCACGACCCTAACGTTTCTAACGCATTTTACTGTTCTTATAATGTGGTTTAGGCTGGTTCACATTTTTAAAAAAAAATACACATGTCTGCTGTGAAGTGCCTAACTTTCATGATAGCTAGTCAGCTAGTTGAGGCGGAGTAGCGCCCCCTCTGGTTAACTTACATAACCCATTATAAAGAGATGGCTGCTCCATTAGTGGAGAAAAAATAACTTTCCTTTATCATATTCACGTCACAAGATGAACTAATTAGAAGACTAATTAGCAGTATTTGGTTTTTTTTGGCATTAAACGCCATTAGCTATCCTGTTGCATCCTGAGAGACCGACCGTTGGTTGGCATGATCCAGCACTAACTTACCGTTAGCTACCATCTCTCAGACATTACTGCTATCAATACACGGTTCTTGTATTAGAGTCCTTCATTAAAAGTTATAAAATGGTTTAAGGCCTGATTAGCTACTAAGCGATCAGGCTGAATGGAGCAATGGTGACCAGAAGGAGCTCTGACAGATGCAGCATCGGCGTCTTTTTGCAACCTTGTGGCAATTTTAGCGGAATCAATCACAACTCGTGATAACGTCGGTATGTTAAATATCGGCAAACACACGACAGCACGACCTCTCGCAGTCATATTTTTTTAACTGAAAGTAACACTGAACGGCACACTCACTCGCTATTACAGTCAGTATCAGCGTTATTCCTCTCAGAAGGCGGCTAGTGTTATTCAGTCAGGCAGCCAGTCCCTGTCTGCTCCTCCATTGCAGTCATGATGCAGCTGGTATCTCGGCTGGCGGCTGTTCAGATGATGTCCTGATGCCTGCACGCTTCACTTTGACCGTCTGTATGATTTGCCTGAAGGGCTAATGTCGATGCTCCGTGTTACTCACCCTGTGTGACTGGGCCATCGATGATGCTCTCAGTATCCCCCCTCTTCAGATGAAACACTTTTGGAGAGGAGACACAATTATTCCACGCCTTGTAGGCGGGACACAATGTAAATGTTACTGTCTGTAAATAAGGCAGGCCCTTCATCTCTATCTGTGCACACTCAAACTTAAAAGAGCCCCTCCAAACATGTTTTAAGATGTATATAAAATAATCTCCTTTGAATAATATTTTGTCTGATATGTTTTTTCCACCAAAAAAAGCTCAATTATCTTGTTAAAATCCTTAAAATGACACCTACTCTTTCTCCCTCATTAAAAATTCCACAATCTATAAATATGCAAATATATTTCATTTCAGAAGTTTAACTGCTGGACACAAGATGTCTCCTACTTCACTGTAAAGTCCATTCCCAGTGTTTGTGCACTGGAGGCTTCAAGTTTCCACATCACACTTGTGAAAGTTGAATATTGGACCAGAATTGGCTTCCAAACTATTAGTGATGTCACAAATCATGCTTGTAGGCCCGCTCCTTAAAATTGGATTTTCAGTGAGCACAGAGAAACTTTCCACTTTCAGCAGATGAAAGTGAGTTTTCCAGTGTCAAACTCTGCACATACATTATTCTGCACAGTGAAGCTCAAACATTCAACTGTAGGAACAAGAATGAAAATGTATTTTTGAGTGGAGGGGGACTTTAAATGCATTCAGATACTGTACCAAGTCTGTGACATCACTGATTCTCCATGTATGTGTTTGACTTCTGTATGAACAGTAATTGGCAGTCATATCACTGACTTGGGTGTATCTGTGAGTTCCCCAGTGTATGGCTTAAATAGACAGAGATACAGTATGTGGTGTGTGTGCTGGTGGTGTATTTATGTGCTACTAAACAAATGATGTGGTTATCTATGCATTAGTTACCATCTGTCATTCATTTTCTTGATTATTTTTTGCTCTTCAAAGTGGGTTTTTTGTATCTTGCAAGCCCAAACCAACCAAATCTAAAATTGATATATCATAAGATGCCTAATTTGAAATATGTGGCACGTGTTTTTTCAGATCTGGGCCTGATTCAGTTTTTGATTAGTATTTAATGATGCGTAAATGTTAAGATTCTCTTTGGTCATTTTATATTATGAGACATGATTTCAAAGCTGTAGGCTGTAAGAGAAAGTCCATCCAGAAATAATGTTCAGTGCAAATCCTGCAAACATTAAAGCCTCTTCTCAAATTTTAATATATCTAGAGATGCACTGATGTGGAATTTCAGAGGACAATAAAGGCAAACTTCTGTGATATGATTATACTGGTGGTGTTTATTCACAGTCACAGAAGAACTTCCACACTATTGGATGTAATTATGGCTGATTATTGGAACACTAACAATAATTTTCTCATTTATTGAAGAGTTAAAATATCAGCCACCAATATACTGTGCATCTCAACATCTCGCTTAAGAAGTTTATGTGTATTTCGCCCTACAACCTTCATCATTTAACAGTTTGTTGATGGGTATCTCTGGTTAACTAGCGACACTTAATAAAATAAAACCTTGTCAGATTAAAACTATCTCAACATCAGTATGTTGTGTATCGTGTTTCCCTCCAAGACGTTTACAACATCGACCCCAGATTCTGCACCACACGAACAATAATTAAAATACCTTTAACATTCACGGCACAATCCATTTTTATTCAACACAGAAACCATGTGTACAGGAAAAATATCCACAGCCGAAACTGTGTCGGTAACACTGGCACACCTCATGGGATGGCTGCTGGTGAAACTTGGAAGGGGCAAGCAGACAACTGCACTTAAAAATCACTGAGGAAACGACTTCTGAAAGTTCAAAACAGCTGAATGTATTTAGCTCCACGTTACATCTCATGCATGACATCAAAAATAGTATTTCTGACACAATAGTCATTTCAACAAACATTGACATACCCGATCTCAAATGCTCAACAGGCACAGACACTGAGCTAAACTGCTGCTCTGGAAAGTTTAGAATGAGATTTAGACTATGTGGCAAAATAAAGCATATCCGGTTTATTTAAAAAAAAAAAATCATCACCTTATGTCAAGACCTGTTGGATGCAGGATTCAATAACACATTCAGAGATTTATCCACGAATCAAGTGTACTAGCAACCCAAACAAGACATTCACCAAAAAGGAAAGCTATAGTATTTCAAAGCTATAAGCTCTTTTAACAGATTTCAGACAAGTGACTGTTGAAATATTTCCCTTTTTAAACTGCAAGATATCACAGCAATCTTCCATTCATTTCCTGGCATTTGATATGTTTTATGTCATGCCATCATAAAAGAAAGAAAAATGATAAAGCTTCGGAGTGACAATATAGCATTTGACATTATCTTAGATGATCGTTTACTGACGTGTACACCTCACTGCATCAGACACACACAAGCAAACTGACATCAGAATCAACAGAAAGCAAACACAGTTGTTTAAGGCTTTGAACACATGACCATACATGAACACATGACTGCAGAGGTTCAGAAACACAAATGTTCCAGGAGTGATCTTTTTTTTTTTTTTTTTTTTTTGTTTTTTTTTTACATCTTTGCATTCTCACTAACAGTCTCACGACTGAATATTGTAGACCCATCCTTTGTTGCTTTGCTTAAACACACTTCTTTCAACAAGGACAAACTGGGTCACAGTAAATGAAGCCTAATGAGATCTACATCAAAACAATGCTGAAATATTAAGAAAAAAAAAACATGTTCACTACTGGTCATTTGGCAGTAAACTGAACACTTTTTAGAGGTAGGAAATGGGCATGGAATAAAGTTCCCCAGGATCTTTTATCCTGTAATAGTTAAAATAAGTAATAGTAAAATTACATTTTTACCAACTATGAGACCCAATGAGGACCACCTACTTCAGTACAACAAAATGTTAAAACACCCTAATAACAGACAACGATCCAGCAGCTATATTGCACTAGTGGACTGCTCTTTATGAGGTTAATAACTGACTACTGACCATTGATCACAGACGCCAAGCCTCGAAAGAATCAGGTGAGTGATAAGATGTCTTCTGATATTAGTGATTTACTCCATCTTGTAATGTAAAAATTTTAATTCAGACAAATTAAACCTCTGCTGGAATCGGTTCACGTGTGCTTGAGTTTGAGTGGTTTGAATCATTATGAAAACTGATCTCTAGGTAATTACACGTACAAACAAATTAAACTTTATGTTCGTTTACAGTGTGATTAAGTTACGACGCTTTATGTCACAGGGAATTAAAGGCCACATCAGAAAATTAGATCTTGCAACTACTTGTCTAGTTCTAAACGTGAGTAGCTCTTTACCAGACTATCAGGCTTATAAAACGCTCAATTTTAACCCTGATTATATTCCAACTTGTTCCAAAAAAATGAGCTTTCCATGATACTATCGCGTCTACAGTGAGCAATGTGCAGTAAACGCAGGTGCCATTAAATCTGACTGAGGGATGCACGAGGTTGATTAAATTAATTCATAACAAGTATTCGAGAGCTATGACCATCTAAGAATTCAGCATATAATGAGATTACTCCACAATTCAGATGTTAATACTCCAGTGTCAAGATACACGGGACACCAGATCCTCACAATTCATATTGACCAATGACAGTTGACACAGATTGAGGAGAACAGTTCACACAGTGTTGCTTCATGCGAGATGAAATATACAAAGACCCACGGTGGGTTACAGGCTCACAGGTTTGGCAGTTATAAGACCATGCGATTAACAATCCAGTCTACAGTTCTCCATCTGTGTCCCGTTCTCAAAACACAACCTCCACACTCACATACAGTACATAGAGTATATTACCCTGCAATGAGTGACTTTCACATGGAATTATCTTTGAACTGTATCATTTATATTTAGACACCACTTATTTAAAATTCTTGTGTCTTCAATAACAAAACAAAAGAAAATCTGAAAGAAACCACCTATTGCTGATTCCAACAGGTGTTTTTTTTATAATAAGAGCATTACTCACTGTTTCTGAACATCAGCTGGATTTATAAGAGAATGCAAGTTTTTAGGAGCCTGACGCAACCTGAGCCTGGTTTAAATCAGTTTAGACGGGCGAATACAGCATATCCTGCCTGCCTGCACTTAAGATTAATTCAATGAGCACCAGCCAGCTTCAAGTTCAGAAAAAGAAACAACAAATACATAGTATAATAGCACAAGAAAACAACCCTACTCTCCCCCAGTAGATCACAATCTAATGGCGGGTATTAATTCAATGCTTCTGGATTTCGTATTGCAATTGATTCCTGGCATATTATTGTTTGACATTTTTCAATCCAAATTGATTAAATTTCAGCTGTATACTGCAGAGAAGTAAAAAAAAAAAAAAGGGATAAATTGCAAAATGTTTTTGAATGGGAGTTAGAGAAAGGTCTTTAGCCATTGTTAACAAAAGCTGGTGAAGATGGGGCAAAAGTGGAAGTAAATTCACAATATTATATCAGTCAAAATGAGTTTTCAACAGCTCATCAACGTTAAATCAAATCCATTTTGACTAAAGTATAAGTTGTAGGTCAGCTTGCATGAATGATGCCAGTAGTAGCCAATTTGTTACGATGGTTATTTGTTCATTTAATTTTATGACACTCTGTGACTGCAGTATGGAAAGGACTTTATTCTCATCAAAAAGTAATTTCAAAATCAGTTCTACAAAACAAAAAGATGCTAAAGGTCCAGGGGCAGAATAAGTCGATATGATTGGCCACACAGAAAAGGATGTGATTAGTGTTTAGTCATTCATACTGTATTTACAATGATTTATATTTACAATGTCAGATTTTGTAGCTCATGCATAATTTTTTAATGTAGCGAATTGAGTACCAGTATCACTAAAACCATTATACAGTATGAACACTGGCACCATTAAGAATATTATACTTTGGGAGCTCGGGCAGTAATGTATGATCATATCTACACTGATTTATCTTAATTTCTTTCCTGTGGTGAAGATAATTTACAATAATATACATGACTGCAAGTCAATAAAGTTTTAAGTTTTTAAGAATATTAATTTCATCACAAGCTCAACTTAACCCAGAGCTTCATTCATTGTTTCTTGGGTGTTTGATAAATATATTTTGAATGCATTGACAGGAAGTAAGCTGGATGCAGCTCTTTCCCTGAAAGTGCCAGTGAGATGAACAGAGAGACAGAGAGAGAGAGAAAGGCCAGAGTGGGGGGGGGGGTGAGGAGCTGTATGGTTATGAGATCACTACCAGTCTGCATTATCCCAGGTTTCCTCGGCAGGTTTCGTGGGACTCTTCTTCGCCTTACCATCCGTGTTGTCCCAGTGGTTGTCCCAGGCCTCCCAGCTCTCCTCTGTGCTGTGTTTGTTGTTGGACGCTGCTTCGGAGCCCCAATTGTCCCAACTGTCAGAGCTCTTCTTTGCAGAATTATCTGCGACGGTCCAGCTGTCACTGCTGGGAGATTGCTTGGCCTTTAAGGAGCTGTTGCTACCAAAGGTTTCCCAGAAGTCCTTTGTCACAGGCTGGCTAGAACTGCCCTGATATCCCTCAGTAGCATCCATGTTCTGATAGCTCTCTCCGGCAGACCTGAACACAGTCAAAACATGAGGAAATGCTTGAATGTTAAATTAAATTATTATTAAATGACATACAAAAGATTTGGTATGTGGGTTTTTTAAACTGTATGAAGTTGTTATTATTACCCATCTTCTGGTTTACCCATGAAGAGAGTAGTCAACTTTGCACCAGCTCCCTGAACCTAAGGAAAGGAAAGTTGACAAAATGTTTATACAGTCGTAACTTAATGTATCAAATATTTATTACTTTATAATTAACAAATGACTAATGCATGAATTCTTTAACATAATCAGGAAACTAAATGATAATTGATGTAACTTAAACACCGCAAACAAAATTCAATATTAGCTATAAGACAAAGACAATTTTACTGCAATTTCCTTCTTAGCAATTAGCAAACAGAGGCAGTAATAATAAAATTGCAAGAGAATTATTTTTTAACATCTACGTCTACGCAGTACTCACCACCAGAATAAAAATGGCAGCAAGAAAAATAAGAGATTAAATTCAATTAGTATTCAAACATTCATCATCACCACAAAACCAGTCTCCTTTGAGGGTGACAACATCGGGGGACTGCCGCCGCAGTTTGTGCACATTTGGATAAAGAAACCCAGGTGTATACAGGAAACTGGCTAATCAGAGCGGTTGTTGTTCCTTGCTCAGGAGACTGGTTTTGGATCAGTACAGTGTGGCAGAGGTCTGCCCATCCTACCTTGGTTGCCAGCCCAGTGATGCTGACTGTCATTTCATCTAGCAATTTGCCATCTTTCACCTGGATGAGCCAAATCGTTATCATTTAATTATTATCAAACATAATAAAAAAAATAAATAACCATCTTTAAGAAAATATTGTTTATCAAACAGAACATGTAGCGAGCAACAATCATTTGGGTTGTGAGATAAGTGATTACGCGTGTTTTGCCACGGTCAGTGATCGAGAGAAGAACAACTTTTGTTAGACTAACAGAAGGTTTTTCTTCTCAAGAGAAACTCCAGAATAATGCAGCTACAACCATTTTGTAAGAAAGAGTTACAAAAGCACATACTATAGATACCTTTACCAATGTCAGCTGTACATTAGAGGACAAATGCCAGATTAAATTGTTAATACCAGTCTCTCTCAGTCCCTGGTCTTTTCCTCAATCCAGCGGTAAAGGGTAAACCACTTCAAATGTTAAGACATTTTTCTACTAAATAAAAAATGAACTGACTCATTTTATCTTCCTGTATTTTGATCAAAACCAGCATTTTTTCTCACAGCTACACACAAGAGCCAGGGTTGTTGTTTTTTTTTTTTATCTCATTAAAAGACACATCCAGGGAGCTGCTCACTTGACAGTACGAGTTAGAGGCAGTTATGTGGAAGCATTTACCGATGTAGAAAACACTCACCATTACTTCAAGGATGGTGACACATTATTCAGTTCATACATGTTGCCAAAAAAAGAAGAAAGCTCATTTTGATGCAAAGGCTCAAACACACTGCCTCCGCAAAGCCAGCGAGCTATTAATTGTCAACTGAAAAACTCCCAAGTTGTGTCTTTTCATGTTTACAGAACAAGAAAATCTCACCCAATGTTAGAAGCCTGAGGACAAACACTGGCTCATTTTCTTTTGCCAAGAGGCTTGGCTCAGATTTCTGGCCTTGCCAGATGAATGGGAAGATAAATTTGGTTCAGATCTTTGTATCAAATATAAATTTCTTCCATTTGTGAAGGTGAGTGGGGACCAGTTTTGAAGCTGCGTTGAAAATTCATTTTTAGAATGTTTAAAGGATTACAGCATTTACTAACCCATACAATAAGTCACCCCTGTGATACTTCTACGATAACAGGAAGAAACTGACAGGAACTCGAGTGAAAAGTGAATTCTTTGAAAGGAAGCCTGACTCGTGGTTTCTAGAAATATTAAAAATGTGCTTTTACGGCTTGCCCAGTCGACTGTGCTGAGAGTTCACGTTCACTCCCACAATTTCTGGAATTAACAGTATGCTTCTGCAATCACATGGTTGAGTCACGGACTGGGAGAGACACAGATTTAATTATTTATTTTTTGGCATCCTTGAAACCAGAGCTTTTGTCGTTTAGTGTAAGCTGGCATAAAGCAGATAAACTGGCACAGACAAGCGGTGTAGAAAATAGCACATTCACATCTGAAGCTGTTCTTTGTCTAAAGCACTGCATCCCACCACCAAACCAACAACTTCAAACATCAATGTTACCTTTTCTTGGGTAGGTTTGATAACATTCTCATTTAATGTCTGTCCTAACTCTGTGGCCTGGTTGAAAGTCAGAAGGGAGAGTTCACTTGAATGAAACACAGTTTAACATTCACAGTAGTGCAAAACACCGAGCTGCTTGTTCTGCGGTTGCATGAAGTGACTGATCAATCCATTCACTAAGACACTGAACAGACACTAGAGGGTGTAATGGTTCAACAAACTTGCATATCAGTGTATATTTCCTCTTTTGAGGCAACACCTGCATACACATTTGAGTCTAAGTGTGCTTCTTTAATTCCAAATCTTTCCTTTTACAAAACCTTCTGCAAAGTGATGTGTTGCATAAAGGATTTATGATTTTTCTTCAGCATTCTCAAAGCCCGGACCGAACGGCAAGTCAATCCAGACCCAGCCCATACCTCATGTTATGAATACAATACGTTATGAAGTGTAACCTTTTCTATTTTTAAATAAATGTTCTATGGATCGATAAATTGGTAGTGACGTTGAATATACAGTGTAGCTGGAGATCATTCACAGTGATCCTGTCCCCGGATGAATGTGGTTTTAATGTGGCTTATTTTCCTATCTTGACGTCGTTGTCATGGCGACGTTAACTGCTGGAGAGAGTGTGGTGTGTTGTTGCTGCCAAGTTTCACGCATTAATGTTACACCGGAGAATTTGCTCGAATCGTAGATACTGAATGCGTCTCGTTTTCTCGTTGGTACACAACTTTTTACAAGCAGAGTCAGACTGGCCATCAGGAGCTCTGTGTGCCGCTTAAGCAGCCCATTAAAAAAACAACAAAAAAAAACAAGAGTAAGAGAGATGCGTCGTCAGCCCACTGTGATTATGTGACCCCCCCCCCTAATAATAAGTACCAAATGTTTGGCAGGGTGCTGATATGTTCCTTTTCTTTTGCATACCATTACACCCCTACAGCACTGTTAGTCAACACAAAAACTGTCATGCATGAATGGATAACCCATTATCAATGGATGTGAGTAAACAGTACACAAGGCCTCGTGTTAACCAAGCAGAAGCGCGTGTAGATGACATCCACCATTTTGCAAAATGTTTGTTTCACTGTTTAAAATAAATAAATAAAATAATACTGGCAAGCAGACACAAATAATATACACCTCAGAAAAAAAGAAAAAACATGATGTGGAAAAAGCGCCATGCACCTATTATCTGCTTTACCGGTTCTGGGGGCGCCTTATAGCCCCTTAACTATATCCAGAGTGAGCAAAGAGATATTAAAGTAGTAACACAGTTATTACAGCTTGAAATTTTACATGATATGTTAAGAGAGTTACCAGGCAAAATTTCAGCAATTTATCAAGCAAAATGGCATCAAGTTTGTGACAACGCTACAAATACCCTCAAGTAAAATGACATTAATTAATATCATAGACAGAAGAGGACAAACAAAAGTCAAATGTGATCCTGACAGAAAAAAAAAAACTTTATTAGCAGTACCAGTAACTGGTTACCCACAATTATATAGTCTTACCTTTAAGGTTGCTTGGTTTGCCAGTTTAGATGTCTGTATGAGGGGAAAAAAAGAGAAAAAGGGAATAAGATATTCTTACACAAATTAAATGTGGTAAAAATGCAATACAGCACTTATTGCATAAGTACACTTACGTTATCTTTAGCAATAGAGGCAAACTTGCTGGCTCCAACTGTGAAACTGCTCCAACCCTGAAAAAAAAAAAAGCCAACAATCATCACATTGAAATGTACTTCAATGAAGGAAAAAACTCAATGTGAAGATATATTGTGACCTACTGAATAAATTGAAGTCATGGCATTGTTCAGAAAGTCATCCTCTTTCTTCTCTGGGGTCACTGTGTTGCCGAAGCCAACGTAACGATTCTCTTGATTCCCACTGTACCCGCCTCCGCTGAAGAAGAGTACAAATAAGAATTTTACAAAACTTCATTTAAAGAAACCAACAGAAAAACCCAAGATATCAGACAGCAGGTGACGTGTGTAAGGCTCTAACCTCTGATAAGAGTTCACATCGTCGCTCAACCAGTCCTCAAAAGCTTTGTCTCCAGATTGTGCAGAGCTCTGTCCAGGTCCCCCGGAGCTACACAACAGAAACATGAATTCACAGCTTTAATGACTGTTCTGTCTCTGGTCATCTACATGGTGCTTGTGTATGAACTTTTCTTCATGCTTACCGATGAGAGGATGAAAGGCTGGTCTTGGGTTGAGGAGATGTCCAGTTTTTGGCAGAAGATGTCTCAATGGACCATTCCTTACCCTCTGCTAAAGTTGCAACCTGTCATATACAGTATCAAAAGAGGGTAAATGAGCTTAAATATTCACAGACATAATTCCAGTAAACAGACTTATTTACTGAATGCTTTAAAAATCAAGTTGCCTACTTGGTTCATTTCATCTTCGAAAAAAAAAAACAACTTTCTAGTGGTGGAAATCTTGGATCAGAATCATCACAAAAATCGAATCAATTGTTATCTAGTGCAAGGTATAAAGAAAATCAAAGAAATCCATTCATAAGGTTTTATGAAAACCAGTTAGACTAGTTAGTTGGGAAATAATATGGTTTTGTCTGCACTCTGCATTGACATTAAGCATCTTTCAATAAGTCTGCACAGCTCACCTTGTCTCTGAAGAGTGCAGCAGCTCGGCTGTTGTATTTCTCCTGTAAGGTCCAGTTAGGATCATAATCATCTTGGAGTTCAAGAAACAAGCGGAATTTTCCGTTTCCTCCTGCTTTCATCTTCTCAAGCTCAATATCTTTCCACTTGTCCATGGTGACTGAGCGCACAAAACTGCAAACAGACAGAAAAGATTCATCACTGAATTAATTAACATTAACAATAAAAACATGTAAACATCAGAAAACATGCATCATTATCAGCCGTCCTGCAAAATTTGTCATTTGAGCCAAATGTGAACATCACCAAAGTCACGATACATTTCAGCACTCGTACCTGAGATGTACTCCCAGGCCCCTGTGCTTGCCAGAGCACTCAAGACAAATCCAGATCCCATAGGTCACACTAACCCACTGAGGGTTGAAGGCCCCGCACTCAAAGCAAAGCTGAGAAAAAAAGAACAAGACGCATTGGACCAATAATGAATTTATGTATCGTTTAGTAAATAATTACCAAGATGGATTTTAGAATTTTTGTACAATGAAGGTCATTTGTAGCTTGACCCTGCACTTCTAAAGGAAGATATTTTAAGATCTAAACATTTTGCTTTAAGAAAAAAATGGTACAAAACATCCATTAAAACCTTAAGTGTACATAAACATTTTATACTGAATAAGTTTAGCAGCAAAGGGGAAAAGCAAAGATATCAAAATTACATTTTTTTCATCTGAACTTGACAAAAGACAAAAGTCAAAACTCTTTATATGTTAACTTTTACTTTAGTTGATTTTTAAGCATAGCATCTTTTTAAAGATGTGTCAATTGAATAATACAGAATGTAGAAGACATTACATCTGTCCTACTGATATTGTCAAGCCTTGTTGCACAGATGTCCACAGGCTGTGACATCCCCGCTCAAAATTACACTCACCATTTATCTGAACAAGGACAAGCATTGACATTTTGTGTAGGACTATAAGAAGGCGACGTACTGAAATCACACATCTGCGACCTGCTGTGTGATTTATAAGGTTCCAAAGAGCTAAAAAGCACGACCACATAAATAAGCTGCTCTGAGGACTTACATTATTCTCATCTTGGGTTCTCACTTCCTTCAAAACTCTTCTGGTCCTTGGACTCGCCATGTTGACCCACTAAAGAGAATTAAATTTGAAGAAAATTATAATGGATCACCTTCTACTAATCAAAACAGATCAAAATATGCATATAAATGTGTTCAAAACAACAAATCATACTTCTGGGAATTAATCATCCTAAACACAACTTCATGTTACCAAGTTACATCTGAAAGGAGGTCTACGTTTGAATAAAACTGATAGCAGAGCCCTATTTAGCATACTGAAATCACATATTCCTATTGGACTGTCTCTTCAAGAGAAAATCCACCCTAAAATACAAGAGGTATGTTTTCGGGTTTTTTTTTATATAATACACCAGGGGTCAGAAGTCCTTTCTGAATTTAAAACAGTCTCTCAAAACCTGAACTGCTAAACAGACTGTAGTCATGTAGTTATCTACAAACAAAACTTGGACCCGCTCCAAAGACCGGAGGCATGTTTGAGGTTTGTGATGAATTATGTCTCGCCTGGAAAGTGGTTGACAGCAGCAGGCTGCAGCCAGTGGAAGTGACAAACAGCTGCAGTCAAACCTTAGCAGAATGATACAGAAAGTCAACCAAATATTTATCAGACTGCAAGTTACTGCTGACGAATCAAATAAGATTTTTTTTTTTTTTTTAACTAAGCTATAAAATGATGTATTCAACTTTTTAAGGTCACAAATAATAGTTGTTTACTGATGTGGATGTTATGAAGTTATGAGAATCCCATATATCATTATATATTGTGATTAGGGAAACTACATCATCGATTAATCTTTGGATTATTTTTGATTAATCAATTATTTGTTTGGTCTATAAACTGTAAGAAAATATTGAAAGAAATAGTGAGGTGATGTCTTTAAATTGCTTGTTTTGTTTTGTTCGACCAACGGTCCAAAACCCAAAGATATTATTTACAATAATATACGAGAGAAAAGCAGCTGGAGCCAGTGAATGCTTGGTATTTTTGCTTGATAAATGGCTTAAATGATTAATCATTAAACATGTTGCTGACTAATTTTCTGTTAATTGAACTGAGTAATTGCCTCGGCAGTAATTGCAACTATCGTAAGTGTTCATTCTTTAATTCAGGTTTTTGTATTTTACATGAAAATTTCAGGTAATGAAGTCATGACCGTGTCCACCTGATACGTATTCTCATCTTAAAATAAAGACATTTCTGCAGCCACATCGAGCTCATGAGGTTACCATTGCCCATGAAACCGCAGACATTGTGGAGTGATTACCAATGATCATTTTACCGGGATATGGGTGGACATTCACAGCTGTAATCACTACCTTTGTTTTCATTTGACACATCCGCCTTTTTCACAGCAGATATTTTGACTTGTCACAGTAGGAAAAGCTCAGGTGTTACTAATAACATCACCGATGGCTCTGTTCTATTCAAGTGTCCCAATAAGCCACGTGACAGCAGCTAAGCACTGAAATGCAATTCAGCCATCATTCATTTTACTCTTTCTAGCTGAGCCTTTCCCTCTGTGACATGTCAGAATGTCTTCAGTGAAAAAGGCCAGGTCTGTCTAACTAGTTTCAGATAGAATATCACAAACAAACGCAAACGCTACACCCCAAAAGTGTCAATGGATCAACACCAAAAAGTGTCACCTAAGGACATAAAGGACCAAATCCAACAATGAATTGATCCTATTATTTCCTGTGTAGCCAAAGTTTGATATAGCTCTTTGACATAGACCTTGATTTCTGTCCAAAAATTATTAAAAACACATGAGTGAGGCACACCGCTACACTGGGATGACATGTTTCTTCAATATAATTTACATGGGCACTGTTATTTTGAGTCAATCTCATATACAAAATCCTACCGCTGTAAACACTCACAAGAGCACAACATGTGTATTAATCCATGGCTGAAAATAATTGTTTAATCCTGTTTGAACAAAATTTGCTAAAAACTACAGTTGCCAGCAGTTTAGGAAAAAGCTTTTTTCAAAAATGAAAACATACTGTACTGAACAGTTTTTAAAGATTTACATTATGAGTAAGCACAAATGGGCTTTGAGCTCAGTGCCACAGACAGGGCAAGTATCAAGAGACAGAGAAAAGGACTGTTTTGGCAGTTACAAAGGGAAAAGGCAATAAATTATTCTGACAATAATTTTTTTTAATTCAGGTGAAAACTGAAAAAGAACAAAGGACAAAATAAACCAGCCTTATTCTTTTAACTGTCTGGTATATTTTTTTATTGATTTATTTATTAATTTGTCTTTGTAAAATGTGAGAAAATAGTGAAAAATATCCATTACAATTTCCCAAAGCCCAAGATGACATCTTCAAATTGCTGGTTCTGTGTGACTAACAGACCAAAAACACAAATATATTAAATTTACAGTAATATAATGAAGATTAGAAGAGAAAAGCCGCCACATTTGAGAAGCTGAATGTTTGTCCTTTTAGCTTGATAAATGCCCTAAAGATTAATCGACAATCAAAATGACTAAAACTAATGAGTTCAGCAATACTTTAAATATACTGAATCTACTCCCCAAAAATCACTTGAACGGTACAATATACAGTTCCTCTTCTGTTTTAGGGTGGACTTTCACATTGACAGGTGTGATGTTTTCACAGAGACACTGTTCACAAATCCACACAGCGAAGCAGACATATGGATATGTGGGTAAATATTAGCAAAGAAAAGTCTCAGTTGATTGGTAAGTTTACATTCCTCAAACCAGAATTTGCCTTTTTGAGCAACCAGAGAAAAAAAATGTTTCTCACCTCAGACCAACAGACCTTTGGCAATTTGAGGGATTCCTAAGGAAGATATATTGATTTTAATGGATATTCTTTACAAATACTAGCTTCATGTGGCTGCAGCTTTGATCAGATTTTGCTGTATTACAGAGATCCGCCAATACTGATACTGATATCGGATATTGATCCGATACTGACTCAAATAGCTTGATCAGGTATCGGTGACAATAGGCCGATCTGGTACCGGATACCATTATTATAACAAATATCAATTCAGTAAATTTATATCTATGTATTTATGTGTTACATTTTATTTTACAAAGTTAGGAAAGCAATGTTTTTGCCTTACACATGAAAGAATGATGCCAGTCTCTTCCACACAATGAGGCACACAGCTTATTAATTAAACACTGGTAACGGATCGGTACTCAATATCGGTCAATACCCAAAGTCCAGGTATCGGTATCAGTATCGGGAATGAAAAAGTCGGATCGATGCATCCCTACTGTATTATTTTTAATTTATAATCAAAATTCTCTTCAAGCAAAGCCATAATCATTAGTCAGACAACACATGGTTTGTCTTTAAGGTCTTGATGACTTCCATCTCTTAGAGAAATTAAATTCTCAGTCATGTTAAGTTACGACCAGGTTTCCACACACAGTTGCAGTCAGATGTCATACAGATGTTTACGTGTATATTTAACAATATACATGTACAACACTATGATGAACTATGTTGCGGTATTTTGCTTCTCTTTATTATTCAGAGGTGGTTTCCTTGACGGACAAACAGGAAAAAATGATTTGCTTTGGTAACTGATGATGCTAACATTAGCTGTGGACTGAGCCGGAGTTAATTGATCCGTTACCTGTTTGATTGATGAACAACGAAGACGCTGTTTCCAGAGGGTCTGCTGGCTCCGCTGATAAACTCTACGGAGGCTTTCCTTCAGTCGCAGAGGCACAGAAAATGTTTTATTATTGTCACAGGCTGTGTGAGGCCGACAGAAGTGTATCGTAAAGACAGACTGTTGGTGTTAAACACCGGTAGCCATGTTCCTGTTTGCCTACGTTGGCAGTGCAATGCATCATGGTAGTAGGTTGTTCTTCTTCTTCTTCTTTTGTCTTTTTTTCTCGCTCTGTTTCTGTCTCTGCTGCCTCCACGGCCTCGGAGTGTGAACGTGGACGTTGATATCCATAAAAAGGTAGAACAACCTCTTAAAGATCCCCTCCAGACATGCTTTAAAGGTCCAGTGTGTAGAATTTAGTGGCATCTAGTGGAATGGACTTGGCAGAAATGGATTATAATATTCATAAGTATGTTTTAATGAGTGTATAATCCCACGAAAATAAGAATCATTGTGTTTTCAGTACCTTAGAATGAGCCCTTTATAGCTACATAGGGAGCGGGTCCTCTTCCACAGAGCCCGCCATGTTGCACCACCATGTTTCTACAATAGCCTAGAGACAAACCAAACACTGGCTCTAGAGAGGGCCTTTCACGTTTTTCTTGAGTTTCGCAGCCACCGTAGGTTTTTTACACGCTTGGAAGGGGAGGATGACGGGAGGTAATGGATGTATTATAAGAGCTGAATAGGGCTCCGCCATTCAGCCAATTTTTCCCAGTAGTCACTCGCGGTATTGCGGCGAAAAATCCCCTGCAGCCCAAAAGGCATGTTCCCCATAAACCACCATTGTAAAAGAGACATCTGTAAAACTGAACTGATCCATGGAGGTTTTATATTTGTAAAACATTCCTCAAGCCAAGAAAAGCGATTTAAAAACATGATCACAATGTAAAGTCTGGGACTCACGGGCAGGACCAGCAGGAGAAACACTACTGCAAACCTAGAAACTTTCTTTGCAATTCTTTTTGGACTGAATAGGTGCCATTTTCGGTCCACATACATATGAGCAATCCCCTGATTACACATATGTATTTATGTTGAGAGACAGGGGTATCTCATTACAGGTAAGAGATAAGATGGACAGGGCAGGGCAAAGTTGAAAGTTTTGAAATTCTCAGTCAATTAATCAATCACACACTTTCTATACTGAAATGACTGGTGGACAGGCAGAAAAAGCATCACGTTTGGCTCTGGTATATTGAAATTGGAATTGGTAAAAGTATTGTCTATGTTTCTGTCATCAGACTTTCATCAGGAACATATCAGAACAGTAAAAAACTAAGAATCTTTAGATTTCAATATCAACAAATATCACACTGTAAACCCAAACAATAATGACACCCTCTCATGGTGTATTATTATAATATATTATTCGTATTATTATTAATAATAATAACTTGAATTTGAAGTGCCTTTCACATAGCCCAAGGACACTTTGCATACAAAAAACAAGCAAAAACTCTGTTAATGAAAAAGCTTGACTAAAAAGATGAAAGCCTAGAATTGAGCAATACAACATAATAACTGTCATAGCCATTGCAATTTAAGTTCCATATACCAAACATCTAACATAAGAAAAGTTTAAGTATTAACTAAAGCCATTGCTGTGCAGTATCTTTATAATTTATTTTTATTTTTAAAGATTTACAGGAGAGAAGGTCATTTTGATTAAAGTGCAGTCCTAACTCAAGGTGATGCAGTGTTAGATAACCATAGCCTGTGTGGGGTTGTGCTCTTTACCCAATGCTGTCATTGGCTCTTATCTGATAATAAAGGGGTATAAAAGGGGTGTTGGTGCACAGGGGGAGCCACTCTCTGGACTGTGAGTTGTTAGTCATCATGAATGCGTCTACAAGTTTGAAGGTGCGTCTGCCAGTGCTGGTGTTAGTGCTGGAGGTTGTCATTCTAGCTCTTTATTCTGTGTTTGTCACTTATGATGACAACGCCAACGCTAAACTGCAAAACAATGAGACCAACCCAATGGAGAACTCCCTGTATCGCGACTATCCCTTCTTTGCTGATGTTCAGGTGATGATCTTCGTTGGCTTCGGCTGCCTGCTGGCCTTCTTCCGATTCTACGGCTTCAGTGGCATGGTCTTCAACTTTCTTACAGCTACGTTTGCGATCCAGTGGGCGATCCTAGTCCAAGGTTTCTTCCAGTTTTACTATGATGGTAAAATTCACCTGGGAGTGATCAACCTGCTGAATGCAGAGTTTGCCTGCGCTGTGGTGCTCATCTCCTTTGGAGCCGTGCTTGGGAAGACCAGTCCTGTGCAGCTCCTGGTCATGGCTTTGCTGGAGATCCCTGTCTTTTCCGTGACAGAGTGGGCTGTGCTGAAATACATTAGGATAAATGATGCAGGTGGCACCATTCTTATTCACCTGTTTGCCTGCTACTTTGGTTTAGGGGTGACATTTGTTCTGTACCGGCCGAGCCTGAATCAGGGACATGCGAAAGAGATCACTAGTTATCATTCTGACATCCTGTCTGTATTGGGAACCCTGTTCCTCTGGGTGTTCTGGCCTTCATTTAACTCTGCTCTCACCTTTAAGGGTGATGATCAACACAGAGCAATACTCCACACTTTTATAGGTCTGAGCTCCTCCACTATCACTGCCTTTGCACTCTCAGCAGTGTTCAATAAGAGAGGCAAGCTCACAATGGCTGATATTCAGAATGTGACTTTGGCGGGTGGTGTGACTGTCGGGGCTTCAGTGGACATGATGATTTCCCCCGCAGCTGCGTACGCTCTGGGCGTCATGGGCTGCACTGCCTGTTTCTTTGGATACAGGTACCTGACCCCCTTTTTAGCACGACACTTGAAGATCCAAGACCAGTGCGGTATTCACAATCTCCATGGGCTCACTGGCCTCATATCATCCACAGCAGGGATCTGCGCTATCCTCCTAGCCACCGAGGAAACCTACGGGCCAAGCATGTACCAGATCTTTTCCCACCGTGCACCACCTGAGGGAGATCCAAAGCTCCTGGAGCTGCAGAAGCTGATTCCTGGGTTGAAGCCGGGCTTAGGTCGTACAGCGCAGGAGCAAGCTCTCTACCAGCTCGCAGCTGTCTTCTCCACCATTGCAGCATCTACTGTTGGCGGGCTGCTCACTGGTTTGGTCATGAACCTGCCCTTCATGGCATCCCCGTCTGACGAGGACTGCTTTGATGATGAACTTTTCTTTGACATGCCCTCTGACTTTGACAGTGTAGAAATGCTCAAGCCCCCCATAAGCTGTGACGACAAAGAACAAATCAACTCTATGAACAGCAAGGTCTGAGCCGCCACACCAAGGCAGGCATTTAAAGCCTTTTACTGGCAATCACTGTTGATGGAAATGTATTCATCACCTGAAAATTATTGTCATCACAACTATTTCAAAATGTAGATATTTTCCTCTTTGATGTCCAGCAGAGGTGAGATTGATTACTACGCCTGTTGAAGGGATAAAATATATTTGGAATCTAAGCTGGAGGGTTTTTAAAAATTAACCAAAGCTGTTTATACTGTTTATATGAATTTTACAGTTGGTGTTTTATACATAAAATGGCAAAAGACAAGTAAAAAGTGTAAAGTATGACAGTTTTGAATAAGAAGATGTGTAATGTATTATATTGTATTTTATGAATTCCATTTGAAATAAACTGATTTTATGAAGACCCTGATGTATCTCTTTTAACTGCTGATAATGTGTTGTAGCACATTTTCCAGGTAACATATTCAGCTCGTGCTCTCACTGGTTGATTTAATAAAATCATTAACATCACTTCATTTTTTTCCATTTGATCGTACATTCATAATTAATGGTTTCTCAGTGCTTACTGAATGAGAGTCATTCTCAGTGAAGTGTTCATCATGTGCTGTGAGAAGCTGTTAGTGGTTAACTAATATATATTCCACTTGCATTATCTCCTGTGCATTCCTGTGCATAATTAATTACTGTACAGGAGTGTCTCCATTAACCTATAAACCTCCACAAATTGTAGCATCAAACACCACCTTTTTAATGAAATTACATTTTAATTTTCAGCACTTTGAATTGTAAAATCTGAAATTGCTTTTACAGTCTGTACACTCACACATGTACTGTTAAAATCAAATAAGTATTCAAATAAGTGCTTAATTGTGCAGGCTACTCCGATTTTACACATAAGAATCACTTTACTCATCATTAGACATGTCACTCTATCTTAATCTGGAGGTTGTGGACTTTACCTGATGGTGGCTAATGTCAAACATGTGACAGTAAATTGAGATTTTCTTGTAAATAAGGCAACATCGGATCAATTAACATGTAGACCAGACCAAGAATCTGACTGAGAGTTTACCTGGTGCTACAGACAGTTTTATTGGTATTCCATAAATGGCCCCAATAATACACTATGTCCTGCTTATGCTAGCCAAAGAGTGTAAAACAAACATTGCAATACTGTTATCTCAATTACCAATAACTGGCAGAGCACACTCTTCTGTACTCGATTCCACGGTTAGAAAGTTTATTGATTTACACTTTAAGATTGCAAGCAAAATTAACAAAGTGTCTGCATTTTATTTACTACATTGTTTAAATAATCAATTACTTAGTCCCACATTCTTAAAACAAGCTCTCTATTTTTCTAACATAAGGGACATGTTTGAGTCAATAAAATATTTATTATGTCCTGTACAACAATGTTAAACAACAGATAACAGGTGTTGGTTTAGCTGGCTAGGAGAGTGATTTGCATTCGTTACAAAGGTTTCTCTATCAGCGCAGTGTCTGTTGTTATCTAATAGGGATAAGTACCTTATCTAATCATGGACAATAGGAAAGTTTCCGTGTAAATTGGAAAGCAGCCTTTATTTATAACATGGAGAGTGCTGATACATAGTTTTAGGTTCCTTCTCTGACATTTTTTACAAATGACAAGCAATGATTTGGGGTGCTAAATAAGCACACACATCACATTTTCACGTGGATATGGCACATATATTACATTTTTCTTCTTTACCTTCATCAGCCTTATCAAGAACATCACCCCACTGTGACCACTTTGAAATTTGACCTCTAATAAATAGCTACAGTGGAATGTATGATGAGTGAAAGTGCGATAGCCCATCATGACCTCTGCTGCACAAAGATTTCAGTTCATATTCAGATTGTTGGTGTTGGTTTCTTGCTTCTGTTTATCTGAATTGCTCAGACTTTTCGTTTTAATGTTCAATAACTGTATTTAAAATACAGGTGATACACATCACTAAAAAGACATGCATGTACACTAATCAATGTGTTTTTCAGCTTTGTGACATTTTGACATGATAAACAAATGGAAGTGTCATCATTATTCAAAATTGTATGATTAAAATGTCCATATTGATCTTTCTTCTTTGTCAGTAGTTAAGTAGTGCTTCTTGGCTTTTCAAACTCTAGAGACTCAAGGAAGATGACTGAAAATCAGTGATGGTGACAGCATCAGATTTTGCACTGATTTCCAAACTACTCACAATATTCAAAATGATAATTACAAAAAGAAGTGGACAACAGAGTGCCACTGTCCTCTGAGTGTATGGCCCTGTTCTGTTGGAGGACAATTACAACTGTCCTGAACTAGCCATCAATGATTATAAAAGCTTAGTATCTTCCACACTGATTATTGCTTTCTTAACTGTTATTACTGCCATCATAAATAAGGCTGAATGACAGAAAATACAAAGTTCAGATCAGTATGACCTTTCTTCCAAAAAGCCTAATTAAATGTATTTTGCTCTGTATGTGTACAGGATATATAATGTATATACTATAAATGATAGTATAATAATATGATAAAGGCTACTGTAAAACAGAATTTGGAGTTGCCTTTTTGTCTGATCTGATCAAGTGAATTGGTGATTTGACAGGTTTAAACATTGACCCAAGTAAATGGCATTAATTGAACCTTGGGGAAATTAACTGGCATTTACAACACCAATACTTAATCAGTAGAAAATTTTGACTGATCAAATATTTATCTATGGGCACTTGGGATGTATTTTAAAGGCTCCCTCCACTCAAAAAGTTGCTTTGTTTATTTTTACTTCACTTGTATGTCTGACTTTCATTGTGCAGAGTTTGACACTAGAAGCCTGTTTTCACATTCATCTGCTGAAGGGGAAAAGCTGATCTGTGGTCTTATTACATCTCAACTGAACATACAGTACGAGCATGACTTGTGACATCACAACTAGTTTAGAGCCAATCATGGAAGGAGACATCTTGTGTAACTTGGTATTTGAACTTTTTAGTGAAAAAATGATGTCAGACACAAATTGTTATTCAAAGCAGAGTATTTTTATGTCTTAAAACAAGTTATAATCTATCATATCATATGCATATTTAGTATAGTACCAACAACAGGAATTTTTAATAAAATGCTTACAGAAACATTAGCTGTATTTCTTTTCATTTACGTCAAACAAAAAGCAAGTATGCCCAAAATAATGCATTGAAATTTTCCCATAAATGTTAGTTTGCATGAAAAGTATGACTTGCAGTACATCACTACACAAAAGGCTTTTTATTTTTGATATAATGACAAACAGTGCCATCCTGTGGCAGCCGGTCAAGTTGCAAAAAGGCCATTTGTGGCAGCTCAGCAGCAGTAACAGTACCGTCCTCAGAGATGGTTGGCATAATCCTCTCCGCTGTCTGCAGTGTTGATGGTTTTGGTGCGCTGATTTTGCACAGAAGCATACAGATCAGACATAGTGGAGATGGCGTCTGTGTTGCCATCGTCTTCCTTCTCTGTCTCCACTAAATGAACCACATCGGAGTACTGTATCTGTGGAGAGCTGCGGCCAGACTGCAGCCGGGGAGCCTTCAGGGTCAGGTTGGCATAGCAGTCCTGAGTTTTGGACTGGAAGGAGAAACAAAAATCAAAAATGTTTTGTCTTTACACGGGGGCAGGTTTGTGGTGACAATATTAGCAAAGATAAAAAATAATCATAAATAACTTTTTGTATTCAGAAAATTTTAGTTTCATTTTTCCTATTATCCTTGATTTTTGTTTTCATGTTGCTGCTTCTGTTTCTTTTTATTCTACTACCACTTTGCTTTATCCTTTATGGCAGCATTTTCTGTGAAGGTTAGTGATGTGTGTGAATCGATAGCAGATGCACAGCGTGTGAACCCACAGTAAAGACCTCCCTCTTAGTACAGGGGTGTAAAACACTACCTGTGAGTCAGAATTGACTCTCTGTTCATCCCTCAAAGGAGGCTCAACTTCTGTAAACACAGCCAGGCCTGTGGACATAAACATCACACTGTAAACAGACACAAATGTATAAAGACATAGTGAGCGAGAGATACACACACACACAACTCACTTACTTGTTTGCATGTAGCTTATGTTTCCATAAATAGGATTATCTTCCATCTGCCGTGTGCTCCTACTTAAATTGGACATACAGAGAGGAAAGAACATTTTTTAATGTTCAGTTTGGCATGTATGGAGTCCTAAAATGCAGACTATTTAAGAGGACATAAAACTAATATTTTGCCTTTTCCTTGGATCAGTGAATATATACAAACCTTCGTCTTATCCTTGGTTGACATGTCCTTTTTCCTGTTACAGTACACAGAAGAACACGTTTGCCATTACATACAGAAAAAGAACTTGTTTTCACTGAATTTGTAAAAGCAAATAATTTGATTACCTGGGCAACATTTTGATACACAGAAAAAAATATTCCAAAACAGTGAGAGGACCAGCATTGCACTGATGGCCCCAAATAGTATCTGTAGTTGAGATGGCATACACAAAAAGGCCCAGCCTAGAGAGAAAGAAAGAAAAAGAATTATATTTATTATAGATCATTGAAAATAATTAAATATCCCCTCCAGACATGTTTTAACTCATATGTGTCTAATATGACCACAAAAACATTCAATTACCTGGTTAGAAATTTCTAAAATTACATCTACTCATTGAAGTCACTGAAAAACTGAGAATCTGTGAATATGCAAAGCTGAACTCCTGCTAACAGAGCCCAGAGAAAACCCTCGCACACATGGGGACAACATGCATACATCACACAGGAAGACCCCACTCACTGGTGTCAGTATTAACCACTGTGCCAAAGCACAATCAAACAAAGTTTTTCTTCAGGAACTAATGACAATGGCTTTTGCACATTTTCAATTTGTGAAATACACATTTGATACAGGCAAAGGCAATTAAAGTCCATAATAATAATTCATTAAAGACATTAATACAGCAAGGACAATACAACAGGAAAATACAGTAAATGTAGGAAGAAGGAGATTCATTTGTGTCCACTGTCACCGTCAGTGTGCTGTCATACATCACTGGAAAGTGTCATTACATTTCTTCTACAACTGCAGCTATTCACTGCTGCAACCCATGGCCGAGCCAATCATCAGTCTCATTATCAGGGCAGGTATGTTGTACGTTGTGCACATAATTGGAGAGAGCTGTAGGCAAAATATTCTTTGGTAATGATTTTACCATTTCAAATCTGGGACACAGTGGTCAGCTGACTTAATGTAGTTTTCCGTTCGCAAAGTGCTTTGATTAGTTTTGTCTACTGCAATGGTCACTGAAAGTCAGACAGGGATGGAGGGATTCGGGGTTGTTAAAAGGATAGTTCAACATGGTGAGAAATACGCGATTCACTTTCTTGCCGAGAGTTAGAGAAGAAGCTTGATACCACTCTTATGTAATATATTGTAAATTTGAGCTGTATAATATGAGTGTTAAAATCATATTTAAGTACTGAACATTTCTCCCTGACATTTTAGGCACACATGAAGGCCAATTACATGACTGACAGGTAGAGATGTGAACTTGTAGTCACATCGACAGTTTAAATTTCTGCTGAAAAAAAAAAAAAACAGGCCATAAAATAAATCATGAGCGTACAGCTGTGGTGCTCTTAAGCAAAAGATTTGCTCTCTACTTTCTTCAGTGGATCTGCTCAGTAGTCAGCAAGAAAATCTGCGGTTTTTACTGAGATGTTTGCAAGCATGAAATGTGAACTGTGTGATTGCATGGTACAGTGGCATTTTGTTGCAAAAAAAACTGCTCAGCAAAACACGCTGAATGCGTTTCCTACCTCACACAGCATTTGCAAATGCATGTCAGTCCAATTTACTGCGGAAGATCAACATTTCACTGAACCTAGATCACACTTAAATTACGTCAATTGTTCAATCAAAACGCAATTTTTTGACTGCACCACTACATCAAATATCAGACAAATTCCATGGAATTCAGCTTGAAATGTATTTGGTATGTTTAAAAATCCCATTAGTAGGTCTGGTTTTGTTAAAGTGGTTAAACAGCAGCTCAGAAAGGGAAAGCGCACTTAAAATACAAACAGACCATGTTATCCCTGTATATTATCTGATATATAGCACCTCTGGGATGAATATAAATAAAACAGTATGAATATTATTTTTCATATTGTGGTGGTGTGTGAAACACTGCATACATATTGCCTCTGGGCAGAGAAAGCATAAACCTAATTAACCCACCGAGTAATACTCAAACATGCCTCTGAGTGATTTACACCGACTTCTTTCATTTAGTTGCATTTTCATCAGAGAGTTTCTGAAAGATATAATTTTTCACATCACATTGTTACCATGGTAACATCACATTAGAGTTCAATGTATGGTGCTGGATAATTATCAAGTTGTCCATGGATTTACATTAGAGTAGGGATTCCTGTTGGTTTATGATTTGTCATCACAAAGCAGCAGAGTTGTCAGAGTTGAACCAAAGAACAAAGTGACAGAAGAATCCCCGTTGTAAATTCTCTTATGCAATTAATTTATTTTTTGGATTCAGCTAACCACATGGCTCAATGCTTTCTTTTACATACTGTGATAACCTCACTGTCTGATGCGTTCTGTAAGCTAAGATAATCCTTTATTGGTCCCACAGCAGGGAAAATTTGCAGTGTTACAGCAGCAAAGCAGCCATAGCAAGAAGCATCAATAAAAAAGCAAAATATAATAAGTAAACAGACTCAACGCTTCACATTATTGCACATAGGAAATATTGATTTTGCACAGTTAGTATACACTGACTTTGCACGAGTGAATTTGTCTTTTGTTTAGTTTTGGTGTGTGTGGTCTACTGGGAGCAGTGTTGGTAAAGTCTGATAGCAGCAGGAAGGAAGAACCTGCGGTATCTCTCCTTCATACAACACTGTTTTTTGACACACACAACACATAACAACTCCTTTCTTTAGTCTAAAGAGTATAATTGATTCCTCTGTTTCATGTAAATCTGGTGGAGAGAGCGAGTTCTTACCTCTTGCACTTAATATCAAATTTGATTACTGTCAAATGTCTTCGTTGACCTGATGGTGTTGTTCTTAACCATGAATACTGAGCATCTTTGTCTCTGACATTTGAGCAGAAAATGTCATGAATGCCCTTTCAATCTCACATCAAAAATCATCATTTTGCGGCTCACGTTTACATGACATTTTCTTAATCCAAGACTTACCATTTCCTTGTGTCGCATTGCAATAGCCTGCCATGACAATGAAGGTTTGACCAAGGACACTTCTCTCTATCGCTCTCTGTCTGCCGCTCTTACTATATCTGTGATAAACAAGACGACAGCATCTGTTGTCTTGTTTAGTGCGAAGCTATTCAGGAGGAGCAACTGTTCCTTCAAAGGAGTGTTAGATGTTACAGGATGTGTGCTTTTGCAGAAAACCACAAACTTTTTCTAGACTGAGAATAATGTCAAGGTAACAAGTAATGAGACTTAACTTCTGACAATATTAAGGATTATAGACTTTGAAAACAGCCTTGTTTTAATTAAGATAAAAACAACCAGTTTTTGCTTAAATTATCCTTAAAATCTATGTGGTTTACGCGTAATAGTCACACTTGATTGATATTAGTATCTACTTAATTTGTCATATTTTGTCATATATTAATATTAAAATATTTTTTAAATAACAACAAAGTCAGTACTCTTGTGCAAACAGGAAACAGATACATTCGTATTCGTCACCTTTACTCACAATGAGCTCATAAAACTGAAGCAAATCTTTTCTCTAGAGTTGAACCACATTATACTGTTGTTAATGACTGTGTTTGCATGCACACTATCCAAGGCCCCGTTTCACCAATTTTGCCACATGCAAGCTGCGACTTGCAAAATGAAGTAATTTCCTCTCGCATTCATTTTGACAGGCTTAACTAATCAAAAGAAAACACCATATTTACGACCCATGCACGAGGATACAAGCACACATTCATCAGCAACTGGCAAGTGAAACATTTGTTAAAATGGGGCACTGGCACTATTTGTGATCTGCGTGTAAGCAGCGCTCGCAAATCACTTTTGTAAAACAGGCCCCTGGTTCTGATGATACGCAGGATATGATGCTTGATGTTTGCATGGGCCGTAATGAAACATGGCTTTTCAGCTCCCTACTATATTACTCAAATATTATCCAGGTTTCTTATCATGTTCAGCTTTTCCACCTCCATCAAATCTCTTAGATTTCTGAGTCCTCTCAACATTTAAGGATGAACTCAGTTGGTTTTCTGGACTCTGCTCTGTTAGCACTCTGCTGGATTTATCTTCTCCATCTGATCACCAGCATTAGAAAATGACAGCAACAATATAATCCTCCTTCGCCTTACCAGCGTCAGACATTTACTTTCATTTCACCATATCGAGTCAAATTGATTTTATTATTGTTTATCATTTATCATATCACTTATGTAGAAGTACGTCCACACAAAATGATCAGAAACCTGGGTATGGTTTTTACACACCACAGTATCCCAGCGTAGTATTCAGGTTTCTCAAAACTAAGATATGGTGTTTACTCTAAAAACTCGATCAGAACTGGTATGCTGGTGCACATGTAAACACACACAGTGGTGATCAGTGAATGTGGAGTGTAATAAGCCGTTGTTCAAATATGCTACACACATACAGTATGTGCACAGATTTCATGTGTACCACAGTTTTAGCATTCTGTCTGCCAGGTTCAGCTATCATTTGGATTCTCCTGCAGTATTGACCTGCATGATTTCCAATTCTTCCAGTCTTCTTATCCTGGTGCAGAACATTATTATTTATCACTTTTTTTCTATAAGGCCACAAATGATCACTTTTAGTAAAAGGCTGTTTAAAAATCAGAGTTGCATTTGGTTTTAATGGACAGTCAACAGACAACAAAAAGAGAAGTGGTTAAATGTCACGAAAGTGGGCCACAACCACAAAAGCCGTCAGTGTTCCGTCATCTGTCTTCATTCAGAGTAGTACAATTACATTTTTTTTTTTCCTACACTTTTCTCACATTTGAGGTAAATGTAAATTCTGATCTGACATCTTCCAGCCAGTTCTCAAGTCAGTTTCCACACATACCACCCACAGACACCAACTCTGAATGATTGGTTTCCTGCAAGGTGACAACACTATATAGATCAAGCCATGTCTACCTTCATATGATGACACTCAAACACTTATTTAAAGTGATGAATCTTTACAAGTAAGCAGTCAGGATGTGTGAGTTTTTTTTAAGGAATTATCAAAGGAGAGTGCACATGGGACGCACCAGTCCAACACATTTATTTAAATGTGCTGAGTTTAACAGAAGCAGCAGAGAAAATATACCCTGTGGCACTATTGTTTGGTGCATTGACCAAAAACCTTGTGAAGCTCCACTAACCGCTGTGTATTAGTAATTTTCCAGTAAATTTCCCAGCAGCAATCATGGTGTTCACCTGTATTCAGCTGGTATTTAAAACACTGGTCCAGTTCTGTGCAGCTCCTTGCACTGTTCATCTGATTTTTACAGTATAGTATATATTTCCTGTAAATTAAATACAGCGACATCTTGAGGTCTTTTGCTTTATCCGCATCCTTCGCTGTTTTAATTTCCTTCCTCATGGTTTCAGCTACTCTCTAAACTCTGATAGAGCAAATCAGAGACTGAACCATTATTTCTGAAGCAGGCAGAAATGGTGTCTCTTAATGTTAGTAGGATGATATTGGGCATTTCCTGTTGCAAAGTGATCAGTGGTGGAAGAAGTAATCAGATCCATTGTCACAGTGTAAAGAAAACTGTAGTATTCAACATTTTACTTAAGAAAAAGTATGTAAGTACTATGAGCAAAATGCATTTGAAGTACTGCGTTAAAAGTAAAAATACTCATTGTGCAGCAGCACACATCTTGTGTCCAGCAGTAAAAGATTTAACAATTACATTTTTTGTGTGTAAAAACCACATCAGACACAAATTAGTTTTCAAAGTAGAGTATTTTATATAGCCTACATCTTAAAACATGTCAGGGGACCTTTAAACACAGGTACAAATGACATTAAATGAAAATACTTGAGGATTTCTTTTTTTTCCACAAAGAGACTGCAAAAACAAATATGTGCCGCAGTACAGTCTTACCCTTACTATGGTTACTGTTATCAAAATTACATTTACATACAATTAAAATAAATCAGTGACTACAGGAGTACATATGTAAATATTTACTATAAGATGGTGCACGGTAGCTAATATAAAGCTAGTATAAAACTCATTTAAAGCTCCACTGTTGTGTTGTACAAATGGAGGAAATAAAGGTAAAAGTCAGAAAACATTTGACAACTTGGCTCAAATTTCTGCTCCCAGACAATACTGTGCAAACGTTAACTTTAAAAAGTTGAGATACACACTCATACTATGTAGGAGTTATGCGCTTGTCAGCATAGATTTGAATTTAACAGCAATTTTAAACTGCCATAGTAGTTTTAGAAAGAAATTAATGAAAAAATTGTCCAAATGACTCTTTTTCAAATCATTTCCAGTGTTTTTCAAACACTCACACAGTAAAATTATGTTCTGCAAAATGTAGAGGACTGCTCTGACTTGAATAAAAGGAGGTCAGACCATGAAACACTTAGCATTTAAATACATTATTATTATCATTATTATTGTTGTTGTTTTTATAAATTGATTTATTTTTACTTAACCTTTATTTAACCTGGAAAGCCTCACTGAGATGACACTGACAAATCTGTTTCAGCAGTGTCCTTGCCCACAGTGATGATGATCATTACTATTAACTAATGACCATTATTAAACATTATTTGGTTCTCTTCTTCATTATATCACATTCAGTCAGTATGACTGAATGTGATATAATGAACATGATCTGTCTGTTTATGAAGCAACAGCAGTAAAAGTTTAATTCCTCACCATGTTACACTGATGCGCTGAAGGACTGAAGATGAGACCAGTTCAAGGAGACACAGGAGCTTGTACCAGGCTAAATTTAAAAAAAAACACAGACAAGCAAAATAAACATTACTTAACTAAAAACAGCCTACACAAAATAACACTGCACTATGAAATAAACACAAGTGCATATTTACTTGACAAGCAGCATCAGCTCCATTGATCCAGGTCTCCTGATGATGTCACAGAGTTATAACTAGATATCGCTGTGATCACAGAGAACCTTTCAGTTCAGATCAGGCTGGGTCTCTGGTGATTGTAAAGAAAATATGCACAACCCAGTGAGATTATTAGCACTCATCAGTACAGATCAGCTGTGGAAAAAGCATGATGCTGAACCGAAACTATGCACTCACCCTGTGTGCTGTCCTCATCCTGGAGCCATCAGACCTGGAGGATTAGAGGCCTGAGTGAAGGCCACTGCTGAGGGTCAGAGGTGATGATGAGGTGGCTGAGCAGGTATCTGCTGTTTCTGTAGCTCCAGCTGCAGCTACTTCACCCTGCTGTCTGTGACTCTGCTTTTACCAAGAAAACATATAATCACAGATATAAAATACATTAATACATTCACAAACATATCAATCAGTCCTGCTGCTCCACATGCTGCCTCATAGTTCTTCAGCAACCCTTTTGTCTTATGTCAGTATCAGTCTGGAAAGAGATCAGTTTCTTACAGCTCAGACAACAAGGTGCAGAATTCACACACAAATCACTTATATAACTCACACTTAAGTATTACTGAGATTCATTATCATTTATTTATTGGGTTACATCGTGTCTACTGTTTATCAAAGCCTGGCCTGGCTTTGTTTATCTGAATCAGTTTATCTGTCTGACTACATCAGAGACAATAAGGCTACAGCGGTTTACTGTCAGTTACAAATACAGGAGACAGCAGCACGTCCATTTGTTGTTGTTCATTGTTGTTATTATCAGTTAATATTACCAATTTTATCGCCTGGAGGGATTATCAATAACGTTAAATTATGAATATGACCGCTTAGATGGGGATACGAGAGAGAGATAAAACAGCATTGTCTCGGCTCCGCAGCGGAGAAACAGCTGAATAATTGTCAGGAACACTCTTACTGAAGACCAGCAGATGAATATCAGCTCAAACAGTGAGAAGTCTTTCGAGTTTAATTCACCACAAACATAAAAAGACACGAATATCTCACATTTTGGTTAAAGTTTTTAGCGAAGTCAGTCATAAATATTGAACCGCTCCTTCGTCAGTCTTCACTTCCCGTGGAGTCAACGAGCGGAAATGCAAACAGCGCCACTCTGGTATTGAAGCCCACATTGTGGTCGGAAGTGGGATTACACCCCAGGGTTTAACTTGGATGCTCACGTTGCGCCCCCTCGTCTACAGGCGGCAGCCGGGATCCTTCTCTAACAGGCGGGTCTAACCTCCTCTTATCCCGCCCCTTGCTCGGCTGCTGTCCTCTCTGCTCCTGAACGCTGATGTGTAACTAACTTCAGCCTTCAAGTCTGCAAAAATGTTCAATTTCGGGTCAAAATTGCTGCTGCTGTTCCTCCTGGCCTTCCCCTGTGGATTAATATCCATCGGTAAGTCATATTTGTCCTGCGTTTGACTCGGTTTATCCTTCCGCCTCTGTTGGGCAACTTTTAAACAGTTTTAAGACAGCCTAACATATTGACGTGGCATATAGTCACAGAGCTATACTCACTCAGTTTTCTGTCTTGACGGCTGCTTTACTAACATGAATATATAAACGTTGTATACATGATTTATTCACAATTATGGGGCAGACTCGATACTCTGAAATGAATGAAAATGATCGTCTCCTTCCAGCTGCTGCCGCTAAAAAAAAAAAAAAACATGCAAGTTAATGTGAAGTTGAGATTCGCTTTTCTGAGGTTCAGAGGGGATTTTAGGCCAAACATATACATTTTGGATGCAGCAGCACAGCAGTTAACGGCTCCCTCTTGCTGGGACACGTCACCATAGATAAGATGGTAACTTGTGTTTCTCTTAGGCTGCTTTTTTTTTTACATACATCAACAGGGCGACTTTATTGCTCTGCTTTTGAATTTGGCTGCAGACTGGCTACAATAAACATTAATCAACATGTGTGGAAAAACTTTGTTTAATCCAACCATTCATTTTAAACTGAATTTGAATGATTGTGAAAAGTACTACCAGGTAAATCCATTTAATGCTTTTGCATGATTAAATCACGTCACTTGTTGGTTTGTCTGTGCCTTTTTGCATTAGTTATTTTCTGAATGATAAATCCTGACTGATAAAACCTCTAACAGTAAGAAAAGACATGCAGTATACATAAAGTAAATCATATTGTTATAACACTTTTACTGCTATACAAGGCTTTCCCCACAAATAACCAGCTACGGCAGGCTGATATTTAGGAAAACAAATACATATTTTTGATCAAATATCTTTATACTGACATATATTGATACAGCGGAAATATTTTAGGGATGACTATTGGTATTTGCCAAAATATTTACACACAAACAGTTTCAAGAAAGAAAATTATTCTTGATTTGACGAACAAATATGGGCATTTATTGTCAATTTCATTCACTGAGTACAGTCCAAAGATTGCTAGCTGTGAAAATACACGTTAAAAACAGTTTTTAAGACCAGAAAAACACATTTCATCAGCATCATGATGTCCACAATCCTCGATAATCTAATGTTATAACACAATATCGTGATGAAGCTTTTAACCTCCACTCTGTTTTCTCCTCGCAGGCCACGTCTCTGCAGACTCAGACTCTGCTGAGGACACTGACCCGGATGTTGCAGTAGATGAGGAGGAAGATGAAGAAGAGGTGCTTGTTGAGGAGGATCAGATACAGACTTCGGTATGTATATTTTATCATTCAACAGTACACAAAACCGTAGATTTTATACGCAGACGGTTAAGTAACAAAGTCGTGTTGTGTTCGTCTTCAGGAAGGAGACGAGGATGACTCCGAAGCTGCTGATAAACTGATGACTTCTCACCCCGATGCCGACACAACCATCATCTTCATGACAGGAGAAGGTTGGTCTGGCTGTTTTTTGCTTTGTTTTTTTCAATCATTGAGCTTTTACAGCATTAATATTCACAACATTTGCTGACAGAAGGAAAAAAAATGACAAAATTTGAAGCTTAAAATTGAACACAAGATCCTGAGCTGCTTTTGTTTTAACGGGTGGCATTTGAGAAGACTGTGGTTTTGTTGGTACATCTCAGAACTCGTGCATTATATTTTTTAATATATTTAATATTTATTTGCATCCATCATACATTTAGAGTTCCCCGCCAATGAAATCGTGAGGTTCCTGGTGGGTTTCACCAACAAGGGGAGTCAGGATTTCACCGTTCAGTCGTTGGAGGCGTCCTTCCGTTACCCCCAGGACTTCCAGTTTTACATTCAGAACGTAAGTGGGATCTGAAATAAAACCACCATCAAACATCACTGCGCCTTCTCACTTCATCTGTAGCTGCATGCAAAGCAAAGTCATTTAAAAATGCAATAATTTGTTGAATTTGTTTTGACTTTGAGATTATCGAAAATTCCTCCACACCCTGTCTCAGAGTTAAGGATGTGGTTGTATAACATTATTGTTTTAATGTCTTTCTGAATGATATAGAGGCTTTTAAAATATTAATTTGTGGTAAATTCAAACAATTTGTGAAAATAATCCAATGGTTTGTTACAATTTTATGTAATCTCTTGGATTTTTAGCATTTTTTTAGACAGGAGCAGGTTTTGCCGCCTGTCTTGCCACCTAACAGAATAGATGCTACTGGAAAACATAAACCATGTCCTAGTTTAAGGAGTCTAATTTTTAACAATGTATGTGTTTGTAGTTCACAGCTTTGCCCCTGAGCACTGTAGTTCAGCCTCAGGCTCAGGCCTCCTTCGAGTACTCTTTCATCCCAGCGCAGCCCATGGCTGGTCGTCCATTCGGTCTCGTTATCCTCCTCAACTATCTTGACACCGAGGTAAGAAAGTTTTTCATTATTTGTGGTTGATGCTGGTTGTCTGTTCAGGTTGAATTTTTAGAGGTAAAATGTAGTGTGATGATGCTAGACGGTGACTGTCAAGATGCACCACAGGAAGGTTTTTCACATCCCACCACAGTTTTGGATGATTCATGAAAATTAATACCCAAAGAGGCCGTTTTCAGCAAAGCAGTTGGCCTCCACGTAAACCTTCACAGCTGTATTTTTTTTTTTCCATTTTTGGATAATTGGGACTACTACTGGCACCTTCCAGTCATTCTGCCTGCTGAGCTCGGACTGTTGTTTTCATGCTGTTAATGAAGGATGTGAAGAATGCTGGGTCATCTGATTTGAAGGAGCAAAGAAAGTTCTTGAAAGTTTAAGGAGCTAGTTTACATAAGGTAATTACTTACTGGTTGTTTTTTTAATCTTTCTTCAGGGCAACGTGTTCCAGACTGCCATTTACAACCAGACTGTCACCATCACTGAGAAAGATGAAGGACTGGACGGAGAAACGTAAGGCTACTGCTGGGTTTATGTTTTATCCTATCATGTAAATACCTGTTAATGAAAATGTGCTTTCAGATGTTTCTATTTATATTACTTTACTGCAGTTTAGTACAAGAAAGAGCACATGCTAAAGCACCAATCTGAACATTAACAGTGGGTGGAAAACATGCTTAATGACACGGATCAAAAAGTGAAGCTATTTTTGCATCTTAGCTCTATTTAAATAATGTTTAAATTTCAGTATTTTCCCCACATAATACCGTCAGAGTCCAACTCTCTCACTATGCCAGCTTTCCCAAACTATCACAGCACATGTAACAGCCTGTAAAAGGAGGTGTGAAATTGGCACAAAGAGATTAGTTGTCAGAATTGTGTTGCTGCTGTGACACACAGGAACTGTCACCAGCAAATTAGTCAAGCAAGAGAAAGTGTTTTCCTCCCAGAAAATCGCAAATCAAGGACCAGTTTTGTTTCATTAGTCTTTATACTGACAGTTGTTGCTATTGATGTTGATGAAGGGAGCTATTTGCTTGAATAGTACTGTTTTTGATGGTTTCGATCATTTGCACACATTATTTCGTAAGTTAACTGCAGAATGTTTAGGAGAGGTCGTAGAAATGTTTTCATACCGCTCTGTTCAACTAGTCAAGTGATAAACTGTTCTTGGTTGCTCTCTTAAGTCTTTTAGTGATAAAGAATTCATTTTGTTTATCTGCAGGATGTTCATGTACATCTTCCTGGTTGGACTGGTGGCCCTGATGCTGTTTGGAATGTACCAGGTCCTGGATTCAAGGACGGTATGTGTTTATCTTCAATCAGATGTTGTATTTTTAATAATTTTGTTTTGTTATTACCAAGCAAACCATGTAAATGTAACAGAATATTTTTTTTTACATGTAAAGCCGATAGCATTAAAAAGGGTTAGATTGAGATTGAGGCAGGTTTTTGGATTATATACATTAAACATGAGATGTGTTTAACTTGTGTTTTGCAGAAAAAGAGACTCTCAGTGAAAATAGAGAAGGGTACTGTTGGGGTAAACGATGTGGACATCAGCTGGATCCCTCAGGAGACCCTCAATGTCATGAGTATGTTCATTTTTATCCCCGACTGTCACAAGTAATAACACAGAGAATCGTTTTCACCTCTTTGCCTCAATATCAATTTCTTTTCCGTTACATGAAAGTTGATCTTTTGCTCATATTCTTGTTACACTCTCCATATATATGAAGCGACACAAACAGCTGATCTTTACATCCTGTCTTACAGACAAGGCGTCCCCTAAAACATCTCCACGGAAGCGAACCAAGAGGACAGCTGGAGTAGATCAATAAAACTGTCGGTTTCCATCCATCATCATACTGTATGTCAGGCTTTCAAAGCCCATTTCCTAACCACAGTAACCCAGTTCCCATTCACAATGGATCAACATTTCTGGAGTCCAATTTCCAGCCCAAGCAAAGTGTTTAAGATGTTTGTATGGATCTCAGTCTGCTGCTCTGCACATATCACAACCATAGAGCATCTTGGACTCTACTGCTCTGATCAGAATGACCATTTAGACACTAAAACAACTGAAATGTAGTTCATTTTTAAAGGGATTTTTGCCTGTGTGTGTGTGTGTGTGTGTGTGTGTGTGTGTGTGTGTGTGTGTGTGTGTGTGTGTGTGTGAAAGAAAGTTAATTAAAGATAAACCCAAATGATTGAAATCAACATGTGGAAAAAACATGGGAATGTGGTACAAACTGACCCCAAAAAGGAGGTGAATACATCAATTCTGCCCATATGAATGCTGGGAAGTCATAATTATTGCATTGGAGATTAAATAACTTTATTTGTTATTTGCATTATTAGGATAAAATGGATGTTATGACTTCAAAACATTCATATGTCATCTGTCGAATGAGATGAATCCTCCTCCTCTCTATCATGTTAACACCATTGTGCCTTATCTGTACCGTATCTGAGGGGCCATGCAAAGACTTTATGCTAACGAAAAAATAGATGCAATCCATTAAAACATTTCCCACTGATAACAGTATGTTTCTACCATTCAGTGGTCTGAGGTTTCTTAAAGTTATGGTTTCATTACAGTGGGGCAATGGCAGCTGCAGTTATTAAACAAACATTAAAACAGTGTTCTCTGGAGGTTCCTGCAGGTTCATTCACCTGTTTTTCACCTGAGAGTCTCAGTGGAGCATTTCAGACTCTTTAATGGATGCAAATGGTGCAGTCTTTGGGATTGCATGCCATTATTTGTGATAAAACGCCTTTTTAAAAAAAATAAATAAAAGGGTGAACAAAGTTTGTGTGTTTTGTTAGTTGTTCTTTATCATATTATCTATTTCTCATCTCTTTGTCATTCTCAACAGGTTGTGCTTCATGCGGTGATGTTGTAATCTACGGTACACATTATCAATACTATGACTAATTAAAAGAGAGTCTTCAATTAGTGAACCTCAATTAATTCCAAATAAATGCTGAGCTTGTGTAACCTAGAGAGCCTTTTAGCCAGTGCACAGCAGGTCAGCATGCAAAAATGTTCAATTTGTCTTAAGGCAAGCATACAATGCAACATAAAATGATAAATAAATATGTTCTTGGGTTTAAATGGAGCAGATGTCAAAAGAATATTCATCTGAAAATCGACAACTGCTTTTGTTTGGAGCCCCAAAGCTGATAAAAGGCAGTAAAAGCTTATCAGATGAGTCAAATATATATAGCTGAAAATATCAATAAATAATGCAGTTAGTTAGTCAGATAATAAAAATGGAGTGTAAAGAGAAATATAAAGCTCTACACTTTTCCTCCAGTCAGTAGATACAACTTAATTATTTCTACTCTTCTATTTATCTTTCAGTTCCTCGTTTTATTTTTCAGCTCCTTCTTATTTATTTATTTTTTTGGAACACATTTAATCATTCATGTGTTGCCTGTTTCCCCCATGCAACTTTTCCAACAATTTTCCTTATGCTCATATGACTTTTGTTGACTATTGTCTCTTTCTCCTCTATGGCTGGTACCAAATTCTAGCTTTTTACAGGAAACTATTAGAAAACACACCTGTAAACGTAACCAAACGTTTTGTAAACATGAATAAGTCAGTTTGTGACTGTTAAAAGTTTCCTAACCTTTGCTTTGTGCTGTGGACAGCACTGCATAATCCACGTGAATAGCAGGATTATGATCTAATACTGTAGAGATCCTATTGAGATGACATGAGGGATTAAAACACATCAAGCGCGATGGAAAAAAAATGACATCTTGAGAGTGCTACCTGTGTTGTATGAAGGTTGCAGCAGGGTTGCGTGGTGGTTCCTTCCTCCTCGGGGAGGTGAGAGCTGTCCGGTGCTGAGAGGGGAAGATGAGCTCAGCGCGCGCCGGGGGGCAGGTAACGTCAGCAGTCGGCCGGAGCAGGGAAAAGACTGTACATACACACCCACCAAGTGTTGGGGTTTTTTTTTTTTCGCCGCTTAATCACTGATACACACCGGCACACATTAATAATGGGCAGCTAATCAGCCCCGCGTGAGTCAGCGCCTCCTTTATTCCGATCTGCCTCGGTTGCATGATCCCGTGCGCTCCGCTTGGCTTGAAATGGGATGATATGGGATTTTTCATGTCGACGAAGATCGGAGGGATTCTTGCGTTTGCCTTGGGTAAGACATCTCACGCTCCTCTGTGGTCTCGTTTGAGGCTGCGGACCACTTGGGATGGTTTGTCAGCCTCGCATCGTGTTATCTACCTGTATCAGAGATGTTACAGCTATGATTGTAGTCATCTTCATTTATTCCCATCACTGTTCTATCATGGTTGTTGGTGATGTTGCATGTTTAAGAGACCTGTACTGTGGCCACAGCTTGGAGTACACCCATCGACGAGAGACACTGGGTGTTATAGTAAAGGGATGGAGTGCAAGCTTTTGGACATGCAACATTTAAACATTGCTTTTCTTTTTTTTGAATTCTCCTCTTACAGAATTCTCTATTATAAACAAGTTTTCCCATTTAAATTGCCATCAGTTAAAACAGAGCCTGTGTAGAAAATTAGATCTGTATGTTATATCTGTATCTGTAAGTGCTGCAGTGGCCAGGAGCACTGTTTTCAGTGGTAACATCTGCTTCACAGCTTTCCACCCACTGACATCTGTCTTAAGTGAAGTTCAGATAGCAGGACTGCAAAATCTTTACATTACACTGCTGGTTACACAGGTTTAGGAAATGACAGACCAAATTGAATGGAATATTATAATTATTGTGCAAAAGTTGCATGAGTACAAGCAGTGTTTAAAGCTCAAATGCACCTTTTTTAAAACTGAAAAACCACAAAGGCGTTTGATAACTTTGCTTATGTCTTTCAAACATTTGAAGGAGTTTAAGGGCTAAACATCAAATGCTGGTAAAGCCTGGTAAAAAAAAAAAAAAAAAAGCTGTCACCTCACTTGTTTTTTTTTTTTTTTTTCAGTATTCCTGTCCTTCACTGTGTCAGGAGATTCAGATGCAGATGTGAAGTGTGAGAACATTTATAAGGACTTTTCTGATTGTGTCCTGGAGCTGGGAGAGAGCATGGACAACTACCAGGAGAACGTGACCAGTGAGAGGGGAGTTGCGGCCGTGTGCAGGTGATAATACCTTTACCAGTAAGACAAAGTGTGATGAGCAGCATCCGTTTGTTGGATGAGTTGGATTTTATTTGAAAAAAAAAAAAAGAAAAAAAAGAAAAAGACTACTGATTAGTTCACTTCCACCCAGAGAGGGCAAAGAACTGCAAAGAGAAACTTCAAACCTTCATTGATCTACAGCACTGCGCATAAAATCATGTTTTCATTTGTATGAAATAAATTGAGTAGAATATTACAGACATATAAAGTATAAGATATGCATCATGACAAAATACTGGAGAGGAAAAAGAGCAGCTGCCACAATCTCAGAGGGAGAATACAGAAATGAATGGTGCTGAGACACTGAGCCATTGTACTAAATAATTTATGACTTTGCTGCAGCAGTAATGAAATTCCGGGGACGTTTTTTGTCATTGTTACTGCACACACTCCACAACCCCGGCACAGTGTATTGAAGACAAAGATTTACACATAAGCCTTCTGCTGAAAATTGCCCACTTACCAATATCATCTGTGATATTGTTTCACTCTCTGATGCAGTTGCCATGGTAATTAAAGCTCAGTTTGACTTACTTGAAGCCACCGTAGCCATCTGAGTGATAGATCATTGGCAAGCAAATTAATCCACAACAACCAGCGCACACGTCTGCATGCTGTAGCAGGGATGGATTCTGAGTGAAATGGCATGCGCATGTGTTGATCTGATGATCCTTTGTTTGCCACAGCCACTGGGAAGCGTTCCACACATGTGCCCTCACGGCGTTGTCCGACTGTCAGGAGGAAGTCAGCTCCATCTGGGAGACGCTGAGGCAGGACTCCAGGAAGATGCGTTTCCAGGGAAGTCTGTTCGACCTGTGCAGCCCCAGCTCCTCTCCCGGCATTGGTTCACCTCTCGCTGCACTTACCCTGCCACTGATAGGCATGCTGATCACAACTGGGCCCTGTTGGTCCTTAGTATAGGTGGGGACTGAAGGGGAGTCGGGGGTGAGGAGATGGGAAACGGTGAGGAGGGCCTCAAATTCCCCCAGGCGTTCAGTCCTCCTGAGCACAGCTGAAACCTAAAGCCACGGATTTAAGAGAGACGAATAATTTAATAAGGATTACTTTGACAAAGAGCCACAGATGTCTGTGGCAAGTCAATCAATATTTGCCGTGATGAATAATGTTTGAAATCCTCTCAAATACTTCAGCTTGATCTTCCCTTATGTCTAGAAGCTGGCAGAGTTGTTGAGAAAATTACATTTATGCCAACTTATCAGTCCAGGCAGGCTAAAGCAAACACTCGCATGTATTCTAGGGATTTCAGATACAGTCTACAGTCAGACAGACACCTGTGGCTCTGACTTGCCCAATATATAAATATACAAGGGGTGGGCACAATATCATGAAACCTGTAAAACCTGATAGTGGAGTTGTTGTACTGCTTTCATATTTAAGACAGTAAGGTGTTCCTGGTATTGTGTCCACTCCCTGTACTATGTATTGTATGTTTTTATCAAGATAGTTAAAGAAATAGTGCAAGATTTTGGGAGTTAGACGAGATGATTGATACCACTCCCCTTCATGTTTACAGACATGAGAGCGGCGTCGACATCTCTTGGCAACTCTTGGCAAAAAAAAGCGAATAAGTGTGTCTCTCAAAATGTTGAACTGTTCCTTTAATTTAAGAGCTACAGTGTATGTTAGCAGCAAACCAATTTTAATCTCCAGTGAGTTTGTATCAATACAGCCAAGCCATAATGATGTAATTAGCTAACGTGTTACAAGAAACCTTTTAAAGATGCACTTAACAGCAATATCTTAGCAAATCTGAGTCATTAGAAAACAATTTTGTTTAATTTCAGTTATTAGGAGTCACTTATTTTAATGTGTTCAGTCAAAGGACAAAAACCTAAAGTTCAAACCAGACGTTAATCTGAGAGAATGAACCACACCAAAGGTTGAACCTAATCAATGTTCACATATACAAAAAGGTGAAAAGCCCCGTCGTTTCAAAGTGTAGTAAGACGTTTGTGTAAGTGACAATCAAGCCACTTGTATAAAGCTTTTGACCCCTTTTTCTCCAACACTTCAGCCCACTGGGGTTGATGTTGCACGGCTGCTACAAAGACACCAAAAAGAGACATCCGACACGGCATCACACGTTCACTTTTCCAGCTCCTCTCTCGCTCCCTCAGAGCTTTGGTTAACTCTCACGCTCTCGTAAACCTCCGACCTGTTGATGTTTGTGTAAAAGAAAATCTCAAGTGTGACTGTTCATTATTGTTTCACAAATGTTTGTTACATCACCTGCAGTTAACAGGCATGTTTATTATTTTCACCCCAACAATTAGTCTTAAATTAAGTCCAATAATATGCAAGCTGCTGTCTGTGTAATGAAACAGCATATTTTGGAAAAAAACAACTGCTCTTGTATCAATAATACTTCAGTTAAAGATCTATCCATTAATGCATTGCACAATTATTGTTTATAGCTATTTCATGCATTTAATTGGTTTAATTTGGAGAAACTTAGACTTGATTTTACATAAAAATCTCATTGAGCAGAGAGAATAATAAGTGTATATTCACGTACATCATCTGACATATTTAGCCAATAAACCATGTGAGATATCACTAATTGTAATAGTATTTTAAGTAATTAGGTTAAATTTCTCTTGAGAATATCTGACTTTGTCAGTTACTGCAATAGTCAAATAAAATTCAGAACAAATTAAGAATTAATAAGCAATAGAGTCAATCAGATGTTTTGTATGTTTTGTTTTCCCAAAACTGTGTCACCATTTGCATTTCTCTCTTAACGCTGACAATCCTGACAGGCATCATCAGAACGATGGCGACTCCCGACTGCAGTCCTGAATATTTTCCGTCATCTCTTTTATCACAAATGCATGATAATTTTTGTGACAGTGCTTCAGAAAAATGGCCGGTCTGTTGATTTTACCTTGCACAAAGTGTACAGTGGTATTGATCTGTGCATGAAGTTATCGGCTATTTCCCCCGGTGTATCGGCATCCTTTCTTGCGCAGATTCATTACCCAGCCACCCTCGCCCGCCTTACCTCCATTAGCATGTTTGTTGTAGTTGTTTTCTATTTATTTCACGTTTCATGTTTGTGGTAGCATAATGTCATCCATTGTGTGTCTGGTGGTGAGAAAACAAAATGTCCTCAAAGCATGAGCAATATGTACAATCACTTCTTAAGAGAGGACCCTTATCCCTTCATATGCTGTTGAAGAAAGCATGAAAATGATTGTGTTATCATGAGCATTATACCATAAGAAATGAACCCTGTTTAAACATGGAAAGAACTTCTGAATGTAAAAACAAGTTCAGTATCCATGTGTTTTTTTTTTCAGTTTACTGATAGAAAAGCACACTATTTACAAGACTGTATAAAGCAATATATGGCAAAGTAATGTGTTTGTAATAATAAAGCACCATGTTTAAAACGTAAAACGTGTTTAAAACTTGTGTTTCACCTTTAGAAAACTAATAGAAAGCACAGATCTAGAAAGTAAGACGTGGTAGAACGGTGGAGCATTTAATCAATGAACCAGAAATGGTTCAGAGAAAGCAGCAAGTCCGCTGCTGTACGACTCATTTACGACCGAGTTTCTGTTTTTAGTCTTCCCTCAAGAAAAAAAAAGTCTTAGTAATGAGGATTGCAACTAGCGTTTTTCAACTCGTTAGTGCTCTCCCATCTGCTTCTTTCCACCTGGACACTTCCAGCAGAGGCAGCGTTGGGAGAAAATGAGGGATCAAGGCCCAGGGTGGAAAACCTTCAGAGAGCCAAAGACACGCTTGTGCTGTGCTACTCATTAGAAGACCTATCTTTAACATCAAGCGTAATGGCCAATTATTTTTTCACCTACAGTTTCCTGACTGAGATTTATACTTATTTTAATCAATATGCACTGGTGGCATTTTATTAAACAGCATTTGCAAGACAGTACTTCAATTGTACAATAAGTCCGTCAAGCTGGTGCAAACACCCTACATAAATTTTCAGTGTTAAAAAAAAAAAAAAAACACACACCCCATCTGTGATGTTTCAGCACTAGAAACAGGTCCGACACCACTTTACTCACATGAATAGGTCCATCTCTCCATTTGTATTTAAATCCATCATAAAAAACAAAGTTATGTTAAAGAATACAAAGGTGACATTGCATGTGAAAACTTGCAGAGCAGCCACTGCTAGAAATAATCAAATATTAGTTTAGCCTGCCTCAGAAAGAGTAGTCATGAGTTTGAACATAAGTGAAAGGAATAGCTTGACTCTTCTTTACTTCCTTAAATGAGTGTTGGATGGGAAAATTGATATCACTCTCATGTTTGTACGGTAAATATGAAGCTACAGCCAGCAGCCGGTTAGCTTAGCTTAGCATAAAGACTGGAAACAGGGAGAAAAAGCTCTGTTCAAAGGCAACAAAATCCACCTACCAGCGCCTCTAAAGCTCACAACACGTTATATCTTGTTTGTTTTGGCGGGGCGCAGTGACTTCCTAGAGTCTTTGTCGTCAGCATGACACAAACACAACTTATTGTTTTTATACTTTGTTCAATCTCTGCAAAAACAAAAAAACAAAACAAACAAACAAGACATAACATGGTAATTAGTGAGCTTTAGAGGTGCTACCTGCATGGTTTTACCTGCTTCAAGTCTTTATGCTAAGCTAAGCTAACCAGCTGTATTTAATAGACATAAAGTCAAGCTTCTCTTCTCTCGTCAAGACACTGAATAAGCTTATTCCCTAAAATGTCAAACTATTCCTTTAAATCCCCTGCAGCACAATGATGTACATTTTAGAAACTGAATTTCAAAACAACACACTGCATAGTCCACACAATCACAGCTGCAAAGGTTTGATCTGACAATCGTCACACAGAATGTGAAGATGAGCAACTGTAATACTAATAATAAGAAGCTGTTATTTTAGATAAGATTTGAAACGCCATCACGAAAATGAGGGAGCTAAAACTGTTCCAGAAACCATTAGTGCTGCCCATTTCGTGACTGCTGACGTCACATTTCCACAAACGATAGTGTTTACGGGAACACAGACGCAGCCTGCTGTCAGAACACAGCTGGTGTCTGACAAACGGTCCCCAAAGTGGCCACCTTGTCTGCATAATACATCATGACACAAAGAGATGGAAGCAAACAGCACTCGTGGTGCAAAATGCTGTACAAGCTTGACAGGGAAGGCTTTTAACGAGCTCCATTAGACTGAATGTACAAACATTATCGAGAAAGATAAAAATAAGCCTGATTTTACTTTGACTTACTGCTGACTGATTATGTAGGATATCAGAAAACTATAACATACCTGTTGGAACACTGAACTCATAATTCAACATTTCACTTTTAGATGCAGCTATGAGAAGAATGATTAAAAGCTTCACTAAGTAAATTTGCACATTGGCATCTCTAAATCTCTAAATTGCAGTGAGGTGTAACTGGAAGATTTTAATTTTAAAACCAAAGTGTCCTGTATAGATAATAGCGCACATGATGTCCGTTTGCCAACCCCGCCAGCTTGTAATTATACCAACGCAAAGAGAGAGCGAGAATGTCTGTTGTTGACACTCGCTCTCCCGTATTTGCTCTGAAGATTTCCTACGTGCGTAAAAACAGAACAGAACATCTTAAAATGTCTTTAAATGAGGAAATAGGATGCTCATGCTCAAAAAAATTAATTACTAAGAAAAAACGCATAGCTATAGTCATCAGGTTGAGGGAAGGGTGTAAACTGACGTCTCCTTTGATAAGCCTTAAAATCTGTATCTTAATTTGCTACACAGTTAATACTGTCCAACATTTAATGGACAGTTATGAATAAATAGGTCAGTTCATCTGGTGAATCACTTGACGTTCAATCCAATATATATATATATATATATAGATATATATATTCTGATGGCGGTTCATGTTCCATTTCTTTTGCCAGCAGTGAAAAAAAACTCCTCTGAGCAAGTTCCTCGAGGGTTAACTGTCCACCGATTTTCAGCGTGGCGTCAACGAAAATTCAGAGGTTAGACTTGGGTCCACTATTGACTGGAATAGCCCTGAGCTCAGTCCGCATGCACAGGTACTCTCCAATTACAGCCATCAACGCCATGCAGGCCACATTGACGAGCCACCAGGACAGAGCAGCTGGAAGATGAGCATTATAGATCCAGCAGCCAATCATGTGGAAGAAGTGCACAGTGACTGTGAAGTCCAGGCACTGTTTCCCTCGACGGATGAAGAACCACAGACCAAGTGCGCTGCGGAGACATAAAAACTATGTTATGTTATGCAACTATGCTTTCCTCTGCTTTCAGATAAGATTCCTGTAGATACAAATATGCACCTTCAAACGTTGTTAAAGTTCAAGTCTTGCTACACACCAGATCTTTAGAAATTATAATAAATGACAATATTTTTTACTTCATTTAAATAAAAGAACTTTTACAGCAGCAGTGGAAATCCTTCATTTGTGCAGGAGTGAATAAATACTTAACACCCTTTAAAAAAAAGGGGTTGTTTCATAAGATACTTAAACAACAGCATTTTAGAAAGATGAGTCATAGCTTCATCTCTTTGGTGTGCAGAGAAAAGATTGAAGACATCTCTTACCAGGTAAGTGAGTTCAATATGAACGCCATCATTGAGAGCCTGCCCTGTACTGTTGCAAAACCAAGGGCCTGCCAAAGCACAGCACAGATTTAAATACCATTTCAGGAGCACACAAATGTGGCACAAAAAAAAAAACAGGTTACACAGACAAAATGGATCCCATGACTTACTTCATAGCTAAAGATCTGGTCCAGTGACCGATTAGTTTGCACCAGACTGTCCACTCCTGCCAACCACAGGCCCAGGAAGCTGTAGTAGATGCACTGCATCAGCACAATCTGACTCACAATGAGGACTGGGTCCCAAATGTAGCTACGGAAGTTACTGGTCATCGTGGACTGATATTACACGTAGAGGCCCAAAGGATGTTACCAGCTGGCCCATCCAGAGTGTGAGCTCAAAATCTGAAACAATAAAAGAAAGTAAAATTAATAAGAAGCATTATCATATTTTATTTCTTGGGTTTAAAACCTTGGTCCACCAGCTTTATTACACAGAAATAGGCCACAAACTGTCAGATTGTTTGAAACTATTAGACCTACTGCATTACCTTAAAGTAACTTATCAAGTTATTTCCCCCTTCTTCACAAGGAATACTTCAAAAGGGGCGCCAAGTTTTAGTGTATGCTCAGGAAGGAAAATGTAATAACCTCTGTTAGCTCGTAATAATTGTATGACACAACAAAATTATGAAGGTATTTGTTCTTCAAGTATTTGGTGAGTGAAAGACTCAATTAGTTTAGCAGTGCAGACAGGCCTTATTCACCCCCCCACCCCTCCCCCAAGTCATTATCAATAGGCCAGGAATGTAATCAATACACTGAAATCAAGGATTGAGCTTTGCAATGTTCTCTTAAGAGAAAGAGAAAGACAGACCATCTGGATAATTTAAAAAAAAAATCAATCAGCCACAAGATAAAGATATCGATGTTGTTGTGATATAATTTTCTTAACTTACCAGACTGTTCTAGTTGTTCTAATTTTGCCTTTACCCACTTAGTCACTATATCCACATTACTGATGATTATTTATCAAATATCTCATTGTTTAAATATTTCGTTAAAGCACCAATAGTCATCCCTACAACGTTGACGTAAAATCGATATCGAGGTATTTGGTCAAAAATATTGTGATATTTGATTTTGTCCATATCGCCCAGCACTACTTCAGAAAAGCAGTGCGTGTTTTTAAACGATCTTCTGGGGTATTCAAACATTGCCGGTTAATGATCTTTTAGAGAAACCGATGGTTACCTCTGTGACTGAATGCATGCTGATACATGAGAGGCACAAACTTGGGGTAAGGAGTGCTGTAACGTTAGATACATATTGAGCCAGTTCAGTACCAGTGGATAACATGATTTTATAGGGAAGAAAATTTCACCCTTGTGTAACTATCTCTAACTGTGTCACATAGGATTATTTTATATTTTTAACGTCAGGAGCAGGCTAATAACCGCAGCTAGTTAACTGCCCACCAACACGCACTCAACAATTAACGTTAAGCGGTCACGCGGTGTAAACGCCGTTTTGTGGATGACTAAATTACACAAAGGCTGCTATGACATTCAGTAAAAATACCAATAATAGCCAAGAAAGCAAAGATATTTAACCTAACTAACCGGCTGGCAGTAACAATGAAGTCTATTCTACCGTCTAACGGCACAACAACCCAGAGGATTAGCGACAGGTTACAGCATGTTAGCAAAAACATGGCGGGTTTCTTTACAAGCAGCAGTTTTAGAAACACAGACACAGACCTGAACCATAAAGTAAGGAGCCGTTTCAACAATAATCCCGTCGGTTGTTTACTGTGTTTACAACTCTGCTAAACCGGGCCTTGTGATCGACTAGCCAAACCTTGGTTAAAAACACGGAAGTCACGGTGGTGAACCCGGAAATAAAACTTAACGGCTAAAGAATTATTTTCATTGTTAAATACCTGAGAAATGCTGCTAAATTAGTTCTCTGCAGGACAACACATGGAGAAAATGTCTAAAACGCGACTGAGTCATTTCTATATTCGTGGAGTTAACGTTGCATTTGATTTTACTCTCGTTATGAACCAAATATGCTGTTTTTATCTGTCTAAGCAAGAGCGACATTTATTTTTAAGTTCTTTCTCCGCTTCCGGCGGTTGCAATAAATCGCCTTTTCAAAATAAGATTTTATTAAAGTGATTAATGAAATGATAATACAAATGATATTGGCATACTCAGTCTTTCTCAGACACACTCATATTGTCTTTGTACGACTAAAGAAAGCATTATGCTGTATGTGTATGTGTGTGTGTAATACGTGTTTGTAAGTGTTGTTTATTATGTAGCGATGATGTGAAGATGATGAAGGAATCTCCGCTGACACCGTCTTTCTTGTTTAAAAAGGTTTATTACAAAAAAGTTCAGCATCAAACAAGCACCATGGATTGCTTGGAGAGGTTTCAGGGCCAATGTGAATCACTCTGACTAACAGCTCTGAATCTCCACTTATATAGGCTAGTTGTTTACCCTGTTACTAAGCTAAAACATATGGTCCTTATCTACAAATGGTCTCATCTGTTTAAACTATAGGAGAGACAGAGACCCATTTCCAGGGGACCTTAACCTTTGAACCTTAACCTTTGAACCTTCTCTTTATGGCCTGGGGTCTGTTACTCTCTTACTCTTACTTAAACATTCCTCAGTAATAAAAACACAATGTAGCGGTTCAGACACTACATAAGTCAAGTCAGTTTTATTTGTATAGCACTTTTCATACACAATGGCATTTCAAGGTGCTTAACATCAGCATAAAAGCAATTGCTCAACATGATAAAATTGTTTTAACCTGTTAAGCAACACTGTCCCACCCGTGGGACACTTTAGCCTTGGTGGCATTATTTTCAGGATCACTTATTCTGACTTTTTTGTTGTGAAATTTAAAGATTTACCTAAATGTGACCAGGGTTACGAATGTAATCAAAAGGGTTGAAGAACATTAACCTTCTTATTTTGGATACATTATTATCGGGCTTGTGCACAAAATTGGGGTGCCTGGTAAGAGATTAAAGCAAAGTTAAAAAAATATAGAAATACAACAATAAAAAAATGAACACCAAAGCAAGCCCCCACCCACCCACACACACACATTCACACAAAATAATTATAATCTGCTAAAGTAGATGGGCAAAGGTTGCTTTTTGTCTGTCTACAATATGAAGGTCTTCAGCTGAGGATTTAATGTGATTATAATATTAGCAGTGTTTAGCAGTTCATGTAGGCTAAAGGGGAAATCTCAATGAACTGTGTAAAGCAGCAGACATGTTTCAAGTTTCAAGTTTATTTGATTTATATAGCACTTTAAAAAGTAAACAGGTTTTGCACCAAAGTGCTTCACAAAGACAGGCGCGCTTAAACACATACAAGCATAAAGACATATATGTGCATAACAGATAATTGACATGTACATATCAAAACCATTAAGCACCGTTCATAAAAAATACTTTGAGTTACAGGGTCCGAAATTTCAATTTATCTTCATGGAAACACTGGAGGTCTTCAGTCCAGTCTCAGAGCCCACCTTTATCCCCTCGCTGTCCAGTGCCCTCGTAAACCTAACGTGATGGCAGTGAACACATCACGGTACGTATATGTCAGCGCTATTTTTTTTTCCTAGGAAGCCGAAGTCACGACCCGCCCTACTCTGCCCTATTCTTACTCTAACCCTAACCAATCCAACCAACGAAGGCAACGAGTAACAGCCAATCAGAGGCAGAGTAGGGCGGGTCATGACTTCGCCGGTGTAGGAAAATAGAAATCCTAAAATAAGGTGAGTCTTGGATTCAGTTTAAAGTTTATGTTTTCAGCATGAACTTTCTCTGCCAGTTAGGTGGGCTATAAATGGTAAGTTAAGGTACTTCATGAATGTAGCCCGAACAATATTCACTGTATTCGTAGACGGAAAGTTTGTGTTTGTACTTCTATATGATTTGTGACCGCAGCTATCACTTGTCAAACAATAATAAATCCCGTTTTCTGCTCCAGCATTCCCCCAAAGAATGTATTAAATCCTAAAGCCAATTCTAAAGCCAATATATATTCTTATTCACATACAGAAACACAACTATTATTTTGCTCAAGGGCGAGTCAAAGCAGAATGTAATGTTTATAGTTTTGGTTGTGAATCTAGTAGTCATCATAAAATGCGTTTTGATTAAACTGGCATTAAAAAAAAATTACATTTAACAGGCTCAAACTTGCAAGCAAACTGGAAAAATCCACATTTTTCAGGATTTAGCCAGTTGCAAGGCGGCATCTGTTCTGTTCTTGTGTAATTGTGGGCTGGAGAGTTATGCAGGATGAAGGTTAATTTCTAACAGACGAGAAATTCTTAGCCAGGTAGCAGAGTGTGTAGTTCACCCCTGGATCACTTGTAAGGTTTAATATTCAACTCTGCACCTCTGTGAGTAGAGCAGCCTTATTTCACTAGATAGACACGGCACAGCATTGTGTTATGCATGTTGGTGTTTGATCTTTGATCTAATTTCGATTTATAGGGCTGACAGTGACAACACAATGGTCAGGACACACATGCCTGTGGTAACACTACGGCAGCTCATAGACATGAAGATGATACCATGCATCACTCTACACAGGAGGCTGACATGTTTGCATCGTGCAGTGGGTAAGAATATTGTTTTGTGTCTTTTTAAATGGGTCATTTGAAGAGCCTGGGTCTGCGCTGAGCAGTGAAATTGACTTTGACCCTGAGTACATCTGCTCAATTCTGCAGCTCTACAACTGCTCATCAGTTTGTACTATTTGTCTCTAAATTTATTCATGGAGTTTCCCCTGACTGTGATATGCTGCTCCGGGTAGACCTCTCAGATTCTCAGACTCTCAGCTGCTCACTGAATGAAATGATTATTGACTGAAATGTTACAAAATGCTTTATAACACCTGTTGACAATTGTCAAACTTAGACACCTGTGTTATTCTATTTAGTGAAATTGTATACAATTTGGAACATTTTGGAGCTTACCTTCATCAAATCATTAAATGCAATAGGAATTTGGACTGCCATGCTGTAACAAAGATGTTTGAACTGCTATCACATATTGTTTTAGGCCCTGAACCTGATGAATGAAAGGTGTTGAGCCCTGTGAGTCTGCTGTCCCTAATCCTCTCACTATATCAGCCCTTGCTCATACATAGAAAGATTAGATTTTTATTTTTAATCTATCCTGAGAATTGATGCATCTTAACTTGGTTGTTAAGTTTCTGTTGGATGTTTTTAGTTGATATGACAGGCCGTTCAAATATGACCATCCAGGACAGATAACCATATATTTTAGAGTATGGTCAGAAAACCCCAGGAACATGTTTCAGCTTTTCAGTGACAGTGATTAAACTTGATATGGACCAAAGGCTTTGAGAGGGGACAGGACTTATGTTGTAGGTATTACCACATTTGTAATTTTCTTTGTATATTGTCTCATCCACCAAGGAGCTAATGTATTTGGCACCACTAGTTCTTCTATTAATCTACAGTATTAGTTAGCAAGATTTTACTGTAAAGTTAGGCCATAGTCCAAGAAACAGTGGTACATCTTTAGGTTCTGACCTAGGATTCTTCCTTATTCTTATTCTTTCCTTATAAATATGGCACATATTATGATTAGCCCTGCATCTAACAATTCTTTTCATTATCAGTTATTCTGTTGATTATTTTCTTGATTAATCGATTAGTTGTTTGGTCCAAAAAAATGTTGAAAAATGTCAATCACTGTTTTCCCATAGCCCAAGGTGACGTCCTCAAATGTCTTGTTTTGTCCACCACAGTCCACAACCCAAAGATATTCAGCTTACTGGCATAGAAGACTAAAGAAACCAGAAAATATTCACATTTGGGAAGCTGGAACCAGAGAATTTGAACATTTTTTTCTTCAAAAATGACTCCAAACAATGAATCAATTATCAAAATTGTTGGCAATTAATTTAATAGTTGGCGTGGCAGCTCTAATTATGGCACTATGAAATTTCTTGCTTTGGCACCATTTGGTAGGAATATCAAGGATGATACTGTGGCAGACAGCAAAGCACGTTGATGCTGTTGGATCTTTGTCCTCCTTTTGATACAAAATCTGACACCTTGACTTAAGAACTTTTACAACATTGTGTCCTCTGTGAAACTTCATAGAGCTAAACATGACAAGTTTATTTTCCTTCTACCTGTAGGTGCAGTTCGATGGAGGAGCAGCTATAGACAAGCCCCCGTATTGACAGCCACACCTGTTCGTGCCCTCATAGATGAACCCATCAACATTAAAGGACGTTTCCTGACACCAAACTGTCCCGTTACAGTGTGTGCACAAATGCACAGTGAAGATGGAGACCCGTGGGAGGCATTTGCCCACTATAATACAAATGCAGATGGCACTGTCAACTGTGAGTCACACTGAGTTTTGTACTACAGTATATTCACTGTTGGATTATAATGCTTTTGTGATCATTTAAATGCCAAAAATGTAATCTCTTTACATGTTACAATTGCTGAAAAAGACACTATTGTCAACTTATAGATAAAGTTAAACTATAGTTTATAGTTAAAACTGGTTCCAATAAATATTGGAAAACAGAGTAACAGAAAACAAATATTAAAACAGGATTTTATTAAATTATTGAATAATATACAGTTACGAAATACTAAATTATTTGAAAAGAGCAGTTAAGATGAACAAAGTGTTTGCAGTTGTGATTTAATTATAGTTGTAAATAATGGCTGATGAAAGTTACAAGTTTAGATTTAATCAGTTCATTGTGTGGGCACCTTTTTAGAAATCAAATGATATTAACAGGTTAACCAGTTAGGCTGTTGATTTAGTCTCTTCTCCCTCTGTGTCCTTTTGTCTCCAATAGTGGCCAGGGACCATTCAGTCGGGGGTTCATATTTGGGCTGTGAGCCAATGGGACTCTTCTGGGCACTGCAGCCGGCTCCGGGGGCACGAGAAGGTTTGAGGCAGGTGGAGAAAAAAGGCTCACTGAGAGCTGAACAAGAGTATTTTGAAACTAACTCTCAGATTTATCACTGTTTAGCACTGAAACTTTACTACTACAAGCACTATTTCCCTCTATCCCTCCAGCCTCCACCTGTAATAGAATTTAGGTTCATTTGAATACAGCATGTCTGTCAAATCTATAAGAGTTCATCTTCCTTTAATTGTTGTGAATCCCAGGATCTGCTCACACAGATTTGTTCTTGAACATTACCGGAGTGGAGCCACGCTGCCGAACTCAAATGCTTGTTATTGTTGCCAAAAATAGTTAATAATTGATGAGAGTTTCCTGACATAATTGTGCTCTTTTCACACAGGCTGAGGAAAAAAAATGTAGAGACCCCATACGTGGTGCACATGTCCTTACTGGAGGGCCATGTGTCACCCAGTGAGCGACAGAGTCCTGAGCTGGCTTCTGTGACTACTGAGCGCTGGTATATGGCACCAGGTGTAAAGAGAATAGACGTTCGCCAAAATGGAGTTGTAGGAACGTTATTCTTACCGCCCGGTGAGGACACGATTTTAAGCATTCACTCACAGATTTCAAGATTTGCCTGAAAAAGTAGTGTCCTCTCTGAACAGCACCTCTTGCACCAATTCCTGGCAGGTCCAGGCCCGTTTCCAGCCATGCTGGACATGTGGGGGATGGGTGGAGGACTAGTAGAGTACCGCTCCGCCCTGTTTGCATCCCGGGGCTATGCTAGTCTTTCCCTCGCCTACTTTGGACACAAAGACTTACCTGCCCCACAAAATACCTTCAACGTTGGTGATGCATATTTCAAGGTAAGATAGGATGCAGGCTTCATGTTATCTTATGCTGTGTTCATTGTTTTCTGCAACACTCACTGAGAGGGGTACAGCAGCGATTTACCATTGCACTTCCATAAAGTTGGTGGACTTGTTGGAGACAGATTTTAAAAAGAACGATCAAAATTGAAGCAACAGAGGCTGCGATATCCTGACTTCTAGTCGCTAGTAAGGCTCAAGCTCCAAAAACACTGGCTCCTACATTGCCCTCAGTAGCGTCCTTTCATTGGGCCCTCTCTCCCTAAATGTCCACTTCTTTCTAACTCCAAAAATTCTTTTGTAAATCTTTTCATTAAAAATTTAAAGTTTCACACCCAAGCTGGTTTTCACAAGCTGAGCAGTACTCCTCATGACGTGTAAACTGAACTTTGTGTGTAAAATTGGTGGAGTGCCCCTTTAATAAATGCTTATATTTCCCTTAAAATATCTCATTTGTTCTGTTTGGACAGTCAGCTTTCCACCTACTTCAAGATCACCATCAGGTCTGTGCCGACAGAATTGGGATCATTGGTCTCTCCTTTGGAGTCTACTTGACTCTTCGAATTGCCACTCAGATTGGTGTCAAAGTACGTCAGAAAGTTCAATGTCTGTTGTTAAATTTTACAGTCTGATCAACACATAGCCCGCACCTTTTTATTTAGAATATATAGGTATGAAAACAACATAACTGAATGTCTGGAAATAGAAAGTTAACTGTACATTTGATTATGTTTTGTGAGTTTGACTAACATAGGACGAGGATCATTTAATTGAAATTCACAATTTATGTCCTCTCCAGCCATCCTGTTTGATTTGTATCAACGGCCCAGTAGGAAGTGCCATCAACCTCTCAGACCCAGATGGCAGGACTAAATGTTTTGAAAGGTAAATTGTAATTTAAGATTAAACTTATCTCTTATGATGTGTGATACTTTAGTCTAGACTCAAGTACTTAGAGGCTAATTGTTAACTGATTGTTATTCTAAATGTCTTATTGGTTGAGATCTTTAAAACTCTTTTCTGGAATATAACCTGGATTTTGTAAATTTGCCATCTGAGTGACGCCTGAGTATCGTTGAGGTTATTTTCAACAATTTGGGGACTGATCTTTCACCAAAGACTGAAAAAAATGATATGATTTCATTTATTCTGTTAAATTCTCTTTGTAGTGCTGATAAATATTGGTCGTATGATGATCAAGGACATGTCAGTTTTAGAGATATCTCCTTGCCTGCAAACATTTCCCCTAAGAGCAAAGTGAAGGTGATGTGAAAGACTTAACAGACCACCAAGACACACACACACACACACACACACATAAAGATCAAAATAATGTGCATATCAATATTTTATATCAATGAGACGTCTGCTTCAGAATGATCTCCTTTTTTTTTTTTTTTTTTGCAGATTGAGAATGTTGCCTGTCCATTAATGTACATAGTGGGTGAAGATGACCTGAGTGCTTCGAGCAGTGAGAACGCAAACCTGGTAGATTGTCTTATTTTCCTTTTATTTCCAACATTACACATCATTGATCTTAGCAAGCATTTATTGTGTAATACCGGTTAGACAAGAACACACACCGTAAGCTGTGATGTACACTTCATTGTTCTCATATGCAGTTGTTTGAGGGCTGTTACAGTTACAGTTGTTAAATCACAATTTTCCTGGTCATCAGATCGAGGAGACCCTGAGAGCTGCAGGTAAATCCCACCTGTTTACCTGTTTGTCATATCCCGGTGCTGGGCACCTTATTGAACCGCCTTACTCACCAAACACAAGAGCGTCGCTGTGGAGCGTCAAACCAAAAAAACGTGAGCTTTATCCCAGAACTACATTTTGAGTGTACCCAGATCCCATTGTATACTTATTACATTTTATCTGTGAGACCCTTGATTGTAATATTAAGTTGGACTGTAATGACAAGTAATAACAACTAAAATGCTGCCCTGTCTTGTTTCTCCTGCAGTCATCACTCTATGGGGAGGTCACCTCGCACCCCACGCTGCTGCCCAGGAAGATGCCTGGAAGAAAATTCTGGATTATATGGAAAGTAATCTGAGGGGGTGAGGTCTTGTTTTATTTGAGTGCTGAACATGCAGAGAGCGTGCAAGTTTTGTTTTTAGATGCAAAGCACCTCCTGCAACTGTCTTGTAACTAATTCAAAAACTGACAAGCTCACTCACTCACATTTAGCAAGTTGCAGATCCTCCACAAGGGGGAGATGTTTAGTCATTTATACGTTTTATACGCTGCACAATCAATTTGGCTGATGTGCATCAAAATCTTCTCAGACAGCCAGTAGTCAACAGTCAGTCCCACCAAACATAAAATATACAGTTTCTGTGTTCCTCAGGTTTTTAATGGGTTATAATAGGTACACATGCGAACTATTTATAATGGTAGTTTGGGCACGAAGAGTTCATGGCATGCTGAGGTGACCATGGCGATGAGGGTAATGAACTCTTGGAAGTCAATCTCCAGGTCTCTGTTCTGGTCGAGGTCTGCAAAGAGCTGATCCAGGGTTTCGTTCTCCTGGATTTTCTGTTCATTCAAGTAGAATGAGAGATGAAACATTTACAGGTGATTGACTATAATTTAACACAACTTAACTAACTTTTAACAAAAGTCTGTGGCCACGCTTGCAACACCATGAGGTTGCAATGCTCATTAAACGCCAGGAAACAAAATGGATGGATACTGACGGTGGTGACAGAGGAATGTTGTTAGTTTATCCTCTGTACAGTTGCCATTTTATGATATCTCAGACTTCGCTGGTTAGCACAGAATCATTGCTAAACACAAGCATGCTGTAACTTAACAGTTGAACGTGTACTAAAATGTTATTTCAGCATTAAGCCAAAAGTATCTTTGGCTGGTCATCAGATGTTGATGTATCTTGTCATGAAGCATCCAGTATTGTCATGATATTTCACTCTTGACTAGTGTTGGACCAACAACCAACAGTATCAAAGCATTAGTGCAGTTTTTCCTCAACACATATTTGAACTGTGGCACAGGGCTTTCTCTAAGCAGACATGAAAATGACACATCTATGTTAAAGGTCCATTAACTGTAAGTTGTTTTTATGAGGCATTATACTGTAAAGTGCTGCCATAAACATGCCAATTTGTACACTTTGAGATCCATAACTTACCATTATGAAATGACTCATCTCATTGTTGATAAGCGCCTTAAGCTCTGCTTTCTTCAGCTTGCATTTATTACCCGAGTATTTGTGAAACACCTGGATAATGGTGACCATGCTGCTCTCCAGTTTTGACATATGCTTTGAGGCCTGCAACAAACAATTAAAATCCATTTCCATTACATAGGAATGTGTTTTACTCCCTCATGAAGATGTGATAGAGATATTTCTCTTTCTGTATGTTTTTTATATATAAAATACACTGTAACATACCTACATCATGTTATATTATTATCATATATGAATAGATCACAAATGTATAAAATAAACATTTAGCCTGTCTTACCTCCATCTGAAGAAACTCTTCTGTCTTGTAAGAATCCTAAGTGCAACTGATGGCTCACCCAGCTGTGCGTTGACTGCCTCGCCCAGTTTACTGTGGACACTAAACTGTATTGATCAACCACATGAAGGCTTCTTTTCTGAAATGGACTGTGTAATGAACTAATGGATATCAGTGGTCAGAACCCTGACTGTAAACACTATTTACTAAAATGCATCATTTGACAGTAATCAAATTTCTCCATTTCACTTCGTGTGTGTGTGTGTGTGTGTGTGCGTGTGTGTGTGCGTGCGCGTGCGTGCGTTTCATTTTGGGGCCACCACTTAAGTGCAGTCCACAGTGCTGAGATTTCTGTAAACTTCAGTGGATTCTTGATTATTTCCAGATAATATCTTGCTTACTCAGCAGACAAAAATGCACAATGCCTACAGACTGCATCATATGCCTCCGATGGATTTTCATTAATAATACTTTTATGCGCTCAAATAATATCTTGAGCTTGTGAAATTATGTTCAGATATAATATTTAAAGTCTTTAGCTGCATTTGTAAATCTGTGGGATAAAAATTAGGCCATTAGTTTGTGAATGTGTAGATAAGATTTGTAGTTGTTGAAAATAAAACATAATGTCAAAAAACAATCGTGCACTCATATTGACGGTGACATTACGCACAGAGAGAGAAAAAAAGAGATGCCTTTATGAACATCTGAGTAGAGATTTGAAGCAGAAAACTGTTAAACTCAGCAATCAAATCTAACAATGCAACTAGCACTTAACAATGAGTTTATAGTCTTAAGAAACAGAGACTAAGGATAGCTACTGCTGAGCTGTGGCTCCACTTTTAAAGAACTAAAATGACCATCACAGAACGTCACAGTAAAATGTGATTATATAATATAGAAACAGCCAAAGCTGGATGCACTCTGAAATATGAACAAAATGCCAGTCTTAAATGTCTGCCCGTATACACTTTGTACATATACATGTACACACTGTACATCCATATAACAGTGTGCTCAACAGAGGCAGACAGAGAGGAGAATGTTTCCTCTTTCTTCTCCGTTATAGTTTGGAAATATGATTACTGGGGTTTAATAGATTCGCTAAGTTATTGCATTTGTGGGCAATATGATTTGGGAAAGTAGATGTAATTTCCTGACAATAAGCCACCACCATCTACGTTCCTTAGAACTGCAGAGACTCTAAATTACACACAGAGGAGAGTCATAGCAACCTCACATTATACTGTATTCACATTGACATGGATAAATACAGTAACTGCAATTTTTAATTTGCAAGGTTGAAAGTATGAAATGAAACCAGTTTCTAAAAAGTTGTGTCATCCTTAACTGAAAAATGGGTAAAAGGGCTCATAAGCACTGATGTGGTCCTTGGTAATAACTGAACTGAAACTGGCAGTTTGACGGTTTGTTAATTTCTTGGTTTTATATACAGCATTTCCTGTTAAGACAAGGTATCAGGAGGTATTGCAGGGAGAAATTATTCAAGTGGTGAAAGTGGTAGTGATGCTCATTTTACTCATTTAATGTGCATTATGTTGGATTTAGTGAGTGATTCTGACGATATGACCAAAAACCACAGCATTTGCAGTCCACTTTGAGGGGGCTGAATAGGTTATTGTTCTTATATAACAGTATAACAAAAAACATTCTGTACATTAACTATGCACTTGTTGTGATATCATTGTTTGGAGAGGACGCCCCCAAAGCAAAAAATCTCACCCAAAGCTCCAAAAAGAGAAGAGAGGAAGAGCCTATTTGCTGATTAGTGACTTTGTGCTTCAAAATGTGGCGTTTTAGAGGCCATGAGGCCTGTATGAAAATTATTAGAAAGGGAGGTCAGAAAAGGGGAGAGGGTCTCACCTCAGGTTTGTATTTTATTTCTGCCATCCCTTGTGAGAGTTGGTGTACCGAGAAGAACATCAACAAGATGGCTTTAATTTTCACTCGGGGTCATTGATGCCATGTGCAGAGGAAACAATCGCGCCTCTATACACACCATCACACTTGTGAACACTTAAATCAGACAGTAAACAATCCCTGTGCAATAACCGTGTATTACCAATACATCAACTACTTATATATGCAAATCACATTCAGTTCATATTCAAATTGTATACATACACAGTATATATATTAGGCTATATGTTTCAAAGATGTGTATACTGTATATATATGCATATACTGTACATAACCCACTGTATGCACCTAAAGTAACTAATTACATTAACCAGATTATTTGCACTACTGTATAAATAATTTACAGTGACTGACCTGTATAGACATTGTATGTATGTTGTTATCCATTGTTGTGTGTGTGTATACTTTATATTTTATTTATTTTTTTTATAATTTTTTATTTCTTCTTTTTACACCTACTTGTCTGTACATAATCTGTACATAGGTCGTGACGTTTCGACTATTTCCGGGTCCAAACCGGTCCAAGACTCTCGTCTTTTGTTTTTTTGTGTGTTTTTTTTAAAGATCTCTATTGAATTTCACATCATTAAAATTTACAAAAAACCTTGTTGTTGTTGCTACATGTTTATGGCTGCTTATCTCTGTTAGTTTCTTCATCAAATCAAATGTTACCAAACACAAACTTCTCTTATTTATCCCATAGCTGGTGCACGTGAAGGCGTACCAGGGCATTATATATGACGCTTAATGGGTTTACCATACTAGTAAAATCCGTGGTGGTGACACTTACGATTTCTGACCTGGAAAGCTGCACTTGAACGCACCGCGGCTACGTTTCCTGTTGTCTCTACCTTGAACAACATGGTCACCGTGAAATCTCCGGGTGTGCGCCTGTCTGGACCTTGTGGCTGTCGGCCTAGATGTGAGAGGAGCGTCCGCCCTTCCTCCAGTAGGAAACTCGCACTGACGTCAAGAAACCAGAGCAGGCAGATTTGTGTTAATGAAGAGCTTGATACCACTGTTTTACTGCACACCTGAAACTCGACGTCCTCTCACGTTCCCGTCACACCAAACTATCCGTGTTTGTTGGCTGCAGCTCGGACAGGAAAACACAGCTACACCGAGAGAGACAGACGAGAGGAAAATAAGCAGTGAATAACCTGGTTTTTGGTAAGATTTCAGTCGTTTCACGGCACTTTTGCTCCCTGACGTTTAAATTCCTCTGCTGCGTTATCTAGTTAACCTCATAACCGGGACGTTATGAGCATGAACAGTAATATTGTTGACTAGACTAAAGCTGAATGCTGTTGCAAGTCAAAATAACTAAATTGGCATTATTTAGGTTTCATAAACGCCCGTGTTTCCACCCTTAGAGAACATATAGCAGCTGCAGTGTTACTTTAACATTACTAACAGCCCTCAGCAGTGTGTAGGTGGCACTCAGTCATCACTTTCCACAGATCTTATTGTGTTTTTTTTCTCTCCCATTGTGTGACTATTTAGAAGTTGTGCATACTTTCTAAAATATTTATTTGAAATTTTGGATTACTGATGTGTTTTTTTTTTTTGGAGAACGATGTGAAGCAGCCAGTCCACCAGACAGTTGACTTACAGCAGATATACTGTGCGGGTTCAGAGCTGCAAAAACCACATCCTTCCCTCACAAGCTTGTCTTTTTTCAGAAATGCCCTGTTTTCATTTTGAGGCTATATTTAGCTCAGCGTGTGCAAGCGTGACCTGCCTCTCTCTCACACATATACACACACACACACACACACACACACACAGTCATGTTTCCATCACTTCAGAGGACATTACATTGACTTACATTTCACCATAACCACCACATGACTAACCCATAACCCTAAACTAAGTCTTCACCCTAAAATTAATGATTTACATTAAGGGGACTTGCTTTTTGTCCCCATAAGGGAGGCGAGTCCCCACAACATGAGGAATACCTGGACCGCACACACACACACACACACACACAGTTTCCATCTCTGATGTGACAAAAACTCTCTTCCTCGCCTCTGTTCAGGCATGGCTGATCTGCTGAGGCTGCTGCTCCGGGTGGCTGAGAAAGCGGCTGACGTGGCTCGGGTCTGCAGGCAGGAGGCTCCCCTCTTTCAGCTCCTCGTTCAAGAAAAAACCGGAGATGACAAGAACAAGAAGTTCGTCCAGGACTTCAAGACGCTTGCGGATGTTGTGATCCAGGAGGTGATCCGACATGACGTTGGCACTCAGGTACGAGGAATCGTTGTCACGTGTGAAATGAGCTGCGAGTGGACCGAGTGGCGGCTTTTTAATTCACGTCCTGTCTGTTTCTTTGTTCAGTTCCCCGAAATGGTCGGCTTCATTCACGGAGAGGAGTCCAACAAGTTTGAGAACGGGCTTGGTAATTACTTAATATCGCACTTCACACAAGAGATTCAAGAGGATTCAGGAGCTTTTATTGTCACATGCACAGCAACACAGCAAATATAATAAATATTTACAATTATAAAAAACAGGAGAGAGAGAAGAGAAAGATAAGAGACGAATTAAAGTATATACAAATATATATTGTATTGTACCTTGACGCGCGGGTGCGGTATTGCAAATAAGTGATAAACACTACATTGTAATTTGTTTACTTTGGATGTAAACAAAATACTTTATTCTGGGATATTCTGGGCGTGCCACCGCTCATATGATCAGGGTCAGTTAGGATAATTTGTGAGTCCCTGTGCTCCTGCAAAAGTTCTCTACAAAGGCTGACATTCAGATTCATAACTTTAGTTGTTTATCGACTTGAATTGTTCTTTTTCGGGGGGCATTTATATGATAGCCGACATTAGGGAGAAGGCAGGAAATGAGGGGAGAGAGAGAGATTGGGGGGAATGACCTGCAACAGAAGCTGCCTGGTACAATCGCAGTTGTTATCTGTTTAAAAATATGACCACACAAGATTAATAAGCGCTGTGTAATAATCAGTCCACCTTCATATAGGCAGACTAAATACTAGAAGTCATCTGTGCTCTGTTCTAAAGTAACCACATGAAACCTCACTGAGTCTGTGTCACGCAGGAGAGAGTGTGACGGTCACAGTGTGCGGCACAGAGGAGGAGACTGCCGCGCTGCTGGCCACTGTGCTGGACGGCAACCACACAGCGGCGTCTCTCCTGGCGCGTGCCATCCACCAAGACCCAGCGACGATTGACGCCAACACCGACGGTCTGACGGTGCCCCTCAGCCCCTCCGAGCTCGGCATCTGGATCGACCCCATAGGTGAACGGCTTTGTATTTTCCTTGCTGCTGCGGTGAACTTATTCAAGCGGCACGCTGCAGAGAGCAGAGCTGTATACATGAATGTCTGTTTGTCTCTTCATATTTTTTTTTAAATTAAGATGCCACCAGCCAGTACATAGAGGGCCGAGAGGAGGTGCTGGAGGAGGGCCACCTGTCTCCTTCAGGTCTGCACTGTGCTTTGGTTCTGATCGGGGTTTACCTCCGGAGCACGGGCGAGCCCGTCATGGGCGTCATCAACCAGCCGTTCAACCACAAAGATCCAGCAAGTGGAGGGTAAGTTAAACAGCAGAACAGGCGACACAGAAACATTTCCTCTTCCTCTAATGAGCAGAGTGTTTGCTGCAACCAGAAACATTCAACCAGCAGTCGCTGCATTTATGTACAACATTACAGGCTCTTAAAAAATCATATGAGACGGTCTTATTAATTTATTAGACCTCCTTAATCATATGTAAGTGTTTTTAGCTTTGTACTAGAAATACACGACCTCACATTCATCCAGTGATGAGTCTGACCAGATACCTCACACGCCAGATCAATCATCAGACTGTGGGGAGTCTTTAGATAATGAGGTGACTCATGAAACTCCTGAACCTTTGTGAAACACATATGAGATGTTTTGAAATTAGAAAACTGATTTTGGTGGTTACCGCAGGTAAGGAGAAATTTGTCAATATGTTCGACAGACATGTTTTTCCAGATTTTGTGAGGATGTTTTTTTCTCTTGTGTGTCTCCCCTGATGTAAAATATTCCACTGATTATTTGTGTTCACAGCTGGACGGGGAAGCATTTCTGGGGGGTGTCCTCTGGCGACGTCAATGTCTGCTCAGTGTCCCGGCCCAAAGACGGACCTGCAGGCGGGCGAGGGCTGTCGGCGGTGCTGAGCTCCAGTGAGAAGCAGGTGGTAAAGGAAACCCTGACCTCGCTGTGCGGCCCCGACAAGCTGATGTACGCCTCAGGAGCCGGCTACAAAATCCTGTGTGTCATCCATGGCCTGGCTGACGTCTACGTCCTCTCAGAGGGAAGCACCTTTAAGTGGGACTCCTGCGCCCCTCACGCCCTGCTCCGAGCCCTCGGAGGGGGAGTGGTGGACCTGACAATGAGTTTACAGTCCAGCTCTGCAGCGCAGGATCGCCAGGTAGAACTGACCTATCACCAGCCTTACACCGAGGGTAAAGGCGCAGACCGCTGGGCGAATCACGGAGGCCTGGTGGCTTATCGAGACTGTTCTCAGCTCTGCAGCGTCATCAGCGCTCTGAAAGGCAAGCTGTAGGTCAAAGCTGAGTGGATGTAATCAACACGGGCTGACGCACTTATTGTTGCATATATGATCATATTCATGTTTTCTATATTAGAGGAAAGTTAGCTTGGAGCATAGGATGAAATATTTTAATTATAAATAATACTGTCTTGTTTTTAACCAAATATATATGCAAGTGTATATAAGACAAAGTAAACATCAGGTCTGAGCTAAATAATATTTGCAAATACTGTTTGCTCTTTAGTCTTAATCAGTTGTTCCCAAACTGGAGGTCGGCCCCAGGGGGAGAAATGTTAAACAGAACTTCAAGTGTGACTTGAATGAGTCTGATTCAATTTGGGAACGATTTAAACGATCCAGCTCTGATGCTGGTAATCAAGGTTCAGGTTTGCAATATTTGTTCGGAAAGCAAAACAACACGTAAAGTGCGAGAAAAGAAAAACAGGTGATGCGTATCCATCATGTCAGTCGTATCCAAAATATGAAGAAGCATCAACTTTCTCTCAAATTCATAGTCAATAAGCCAAGAGAGACGTGTGTCGGAAAAGAAACATACAGTTCACGTTCCCAATATTGTCATCAGTTATTAAAATGTAATGAATTGATACATTGAGAAGTGGGGATCAAAGTGAGACATGAAAGTTTAGGAACAACTGGTGTACATCTTGATGGGATGGGAGGTACTCGTTACAGGGGGGCAGTGAGATAGAAGGAAAGTTTAGACAATCATGAGAATGTTTTTTGGAGTTTTACTATAATCACCTATGAGTGATCACAATTCAATTTGTTGGCTTCCTCCTAGCAGCTAAAACGAGCTTTATTTGTGAACTGTTTAACCCAGGCCTGAGAAGCATTTATTAAATATTGCTAAGCTTTGTAACGGTTTGTCTACATAAATAGAAGTTATCATAGTGAGAAGAAAGAGTGCTCACTGCTGGACAGCTGAGGAACGCTTCACTGCCAGAGGAAAGGTAAACGTGGCGTCACAAGACTGCTTCTCTCTCTCTGATGTTTCCTGGATGTAAAGGAGTCTAAATTGTAGCTATGAAAAGTGAAAACTTAATTAGACCGTTTAACCTGTAAAAGGTTATAAATAAGTCAAGTGAGTGAATGAGACTCAAATCGAGCTGTGTGCAGGAATCTGCACCTCTCTGAAACAACTCCTTGTAAGGATCAGAGGGATACACATGCCCTGCCCTCTTTCCAGGGCTATAGCTCCATTAGTTAATAAGGTCAGAGAATGGAAAAGCCATTTGAGGTAAAACAATGATACAGAGAGCCCTTTTCAGCAGGGGTTTACAGTAAAATGAAATATTGCGCCAGTTTGAGGGGTTGGACCTAGTCGAGCTCCTCTTAGGGCAATTCTTATCAAGATGTTTTCAATGTAGATATGCATAACCTCACTTTCATTGTCACTGTGTGTTTTAAAAATAACTTGGGACTGTTTCGTAACTGAGAAATCATTCATGTACTGAGCACAAAACAGAACAAACCTTGTGCATATAGGAAATCATCTTTATTTTGTAAACCAGAGAAAGCGGGGGAAAGAAACCCAACAGTGAAATCTTAAAACTGTTTTGCCAGCCAGGGAACTCGCCTCATAACTCCCTACGAAAAAACCCTGATGATTGTCAGATATTTTTTGCAATATTTCTGCATATTCTGTTTAAAAAACTTTAAATGAAAACACAAAAAAAAAAAAAAACAACTGAAGTGTTGGCTCTTCCATTGTCTTCTTGGACTTCGAACTGCTACCTTTTTTTTTTTTTTTTTAACATACAGCACTGTACATTCTCAAGTCAAGGTGGACGTGTGGAAAACAACGCACTCTGCTTATCGTGGTTACAGCTGTGGGTCCAGTTTCCTAGACACGGAGTGAAGGAAGTCTTTGACAGTATGTCATGGTACAAAAACCGTCTTAAAAATGCAGATAAGAACAAGGCCTTAATGAGTATGTAAGAAGAAAAATTGCACAAATTGAAAACAAATCTTTAATAAATCCACTAAAAAGCAATTAATCCAAGTAATTTTTCTGGATTTATCTCATTCTGCCACCAGTAAATCTGAATTTAACCATTCCCCCTTTGAGGAGCCCTCATGGCTCTGGCATGGCTTTTTAATCTTCCTTTAAGCTATCAAATAGTCCCTACCAGAAAAACCTAAATCAAGGAATATTTTTACCTTAATTTGGTCAATTCTTAGTCCAATTTTAGTTCACCACTGCTTGATCCATGTCTGGGAAAATGGTAAAATAGGTACAGGAGAAAAAAAAAAAAAAGCAATTTGACACATGAAGAGAAACATGGCAAACTTAACGTCCTGCTTAAACAAAGGCTCATCTTTATAAAGCTACCACACAAACCCACATTATGCATCACAATGCCATATAATATTTCTGATAGTTGGGCTTTCTCCAGAGTGGTAACCGGTCATGCAATTCAAAAGATGTTTTTTGAAAAATTGTCACTCCTTTTAAACTTCAAAATTCTGCAAAAAAAAAAAACAAAACACAAAAAACTTGTTTTGCAAATGAGCTGTTAGCCGAGCGAGCTACACCTCCTACTCAGCTGCAGCTGGAGGAGTCTGGTTCGCGATAAGTCACTGATGACTGTTCAAAAGCCCTCTGATGTTGTAACTGGGGTGGGTGTGCAAATTAACACAAAAGAACAAAAAATAAATGTCTATAAAAAAATAGCTGCTATCAATTGCCTTATCACACAGAATTGCCATTTCACTCTCACAATCTTCACATATCAGGTGTAAACAATAACTTAAATTAAGCTACGCTGAAAAATAAAAATGTCATTTCTATGCAAGAACCAGTTATTAGTTTTGAGACTCCTTCATGTTGTTACATACAGCGACGCAGGGAAGATAAAAAGGAAATCAATTGTTTGCCCTTAAATAGATTTTCTGTTTATGGGTGACATTGACATTTTGAAAGCTGAATTCTGCCCCAGGTGGAAGTTTTTCTTTAATTATAAGCAGCCGGGAGCCAAAAGAGGAGACCAGAGCTTTAAAAAAAAAAAGATAATTTTGAGTGTAATAACCAGGACGGCTGGAAACAAATCTGATGAGCTCTACTCACTCAGGGGAAACGCTCCTATTTTGAATTAATTTTTCTAAAGGTAGTGTTTTGTGTAGAGGAGTGTAGAAGTCATGGCTTAACATGCCGAAACACATCATGGCTGGCATAAAATGGCACTAAACCAGAAGAACACCCTTTCAGGAAAATGGTGTCAAAACTGGAACGCTACATTTTCTTCAGCTTGAACAACTATAAGAATTTGCTGTAGCAACTGCAACATTATATAATATCACATAATGATGAAAACAACCAAAAAAGAGAAAGTGCTGATTGAAAAAAAAAAAAAAAGCAGACAGCACTGCGAGTTTAAATTCAGCTCAACTCTGCTTCAATATTTGAAAATTTTCACAATTTTCTATGTCGACCTCACATCAGTTAATTTAAGACTCAGGTGGCTCGAAACCGTCGTAACTTAAACACCAGAAGGCAGACGTGTGGTTATACAGTGGATCAACAGGGGGCAGTACAGGCCAATCCTACTGTATCTTTTGAACCCTGGTGGAGAAAAATAGCAACCTTTCAAAATGTCAAAGCATCACTTCTCAAAGCAGCTCGACTGGGGTTCAACATTAAAGATCACCACTGAACTAATTCCTGCTGTTACATCTGAACCTGTGCTGTAATTATTGTCAATCTGGAGCTGAAACAATGAACAGCAAGCAGATTTAGCATGTTTGAATCAGTATATCTCACAACAACAACAACAACAAAAAAAAAAAAGCCCTTCTATTATTTTTCGTGTCCAGATTTTACATCTCAACTACATCACAGGTTCACCTTCGCCTCTTCTGAGGACAGATGTTCATCACTTGTGACTGGGCTTCTTCTGTCTTGTCATTTAAAGACTAACTTTTGTGTCTCACTGAGCAGATGTGATTCTCTGGTAATCACAACACAAATCCAATCTTAATATAACCAAGTCTGAATGAATAGACATGTGACATGGCCAAATTTTAAAGTAATAACTTTAGCAGAATACTTTTTCCTTCTTAGAGGTTCTGTGATATCTAAACACTGAAAATGAACCTTTTCTTTGTGAGCACAAATTTGTCATTTCTCCACTATAGAAAAATCCAATTATTATACTTTATATTAATGAAAAGTAGTAGGAAAAACACAAATGCTAGATGTCTCAATGGATCCTTAATGCTGGAGGTTGACTGCATGTGACGTCCACTGAGGTATGTATACAGAAATATCGTTTTTGCCTTCTCTTGCTGTCTGTACGGCTACTACCAGAGAACCACACCACTGATTTTCCTGGGAAAACCTTGGCAGCCCTTCAAAATGTGCTGCTATGTGTACAGACATGATTCTGCAGATGGTAAAAACTACTACACATTTCAGTAAATCTGATGTTTTTGTAAATTTAGAGTAGGGCTTGGCTGGTTTGGATTTATTCTTGGATCTGGAAGCAGATCCACAAGCCTCTAAACATGAGTAACAAAGACACGGTGAAGCTGCCCAGATCATTATATTCTTCATGTTGATTATGGTGCTCCGTAAATCTGTCACTCCAATGTCTTAAACTAAGCTTACGCAAAACGTTAACAACAAAAGTGAGAGAACTTAAGTGATAAAATGCAGGTGAATAAAATCATGCATCGCAGGATTTGGCAGGAAATTATGAAAGGAAAACGTTTCATTACAGCATCCTGATAAGGATTTCAATGCCAAGGCTACAGTTGTCTCAAAGACAAACAAAACAGTAAGGTGAACTGAGAGGTAAAGCACCATCACTGCCACCTCTTAAACCCTCTTTCAATACTTTGACTCAGTCAACTGGCTCCTCCTCTTGATCCAGTCTCTCTCTCTCTCTCTCTCTCTCTCTCTCCTCTCTGACCGATCCGACCGCAGCCTCCTTGGCATGCCAACAGGCAGGCGAAAGACAAACATGGCCATTATTTATTGTGTCCCTGTGTTGCTAAGTTGTTGCACTGAGAAGTCAACAGACTTCACCTCTGGAAGGGTTTACGGACCTTCTTCCTCCTTCTAGGGGGTTTGCCACTCTCAGCCCACGTTTCGCTGGACTCTGGCCGTTGACCCCCCGGCATGTAGAAACCCGTCTGGCTTGGTGGAGGGGAGAACGGGGGCGCTCCAGCACCAGGTGGGTGATGAGGGGGCGGACCTGAGGGGAAGAAGCCCCCATTGGCAGCCATGTCATTAGGAGGTCCTCCCTTGAAGATGCGGTTGAAGAAGTCCTGCAAGTCTGCAGGGTTGGTTGGACCTGTGGCGTCTGAGGGCGTCCTGAAAGTAAGCATTGGAAAGTTCAGGGATCGTTTGAGTAAGAGCCTCAAGGTAAATGATACTGTTTATTTCTGCTTAGCTGTTGACAATCTGCTTCTTTGGATGGTCATGTGGCAACAGCATATGAGCACAGTAAATTAGGGATAAGAGAAAAGACATTTGGAATGGAATAATAATCAATTTGACCATAAAGTATCTGTTATCATTATTATCCCAACAAGACAAAACACAAATGCTTCTCCTACACCACCCACAGCAGGAAGCTTGGAAATATACGGGGGGCGGGGGGGGGCAAAAGTTCCCAGAAGCCATTAATAGCACGAGAGTAGGGTGTAGTTATCAGATTTGCTGCTTGCTATTTGGAACTGAAAGGAAGATTTACCACTGTGGAAGAAATCCAGGAAGAAGGCTCTGGACACAGTAACAAACAATGACTGCAGGAAATCTTTCCAGCAATGGGACAAGTGTATTTCATCTCAAGGAGAGTACTCGGAGGGGGATTAGAAAGGTACTGCTGAAAGATTCATAATGACAGTTTTTTGTTTTTTTTTAACACTTCCAAGAATTTTTGGGCACCCTGTTATACAATTACATATTACAGTGGAAGGAGTCAGCAGAGACCAAAAACAGGTGATGGAATTCCTTTTTTTTTCCCTAAGAAAATGAATTTTGCAATGAAACATTGCATCTTTTTCCTCTTTCCTCCATTACAGTACTGTATGTCCTAATTTTGTTTTAGCAACTGATCTTCATATTACCACATGCCAAAAAGGAAGACTCTAGTCTGCCGTTGGTGTTTGCTTCATATTCTTAAACAGGAAAACCATGACAGATGTTTCTAGAAAGTCAAATGCTCCAAAACTGTCAGCCGAGATCAGCTTCTGAATGAATCTGTGGCAAAATGTAGAGAGGAAGAGCTGACAGATGATAACGTTCACCTGAGGGGACGTACCTGTGTCGCGTGGTGTTGCTGTTGTTCTTTGAACCAAAGGAGATGTGATACGGCACACGGTGTGTGTCGGGAGAAATGCCTATTCTCTGGCAACCTGCCCACTCTGAAACACACAAGCATCACCACAAGTCACACAGAGATAAATTATGATTAAAAAAATAATCTGAAAGTGTGCTCTGAAGTTTTTCTTTCAGCTGTCGACACAGATGTCGAGTGAGGTGGATGAGCTCGTGTTTTGGTATTGATGAGCGGGACAAAAGCTGGCGTTCACCTGTAATATCGTAGACCTTGCCATCCATACAGGCAAAGTATGTGATGCGTAGGCCCAACATGCTGGACTCCGCCCACAGGTCTCCCTCCTCAGCGCTATGGTAACGGTTGCATTCAGCACAGAAGCGGGCCTCAGCTGGTTCACGATCCATCTCGAACCGCCTGCGCGCGCACACACACACACAACAGGTCGTGAAGGAAACACGACTGCGGCGACAGTCTACTACACAAGACAGGATTCAGCTGTGTGTAATGTTTAACTTCAGGCTGAGGAAATGTTTTACGCTGATGCAGTTGGGTGGGGTTGGCTGTGTGGCGACATACTTGTGCTTGCCTTCACACTTGGTACACATCATGGTGTTCATGGCTTCCTTCAGGTCGTCCTGCAGTTTAGTGAGAAACTCATTCATGGACTTGGAGAGCTCAGTTGCTGCCATGCGCTTCCTGTGTGGGAATAAAACAAGACTGCTTGGTGATGTGTCGCAACATTACGAAAATCAAACACGCTCTAAATCAATATTCAATTTCAGGTGAATTAACATGAATCATCTCAAAAGAAACAACAAACCTACAATATTTCCAGTAATTTATTTGTAGGATAGACATAGAAATAGAAATGTTACTATTGTCCATATATGGAAAGTGAAGGAAACTTTTTTTTTAAGTCAGAACACAACTATAATGCAAGGCCAGCTGGACTTTAAGTGTGAGGGACTCCTCAGTACAGTATTTACAAATGGAAGAAAATGAATGTAGAGCTTAGCTTACTAAATAATCATGTTTTGGTTGCAATAACTTTATCCTTTTTTTAAAAAAATTGTATGTATCTTTTGTCCTGTGATACTCACAACTCATACTCTCGTCGTGTCTCTGGGTTACTGACAATATCCCAGGCAGCCCTCAGTACTTTGAACGCCTCTCCAGCTCGTGGGTGTTTATTCTTGTCTGGATGGACCTAAAAGAGAAAGGACAGAGGAAAAGGTTGCATGAGTAAAGGCGCTTCACATACCAATTATTAGTCATTATTGGAGGCATCCAATAGTAATATTTTTTTAATACTTTTGACTCTCACACATGTACAGCACACACACCTGGACAGCCAGCTGTCTGTAGGCCTTCTTCAGCTCGGTCTCAGTCGCATGGACCTCCACGCCGAGCACTGTAAAGGGGTCGAGTTCGTCTTCTGGGACCTCAGCCAACGCCAGCAGTCTTTCCAGCTCCTGGCCTGGCTGGCTTCTCCCTGCTCTGCCTGGTGACTCAGGGGTGGACGGTTGTGCGTGGCCATCCCTCCTGAACCGGCTCCGGACTCTCTCCAGCAGGGACACCACCCTGTTCCAAAACCTTGAATCCTGAAAGGCTGTCCAATAGCGTTTTCCCCTCTCTCCACCGAGCCGCACTAACGCACCCTTTAGCCACTGGGACCCGAGAATTACCAAAGCACAGCAAAGTCTGAAACTAGATAAGGCAGCTGTCTTTACCCACTTGACTGACCTAACAGTTTTATCCACCAGGTCTGCTCCAGTGCATTTCGTCCATTTCAAAATCCGACTAGCGTCTGCCTTCAATCCTGGTATATCTGTGATCTTTACAAGGAGCTGCTGCCCAAAGTTGTAAAGTTTCACCCCTCCAGTCTCCACGCCGACTCCACAGTTATGAGTTAATGTGACAATAATCTCAATCATCATGTGGACGCAGGAGATGCACCAGAAGCTGAGAGACTCTGACAGCATTTCCTTGAAAGCTAAGATAAGCTGGTTGCCCGTCCGCCGGCGGCCCCGGTTCTGCTGATGGTGGTGGTGGTTACGTCTGCGGGTCTGCTTGTGCCTGCCGCCACTTGACACAACATTGCCTTTTTGAAAGGAGGAAGATGAAAAAGCGCTGGATGAACTTTGACTGCTCTGCTCTGAAATTGATCCACTGCTCCTCAGTTTGCACCTCCGTCCAGCGTTCCTCCAAACAGACTCCCCGTTCATGTGCTGCTCCTTCGCAGCTTCATCCTCCTCTTGATTTATAACCTGCGAGTTCTCGTGACCTTCAGCGCTCTCATGCTCTAATCCGTCTGAAACCTCCTCAGTATCCTCTTTGGCCTCTGTCGATCCACAATACTCTGCTTCACCGATTCCAGAGTCTTGTGGAGTGGCTGGGTTTGGGGTGTCCTGAGCGTTAGATTTGAGATAGGCTGTTTCATCCTCCTGCTCCTTGTAGTCGTCTTCAGTCTCTCTGGCCTCCCACTGACTACACCTGGTCACTGAGGTGGGATCACCATCAGAGATCTCTTCGTCAGTGTCTGTAACGCCGTCCATCTCCCTCTCAGCTGCTTCTCTCTCCATGTTCCTCACTGATACTTGATTGAAGAGCTGTGACAATGGATTCTCATGGAAGATGATATCCTAAATCCATAATCTGTGGCAACATTTTCCCCAGACTCTCATAAAAAAGTGAGGCTGGGGGCTCCTGAGGGTCTGTCTCAGGTCCACCATATCAGCAGCCGCTTCAGGGTGTCAGAAGGGTTTTACACAGCTCACATTGTGGATCAGGTAGATATCTGAAAAGCAACGTTATAGTTATGAGTTATGACACATTGCCTACAAGCACTCTTCAGTTAAGCAGAAGATATGCAATATAATTACATATATTCATTATCAACCATCAGAGATTTTGCCATGATGTTTACACTACGGTAACTTTTAACTTCTCTAGGATTACAAGATCTTTGTAAGAAAGATTGAAAAATCCAGGGCACAAGACTTTATAGCAATACAACCAATAATCAATCAGTGCGATGAAGTACTGCACTTTTTCAGGCATTTCATTCACTGGATTAGTCAAAAACAGACATTCCCGTCAGGTTATTTTATCTATAAAATGCTCAATTAAATTTCCAAAAAGTGTACTGTCTCACAGAGTATATCAATATGAAAATATAAAATTACAGTTACAGTCATTGACGATTTTATCCATATTGTTCAGGAAGGAGCAGTAGAGCTGAAAACATTAGTTCATTAATGAATGTGTCAATCGACATAAAAGTAATAGGGTAACGTTTTGATAATAGATTAATTGTTTAAGTCAATTATCAAGAAGAAAGTGTCAAACACTATTTTACACTGAATATCTTTTGAGTTTTGTAGTTAAGTAGTATTTTTCACTACTTTCTGACGTTTAATAGACTAAACAATGAACTGAAAATCAATTTGTCAATCATGAAAACAATTGGCATTTACAGCTCTAAAGAGCACTTCACATATATGAAATCTACACTAAATTGTGCATCGTATGGTTTCAGTTCAGTAATACAAACAAGGCTCCTGAAGGCAAGAGGAAAACTGTGAATTCAATACTAGGGGGACAAAACTTTGGGGACAAAAAAAATTAAGTTTTTACTTTACAGTTGCAACTACAATGAACAGACCAGATTTGGAGCTTGATGTTTTACCAGAACTACAAAGTTAACATGAAGATTTGGCTCTTTTTCACAGCTTCTAGGTTTTAAAATTGTTCCTCAATAAAGGATTAAACTAAAGACGACTGAAAGAAATGTCATTCATTAATGTTTAACTTACACACGCTGCAGCTACATGACCTTAGTTGTCGAGAAGAGGTTCATTACATGATTCAACCCTGCTTCAACACGTAACGTTACACGAAGAAGCCCAGAGGAGGTTTAAATATAGAACAAATATCAAACATACAGTTTTGTTGATGGCTAAGCTAATTCAGTTAGCCAAAGAGAGACAGAGTATCTAAATGACGGGCTGCATAAACAAACGTTTTTACCTTTTACGACCGATCAAAAGCGGAAAACCAGCCATCACTGCACGATCAATCCTGTCTGTTGAACTGGCTCTGTGACAATTCTCATGTTAATTTAACTCTGATAGCAACACCAGCTGTTTTAAAGGAGGCTAATGTTAGCAGACGGCCAGGCTGTTAGCATGAGGAAGCACCAAGCCAGGCAGGATGACAGACAGAGGCTAAAATTAGCTTGCCTCTGGCTGGCTAACCAGACAACATTTTGAGTTAATAAAGTCTCAGATTAAGATAAAAACAACAACACAGCTGCTAACTAACCGCCCGAGCAGCTAACTGTTAGCTGATAGCAGTACCGAGCTCATATTAACGCCTGTTTCACCTTCCTGTGAGGTTTCACCAGCAACACAAGACATGTTTTGAACACCGGACGAGTCCGATAAGTAACTTAAGCAAATCATTTTTTGCATTTGCATTAAAACAAGCCAGACGTCACATATACCTCTCAGATAACTGTGTAACCTTGTTTGTTCACAGACAGCCAAGTGTCCGTGTTGTTTTTTTTTTATAGCCACTTCTTCTTCTCCTGCTCCTTTTCCCACTTTCTTCCAATTTCTTCTTCCTCCTCTCCCTCCTCCTCCTCCTCCTTCCTTTTTCTATGTTTTTATGACTGTCGGCAAACAACACAAGTGCACTACTGCCACCTATTGATCTGGAGCCATAGTTCATCATTAACAACCAACTGTATAGATTTGTTCTTGGATTGATTTCAGTCTAATCATCCTGTTAAATAACATACAGATGCCTATCTAGTGCAGCACTATCTAACTAACTGAAGCTTAACATTAAAATATAAAGCTTCATATTTCTTTTTACATCAAATTTTCTACTACAGTATTATTTGTTGATGTAATCAGTTATAGTTTGTCTCATCTGATAGCCTTTTACTATCAGTTGTTGGTTTTGGAGCTCCATATAGCACAATCATTTACCCCTTTATAAATCTCTCTCTCTCTCTCAATAAGATCAATAAGTTCCCCTCAGGATGCTTCACTAATAGGACCCAAATCATTATGCACTGTACAGTCTGCAGCTGTTTTTCATGGTTTGTGACAGAAAGGCACCTTTGTTCCTGTACACGATTTCTTAATGCTATAAACAATATATTTTTATTTTATACAATAGTATGCCTAACAGTTTGCTATTTCAACATGACAATACCCCGTGCACAAAGAGAAGTCACTCAAAAATGGTTTTCCCAGTTTGGTGAGGAAGGACTATAACAACAATTGATCTGTTGATTATTTTATCAATTAGTCGATTGATCATTTAGTCTATAAAAAGCCTGAGAATTGAAACAAATTAACACAATTTGCATTACAATTTCCAAAAGTCTAAGTTAGCATACACAAATTGCTTGTTTTGTTTAACCAACAGTCAAAAAGCCAAAGACATTCAGTTTAATATCGTAGAAGACCAGAAAAAACAGAAATATTTACAGCTGAGAAACTGGAACCAGTGAATGTTTTTCTTTTTTCTTAAAAAAAAGACAAATGGATAATTGATCGTCAAAATTGTTTCAGTTTTTCAACTAATTGTTTCAGTTGTAGCACAGTCCTCAAACCCATCTAACACATTTGGCATGAACTGAATCACAACCATGAGCCAGGCCCCATCACTCAACATCAGTGACCAATTAATGCTTTTGTGGCTGAATGGGAGCAAATCCCTGCAGCCAGGTCCTGAAATCTTGTGGAAAGTCTCCTGACAAGAGTGGAGGGTGTTATAGCAGCAAAAGAGGGGTGGTAACTCCGTATTAATGCCCAAATTAATCTCATATGGGTGTATTGTACAGGTGTCCACATATTTTTGCCATATAGTGTATCACAGTCTTCCTACTCCCTCCTTCTTCCTCCAAGGCACATGACAGTTTCTCCAGTTTCATGTATGAAACTCCCTTATCCTGCAAACTCAGTCCTGACTCTGATCAATTGACCAATCAATCATTCTATTGTTCCACAGGAAAATGGTTGTGCAAGTGGACAAAACCCACACACACAACACACAACATGTAATACATACGTGTTAAATGTGTTAAATGCTTCCTTATGTCTTGAAAGTACATAATGTGCAGTATCTAAGTTGCACACACATACAATAATTACTCTGTGTGTGGCATTTGGTATTATTTTTTAATTATAAAAAAGAAGTGTAGTGAGTGCTGTGAAATGGATGTACCCAGGCCAGAACACGGATTTGGTTTGATGTTGTTTGTAATGGTGTATTTAGGTGAATTAGCCCTTTAAACTGGCAAAGAAACGTGTTAATAAACATACAAAAAAAAGTACTGGGGGGGAAAAGTTCCACCTGTACTCTCGGAATAATTTACGACCACCCACCTCCTACATAAAAACAGAAACTCTGTTGAGTAAAATCTGCATCTGTATCACACACTGTGTCTATTGTTCTCTATATAGTGTTGGTGTGCTGACTGGTCGTTTAGTGGTCTTTGACATGGCAAACTGTGGGAACCCCCTTCAAGCTTCTGCATTTAAAAAAAAACCGTCTTAATCTTGAAGACGCACAGGGTTAATTTCAAGCCCCCACCACCACCACCCACATCTCCAATTTGAAAGCCGCCTCTCTACCGGGAGAGGAAGGCTCTTTTTCGGTCAGATGGCGTGCTGCAGTCCGCCCCCGTCATTCTCCAGCCCACACAGACAGCAAAAAGGCAGCCAGCAACCAATACGGTGCGCCGGAGGAGGATTTCTGCCAGTGATTTCAGACGAGGTACGATACGCAAAGGGGATTTACTACGCCAATCTGAGCCGGGGAAGCTTTCGGTAATAGGTACCAGGGTAAGAAACAAAAAGGAGAATAACTGCGATGTGTCTTTGAGCAGGGTGTTTTCTCTCTAACATCTGGAACACTTGCCTCCACTCGATTGTTTTACCAGAGGTGGAGCCAGTAATCCAAGTGTTTCTACTTTAGCGTAGTCTGAATCTAACGTGGTTTTAATTGATCAGCCGACATTTTTCTTTTCATCAGTTTCACTCTCGAGCTGTGACATCGATTGTTGGAGAGAGACACCTTTGCGTCTCTGCACACCGGACCTGACGGAACAAGGTAAGAGAGGTTTATCAACCGTTCAGTCATACAAAGGCTTAAATGAAAAATATGTCTGAAAAAGTGAAAATAGTTTCTATATGCAGGGGGTCACCCTCTGCTTGAAAGTATGCATTAACTCACCTATTTTTCTTAGTATAGAAGAATTTGGAGACATACTAAGTGTTATCCAGATGAAAAAGTCTTTATCTAAATAGATAACTTGTACAGAATTTTTCCACCTGCAGGTTCATGTCTTTCATTTCTCCTGCCTAAACTTTCCAGTGCTGTGTGCCATGTCTCTGCCACGCACACTTGGGGAGTTGCAGCTCTATCGGGTGCTGCAAAGGGCCAACCTGCTGGCCTATTATGAAACCTTCATCCAGCAGGGTGGCGACGATGTGCAGCAGCTCTGTGAGGCAGCGGAGGAGGAGTTCCTGGAGATCATGGCACTAGTTGGCATGGCCACCAAGCCACTGCATGTGCGTAGGCTGCAGAAGGCCCTCAGAGACTGGGCGGCGAACCCTGCCCTTTTCAGCCAGCCCGTCTCAAATGTTCCTCTCGGGGGCATCCCATTGTTCAAAGTTGACGGGACGGGCACAAGTGGGCCTAGGAAGTCTGTGAGCAACGGCCAGCCGGGGTCACCGTGTGAAAAGGAGGATCGGGCATGTCTCACTCCAATGCACAGTGGGAGTCCAAGAAGCCCCTGCTCCCAGGCCTCCCCGCAGCCACCAGACACACACTACAGGGAAAAACTGTCACCCATGGACCCACACTGGCTCAGCCCAGAGCCTGATGGCAACTGCACTGTGGCCTCTGCATCTGGAATAGAAGAGGAGCCGCCCAGCCCACCTCTGCTGTCAACGTGTCCTCCCGGACCCTCCACATCTCCGAGCTCCTCCGCTTCTTTTGCCCCGGCGGCTCTGTCAGCCTGGCCCGGAGGACAGCTGGACGGGGAGACATCTCGGGCGGTGGTGGAGAGCGTGGAGAGACTCCTCAGGACCCTGCCCAGGTCAGATCCTGCAGAGGTGAAGAGCCTGTTGAGGTTGAACAAGAAGATGGCAAAGACTGTGGGGCATATCTTCAAAATGGGGTCCCAGGATGTGAACAAGGAGGAAGAGATCCGAAAGTACAGTCTCATTTATGGACGCTTTGACTCCAAGCGGAGAGAAGGCAAGCAGCTCACACATCATGAGGTAAAAGCACCATGTTACCTACCTACAATCACCTGTTTGTGAAGGGAAGGGAGCTTTGATCAGAAATAAATATACTGTACATGTCCAACAAAGATAAGCAATTTCTTGTCTGCGTGCCATTTTCACAGTTTCCATCCATCTTTCACTCAATGCTTTCCCTCCTCAGTTGATCATCAATGAGGCTGCAGCTCAGTTCTGTATGCGCGACAATGCCCTTTTACTGAGACGGGTGGAACTCTTTTCTTTGGCTCGGCAGGTGGCGAGAAAATGTGCCTACACCTCCACACTAAAGCATGCAAGGTAAGGGCGCTGCCTGTAGAGAATTTGGTTGATTTGTCCACCAGCAACCGATGACCAACACACGTCACACCTGCTGGGTCCAATGATCCCATTATTTTAAGAGTCTGGACCCTCCACTGCACACACGATGGCAATGCCATTCATTGCGGAGTAGCATCATGTTATAAAAAGCCACATGTGAATAATTGTGAATGAAATCTGAAAAAAAAGACCTTGTGTTTAGCATATTCTACGTGTACTAGGTGGTTTATATTAGTCATCTGCCCACCAGTGCATTCATTTTCAGACTGAACCTGGTTCATATCACAATGGGAATTAGACTTCCACCTTGGCAGTGTAATGAGCTAACTTTGGGGTCTGACAGGAATACACAAATCACCTACCTGTTTGTTAATGTGCATCAGCAGTGTTTCTGGACACAACGCCCCTCAGCAAGAGCACGGAAATATACGGTCATTAATATAGTATACTAAATTTAAAAAGTCCCTTTGCTGGCATGTATAATTTCAAATTGTCTTAATCCCAGAGATTATTAAATATGTTCTTAATCATGAAGTCCTACAAGGTAACTGGGAAATACAAAACAATGACTAATGACCAAATATGTGAATGCTGAGACAAAGATAGTTGTGCAGAGGTACTCTGAAGAATAATCCCATTCAAAAAAAATAATAGTACAATTTTAAGAATTTTATTACAAAATTTGACAAGTTGAATAAAAGTTGTATTCAGGGTGACTTTTTGCTTGTTGCTGTGAGTTGTACAAGAACATTTTCTTGATTGTTTTCTCTCTGCAGGTCAAATGCAGATGAGAACAGTGTACTGTCCCAGAAGAGAGCGAGACATGAGGTGAGTTAAGGCTCTCCTGCAGCGTGTGTGGATTCAAAGTTCAGGTCACTTGTCAGTTGTGTGAAGTGACTCACCTGGACTGAATTGACAATGCATATTGTTTTTTAGGTTATTGTGCCCGAGAGTGTGTCATCACTTCTCGGAGTGGAGGGCTCAGAGGGCTTAATTCAGAGGGCAGATGATGACAGCTTATCCGCAGAAAGTCTGGATAGTGTATCACATGGTAAAGACTTAAAACTTATGTAATAAAAAATACTTTTTTTACTCTGAACTTGTCTGCAGTTAGTCAACGTCTTTTACTTTAGACATTATTCCTGTTTCTGTAAGAACCTTTAAGGATACCCGTGTTAGAAGATGGCATTTACACCCTAATCTGTCTGTCCTGTTAGACATCGGCTCACAGTGCAACCAGTCTCCATCTCCCCGTCCTCCCACCGACACCTCCAACCCCGCCAACTGGAGTCGCCATCTCATACAGCAAACGCTAATGGACGAAGGGCTGCGATTGGCTCGAATGGTGTCACATGATCGGGCTGGCAAACTCAGCTTAGGGTCAGAAGGAACTCACTCCACAGGTGACTTTTCAAATACAATATTATGTGTTTAATAATGGACACAGAATAAAAGTCTGTTTTACAGTGTTTGCCCATGGCTGTGCAGGTTAAAGGAATAGTTCAACATTTGGGACACCTACGCTTATTCGCTTTCCAGTGGTGAGTTAGATCGATAACCACTCTCAAATCGAGAGTGTCAATCAATCTTCTCATCTAACTCTCAGGAAGAACGCAAACAAACGTATTGCCCAAAATGTCAAAGTAATGCTTTAAGTTGGAATCGGAGGGAGATGTAAAGAAACAAAAGAGGAGTTGATGTTGGGGTTGAATTGAAAATGGCAGACAGAGATTCCCTAAACTCTCCTGACAATGAATATTTTATAGCTCTACAGCTTGAACTCTAGTGAGTCACAGTCTCTCTGAGGTGATGCCTCCCACCATGCACAGCTGAACTTCACCAGACTGTAAATTAGAGGATCGAAGTTAGAAGGGGAAACAGAAGGAGGTGGAGAGAGATATGCTGAGGGGAAAAGAGCGAGAAAAAGGAGGGGAGAAGAGTGTTACACTGTTATCACACTTCCTTTATACCCTGTTACTGTTGCATTTTTTTCTGATGCATCACAGCTCCTCACAAGAAAGAGAAAGAAAAAAAAAAAGCAAGTGATCTGGGAAAGTTAGTCGTTCTGGGCTGTGATAGCCAGTCGAAGAGATGAAGCAAGGAGGAGGAAGCCAGCAAAGACATGAGGGGGCGGGGAGGGAGGGGAGGGGGGGATAGGAAGTACTCTGTGGGCGGCTGAATCGGTCCCCCCCCCCCTCCCCCCCCTCCCCTCAGCAGCGACTGACGTCAGAGTGTGTTAGGTGCGTGGGCTGAAGGGCGGGATGGATGGGGCGTGGGGGCGAAGGAGTGGGAGGTAATTGGAGGGGCGTTGCATTGACTCACCAAGCGACAGTGTACAAAAATAAAACCTGTGGGCTGCAAAATGGCACAGTCTTTTTTATACATCTTCTCCCTCTACCAAAAGGACTGCGGAAATAACAGAAAATGACATATGTTTCATCTCTGACGTCGATCTCCCTCACTTTGTCTTCAATCTCACTCATCCAAGTTTCCTACTTATGTCTCTCTCATTAATCAGAGCTTTCTTTCTTTCACTTCCTTTCAACGTCACATATCTTCCATTGTTTATCTAGTCAGGATATCATCTCTCATACATTATTTGAACATAATACAAAATCATCAATCTGATAAATCTAACCCTTTTGTATTTTTTCATGTATTTTACTGAATATGTGCTATTAAATTCTTGTGTTACAAATAACATTGTTCATATATTATTATATTACTGCATGTTGTTAAAACACATGGACACTGATGGACTATAAAGGAGCAAATAAATGAATGAATAGTCAATAAATGAATAATACTTGACTCATGAACACGAGGGAAACACTCCACATGTTATTTAGACCTCAAACACTGAGATCATGTTGTAAAGTGAATGTTGCAGAGGTGGCAGGTGTACACAAAGCTAATGAATGCAGCTCAGATTGTTGCAACACACGACGAACATCAACTTTTATTTGATTTATTCAGTCGTCCTGTTTACTTGATTTGACTTCGTGACTGCCTTACCACCAGCCCAATAAGACTTGCAGTGAGACTTTCTGTTATTCAACAGCTCGGGTTGAACATATAAACTATGATGACTTCACTCCATGTGGGAGAGTTTCTTGCTGAATTCCCCAAACTGTTATTCAGAGGTCTTAAAAAACTGGTTGCATCCTGATTACTGTGACTCAAAACAGATATTTATCTCAGTGTAACTGTCTGTCCTGTCATTGTAAAGCTATGTATGTGTGAGTTAAAATAGCATCAAATCAGAAACAAGGAGCGTGCTTTAGAAAAGAAAGAGGTTTTAAAAAAGATAGGCGTGTATTGTTTTCCTTTAATTTTCCAACTGATTTAAACTCGCCATGATCAACAGTTTTATTAGATTTTAGGGCATTAAAGATTTCTAAGTTGATCCACTCATGATTCAGAGAACCACTTGCGTCAGACTGCAATTGTTGTTATATTACAAGTCAGTCTTAAGTGCTCCTTAGATACTAGTCAGTATTTATTTTAAAGTGACTCTAAGGTGACTTTTGGTGACTCCTACTTGTAAGCGCATTCGTGTTCCAGGTCTCATCTTCAACTTTCCCTCTCTCCACAGACCATGAGAGCAAAGCAGAGAGGCGGAGCTCGATAACAGTGTGCAGGAGCAGTAGCCCTTGCATCACCAAAGACGACCCCAACCAGCGGGGGAAATGAGAACGCTCAGCAGTATCAGGGAACTTGTGCTCAGGCCTGCCACTGAACTCCACTCAGAGTCTGCTGTACAGGCCGTTACTGAGCGGGTTTTTCCACGTGTGCTTGCATCACTGACATCAAGAGCATCCAGCGGGGAGAAGGCTCTTATCAACATCAAAATCTATATAGTAAATGTCTGCATTTACCAGCGACTGATATCATAAACCTGCAGTGGCTTCTAAACACTGAAGTTGTGGATCAAGTTCAAACTGTTCTTTATTCAGTAAATATGTAGGGGGAAACAACCTTTTTAGTTTGATTTTTAAAATACATGGACTTTATGTCCTGCAGCTTTTAGCTGATAGTGGTAAAAAGTAACTGATTTTATCAGGAAAAACCTTTCATTTTGTTGAATTAATCCTCTTGTTGTGAGCAGTGTTGTGTGTCAGACGTGCCACCTGTTTCATATGAAATGGGCTCGACACAGCAGGGGGCACTGCAACTTTGGAAATTGACTCTTAAACTCACTACAGACTGAGTAACACGCTGTAGTTATGTAGAGGAAATGCGGTTTCGTATAGGGAGACTTTTATCAACATTTTCAGCAAGCTACATTATAATAACAGTTCGATAACGTTCTCTGCAGCTCATCACCCTCAGGAAACAAACAGATGTGCTGGTTTTTAAAGACAATGTGTGATATTCTTTAACATCCAAAGATATAAAGTCATCAAAGACGGAACGGTGAACAAGATGAGCATGTATGGCATATGTTGATTCAGATTTCCTCGAGCATGTTCAACCATCAAGTTCAGAGGCCTTTCGTCCTTAACTGCATAACAAGTCATGGTTTGGCTCATCCCCTCTCTCCCATTTTTTACATAATATTTTGCACAAATGGCTTATACTTTAGGCTTATGTTATCATTCTAACTTTAATTTAATGACAGTATGTGAAAATATACTCAGAACACATTTGCTAAACTCAGTGGCATGAAATAAGAAAACGGATGTTTTTTTTTTATTATTTCCAGTGAAATCATTTACTCTCCTCTCTCTACATGAAAACAGGTTTCAGGGTCAGCTACAGAGCAGCAGGGTTCAGTGTCTTGTGTCTAATGGGTGCCATTGTACAGCCTCTGATGAACCTGCATCAAAATTACATTTAAAGAATCCAGAATTTTTTTTTAAAAAAAAGTTTAAAACAAACATTAACATTGGTATTTTCAGAAAATGTGGTGATTAGTGTAGATTTTTGATGCGGTTTTTTTTAGGTTTTAGCAGAAACCTACAGTAGGACGGTGTGTTTATGGGATGTATTCTGTAGTCTTAGATATCAACAAGGTGAACTCTACAGTATGTCAGTTTCCCATTTTGAAAACAGGTGTTTTGTTCTTTGAAGCTTTTTAGTAAAATAGGTCACTTTACTTTCGAGGCTTTAGACAGATTAAAAAAGAAACACAAGCAGAGGTTTACAGAAAAAAAAATTTCATGGTGCTTGACCTCTGACACAGCAGCTCCTACAAGTGACGTCAACATATTTGGCCCTCATGAGGAACTGACTTTACATAACGACAAGGCTCATGTTGATAATGATTTTTTTTGTATACTTAATCACAGAGTATGTCAGTGAGGTAGCTTGCTGTGCATCAGTTACACCTGCCTGTCTCTTGAGCATTAGTAACCTCCTCAGTTTATTATGTTGCAAAACAGATTATTTATTTTGTTACATCTCAATAAATGTTATTTTATTGCTTAAAGCCGCAGCGTGTTGCGTTGTGTTTCCACAAAGACTCCTTTTTTTTTTTCTTCTCTTGGCAGTTCTGATGTGTGGAAGAGGAGCTGCGTCACACAGCCAGCAACACCTCTGCTGTCGTCTAGTTTGTTGCGCTGACACTCTGCACTGAGCCTCACTGCCGGCATGACTCACCTGTACCAGTGATGTCATCAGCAGGGCTCATCCACACACACAGACTTTTCACACAGACATCAGAGAACATGAAGACACCGTCTAAACCTCAGATTCTGAGATCAGATCAGCTTGAATTAGGTTTTAGAAATTAAAAAACACACGATTGTTGTTTTATTTCACTGCAGTTACTGCACAGTAATCATAAAGTTGCTATAAATAAATAAAGGTTTAAGTAAAACATTGATATCTGTATTGAGTTGCGCCATTGGACCGATTCCAAAGATGTTAATGGTGATGTTTATGTTAAAAAGCTTTTTGATTACACAAGAGCAACTGTATCCAACTTAGTTTTCCTTACAGTGATTATGAGAGCAACAGTCGGCGTGACAACAGATGAAGGGAGACCGCATCATCAATCAGCTGTCAGCACCACTAATTAGGGAGTTAAATCTTCATGTCTATTCTTAGCCCATGCTCTCTGCTCAGTAACGCAGAGCTAAGCAACAGACAGCTGATCAGTTTAAAGCTTGATTGCAAACATATAGAAAGCAACAGAAAGGCCATTCATGAAATTAGGAAGTCTTATTATCTGGGTTTGCATATTTTAAAACGTTTTTTTTAAGATTAGCCACATGGGCATTCAAATATCTCCAATACATACATTATATTATTCAACAAAGCAATGAGTGTCTGCAAAGTATGTTTGTCTGTGCAAATTCCAAAAAGATTCTTAAGGAAAAGTTTCCATTAATAAACTGACTCAGATTCAATTAATTCATATTTTTTTCTTATGTCAGCTTGAAAAAGATCATTTAAATGGAGCCATAATTAAAGCAGATTTGATAAATGACAATAAATAAGAGGGTGTTGTATGCTGTACAGATTGCAAAATTTTGATTGAGTTTGAGATTGAAAGGTTTAATACCTGCCCAATTCTGCCTTATCACAAAGTTAATCACAAATTAACCTTTCTTTTTCAATTATTTATGAGCATGAGGATCTGGGTGTTCTAAAATTACACGTAATCCCTTACAGCAAAGCAATTATCTCATGTTACAGAGGGAAGTTTTTATTTGAGGCATTAAATTCACCAAGCAGAAAAAAAATGCCTGAAAGTTTCTGTTGAGGATGACCATGAAGTTAGGATGCCTTCGGATGAAGGATGGATTATAACATGAGAGGGATTATTAGGTGGTTGCAAATTGAAACCAGAGATTATACAGATAATTGGTCATGCTATTATAGTTTTTTTTCTTCCTGAGGCACCTGTACTATATTACTAGTGGGTGGTATTTTAGATTTTTTTCTGTGCACTTTAAAGATTTATTGTACATGTTGGTTAAAAAAAAAAAAAGGTTTGAATTTCAAACGTAGTGGTAATTACTAGCTTTGGTTTAATTTTCCCAGATTAGGGTCACGTTAGGTTGATGATCCAAAGTAACAGTTGCTGTTTCTGCAAAGAGAATTTTTCAAACCTGTGAGCATGCTGTGAAATTATTTTCACGTCCATCGTATTAGGATGGAAACATAAAAAGAGACAAATATCTCAAAACTTAAACTAATAAAACCAAAACTATCTACATAGCTTGATACTTCTACAGTAGATTATTTTTTTTTTTGTAATTTCTGTCTTAATACTTTCATATACAATGGATGCAAAGGAAGTCTATTTCCACTCTGCAGTTTCTATACAAGATGATGCAGCATCAGCATTTGCACGGTTAATCCATTGTCAAACAGCTAACCATGTGAAGAACAGGTCCGGTTCAGTGCTGTTTCCAGAGATCAGTTGAACTGAATCACAGCACATCATATTAACCTGTGTGTCAGGAGAAAATGAGGAGTCCGTTCAGTCTAGGTGACGTGGGTGTAGAGATGTCGTAGGAACTCTCCTCCGGTGGTTGTGTCTCCGGGAAAAACCGCCTGGCAGAAGTCACAAACGTGAGACTGCAGCGCCACATCTGACATCAGCATCCCGTCAGACTGGTACTGATTTGCTTCAGCCAGGGTGGGACTGTCTGTCCCTGGCACCTAACACAAAGAGAGAGGAGTTTGTGAGGAAGAGCATAAAAAAGCAGAGAGAAGAACTGAGGAACTGGGATTTTTAGCCAGTTAAGGCACCTACCCTCGCTGCACGTCGAGTCCTGTCTCCACCAGGTTGCCCTGCTTGCCTTGGATTTGATGAATCCTGTGTTAATAAGTGTTTTTGCTCAACTTTCCCATCATCCTTTCTCTGATGGGCCACATTCATGCAGAGCTTGGACATATCTTCAGCGAGGAGATCAGAGAAAGTCCCCACATTTTTGGAGAGTGGATCAACGCCACATTGTGCTGCAGGTTTGTGTGCCGTCATTGGCTTTTCATGGAGATATACGGGGAGTTCCTGGGTGCACTGGACAGGGATGGACATAAAGTCGCTCAACTCTCCATTAGGAACAGCGGCACCTGCAGACAGACAGTTTGAGATGTGCTGAAGGTGAGTCATGAGTGACACCTGTTTATGAGTGTTAGTTTTAGGTTTTATGCGCACCTTGCTGTTTTTGCAGGGCTGTTGTGAGCTGATGCAACAGAGCTGCCTGTCTCAGGCAAAGTGCCCTCAGGCGAAGAAACTCCTGGTACAGTTCACTGTACGCTTCCTCCATCTCACCAGCTCACTGACCTGCAGCTGGTAAATATCACGGGGGAGATTACACAGTACATTTTTAAACATACCCAAACAGAGGAGTGACACGTTTAAAGGAGAAGTTTGTATGAATACGCTTATTCGCTCTCCTGCCGAGAGTTAGATGAGAAGATCGATATCACTCTTGTTTATGTTGGCTAAATATGAGGCTACCTCCTGCAGCCAGTTAGCTTAGTTTAGCATGAAGACTGGAAACAGGGGCAAACAGCTAGCCTAGCTCTGTCTGTGCAAAACCGGCACCTCGAAAGATCACAAATTAACACTTTATATCTCGTTTGTTTATTTATTTCTTATTTTTGGCCTAGGTGTGTGTGAAGCCCTCTTCCTTACAAACATTCCAGTTTGTGAAGTTTGATCCTGAACTATATACGTTTTCTTTTGAGGCAAATTACATTTTCAGGACACGTAAACCATGCGTGGAGCTTTTTCACTGATATCAGTATTTTAAAATATTATAGATCCAACTTTTCATGAAGCTTGTTAAAATCCTAATACCTTGATCTTGGTTTCTTTGTTCTGGATCTCTGTGGTAAAATAATACCTACTTCTAACATACAGGACAGTGTCGCGCATAACAGCACTGATATATACTTTACTTACCCCTCATAAGCTCATCTGTTGCTGCTCCAAGAATTCATTCCCTACCAGTTGGGTTCAAGGTCTTCTCCTGCCGAGCCTCCTCCATTTCAAACTGGCTTCCTGTTATTGCGAAGGAATCAGCATTTACATCCAGACTCGAAGCCTGTTTACTGAGCACAACAACAAATTTGTGACTGTGACATCCATTCGTCAGATGAGACCGTACTATCTACTGTCATGACAACTCTGTTTTTTCTCGGATGTGCTACTGGAAATTTTGTTTGACTCATGTAAATCATATACTGTGTTTAGTAATGACATAGATAAGGAAGTAGCTCTTAAAACAGGGAAGTGAAACCCCTTCAGTATGAAAGGGAAGCTCACAATCTCTCAGTTAGACTGTTACATGAGAGTCTGCAGAAATATTTTTACCTTCAACTCAAAAGAGAAAAGAGCCACGCTCTGTTTTTAACGTAATGTCTTGGATGATGATAGTTGTTTGGTCAACTCTGATAGATCCAAATGAATCCAGAGGAGTGTCAGCAGGGATGCTCACACATTTGTCTTCAACACATTTGACCCTGCTGTATCAGACGGGAAAGGAACGTTTTGGAAAATTGTCATTGTCTGTTAATAAAATGAAAAAGATGCTTTTTGGTTGTTTTTTTTCTCCAAGTTACCGCCTTCTGATTAGCTGTGAACTGTGTCAAAGGTATTCAGAAATGACCAAGACTCTGTGTGTTGTGTTATGGTTCAGTGTGGATGTGCACTAACGTCCACACTATGATAAATTAACCTCTCTTCATCGTCAGTGGCAGAAGACGTGCTTGAGTAAATGTACAGTAGCAATCATGTAAAACACAAGTGAAAGTCTTGCATGCAAAAGGATGAATTATGAGCAAAATGTACTTTATATAACAAAAGTAAAAGTATCCATGTAGAAGTCAGTGTGTTATCATTATGTATCATACTCTTGCATTCATTATTACTCATGCATTGTAGTGTACAGAGCATTTAATGTAGAAGTCTGTTGAGGAGGAGCTAATTTAACTACTTTATATTCTATTGTGCAATTTAATTAATACTAATACATTACACAGTATTGTATAGACTTATTATATACACACGCGTATTGTTTTGTTTAATTTTTAATCTTATTTGATTATTTTATGTCTTTGTACAGCACTTTGTAACACGAAGTAACAAGAAACTAGAGTTGTCAAATTAATAATGAATGTAGTGGAGTAAACTGTATATTTCAGTCTGAAGTCACATACAATTGAAATATAATAAAAAAGTAGAGCATAAGTATATTAAAATCATAAATTTAAGTTGTCTACAGTACTTGAGTAAATTTACTTGACCATCCTTCCCTGTGTGAAGTAACAGATTTGCAACAAAATACATACTCACATATAAATACATACATTTTGATTCAATTTGCAGTGATTGTTTTCAGTCTCGCGTCACGGAAAAGATTTCATGTCTCCAGAAGGCATCCATCCATCAAATCCTGAACCTCTTTCAGAGATATGTGTTAAACAGCTTCTTCAGTAACACTTATACCATTACAGACCCGTCACTTGTTTCATTTCAGCTTCTAAAAGCTGAGCCTTACTAGCCTTTATCTAACCTTACATGGATCACAGTTGTGTAATCTGCTCTGTAATGAGGAAATGAAGAGTCACTTCTTTGTTCAGTTTAGCTAAAAAAAAACCCAAAAAAAACAAAAAACGCGAAACTCAAACCGAAACTCTTTTGGTTTTCTGTCATTGTTTCCCGCTGTGAGGCTGCATTTTGTAACAATAGTTTCCCTCCTGTGAATACAGACAAATCAAGTTTACTTACACTTCGAATGTATCGATCATTCCCAACAGGAAGTGCAGACGGAGGTGTGATGAACTCTTTCCTGACCGAGCAGATCCGCATTTTAATATCATGACGTCATTCTTCCGAGCTATTGAGTTCACCTGCGTCAAACAGGTAAATCTGCCAGAATCAAACTTCCTGTTTAACAGGGCTGTCTTCAAAGTAATAACTCTGTTTTGCTGAGACACGCAGAGTCTTATAAAGTGTTCAAAGAGCGAGAGAAAATTGGTTTCATGCAAATGCAACATTGGGTGAGCACAGTATGGACAGCTGGATAAATCACCACAACCAGAGACTGTTTTATCAATTATGAGCCTTTTTGCTTGTTTTTAATACTAATATGTTGAGATTAGAAATACTGAAGCCAAAGAGTCCAAAACGTTTGACCAGACACTGAAAATAAAGTCTGCTTAATAATTTGGATTCTGCCAATTTTAGTTATAATTAACAGTTCAGGAAATGTTATTTCTCTTTATGAAGGTATAAATGTCTTTTCAGATGTGTTCTGCACACTGGTAGGGAAAAAATCTGTTTGGGAAATACTGAACTCCTTATTTGATTTGTTTGTTTGTGTAGCCAAATGGCTCACACTTTTAAATATACTGTACCTGAAAATACAGGAATCATCCTGTAAAATCCAAATGTAAGTTTCAATTGTAGAATATTAACCTCGGTGTGGTCACTGCAGTAAAACAGGCAAAAATTATAGGTTGAATAACATTAAATTATCTTCAGTTTTCCTTACAAACACTATCATGCTGAAAACAGGCATTTTACAGAAACGTGACAGTCATTCAAAACTATTATCAATGATTGTTATATGATTATACATTATTATATGTACATCTCTCTGAAGACATGTTAACCATGTAACAAAAATATGATTGTTTTAGGGCACCTTTTAACATCTAGCCATGGGCAGCAGATGAATGAGCCTTCTTGACTAACTCCCCTTCTGGTTTATCATGTGAGGCCACATGCTGGAGTTGGCCTCTCATGCTTTCAAATACAGAGAAATATGTATGGCTATATGTAAATAGCAGCACATGACCCTATTATGACTGTTAACTGCACAGCCACAGGCCTCATGTGTGCACCAATATCTGCAATAATTAAGATATTTTACACATTATGCATCCCAAAGTAGCAGTGCAGTCATGGCTGGAGAGTCCAGCTTTCTTTGGACAAAGAACTCTCTTGTTGCTTTTTAGAGGCAAGTTTTGGATTTTTGTGTTAAAACTGCAGCACAACAAGCTGTCAATACAACGTCAACATATAATCACATTATAAAGTTAATATAGTGAGCATTTTAAACAGTTGTCTGTTTACATATCCAGTATATGGAGCAACATTAGCATTTATTTGGATTTATCTCTACCTGATGAAAGTCCAATATTCTCTTTATTGTCCTGCACCACATCCTGAAAAAATATCTGTCTCTTTAGCTGCTAAATGCTCCACTGTGTTCACCACTAATCGCTAACTTTATCTGTCTGCTGTTTGGTCCTTAGCAGGTAGTGTACAGTGTGTTTTTGGAGCTTTATTATTATTTTTTTATGTTAACAGCTGCCTGCTGTCCCTCTGAAAAAAGGTTGATGAGAGTGAACCAAACCAATAAAACAGTAAAACTCAGTAGAGTGCAGCTCTCCGCCATGTCTGTACAGTCAAGATGGCGGCGAAGATAACAAAAACGTGGATTTATTCATCTCGTATCGTGCTTAACTTTAGTGGATCATAACATATTGGGTATGGAATTAATCTGCAGATGCTCCTGTTCAAGATTAGACCAAACTTTTCTATGGATGTCAGTTTTTTAAGTCACGACAAAGGCCAAAATGTGGCCTGCAACAGACTAGCAAAGCCTTGTTTTTAGCCTAGCCGATTTCCGGAAATGCCATTTGCTATGTCTATACGCATTTTGTAAAATGGTGAGGACTGCTAAAAAGACGAAAGTCTAAGCTTTATGACAGGCTCATAAGGAATGGCGTTATAAAAAAGGTTTTATTAAAAATTGTGAATCACTGCAACTACGAGAGTTCCTTGAGCATACAGTCATAAATGTGCACAAAAAACATTTGGCTAAGGGGTCCAGTAGTATGCCAGATTAGTTACGGAGAGCTACACACACCAACACATGCACACACACGACCAAACGTATATGCCTGGTGGAGATAATAAATATTGTTCATAGCTACTTTAAGGTTTGTGTGCGTGTGCGTGTGTGTGTGCGCGTGTGTGTGTGTGTGTGTGTGTGGCCTTTTGGGTTTTCAGTCATGTCTTGAATGTGGCTGATATTGATTTAAAAATAGGCCTACATTAAGGCAGCAGAGTCCTGTGGTTTTGGAGACTACCTTCCATGCCATCCATCCACTTACAAGGAGCTGCATATTTTGTCGTACATGTCAACCCCTGACAGCTGACTTCACAGCCAGCACCTTGTGATCCTAGCAGTGTGCCAGTTGCCTGTACTTCAGACAAGTTATGTAACTCTGCGTGAGGGATAGGGGCAGCCTTAAACTCTCTAATCCTGAGGGAGTCATGTCTTTGTCATGTCGCTCCTCCAAGAGGATCTATTTATGTTGTTGCCTTATCTTATGGATGAAAAACAGCAGTTAATGTGTATTTGCTTTGTTATTTTGTTGTGTCGTCTGCTTGCTGACCTGGTTACGTCAAGTCAGAGCTGCAAAGATTTTTACTGTAAACATTTGCAATATCTTTCTATGTGTCTTCTAAGGTCTATTTACATGGACAGCTGGTAGGCGTCTCCCCCCTGCTTCCAGTATTTATGCTAAGCTAAGCTAACTAGCTGCCACCTCTAGCTTTATATTTACAGTACAGATGTCAGAGTGGTGTCAATCTTCTAATTTAACTCTTAGCAAGAAAACAAATTAGCTTGTTTCCCAAAATTTTGCACTATTCCTTTAAAGGGGACATTTTATGCTTTTTCTGGTTTTCTGTTATTTATATACTGTTATGATGTCGGATATCTGTGTTAAACATGGTCAAAGTTACAAAACTTGAGGTTAACGTGTATAGAAATGCTCTCTGCAAGTCTTCAGCCTGCTCTGAACGCTTCGTTTTGAGATTTTATTCTACCTTGCCAACAAGCTGATGTCAGGTCATGCATCTCTCTATATTAAGCAAGGAATCTCTGTCTGTCTGTCTGTCTGTCTGTATGTATGTTTGTCCTTTGCATATCTCGAGAACCGTTCATCCGATCTACTTCACACTTGGCAGGTGTATTGCTGGGGACACGAGGGAGTGCAGTGTTGAATCAAATTTGGTGTAATTTGAACACACAACACGTTTAATGTTAATAAACCTCGAATAAACAAGCAAACAGTGAGCCGCTCCGCTCTGCAGCGGCGGGGCGGGGCTTCTGGGCTCTGCGACTGCATGTCATGATCAGAGCTGTACCACCCTGCCATGAGAGAGATGAGGGCAGGACATCTCTCTTCATTTGATAACATTAAAAGTTAGGCTTTGTTATAAGTTTCCCTACTCGTTTTAAAAAAGAACAAAGGACAGGACAGGACAAAGGCATACGCCCCACTCAGTTAAACTGCCCGAGAGAGAAGAACAAGCACACACAAGAAAAAACAGAGTTCTCAAGAAATAATAAGAAATCAGCACATTGCGAACAGACACATTTTCAACTGGGACTGCACTAGTGTCTATGAACGGCCGTCCGTTCCGTAGCCTTGGTTGCTAAGGTTGTTGCTAAGGTGGTTCCATGCATTGTTTGCATTGTGCATTTGCATATTTCGGAACAGATTTTGGCTCGAACTTGTACTGATGTATTTGGGAAGTTGACATTTCGAGTAAAGAATGAGAAAAAGTAGTGAAATCCTACTACTATAGATTGTTTTATGGTTTATAGACGAAGCCTCCACATCTAGCAGATGTCTGCTGAAGGGCTGCATCCAAAAGCTGACCAATCAGAGCAGAGTGAGCTCCTCAGGAGGGGGCCTTTAAGAGACAGGAGCTAAACGGCCTGTTTGAACAGTGCGGCTGTGTAAAGGGTCAGTTTTTTGAACTGTAAATCATCCAAAAATATTCCAGTAGGGACCCCGATTTAAAAATAGAAGACCTGTAAATGTGTACAATATGCCCCCTTTAAATAATGATACTCACTCACTGTTAATCATTACTGTGTATTTATTAGCTTTATTAGCTCTTGTATGGTGCACTGTAAGCTAATGCATGAATGATGCAACAACCCAGGAGTGAGAATAAGAGAAAGATGATGACTAAGATAATACAGACACTTTTTTCTAGCTAAAATAAGCTGTACAATTGTACAAATCATTTACCAAAACCCTCCTCATAATCCTTCTCTGCACTGTGTGAAAGACTCTGTGTTTATTCCTATTTTTAACAGCTCCTCATGTTTCCAAGGACGTGTGATGCTTTATCACTTCCAAAGCTCCCTTAAGATGTTGCACATGTTTAAAGAATTTTATTTCCTGTGATGGTTACAAACCTGGTGGAAATACAATAAACATTAACAGTTAAAGATGTGCATCATGTGTATTTTTAGCTGAGTGGGTTAATTTTTGATTGATGCAGTTATTTTGTATGTGTGTTTTCCCTTTGACCAGCCACCTTCCCTAGTGTGTTTGCTGGTTTGCACCATGTGTTTTCTCTGACCTTGAACCCCTCCCTCCACACACACACGCACACACACACCCTGTCCACCAACCCCCCTCCTCTACTGCCATCGTTTCACACTTGATCCCTGTGTTGGGGCTTTCTGAAGTGTGTGCGTGTGTTTGTGTGTGTGTGTGTGTGTGTGTGTGTGTGTGTGTGTGTGTGTGTGTGTGTGTGTGTGTGTGTGTGTGTGTGTGTGTGTGTGTGTGCGTATGTATGTGCATGTGCATGTGCATGTGTGTGTGTGTGTTGGTTTTGCTGTGAATAACTTCCAGACATGCAGCCAGGAACTGTCATCTGCCAGTGCAACACTATCCGTCCTGTCAATCTTGTTTTATAATTGTAACATTCTCATGTTCTCCAGCTGAGCAGAGAGAAGTTTCCAACATAGTGAGACGGACAGACACACACAGAAACACAGGATGTCATTTTTTCATTGCTCACTGTGGTTCTCTCTTTGCAGCGTCTTTTATATTCACAGATTCAGTCTTTTTGTCTTACCCGTGTTGCTCCATACACATTTTTGTATATCTAACAGGTTAGCAGAAGTGATGTTCATCATAATTCAACAGACACAATGTGAATATATCAAACATGCTCTAATTAAAACTCTATTAGTACATTGTGAGGGCTCGTTTTCTTTTTTTATGGCTAAAAAGCACAAATACAAGCAAAAGAAGTGCTACTTCTAGGAATGATGCATGCAAGTTTTTTTTGTATGAAATAGAGACATAAAAGAGAGTCCCAAACTCTTTGCACTTATTTTGCATTAAATATAACAAAATAGACCGTTTTTTTTTTGTCTTTTTCAGGTAGTTCAAAAATTTTAGACTAAGAGCCAAATTGCAAACGTTCCTGTTTATCTTCCGTCTTTCTTCCAAAAGACTATAATCATAATTTTTGGGTTATCAGCTGTTTCAAGTGCAGCCCTGAGTCACCAATCAATTAAGTTTCTACCCAAGGACACAACAGCAACAGCCATTAAATGTCCACACGGTGCAAACAGGTTCCTAGCATCCCTTCCTCTCACACACTTGAGAATGATAATTCACTTATAAATTTAATCCTGCGGGGACTTAAAAGAGCTTAAGACAGTGATGTGGGGCGTACAGTTATCACAGGGATGGCAATGACGTCTGCCAACTCATTTATCACTAGACTCTCTTAGCGAGGGAGACCAGATCCAATTACAGAGGTTTCTATGGGCTCAACAATGGCCTGCTATAAATACACTCACAGAGGGTTTTCCACACTCAACAGCACACCCACTCACACACTAGGACTGTTGTACTGATACACACTGCATGTACAAGTGAATATGTGTTTGGAGGGACATGGGATACGCTGTGTGTTCATCACGTCATCATTTCTACCTAAAATTATCACGCCAACCTTCTTTAGACACCTTTAGTTTTGTCTTTATCTGAAGCACAGGGAGGGCTTCATCACTGTGTTGAGGTGCTCTGGAAAATAAAGAAGATGAATATCTGTGCACCTGTGTGTAGGTGTGTGTGTGTATAACAAGGTATAGAGGAGCAGGAAGAGTGGAGAAGCCCCCACAACACAAAACAGCTTCGCAAAGTTATTTACGGCTCAGTCCATCAACAAAAGACAGGTGCAGCATCCTCACAAACAAACCTATTAGCTTTCCTCTCACTGGAACAATATTCTCTCCAGCAATCAGCTGCTCTCTCCCTCTGTCTCACCTGTTTTCAGCAACACACTCAGACTCTGCCAACACACTATTGACAGTGGAGGAATGAGTACTCAGATTCTTTATTGAAGTATAAGTAGCATTACAACAGCATAAAAATACCCCATAACAGGTCCTGCATTCAAAACATTATTTGTATGTTAGCAAACATTAACAACAAAACATACTTAAAGTATCCAAAGTTAAAGTAGTCATTATGCAGAAAAAAGCCCTTGTGGCTGTTATATATATAATTATGCAGTATAATAGTTTACCGAATTATTTTTACTGATGCATTTGCACAATATGTAAGCAGCATTTAATGTTGTCAGTCAATGTGGAGCTAAATTTTACTTCTTTATACTGTTGACTGTCCAGAAATCACCATTGACCAGCATGTAGTGCAGAAACTGTCCTCACACAGCTGCCCCAGGAAGGCCTCTGGCCCGGACGACATCTCTTAGTTCCTGCTGAAATCATACAGTGAAAAGATGGCAGAGGCCTGGTGCCCCATCTACCAGAAGTCTTTGGACTTACATTCATGGGCCTGTGGTCATCCACGATTGCCTTACTCTGTCTTTTATGTATGTGGAATGATTTTTATGAATGCAGCATGGGTGGAAGCCCGATCCAAATTTCCTACAATGTGGGACAATAACATGAATCTTGAATCCTGAATTTGATCTATAGATGCATCATATTTGAGAAAGCTCATCATTGGTTTTTGTGTAAAATGTTATTCTGCAAAGTAACCAAAAACTATAGTTGTCAAATAAATGTAGTGGATGTGCCTCTCAGTGGGAGTGAAGTAGAAAAGTAACCTCAAAATTGTACTCAAGTACAGTACTCGAGTAAATGTACTACATTCCACTACTGATTACAAAGATACAATAATCTTGAAACAGTTTATGAGAGACGAATTTGCTCTGCTGTACTATAATAACGCAGCAGATATTCACTGTACTACATGTTCCTTTTGCTGCAAAGAATGTGGACAAGTGTAAAACATGAACATCGGCATGTTTGGGCTACAAATCATCATGACAAATCATCAAGCCACATGATACTGGTCAGAACATAATGTCTCGTGTGTTCGGGGTGTAAGGCTACAGTTTGTTCCTGAATGCAGAGTGTTGCATTTTAGGGTCGAGGTCAAAAGTTAAAGGGGGCAATGGCAGCTCCAGATGGTACCTTTCCACTTTTGGAAAAAGAAGGTGCCAGGAAACACCGCCAGTTCAAACATGACATATATTGACCGGGGGAATGTATTTTGAGTTTGGGTTGGACCAATGTGAAAGGGCAAAGTGTTTGACCTGTCATGGGTATGTGACTATAACGACTGAAAATCACGAAGTCATGAGTGATTATTACAGTAGATTGGGCTTTGACCAGATTTTAAAAAGAAACATTTAGTTACAAACACAGGAACTCTCTGAGCCTTGGCATTCATTTAAGTCCTGCTTATGTAATGTTACTGCTTTTCACGTTACATCTGACTTGGGCAGCACGTTTGCCATTTTGTAACATAATAAACATCTCAATGCAAGCTCGCTTTCATATGGCCTCCTCCTCTCTTCTACCCTTGTCCCTTTTTTCCACTCCGTCTGCCAACACCAAAATCCAGATGACCGGAACGTGGTGTACAGTAGGATCAGGTGTCGAGCGGCTGAATGCAGTCGCTGCTGCAGTCTGCTGTGGCTGAGAGTGGCACGGTGTCGTCTTCCTCTTGTCAGGGGTGTTGCCAGCGTTAACGCCATGTGTGACAAAACAACACAGACTCGGTGAAAAGGAGACGAAGGACTTTTGTTGTCCTGTTCAATGCTGTATTCTGTAATTTGTGTTCTATTCTGTACACATAACATCTATTGCGTGTCTGTCTGTGCTGGGAGAGGGATCCCTCCTCTGTTGTTCTTCCTGGGGTTTCTTACACCCCCCCACCCCCACCCCACCCCCCATTAAAGGGTGTTTTAGGGAGTTTTTCCATATTCAAATCGATGGTATAAGAACAGAGGATGTTGTATTGCTGTGCAGACTGCTTGTGATTTGTGATATTAGGCTATACAAATGAAATTGACTTGACTTGACTACTTTTGGTCACTTTTCATCACATCGTTATTATGTAACAAGCTGCAGCACAATACGTGCTGTATTGCTGTAAATAAGGACTAACTCATGTTTCCTGCACTGCATCAATTGCCTGCGCGACATTTTCTAGACTTCTCTTGCAGGAGACGTCCAGTAATATTCTTTGTTTTTCAACAACTCTGAAAACCACAAAGAATTGCTTCTACATCAGGTTCTGTGAGGTTGTATTTACACACAGCTGTGTTTTGAGCCAAAAATCCTAGAAAGTCAGCGGATCATCAATGTTATTACAGTACATCGTGTGCATCTGTATCAAATGTCATGGCAATCTATGAAATACTAGTTGAGATATTTTAGTCTGGACCTACCAACCGACTGACCGACAGACCAACATTGCGATCATAAGAGCTGATTAAAGCCACTGGCCTGCAGACACGTCAAAGAGCCACACTGTTGCACTAGCACAATAAATCCACCGCTGAAAATAGTCCCCAGCAAGTTCACTGTTTACTCCTGTTTGTGTTTGTTTGCTAAAAACTAAAGTGCCCAGCAAGCGTAGGAATTACTGAGCCTTCATGGGATTTGTTGAAAATAACAAAAATATAGAATATCTCAAGCATTTTAACCATTTTTAAAGTCAATTCCTAGAATACAAAATATTTGGATTTTGCACCAGGACTCCATGAAATAAAGTCCTGACAAAGGCCTCATAACCTACAGAAAATATACATTCCATTTCCTAACATATAAATGAAAGCAGCCAGTGGTGTATTTTCAAAAAATTTATTATCAAATATTCTCTGTCTCTGAATACTTCTGCATCATGTTACGAAAGCCCTGGCGGTATGTTCAAAGTCCACACAGACAATGTGGACAGTCTCCTACATACAGTAGGAGAAAGAAGGATTCCTCATACGGTTTGAACACTGTTTGAAGTGCTCTTAGCTGCTCATCTTGTCATCACATCCCACTGTGATTTCTTAAGATATTTCTGTAGTTCATTTTGAGATGAAAATACAAAAAAAAAAGAAAAAAATCACATATAAAAATCTGCACAGTTCAGAAGAATGTGGAAGACAGTAGCAGAGACTTTCACAAACACACAGCTTCAAAACGCATGAAGGGTGATGTATTTGAATATGTAACAGCCAAAGGCAAGAAATCAGTGCATGTCAAACATGAAATGTCTTCTTATGCATGTGACTTTTCCAGCATTTTGGGATTTTTCATGCAAATCGTAGAAAGGGTATAGACTGTAGCATCTAAGTGTGGATACAGAGACTCTGAAATATGCTTTGACTTTATTTATTCTCAAACTGGATGGCTTTACAGCAGTTATGAATTACCCTGCCTCAGGAACATGTGAACAGGATTGTAGATCTTAAACCACCTGTCATCACTTGATGCCCTTTCAGTTTAGCCGTATAAAGTGTGTGTCCAAGTAATGTGTGCCCTTTTAAACTGTACTGACACTTGCATGCCTTAGGGACTTCATATCAAAAGCTGGCACAGACTTGAAATCATGGTGACAGTGAATTAGATTTTTTTTTTTGTAAGAAATTGGGCTTGCTGTAGGTGATATTTGGAATGAAAATTCACTTAGTGTCACTTAAAATGGTTCAAGGATTTGAGGTTTCATAAAAGGCACTTTCATTTCTTTTCACTTTTCATTCAGCAAGTCTCTTTTTGTTCTTAGAAGTTGTGTCAACAGGAACCCTGCCAGCATCAGCCTTTACAAGGTGATGCAAAGGGCAGCACAAGAGCTATGGCAGAACATTTTGTTTAGCTTAAGGCAATAAGGTTTGTAACTGGTAGTATCAAAATCAAGAGTAAAATTTGGTCCAAGACCTTCCACAGGAGCACAGTTAGGACTACAACTATCATTGTGTGATATAAAGAAATCAGTAAATATTTCCCTTTTGAAAACCATGACTCCACAGTTCTTTTGAACAAACAGGACGAGTGAGGCTGTCTGTCACCGTGTGCTAAATATTCGACCATCTCAGCTTCTTAGTGGGATCAAAAAGCAATTTTGAAAACGTGCTTTTTAAGAGATTAGTGTGTTTCTTTCGTTTAAACTGAGTATGTAACACTGCATCGCATCTAGCCAACTTTCTGTGTTTTTTCAGTTGCATAGCAGGACAACATTCACACATCTAGCACAGCAATAAAGTCATTTTACAAATGCACACAAAAAAATATATATAAACTATGTCCTGGACTGTAAATACCACTTCAGCTCTGTCTATGACAAGTTTCAATGAGGTGAAATTAATCTTTACGGGATCATATTCCATTTTTAAACTTAATGTTAGAAAAATAATGGTCAGCTGGTCTTTTGAACAGTCAGACATTTGTCAGCACGCAGGTCATGTGATATAAGGAGGAGGTGAGGCAGACAAGTTCAGCAGTAGAGTTCAACAATAAAAACCTCACGTTAGGTGCACCTCCTTTGTGTCTATCATTTTTACAATAACACATTTGTGTTCATTTCTTTTCAAAATGGGAGGGTATCCATAAAGATTTTCTCCACAATCGGTGGAGGTGGGACCAGGTCCTCCAGTTTCAGGTAGAAGATGCGCTGTAGGCCCTGTGTGCAGAGAGTCCTCAGTTCGGGGAGTTTACCCAGAAGACGAGAAAGATAGCTGGGCTGGGTCCGGCTTGGTTCTGATCTGTTTCCATTCACGTGTTCCCTTAAACAAGTGATGAGGTGGCTCTGAAAGTCCTCGACACGTTTGGGCTCTTTGAGGCCATGGCGATCTAGGTGCAAAAGATGTTACCATGAGAAACGCTGTCTTACAAATAACTATAAAAATCAAATGCAAACAGCAAACACAAAGTCTCACCGGTGATGATGACGAGCGCTGCAAGACAGGCAAACAAGGAGATGTCTAACTTCATGCGGTGAAGGCTCTGGGAGAAATCCATGATGGAGTCGATCCAGTCACCAAAACTGCGAACACACTGCAGTCGGTGGAGGACCACGCCGTTACAGAAGATCAGCTTGCTCTTCTCTGGATTTGACCTGCACAGTTTCAAGCCATGAGTACAATAAACGTACTAGAACATCCACATCAGTCTAATGGAGTAATGGTTCACGTGGTATGTTTTAACCATGAAGAAAGCCAACCTGTACGCCAGTCGGAGGATGAAGAGCTCAACGAAGGCAGATTCAAGGAGCAGCTCCTGGTCCTCTGTGCAGAAGTCTGTGAATCCTGGGATGGTTTCAGCCCAGATTCTTATCACATCTAAAGAGCCGGTCAGCAGGTCGTAGAACTGCTGAATATCACCGACATCCTCCTTCTCTGACAGGTTGTCCACTGTCTCCTGATACTGAGGAGGAAGAGAAGGGTCAACGCTACAAGAAAGATTTTATTCACTGTTGTTGCTTTCATTTTACATCCTCTGTTGTGTGACAGATCTAATCAGTGCAAATGAGCCTCTATTTACCTTGGAGTAGTCAAGCTTTTCAATGGTTGGGCTTGAGTCTAAATGTGACCTGACAAGAGAGGCTATGATGTTGACATTGGGGGTTGTGGACGAAGCCTCAGCCACAGTCTTGGGTTTGGAGGGCAGACGGCCCCGGCGACCTTTGAGGCTGTCTGTGCGAACAACTAAGACAGGGAGAAAGGGAGAAAAACAGGAGAGGAAGACTTAAAGCACACGTTTGTGACTCTCACATGGCTGTCGCTGCACCCCAGACTTTAAAAAACAACTGCTGTATCAGCTTCAGTTTCCCTTTTTCTGCAGCTGGCACTGTAAATCTCCGGTTACATACTGTATATGTCTGTCATTCCTAGCTTTGGTTTGTCATTACAAACCCTGTTTTCCTGTCGTCATATATTAGTCACTGAAAGCTTTAAGAGAGTCTGACATTGCATTACCTTCTTTGACCATTCCCACTGCGAGACATTTCTGGAAACGACAGAACTGGCACCGGTTTCTCCTCCTCTTGTCCACTGGACAGTCTTTATTGGCGAGGCACACATACTTTGCATTTTTCTGTACGGTTCGCTGTCAAACAGAGAAAAACTTAAATTACTATGGGTTTATAATGCTATACACGTGACATTGTAAATGATAGAAATGTGATAGAGTTATAATCTTTTTTACATGATTTCCCTTCTTATTGGCATATTTAAAAGGCTTCACTTGTTTTGCACATGCATTTCTATCAGGCCTCTCCAGAACAAAAATGAATATCAGTATCATCCAATAACCACTGGTGCATTACTGGCAAATACTCAGTATGAATGTCCAATTTAATATGAATAACTCAGTAGTATAGTTCAATCGATACTGGATTTTTGAGGCTGAAACTGATATTTGAGAGTTAAAAAAATCCAATCGTGATACCAATATATCTGTGCTAAAACAACTGATATGTCACAGATTTATTTGTCGGGCTCTACTCAGTTAGATTTAACCTGCAAAATGCTCTTCAGCTCGTTACCTTGAAGAAACCTTTGCACCCCTCACAGGTGCGGACTCCGTAGTGCTGGCAGGATGCGTTGTCACCACAAACTGCGCAGCGGCCCTCACTGGATCCCGGGTTGTGGGTTTTAGGAGACGTCATAGCCCCGTCCACTATCCTGGGGCTCTCCAGAGGCCCTTGCTCCAGGGACATGGGGGGACAGTGAAGTGAAGAGACATGCTGCTGAGGAGACAGGAAGAAAGGGTCGTCCTGGCCCGGCTGAGCATCCTGATGCTGCCCCAGCACAGGAGAGTGCTGCTCCGGCGTGGGGCTGAAAGTGAAGAAGGAGAGCTGCTGTGCCATGGCGGCCTTGTCGGCCACAGATGATGGTGGGGCTGAGGTGTAGGGGCTGAAAGGGGAATCCCACACAGGTGCAGGCTGGGCCTGAAAGCCCGGTGTTGGAGGAGAAGCAGCGGCATACACTGGGCTGCCATAGTAGTCAGAGCCACATGACGACAGCGTCTCATCAAGGCAGCTGAGCGCAAACGAGCCTGGGTAACAGCCGTACACCTGGAGGTCATCCAGCTTGAAGGCTTGGTTCTGCATCTGAGAGCTTTCAGCTACCGCGGCATGGCTGAATGAAACCGTAGAGGCGGGAGGGGAAGTGGTAATCTTGCAGGAAAAAGCATCAAACTCCCCCATGTAGCCGTTTCCCACCAAGGTGTTGATGCTGGGCAATGAAGATGTAGACAGCTGGTCATTTTGGCCACTGATGTCCATCACCAGTTTGGCACTGAGGTCAGGATTCAAGAACTCAGAGCTGAAGTAGGTGTCATGGGGCAGGGATGCATACTGGGTTTGTACACAGGGCATTGCTAGGACAGAGAACAGGAACAATTAACTCTGGTGAAACTAAATCCCAGTATTTGTAGATGTAAGATGAACATTAGGTACTAAATAAGCAAAGAAAACGTCTTAATTATTCAAAAAACATTTCTATATATACAAATGTTATGCAAACTACTGTCATACTTCCAAATTTTGTATTGTAAAATCAATATAACATATCTATTTTTTTATGGTAACAATTTAAAAAAAGAAGTGAGTTAAAGCACTGGCAATAACTGGGGCTGATAAGTAATTGAGTGTTTATAGTTATGAATGCAATAAAGTACAGATGTCCTGGTTAATTAGATATTTCCAAAGTCATTTAGGTCAGATTTTTTTTTTTTTTAATCCCCTCTCTGTAGCCATCCAAAACAGTAGCCTACATTAACACCTTGAATGTTACAGTCTCGTTTCCTCTACATGCCATTTCTCTAGCTTCAGGTCCTATCAGTCCTCTTTAGAAAATGCAGAGGCTGGTCCGGTGGAGCAGTCAGATGCTGTCAGATATTGTGTTACTGGCTGTTAATGCTCTGAAACCCTCCTTTAGAGGAGGTGGAGGACAACCATCTTTCACAGGGACGGCACCAGGGAGTGTTGCAGATTGTATTTCAGGCAGGGCTGAACGCCAGCTGAAATGGGAAAGGTGGCAAAGCCTGTTTATGTGTGTGCGTGCGTGTGTGTGTATGTGTGCATGGCTGACTGAATGGGCGTGTATCCACAAGCACTAACTTCCTCTCTTTATTGGGTTTTTCAATAGAAAAATGAGAACACCTGATCATCACCTAATTGTTAAACTATTTTCCTAAAATTATGGGCAGAGCACACTGCTGAGGTGTCCAACAGGGGTTCTATGTCCTATAAATATACCCTACTGTACTGTATATGTTTGTTCATATAACAACAGTAAATGTACACATAAAACACACAACATGCAAGTAAAAAGTGATAAAGGTAAAAACCTGCTAACATAAGCCCTCATTTTTTTATATTTTATTGGGAAGTAGTTGTGAGATTTTTCAGCAAAGTACTCATAGTACAGTTGTATCAGTGGTATCATTAATATCAGAAGTCACTTTAAAGATTACACTGGGAAATTTCCTCAAATCACAAAACATAATCAACTTTTCATCAATTAATCATCACACAATAATAGAATTGAATATAGAATCATAGAATAATAAAATATAGACCCAGTTGTTAGGTACAGCCAACCTAAAGTAGTCTGATACAACATCCCTGCAATAAATCACACCTTCAAAAAGGTTGAAATTTTCAGTTTCTGTTTACACTGTTTTAGAGAGGTGTTGATTCAGTTTTGCTGTAGTTTGTGGTGGTGTTGTGTGTTTCTTAATATTTTGTCCACCACAAAAAGTAGGCTGTATCAGGGTAAACTAGATGGAGCAACACCTCTGTGAAACACTTTCAACAAAAACTGCTGTTTTATTTGCAGCACTGTTGTATTAGACTGCATTAGTTTCAGCTAGGTGTGATTAATACACTTGTATCTGAGTGCATAGCTTTGACTAATACCTAGAGAAGCGTTTCTAGACATTATTTTTCATTAAATTATCAAATTAATTTAGTATAAGGTTGCAAATATGGAATTGCGGTCTCAGTAGTCCTATCAGTCATTACCTGTTACTACAGAAGTAGTTATTATAAACCATATACAGCTAACATAACATGAATGTGGCACACTGAGTAATAAGACACAAAAAAACATGCAAACAAACATCACTTTCACTCACCTGGCTCATGTAAATATCCGGATTTTGAAGCTTTTCATTTATTCCAAACGAGTGAAACAGATGCATGTCACCTCGGCCAGCTGCTGCTAGCACACACACTCATTCAAACACACTCACACACACACACACTGGGTCAGATCCGCGCAGACGGCTGCACACACTTTTTATTTTGGCTGCGTCGACAACAAGGCGGGCCGATGCCCAAATATGGTGAAAGGGCGGTGGAACGTTCCGGAGTGCGGGCCAATTAGCGTCGGGCTCGACGCAGACGTTCTTCCGTATGACGCACGCTCGGGATTCCATTGACGCAAGAGCCGGGGGAGCGTATGTTCTAAATATAAGCCGACAACGGCTCTCACGTGGGGCTATAACTGGATGAAAAGTGCTAAAAATAGCCGCAGTTTGGAGGTGCAGAGGTGTTTATGACTGGAAATGAAAATATTATAGACGTTTACAACAGGAACGTGTGACAGACCAGGAAAAAAAACAGGTGATTTTTGTTTTCATAGTAGATGTAGACAAAAATAACAAGAAACAAAACATGAACCATCTGGAATTTCTCATCTAAAGTCTGGGAGGATAATAACACACATCCATTCACCATCTAGATGTAAAATACTTTTATGATTTCATATTTTTATACAAGCTTCTAATCACATGATCTTCATCATTTATGATTTTTTAACTGACAGTTTTTTAAATGAGCCTCCCCTAAACAGCTGAGACATCCATTTACATTGGTCCACTTTTAACAATCTGCATAGATGTGTATCCATTAACGTAAAACAAAAAGATATTTTTTAAATTACACATCTCTGTTTATGGACAAGAGCAATGTCTAAACTAAAGTGTTAATAATAATAATAATGCAGTTCAGACTTTGTTGAACAGATCTAACCTGCTCGTCTGTGTGGTGGTACGAGAGCACACTTTAATTGGAGCGATCAGTCATCTTGTGGTCTGCTTACTTACTGTAAGTATTTACTATATACTACAATGTGGACACACCCATTGGGCAGAAGTTGTTCCTCCCCCAATGATCAGAGTGTGGACTTAATATAAGTAGTTCACCCTACTGATCATAGTATTGTCATTGAAAACGTCATAAAAAATTATACTGATATAATTTCAACAAATATACAATAAAAGAGCAGTTTATAATCAGGAAACTCAGGTTATATACACACACACACACACACACACACATGTGTGTATATATATTTGCATTCACATCAGATTTTTCTGTTGCTAACTTTCTGGAAGGACACCATCTAAACGGCCTGGTTCTGAAAAAAAAACACAGTGTCCTAACATACTCTAATCGAGTGCTGGAGATGGCTCAACAAAGGTTAAGTTAAGTACAACTAATTTTTAACTAAATATCTGAACTTAAAGGGAGAAAACCATTGAGGTGTTAAGGACTACTCACCTACATTAGCTTAAAAGTTGAGATTGAAATTTTATTTTTGACCTTGGAAACACATGAGTCAATTTAGGAGCTAATGTGAAGCATTCAATCATCAAACATGAACTAAAAAAATGTCAATTGTTCTAACTTGTGTGCTCAACGTTGTATTTATATGTTGTGTTTAAGTGCTTGTGTTTGATCCTGTGCTTCTGGACTTTAATAAAAGAGTTAGCACTTTTTGAATGATTGTGGATTAAACACTTCAATTTTATTGCATAAACTGCACAATGGATTATTATAACAAGAGAAAATCCCTTCCACACAGAAGTCCCTCCAAACCAGACAGACTGTCTACTTTCTGTCTTTCAACATAATTAATCCTCTGAGCCCCGGGAACAAACATCTTTCTTCTGACCCAGAAAATATGACAATTACAATAACTTACACTTTGAATTCAAGAGACGTGAAATGACAGACCACTTCGTACTGTAATGTCATCTTCAGGTCATTTGCACTATGGATGTTACAGTCACAGCTGCAAACGTCCATTTGTCAGCAACAATTTAAGCATCACCTAATACCCCTCGTGTCATAACTTCTCCACAACAACCAGAAAAACCAACACACACTTGAACCCTCTCAGGGGATCTGTGGGACTGATCTAGTTACTTTTTTAAGTGAGAAGAAAGTGAGAGGTATCACTCAGTGTGAGAGGAAGCTGAGAATTTCCCAGGAAGAGGGAAGATAGTGCGACTGCCCAGACCAGCCTGGAGTTAAAGGAATTATTTACAGTGCTCTGAGCATCATGTTCGCTTGTGTGTGAGAAAGATAAAATAGCAAACAGATAGACTGGACATACTCTTTCTGTCTCTTTCACACAGCATACAGTACACACGAATACACAGGCAAAAGAGCACACATACAACATTGCACATATGTGCTAAATTAAGCGCATATGTCTGGTTAAATAACTAAAAACCGAACATTTAGATACTGAATGTCGTACAGTTCAATTCAATTTAAGCCTCTGGAATGTTTTATTAAACACTGTTAATAGGTTTACTTAAAAATGTAGCAACTTGAAACTTCAACATGATTTTTTGGCATTATCTGCAGTGATAAACAGTCATCATTGCGGTGTGGTAGCACACACCTCTATAAAATGCTGCCAAACCCTCAACATTAGAGAAGTTCACACCCCACCAATCCCTAAAGGCAGAACAGCTTGTTTTGTTAAAGTATGCATAAATGCAATATGCAATATCTTGTCAGATAACTACACACAGTGTGCTTGCTGCCTTGTTGTTGAGGAAAGGTTGTGTTGTGTAAATTGTGCAATTTAGGAGGCTTATGCACCTAAAAAATGACAATTTCTAGAACAATTTCTTGAGTGCAGCAGGCCGATTTATTCTGTTTTGTTAGAAACTAACACTTTTTTCCCCCATATAATCTTCCCACATGTGAAAAAAGGCTTTTCTGACTTGATAACAAATAACTTGTAAGATGGAGATAGCAGGGATATCAACTTTACAGACAAACCTGAATAGACATGCTCCATTTGTCTATTTATAACCTGCCACTCCACCCCCCAAAAAACAACTTCTGATCCAGACAAGACAACTGAATTTTAGCAGAAAACTGTCAGACAGCTCAAGATAATCCCTTTATATTCAAAACATGTCAAGATACCAGATCTGAGTTTAATATCACACCACTCAGTGATGCGATTTATATGCATACAAAAATGTTGCAGGTAATTTACTTGAAGAGTACAATTACTTTAACAGTATCACACATTTGGAATCATCTGCAAGAGAGAGGAGAGGGTCATTTTTTAAATACTTCAATAGCAAAAGATTTGTGTGGTCTCCCATGTGTCATGTGTCTGCTACATCCCTCCCCGACCCTCACACAGCACGCCATCTACACTGAACTGCAGGGAAACTAAACCTTTGTGTTGCTGAAACTCCATCACAACCTGTTTCACTTTTCATCACTAACTCTGGATTAGTCCTCCTCCTTTCCCTCCCACATTGATGCAAAGCCTGCCTCACTGTGAGCTGTCATGCTTTGGTATTAGGGAGATGTGTGCATTTCAATCAGTGTGCTGCCTGCAGAGTAACATCCACACACAGACAATACATGATATAAGTAAATAATGTAGTATAACCATTGTTAAGCTCTAATAAGCAGTCTACATGCCAGGTAAGCATGGGAGTACACTTTTGTCATGGCTGTTTTTTAACAGGTAAAACTGTATATTTTCTACTTTTTAGAATAGATAAACCTGTAATTTATTTGACCATGTATACTTTTGGATATGCTGCCATATGTCCTTTAAAATAGATTCCCATTTAGAGGAAAATCCTATTCATATTATTCTCCTTATACATACAGCTTGTGTAAGTCTGTCTCAGTCCAGCTGCAACAAAATATCTCCACAAATATTTTTTAAAAAATCAGACAGAGAGACAAAAAGAAGTCTAACATCCAATTAATTCCTTTATAGACAAAACCAGTGGTGGTGACTTTCTAAAGGCGTCAGATTGAAATATTTTCTTGATCTGCTTATTCCCCATGTTATCAGTCTGAAGAGCATTCAATATGGATGGAATATGGATTATAGAATACCGTCAAGACACAGATAACAACTACACAATTTGACATTAAGACAAGATATTAAATAAACATACATGTAATAGTAATAATAATAATAATAATAGTACATATATTTGTACCGCACTTTTCATTCATAGTGAAACTCAAAGTGCTATAGTATTAATAACATAGAACACAACATAAAGAAAATATTAATAATAAGAGTTAAGATGAAAAGCTTTACTTGTATACAAGTACATTGAAAATCCAACACAAGACTCCCGAAAGTTTAAGACTAAATAAAAACCCTACAAGCACACAGTAATGCACATGACTGAAACAAAGTTTTAAACCAAAATATTTTTCCCAACATTTCTCTCGTCACAATTTTTTCATATTTCAGTAACATCAGTCAGTAATATTTCATTAGGTTTCCAATGGTTTCTGTGCATCGTGACTGTTTTGAAGATGATCCAAACGTGTACATTGTTAGCAAGAACACTGAAGAAACTAACATTACTGCTGTCAGAACAACTTTATGTATTAAATACATTAGGATGCTAAACTTGGTCAGTTTGCGAGAGCTATACCTAACTCCCACTCCACAGCACTTTCAGGTTAAAACTGTAGAACTAGTCTTTATAAAACCACATTCAGTCACATTCAATCAAGTGTCCCTCACGTTATATCCTCAACATCTACTTAAGAAACAGTTAAAACACTGAAATAAATATATGTAATTTTGACACTGACAGTGTAAGACATTAGCACAGACAGGTAGTGTAGGTTCAGGGTTAACAAGGTGAGTCACTGTGAGCTTCTGGAGGCCGAGCAAAACCAGTTCATCACCAACTGCATTAGGAACTACAGATAATAAAACTACCGAGACACAACTGTAAATGTGATCAGCCACAGAGTCAACACAACATAAAACATGTAAATATGTGTTTGCGTATGCTGTAAATACACACCATGCTCTGCTCTTTTATTTACAAAAAACAAAACAAAAAATGGATGCATTACTACTAAGTTGGCACACAATAGCAGTGATCAGGTGAAATTTGCACTTGTGAAAAGTGCAAGCTGTCTGTACTCTGAAATACGTTAGAAAGATATCAGGGATCACGTGCAAATAACACAGACAATAATACTTCAAGCCAGGTAAACACAGAGCTATCCTTTCTCTTTTGAATACTCATCCTGCATCATTTTCCAGCTAACGTTGGCGGAGCGACCCTCGGCAGACTGGGCCGCGTGTCTCACTGCTGTAGTGAAACCGGCGCTCTACTTAAGATGAAAGAAGCCGGACGGTTTTGTTGGTGCAGCCATTAGCATGTTAGCTTGGTTCTTGTGAGTTATATGGATCTATAATAAACAAAAGACACAATTTGAGTTAATTATAATTGGGTTTAAATGCCTTTCATTTGATCAAACATTATTCCGTCTAATAACAAAAGCACCGTTGTTTTGATGACGCATTGCATCCTGCTTTCTCTGGCCCAGCTCCAGTATCCACAATCAGCCATAAACACTGACTTTATATGAGATCAGACACCTGATCAGAGTGAGTGCCTGACTGAAACACGGTGCAAGGGCTCCAAACAGCTCTCTGAAAATGCAGCTTACCTTCACGAAGGTTATAATTTTTTAGATTTAGAGAGGTGTGGATTGACTTTTATGGGCATTTGGCTGCAGTTTGTGATGCAGCTGAATTCTACTAAGTAATTTTTCTAATATTTTGTCCACCCAATTTACAGTATATCAGTTAGGGTAGACTACACATTGGTCTAGCTTTGTGCGTGTATAATTTCACATTTCTCCTGCCGCCTTTTTCAACATTCGAATGCTATGAATTGTGGGCAACTGGGGGAAGCTCAGTTGGTATTGCAGGTTTGCCATGAATCACATGGTTTGCAGTCCAATTGCTGAGCTCCTCCTGTCCACATGTCAAAGTGTCCTTGCTCACTATGTATGCGTACGGAAAAATGTAAATCACTTTGGATTAAAGTGTCTGCCAAATGAATGCAATGTGATGTGACATCAGTCTGCACGATTGCAGACTCACAGAAAATGAGCAGAAAGAGCTCAAAAAGTCAGCGAGAGCGTCAGTCCTTGAGTTCACAGTGGGACAGCCCTGAGCTCTGGTGAACTTATTATGAACGTGTGCCAGTCCAGACTGGATAGACGGACAGTGGGACTGGACCTCTGCTCACACCGCTAAATATAGTCAGCGTAAATGTTAACTATGTTACGCTAATTGAAATGTTGTTGATGTTATCTGTATCTGTTTGGAGAAAAAGGCAGCAGTAACACGCACTCCATCACCATGATCTAAATAAATGTGTGAATACGTTTAATTATGGAGATAAACATGTTGAACATTACATTGTTGTTACCGCCGGAATTTATTACTTGTTTTAACTCTGAGTCAGAATTGCTAATAACACTTACAGTACAAGGAGGTTGCATCCACGGCTCCCCATCAATTTGCATGGGCAGGGCTTTGACTGTCCTACACACAGGGAGGAGTAACAATCACATTCAATTACACTGAACCATTTATACTGTATGTGAACATTATGTCTAAACGTGTGTCTGTTTAAAACAGACACGGGATAAATAACAGGGACACCTGACAATATAATGCAATCCAAAACAATAGCCACATGCAACTCTGGTCATTTTTGAGGTTTGTGGTGTTGTTGTATGGGGCTGTATTGTATATGTATATGTTATTTTGTCATCACCCTGTAGGTAAAAGTAAACAACCTGATGGTAATTTTAGAGGTCTGTGCCAGCCTGTGCCCGGCGCTCTTCAATCCAGTGTAGATCTGGCCCATCTCCATGGCTCCTTCCAGCCCCACCACCTCCAGACGCTTGTCGCTCATATCTGGAGAGAGATACAACACACAGAGATGAGGTGAAACAGTTTAAAATCAACAGTACTGTTGAGGTGATTTATGGGAGTACAGAACCAGCCAAGTCTCACCTTGTGAGATTGTTTTGAGAAGTTCAGGGTCAGTGATGACCTCACCATGCTCCGCCTCTGCCACACCATCGGGCTTCTTGGATTCGCCCCAGAGGTTAGAGCCTCCGTGCATGCTGGGTATGTTGAGGACAGCGATGCCCTCCAGAGACAGACTGCTCAGGTCCAGGTGTCTCCCGCAGCACTAGTGAAGGCAAAACAACAGGTTGTTTTGTGTTTATACGACTGAAGAAAGACAAAATTCAAAACTTGAACAGCTACATGAGTGTGGTGGACATTTTCACCTCAATGGTGAGACACTCCTTGAGCTTCTTGCAAGAGGCAGAGATGGTCTCAGTAGTGGCAAACTCAAAATACCAAAGTTTGTTCTTCATTCTTAAAAATAACACAAAAAAAAAACTTCAACACCAATGATTTTTCAAAAACTAAGTTGTTGTTTCATGAAAAAAAAAACGTCTTTGTTCATACAGTTAATATGAATCCTCACCTGCTGTTGAATCTCTGTGGGTGTTTCTCTCTCATGGAGTGGAAACGATGAGCAATAGAAGCATCCTGCTCACAAGAGCACAAATGAAATCATGTTTTTTTGCAACTGATTGAGTTTAAAGGATTACAGAAATCAATCAATACTCATGTGCAATGTTATTATTCCTCCTTGCTGAGTTTGTGACCCACCACTCCAATGGAGAAGTAGTTGTTGATGATCTCGTAGGGCACAGGGTCTCCTACTTCTTGAGGATCGTCTGGTATCACCTGGATGCTCCAGCGGTCCATGGGAATCAACTCGCTGCCTTCGATCTCCTTCAGGATCTCTCTCAAATCAGACCCCTCGTATCCTTTCATGGAAGAAGCAGGTATATAACTTTCTGTACCAATGTCAGCGTTGAGGCATGAGCTAGAACTGAACGCTTGGTTTTACCTCCTCCCCAGCGTAGACAGCGAGCCAAGTCGTTCCCTGTGCCCAGAGGCAGGACAGCCACTGGAGGATGCACCTGGAGGTCTGCTTTGTCTGCAATCACAGATCTGTTATTTAGCCTCAGAGACAGTAATCTTAATTACCCCTCTAAATCTATGCAGCAGTACCTATAGCATCCAGGAGCCACCCGACCGTGCCGTCTCCTCCACACACCAAGATCCTGTACTCACGCAGATTATGGAAGAAATGTAGTCTGAAAAAAAAAAAGCGTTAAGTCTGTTAATGTGAAGAAAAATAAAACACAATATGCAATTAATGTGCAAGCCCAGAGTAAATGTGTGCTGTACCCCGGGGCAGGGCCTCCATTAGACAGGTTGTACACTTGACGAGGGTTCAGCAGGTACTGAAACTTCCTGAGCACTCTGTGGAACAAATCAACACACACACAGACTGAGAGGGAGGGAACACATGCTTATTCTAAAGTGAATGTGCAACCAGTTCAGATCATTTTGTAGTAATACTGCACGTGGAGCCTGCGTCTTCTTTATAGCATAACTTACCTTTCACCCTGCTTTCCTCCACTTTTTGGATTTACAAACACCAGCAGAGGGTGGGTGTCTGGAATTGGTACAATCTGAAGGAAAATAAAGATTTACTGGATTATACAACTCATATGAACAATACATGCAGTATTTCAGTACGTTAAGATATGTGGAGACATGCTGTCAGTTAGCCTACTGTACAGGTTTATATTCATATTATTCAGTATATGGAACTTCTAAGGCATTGCATACATAAATCTCTTTCCATTTATAATTTGTGTCAAAGTTTTTTAATTCCTATGATGGGTATATGTTAGTGTTTGATACTAAAAGTAAAAAGATATATTTTGGGTGGCCTATCACTTTAAATTTAGTGACTGCGTCAGTGAGTTTGTCTCTGTCAGAGCGGAATAACCATGACAGATGTATTTCTCCAGTGATGTCCAATGACATCACACTGAACTGAAAAAAAGGACTCCTTAAAAAAAATCACAAAAAATAACACAATAAATGTGCGCATCTGCTGTGCAGATGTTAGTACGTGATGGGTGTACAATTGGAAAAAGAATAAAAGTATTTCTTAAGAAGGGCAGACCTGCAGGATGTGGCCATCAGGGGTGACGTTCAACAGGCTGGTGTCCTCCTCCTGGGGGGAAAAACAGGACAAACAGGCAATTTACTCAAAATAATCCTGAAGAAAAGAAAACACTCAACGAAACTCATTACAGTATATATATATATATATATATATATATATATATACAGTAGTATTTTTTAATCACTTCACCTTTGAGACAGCGTATATGGCCCATGGAGGGAGTATATGATCTTTCAGCGGCCCACAATCACAGGTTGATATTCCAGAGAAAACACACTCATCATGACGCTTAAAAAGAGACAAGACTTAGTGAACATAGCAAGTAGGGATCCTTGTTTGTTTATTTTGATATCCTAAAGCACCTGAACACACAGTCCTCACCATCTCCTGGCACCACACGCAACGCCTCCCTGCTAAAGTTTTGATCTTCTTATGGCAGACCTGACACTTTGTGGAGTTACAGTCAGCTCTGACCCAGTCGTGAGCCGCTATCTGAGACACAGAGGAGCAGAAAACAGAGAGAGGTTGTAACCGCATTAATGTTACTTATCCTTTTATTAACAATCTTACACACCTCAGAAGTGATTGCAAATACCACAATTACCACCTCATACTAGGCCATTTGTAATTACCTCATGCTGTTTTCACATGTTCTTCTACTCACAATGTCTACACAAGTCTTAAGATGCTATCCAAAGTCATCATGAGCATCGCCCCAGGAACAATGTTCATATTCACTTTAGTGGTGCCAAAACAAGAACCCAACCCTGAATGACTGCAGGAAAAATCATGTTGTTGTTAACTTGAAAAGAATTGACACAGACCACACCTTCCTGCAGAGCAGCTAAGGAACTTTAATATGGCCACGGATGGCTTTTTGGATAACCACTGACTTGGCAAACACGCATCACCAGATCAAATATCCGTAAAGTACACTGGCACCTCCACCTCCGCAGGCAGTTCAGGAAATTTAAGCGCTTACAGATGAGTGTGAATCAGTGAGTTGTGGCCGTCACACTGCACTGGAAAAACGGTGGATGAACTTTGTCTACGCTTGTGTAAAATTAGGACATTCAACAGATGTACGGAGCAGACTGTACCAGCTGTACTTAAAAATAAACACTGATGGGTAGCACTTATTACTGACTAATGCACTGTAATGTTCTCTGTTGTTAATGTGTTTACTGTGGTTTTTGGTTTTGCAAAAAGAGACCTGACATGATAAATTCTCTAAAACACAAATATACTTACAAAATGCTCGTGTTAATGTGATTGTTTATCTGAAAAGCAGAAAAAAACCTAACCAAAGGAAGAAACTGGAAATGAGGAGGTATTGTCGTGCTTCTTACACCAATCTCTTTTTTAGATTTGACAAAGGTGGGCGCGCAGGGTTCGGGATTCTTGTTGGCACACTGACTGTGGACGGTGTACTTGCAACCTGAGGGAAGAGAAATGGAGCAACATGAGAGAAGTTCAAGACAAACACACAGCTTTCTCGAGCAGAGCTTATAGAATTTTATATCTTATTACATCTACTCTTATAAGAAACAATTAACAGACAGTACAAGTGAACAAAAAAGGCCGGACTCCTCCAGTTCATTTGTACTGTGTGTGAGGTACTTGGTTGCCCCCTGCTGGCGGCTGTGAGCTCTTACAGGTGCAGCAGAGTCCCTGCTTCCCGAGTCCGAGCAGCATGCTCTGGCACACACTACAGTAGGTCGGCTTGTTGAAATGCTTCATCCTCCAAATATGCTGCCCGTCCTTCTCTGTCATCTGTGGATGGGAGGGAAAAGGAGATTACCGCTTTAAAAAAAAAAAAAGGAAAAGAAAATCAAAGATAACCGAGCTGTGCTGTCGTATCATTCAAAGTGACATTAACAAGGCAAAAGATGTTGCAAGTGAAACTTAAGATTTGTAGCCAGATTTTTCACCTTCAGCCCAAGCAGAACAAGTAAAGGCACGTTGTTCATGCCTCCCTTCAGCCATTCTTCCAGTGTGACGGTGCCACTGCCGTCCACATCGATCGCTGTCATCATGTCCTGAAGCACCTGTCCGGTCATAAAAACATGTCCTGACTACCGTTTATCTAACTCCTGTTTACTTGTGTGACATGAATTTTTTTATGACAACCCCTCACTGTGACCAGTTTTATTACTTCCTTATACCTTCACCATGTAAAAAAAATATGATGCCCCTGCACATAACAAATCCAAAACTTTTGTGATATTGTGATTTTGTAAATAAAGGCTTAAAAATAACATACAGGTCTGAGTTCAGTCACGTCCCAGCCCAGGTAATCAGCAGCTCGCATCATCTGGGTGATTATACGATCTACTTCCTGATGAAGAAACAACAGTGTTTACATTCACAGTGGACCGGTGGTGTGATCATATCCTTAATCTTCCTCTGCATTTTCTACATCCTCTTATTTATTCATGTTCTGTTTATTTGGTGATATAAGGACAGTTTAAGGAAGGTTTGGATAAATACTTATAATATTTGGGCTGGTTTGTAAAGACTTAAAGCTTTTCAGATAAGCAGAGGAGGAGCAGGACTGTGGAAGTTACACATATTAATTAGCCTCTATTTATAATTTTGACAAATTTGCGGGGGGCAGCAATGAGATTATATCCATGTTAGCAGCTGTGGCACCAGATTTACATTAGCTGCATGTTCACTATCAGAGGCATTTCTGTGCTGCTCTTCAACATTAGAATAAACTAAAACTAAACAATAACAATAAATCTATAGAATACAGATGAATAGAAAATGATTCTCTTAATTTTTGAGAAACCCACAATAATTTGATTTGCTGTTTTCAGGTGGTGAAGTGTTACATCAAGCAACAAAACAGTAAATTTGTTTTTACATCTTGCAGAACTAATTGCAAACAATAAATGTACACGTGTTAACTGTTTTAAGTGAATACAAAAGAATCCCAAATCATTTTGGATAATAAATAGTTAGAGAAACTTGTCAGTGATTTGGAGAAACTTACAGAACTGTCCAGGAGTCCATTTCCATCTTTGTCGTAAAGTTTAAAGGTAACTGGAAACACAACAGAGAAAGTCAAACATTGTTTCCTCACTTTCTCAGACCCTCTAAATCATCACTCTTCGTTATTTATCAGTCATGAATGTACATTAAATGTAGCTGCACTGTAATAAAGGTGTCACAAAGTGTTCAGAAAGTGGATGAAACCAACATTCGAGCTTCTCCCGTGGCTGTCCGTCCTCCAGCACCGAGAAGTAACAGGACACATCGCGAAGAAAGACCCCGCCTGAGAAAACATGCAGGAACTTTTGACCAAACTGGAAAGCTTCATCACATTACTGAGGTCTAAACTTGACAATGTGTCTGAATTTAATAACCAGAGCATCATATTTTAAGCTCCTGATGGAAATGTGGTACAACAGTATAAAAGCAAATAGTTTATCATAGGTTGGTTATTTGAAAAGGTGCACTAATCTCCAGAGCTACGCTGACTCATTCCTATGACACAACACTAAAAGATTAAAAAAAAAAAACAGACAGACAAAAAAGAGGGAGTTTGTCCAACAGGAAATACTCTTAGTAGTATTCTTTCTTTCTTTGAATATTTTCAGGAAGTTTTGTGGGGCATTCCCAACCAACTCAACCAGGAAGATTAGGCATGCAAAATGAGTTACCTCCTTTAGGCAGAGGACTCTTTGTAGAGTCATCTTGCTCTACGTGTTGGAAATAGCGAAAAAGGCGTTGGCCAAAATCTGTAGGAAAGTCATCCACCTCCAGGTAGGTCTTGAGAAAGAGACAGAACCCCACAGCGTCGACACACTGAGGAGAGAAATCAAACCATCAGTCAAATAGCAAATCAGACTGAAATTTCCAAATCATTTTCTTTGGAAGTTTCCTAGAAAGAACAAAAATAATTGGGAAGGAATCACGCTAAGAAAAGTGACAATTAATAATTCAACTTAATAAATTCCAAGTAACTCCTGGCAAAACTACAATATAGAGTCTTTTAGTTAAAGCACAGCAGGTCAGCTGAACATGCAAAAATGTCAAGTGTGCAATTTAGCATATAAATACAATGAAGTTTCAAATATTAAATGAATGACTAATGAATATTTACTTGGGTTTAGAAGGAGAATTTCTTTTGAGGAAATTTTCCTTTTTGCCTTTAATTAGTACCAAACTAATTTATTTCCAGATTTCCTTGACAATTATTGGTAAGTTACCACGTTTCACTGTCCAGAAAAGATGTGTTTGAGTAGCTGCTGTTGCATGACTGACCTCTCCGAAGCTGTGCTGGGCCAGCCGACCCCCGGCGTGAAACTCCTTAATCACATCTTTCACCCTCAGACTGCTGTCTGCGAGCACAACGTTGAAGAGATCAAAAAGTGAGTGAAATTCATGAATTTAAAAGGGCATAAGAGAGGATTAAGATTTAATGCCATCAACACGTCTCTCTGCTGCGAACACGACTGATGAAAAAACTGAAAAATACTACAGTGAAGTTGAGAACAGAGAAGCTTAGAGACTAATTCAGTTCTTTGTCTATTTGCCATTTGTCCCGCACATTAATTACATGGGTGCTAAAACAGGAACCAAATGCGAGAACATCACTAATTGTGGACACACAGAGTGTATCCTGCATTAAATCTGGCTTTGGCTCCTGCTGTCAGAGGTAACACACAGTGGTGCTTTTCTCAGGTCCAGGGAGGAACAGGTGTAATTATCCATCCATCCATTATCCAACAGTGCAAATACTCCCCCCCACTCCCCGACACTAAAAGCCTACAGACTCATTTCATTTCTTTCAAAGCCTCTGAGTGTACAGTAGAATATTTTTAGCCCTGTACCACTCTTTGTTCCCTGTCAACAGGTCTATCAAAATCTGCATTAGCTGTGACCCCAGCACTTTCCTGTTGGAGTTCTTGTTGGTGTTTTTGTGTTGATGGTGAATGATCCTCCAGAGAGCATTTTGAAATGTTTTTTTTGTGTGGATGTTGAGTGAATAAGAGAAACTCCTTCAGTCATTTATTTTATGATACTAATGTCCAGTATGACTACCTTAGAGCTCCCCAAGAGAGTCACTCACGAGTTTGAGAGTAACACATTAAAGCAAATCAGACATCCAGGAACAAGAACAGTTTTCACTCCCAAATCAATCTGAGCGTATTCCTACTTGTATTCTTTCAGTTTCTATGTTCAGCACAGTGGAGGAAAATGCAAAGATGTTTAAAATGAAGATGTTTCGGCATTTTGCTCCCCTTCACCTCCCTGTGCTGAGAATATAAACTGAAAGAATTTAATCTAAAAAGCTCTGTGATTGATCTGGTGTAAAAACCTTTCTTGCTCTCGCTGGACTTTGACTATAGTTACATGTTACACGCACACAAACTGTCTTCTTGTCTTTGATTTTTCCTCTGCCTTTCTCTCAGTCAGCGATCCATTTACTTCACTTTCTTACAGCTTCGAAAGCATGATTCCTAATTATTTGTCTTAAGTGTATATAAAAGGATACTGCATACTATAATAAAAAGAGCTGCAACAATTAATCAATTAATCAGTTAGTCATAATCAGCAACTATTTTGAGTCATTTTTTAAGCAAAAATGCCAAATATATGATGGTTTCTGAAATTTGACAATTTGCTGCTTTTCCTTGTCTTACATTATTTTAAATTGAACATCTTTAGGTTTTGGACTGTTGGTCAGACAAAAAAAGTCATTTTGTCTGTTTGTGATGGGCATTTTCCCCTGTTTTGTAATGTTTTATAGACCAAAATAATTAATCCATTAAAAAAAATCAAAAGATGAATTGATAATGAAAATAATCATTAGTTGCAGCCCTAATAATAAATATTTTCATTTATATTGATCTATTGCAAATGCTTTTTGCTTCCCCTCTTACATTGCAAGGTCAGAGTGAAGGGTCAGCTACACAAAAGCATCCCAGTGGTCACTTTATGCAGCTGAGTGTTGAGATAACGTCGAGTCAGACGGTGAAACTTACATTCCATGTAGTGCTGCAGCTGGATAAAATCCACAGGAGTCAGAGACCCTTCTGCATCATCGGACGAGGCCATGTCTATCAGCTGAATGAGCCGAGAGAAAACAACGACAGGACGGTCACAGAGCTGTCAGGGAGGAAAAGAACCTGCAGAGCTCCAGAGAGTCTTTTGTGTAGTAGGTCTTTGGTCATGAGGGTTTTGGCAGTGACTCATATAAACAATAAACTGGTTTGCCTCCATTCCTATGACTGGATGTAGTAAGTCTGACACTCCCCTCTTAAGGGACAGCCACAGAGTTTGGTTTCAGATATTCAGATAGTCTTGAGATTTCCCTTTTAACTGAGGAATCACCAGAATGTCCACAGCGCAGATATTAGCTCACACAATTCACATTTAGGTCACAGTTTTGTAATAACAGCTAACAAGAGGAGGAGGTTACTCCACAGTCTGCTCACATGAAGCAGTTTCAGCAAAGTAATGTATTCTTTTTAAAGGTCTTCTAGCCAGCCAAAAACACTAACATCCCATCAGCTTAATAAACATAGAACTCGGAGTCTAGCAGAGAAACAACTGACAGGCAGGACTTTTTAGTTTATTATGCTCTCTAGGTGCCGCACAGGTGTTCAGTCATTCACACAGGAGCTGAACTCCTTACCTTGTCTGTCTCTGTCAGGCTGTCCCAAACACGGAGCGGCACTTTGATATGTAGGTTGACGGCAGCTGGTGCTTGTGGGTAAATGTCTGGCGCGGTATTAGCGGATATGAGGGATTAATGGGAGGAGGAGGAGCTTTTGGCGACATAATTACAGTTAGTGGCACCGCCTCTCATGCGCACACGCGCGCACACAGACGCACTTGTTTGATTTATTGCGCCCTTCCAACAAGTTTTATTTATAAATAGGCTACTGCAGCTTTAAACCTGAAAATGAAAATCAGAGTGAGGTTCAGGCTCTGCGGTCTGCAGCTTTGAAGGAGTCAAAGACCAAATGTGAACTCATGAATTGGCCCGAAAAACTTGCTGTGAATTGTTTTCTTAAAAGACATGTTCACAATTTTTCAAGTCCAACGTTTTGTGTGAACAGCAGCAAGTTGTGGACTGAGGTTAGAAACAGAAAAGTTAATTACCCCTGTAAGACAAAATACTACATTTTATTCATTTTTTTCAGTAGCACGCTATAAAAATCATCTCAGTAATAACGCAGCTGTCCATCATGCTGACAGGGACAGGAATTATAGTTTTTAGGTGAAGCAGACTGAAATGACTCTGCAGTTCAAGCTGTTTAAAGGACAGGTTCACAATTTTTCAAGTCTGTCTTAAAGCAACAGTCAGGTGTCCATATGAACACTGAAAAAGGTTTTTGTAATCATTCCTCCTGCTCATACAGGCTGTTAATGTAAGTGATGGAGGATAAAGTGTCACACAGTCAGCGTCCTCACAGTCATTTTGTGCAAAAATGCATTTAAAAGTTTATCTGAAGCTTGAAGCTATGAGTTAGTCATATCAGGTGGATATCTGACACATTTACAGTCTTTTTAGCATCAAATTGTGTTTCCTCGGACAGTGTTTCCCTGTTGAGCTGCGGTGGAAGCATAGTAACAAAAAGTGGGACTGTGGCACTAAAAAGACTGTAACGGTGAAATATATCTACTTGATTGACTGAAGATACATAATATCTTCAGATAAACTTTTAAATTCATTTTAGCAGAGAAGGATACTTGCGGATTTTGGCTCCCATCACTCACATTGTAAGTGCATCATGAAGGGATCTTCTAATGGTGAGTATGAACAGGAGGAATGATTACAGCAAGAAAAATTGTGAACCCGCCCTTTAAATTAGTATTTGAAGACATGTCTGACACACTGGTACCTTATTAGGCTAAGAGAGGACATATAAAATCAATGAGCTCACCTTGGTTTGAGAGAGAGGCCAAGGTCCAAAATAAGATAAGATATGTTGAGTCAGCGTAAGTGAACCGAAGATAAAATGCCACAAACTGAAGTGGAGTCCAAAGATTTTCTGATGAGGCAGTGACAGTGTAGGTACCAGTCTACTATCAGGCTATTACAGGTGTAATAAACAGAAAGGAAAGAGATAATCTGAATTTTAAAAACTTTATTGTCCATCACAAACCAGCGGGACTTTGTCTTTGGCACATCTCACAAGTAAGAACACAGTACATGAGTTAAAACAGTATGATGATGTTTTGAGCGCCCCAAATATCTGTGTCCAACTAGAGGAGCAACAGAAAATGCCAAAGAGGAGGGATTAAATGAGATTTCAAACATGAACAGTAGCAGAGCAGAAGGGGAATCTGCCAGTCAGGTGGCAACAGTAGAAATCCTATTCAACCAAAATAAAGGAAAAACATAAAGGAGCATCAGAGCCTATTCAGCAACGTGGGCACAGAATTAAAAGATGAACATTCAGTGAGGACAAAGAAGGGAAGAGAGGTGTCATACAATGATACTCAGCCAGCAATGAGATAAATAGATGAATAGATTCTCTTCCCTCATGCAACTGACAAATATTTTTATATATTAATATGATAATTTGTTGTGATATATACCAAAAGATATATGTGAAGTGAATTCCTGAATAATACTGCTACTTTGCACATTTGTAAAAAGGGAATATTTATTGTTGGTTTACATTTATATTTACATTTATTTCTATTTCATTTATTGCTCTTCTTTCAAAAAAGTACACATGAAATTCAAGTTTTCACTTGTAAAATATTTTATTTCATACATGTAAACGCCACACATGCCTTCATGGACTGTATATGCAAATTCCCTCATTGTGAAATTCTGTTTCAACTGTCCATTCTCTTACATTTCACAGGTGAAGGCTTCTTTGGTGTATGCTATGCGCTTATATCAAGTGAATTTATTCTGTTTTAAATGTCTGAGATCTGTGAAAAAAATAAAATGTGTTTTGCATGTAATAAACAGAGGTGGGGTTTTTTTTTGTAATAGCTTGACATTTATCAAAATTTACAAAACATCTAGGTGATTATACTCACCGTGTCCTTTATTGGCATGTACTGTGACATATATGTGGAGTCACCTGTATGATTAATCTGGCAGCTCATTCAGTCAAAGACTAATTCCACCAAAGAGCAAGACAGAGCGCTTCAAGCTCTCATTTGCATCCAAGAACTGTGACAACAGGATAAAACAGCTGTGAAGGCCCACCACCACCATCCTCATCCCACCCCACACACTCCTCCGACCTATGGATATGTACAGTATATTTATGTGTATATGTATGTAAATGTATGTATGTTGGCAGTCGGAGGTTTGGACACACGCACGCACACACACACACACACACACTATATATATATATATGTGTGTGTGTGTGTGTGTGTGTGTGTGTGTATGTATGTAGGTATATGTATACTTCTGCACATATTCTTGCACAACCTTTCTATTTTTACAACCCATAAGTCAGGTCATGTAGCCTAAGTATTGTAATGTGTATAATGTTTAATAATGTTTATAATGTATATCCATTTACTTTACTTTTTTTTTGTTTGCATTCTTGTTATTTCATCTAAGAAGCTCGTCTCTTCTTCTTCGGCGCGGTAGGTCGCGGTAATGCGCTTCACATACAGATGGAAGCTGCAGTTAACCAGTAGCAGAAGAAGAACCGGTTACGCAGGTGTTTACGTTTTCCTACTTCCGTAGCTCGCTGGAAAAGCGGAGTGACGCTACTAATTTAACGTTAAATCTCACATTAGAGAAGAAGCTCTCGGTCATGTTTCTCACTTTTTAACTTGAAGTATCAGAGATGCTTGACAGATAAATATTATTAAGGTCGTTTGTTGTCCGCTACAGGCGCTGTATCGCGAGTTTTCCCTCATCATCCTTCGCAGGGCAAAAGCTAAAAGCTAGCTAGCGGTGTGTTAGCGGCAGACATCATTTAGTAATTGAGCAAATCAACGCCTGAATCGCACTTTGTCCTGTGTTAACTTTGATATTAAACTAGGCAGTCATGGCCACTAGGCGTCTGACCGATGCCTTCTTGTTAATGCGGAACAATGCGATCCAAAACCGGCAGATATTGGCTGAGCAAGTGAGTACAAACGACCCCCGTCTGAGTACACGTAGCAATGCTGCGGTGAGTGGTCTGCATCGTTTTGACATTTTACTGTGTGTGTTTGCATATAGCCAGTCACTGAGCTGTGTTAGCTAGATTCCTCTGTGTGCTAGTCGTTCAAATCCACGCCTCTAGTGTTTTTCTGTGCCCCGTAATTTCCCCCTCTCAGTCAGGACTGACTGATTGATTCATTGATGATGAAGGAGGAGGATGAAGAGGCGTGTAGGCATCAGCTCGAAATGTAAACAAGGGAGATAAAATGTGCTAATTATTAGTCTGCTCTAGCGCAATTTCTTTTAGAAAAACGACATGAATCAGTGTAAATTGCAGGGTTTTAAAGTTAAAGCATGTTTTTATATCCACGTAGTGCTCCTCAGTTGTAGTATAGAGTGTGCTGTGGCCTTTATCGTAATGTGATCTAGTCTAGATTGAAATTGTGATCTGTGATCTGTAACTGATGAATCTGGTTTGCTCCTGTGATTATAGACATGTGTGACACAAACCCAGGCAAGGAATAATACTGAATGAGATTCCTGAAAGCAAATATTTGTCAGTCAGAAATACAATTAATCCTTGAGTTGGGTTTATCTTTAGTGAACCTACTGTTAAAAAAAAAAAAAAAAAGCAAGACAGCTCCTCATCAGCCTTCATTTCTGCCCTTCTCTCTCACTAATTCTTCTCTAAAACAAACTAGGGGTGCACCATTCTGACTCTTTCTCTCCCGATACCGACTTCACTACCTCAACTCAGGATATCAGCCGATACTGGCTGCAGATCCGATGCTGCATGAAACTCATTGAGATCAATAAGACACTATTATGCACCAGACATTGCGGGGGGGCCTGCTGTCACTTTTAATTACATTTTAATCAATTTATAATGACATTGATGAAGAGACTGTATTTGATGTGGATTGGTCTGATACCCGATCGATGTGATACGGTCAGTATTGGGGCGGCATTGGTGCATTCCTAATAAAAATGTACGCACATGTTTTATTGACATTCAATCATTTGTAAAGGAATAGGTCACCCCTATATGAAAATCCTGCTATTATCTTCTTGCACAGTGTCAGTTAAAACTCCATTCAAGTAAATACTACAAAACACCAACAAGGCAACTAACACACTTCCCTCCCATTCCCTGATACTTTTTGAAAGCAGGAACAGCTTACAGCTCTTCTCCAGAAGTGTTTTTCACTGGAGTTCATCGTATGTCTCCTGTAGGAGGCCGGGTGCAGGATGCTCAGCATAGCAAGCAGGTGTAGAGAGTGTGTGCGACCATTCACACCTAGCTGTTAACATTTTAACCAGTTACCTGCTCGCTGAGGTAGATTCATTTCATCCTGCTTGTATTTTTAGAGACATTGAACATGGCAGGATATTCCATCAGTTGAGGATGCGAGGTTTCTGTACTGCACTTCCTAAAATATGTCACCTCATTATTTAATTTCTCTCGGATTATCTTTGTTATTCTCTGCCACCCCTGATGGCTCAGAAAGATCAGTCTTTCCAAGTGACAGACAAATCAGGACAGCCAAACCTACCGAGTGGAGACCTTTTTAGATGTTTACAGCTCCTGGACAGACACAGTCTGTTAATGTATTTCCTCATATGACACAGTGTAGAGTGGTGCGCTGGTGTTAGCCTCAAGACCATCAGGAACATCACTGTGTAGGATCAGAGTAAGCTGAAGAGCGATGCTGTGGTCTGGTACTCCAGAGCTGAGAACATTTTGAGAACAGTGATTGATGCTCAATAGTGCAGCTGCTGTGTGTGTGATGAACCGCTCATACACTGTCATCTCTCCTACTGGGGGGAAAAAAATGACTACTCGCTATACTTATAATGGACGAGCCCGGCAGTTTGGCCTTAGAAAAGTTCACAGGATGATGCACTCTAATGGAAAATGGCTTTAGCTTTATGTTAACTTTGCCAAAGACCTTCTTTATTACCACATCATAGTGTAGTAAATTGGTTTATGACACTCAACATTATCAACATCTTTTATCATAATGTCTATGCTGCTTAGTAGGTTTATAGCTGTCAGTGGCTTTTAGTAAAGTCGATTCTTAAAATTGTGGTCAAGAATAGGAGATTCTCTACAAATCCTGGAACAGCTTCTTATCAAGATCTCAGCTGTACAATCTGTGTTCCTCCTCACCATTTAGCAGAACCTGTCTGTAAAAATTACTACTGTTGGGCTGCAGCTAATTTTTATCTTTAGTGTCAGTTAATCTGTTGTTTTTCAATTAATTGTTTCATGATTAATCACTGATTCCCAGAGTGATTCTGTGAAATTGCTTACTTAGTCTGACCAAAGCATTCAATTTATAATTATAATAATAATTATAATAATGATGATGTGATCAGCTCTTCATATTTCAAGAAACTGTAACTTAGCAATTGTATTTTTACTTAAAATGATTGATCAGTTCCATAAATTTAAATTGATTCCGGTTTATTTGTATCTGTGCTGAAATTGTACAAACAGTACAAACACAATTCTGGACACTTTTTAAACAATTAAACCAATATTGTGTCTCATTTAGTTCAAATGGAAGCAGTCGGATGTCGAGTGTTTATGAATAAAATAATATCTTGCTTGTCCCTGTTCAGTGTACGTTTGGTCTTGCTGTCCTCGTGTCAGGCTTTGTCCATGTTTGTTGTAAACTGTTGATTTAAATGTCTACCAATGCCACCAAGCAGGTACATGCTGGTACATTAAATTGTAGTGTTTAAACTCTGTGTTGGAAATGAAGGACTTATCGACCACAATCGAGCTTACAAAGTAGAAACTGGTTAAATTTGTTGACACTTTGCTTTCTTACTTTTCAGATTTAGGCCTTTTATATTTTTAGCGCACATAAAAGCTGCAGTTTCGTTTCATTTTACAGGTGTTCAGTTACAGTCCACAGGCTGAAATATGTTTGCACTGTTTAAAAGGCAGCGACTCCAAACTAAAATGATTTGCTTGTCATTAGAGATGCAGATGAAGCTGCTTTATACTCAGTTTTAAAATAACTGAGGAAGCAGGGCCTTTATCAGGTGAAACAAGGCAGACACATGAGAGACATCATTATCCAAAACAAGTCATATCATTTAAGGCTTTAGTGACCAGTAAATTATTAAAGATGAATACATAGTTTTCTGTTACATAATAAGCTCTCACTCATCTTATGTTGTCAAGTTTTCCTTTCTTTTGTTTCTTAAATCTCAGGTGATCTTGAGGCTCGACCATTTCTGCTCTCTTGCTTCAAGCTGCTGTTTTTTTTTTTCTCTGACATTTTCTCACCATTTGTTTAAAGTGGAATTATTTTGTTACTAGTTACTGGATTATTTTAATACTATTTTAAAGAGTCAATTATCAATCTTATTTCAAAGTAATTGAATTGTTGGTGAGATTAGGACTCAGTGACACTTGTTTCACTGCTGATTTTCTGGGGCTCACTTTCTGTGACTTCTGTCTTTCTCTCTTTTTCCTGGTTCTCTATTGGATGGGACTGCTCTGCTCTCTGCCATTCACATTAGGAGCTTGATGAGGTACTGTTGTTTCTCTTTGTGCTAGAATTACATTAGACACTTAAAATGGTACACCAAATCTATCAAATGGTATTTAAAATGTTTTAATAGAATCATTTGTTTTTGTGTTTTGTTTTGTTTTTTAAAGTTGGCTGATGATCGGATGGCGTTGGTGTCAGGAATTAGTCTGGATCCTGAAGCTGCCATCGGAGTCACCAAGAAACTGCCTCCCAAATGGATAGAAGGGGTCGATGAGGTACAACAAACACTTTGAGTCAGAGCAGAAATGTTCGGACTCATCTCTGCGGAATGTGAACTGTTGAAATATTTTTGGAAAGGAAAAGACAGTGAAGCAGTAAATCCACACTTCCAATCCAAATCACCACTTAACAGACCTAAAGCTCACAAATACGTCAGCTTGGATTTCTCTAATCTTAAACTCTTATCTATAAACTCTTAAATCTTAAACTGACGTCTCCTAGTTTGTGTCCAAAACAAAGTCTTTTCATGGCTTGAACTGCTAAATGTCGCCTTTCAGATCCAGTATGAAATCACACGGGTTCGGCAGAAGATGAAGGAACTGGCTTCACTTCATGACAAGCATATGAATCGTCCCACACTGGATGACAGTAGTGAAGAAGAGCATGCCATAGAAATCACTACTCAGGAGATCACACAGGTATCATAATTTAACACTGTAGTAATATATGCTTATTTTTAGTGATTTAAAAGTATAAACCTTGCTTTTGTCTATTGAAAACACTGCTTGGATTTATTTTTTTAGCATATTTTTAAATCATTTTTTTTAGTTGGCATCATTTCTACTAGAGCATTAGTTGTATTTTTAAGTACATGATGTTGTACTGATTCTCTATCTTGATTGTTTGCTCTTCGCTCCTGCTTTTTCTCTAATTTTGTGTCCTTTACAGATGTTTCATCGATGCCAGCGAGCCGTAACAGGTTTGCAGTCTCGCTGTGGCCACTGCACCGAGCAGGAGGAGAGACTGTTGAGAAACGTGGTGTCGTCTCTGGCACAGAGTCTGCAAGATCTGTCCACCAATTTCAGGCACACGCAGTCCAGCTACCTAAAACGTAAGAACTACTTCTATTGTAATCCATAATCACTGCCACACTTATCGTCATGTTATCATTATTTATGTAATTCAGAGGGGTTTTATTGTGAGACACTGCCTAAATTCTCCTTTCTTACTGTCGCTACTCATATATAATATGATATATATATTTGTACATATATAATTGAGATTTCCGTCCTACACTCAGCTCACAGGTCGTGTTTATTTCCCTTCCATCTAAGCAACATGTCATGGTTTAATCCTCCAGGTATGAAGAATCGTGAGGAGAGATCAAAGCACTTTTTTGACTCAGGACCCCTAATGGAAGAGGATGAAGAGTTAGCTGTATATGACAAGGTGAGCAGCTTTTTGAAATCTTTATTTATCTGAAAAAAAAAAAAATCAGTTTAACTCAATAAATTCAGTTACAAATGGATAGATTTTAATTTGCACATGAAACAATTGAGAACTGGTCTGAATAGTGTCTGCTGAGGCAGTTGTGGCTACATGTGTATAGTTTTCTAACCAGGACTAAGTAACATCATTGCAGACTCTGTGCAGCAGTAATTGTATTACCTTCCAGTAATGAGGAAATGTTCCTGTGTTTTCTTTCAGGGGTTCACAGACGACCAGCTGATGCTGGTGCAGCAGAACACAGTTATGGTTGAAGAACGAGAGAGAGAGATCAGGCAAATAGTGCAATCCATCTCAGATCTGAATGAGATTTTCCGGGACTTGGCGGGGATGGTGGTGGAGCAGGTATTTGAAGCAGCCCTGACACTCTGACAGACAGAATTCAACAATGGACTCCTTATTATAGCACGAGTCCAGTCACTGAGATCCCAATAAAAAAATAAGTTGTTGTCCTCCTTGTACAGGTGCAGGGTTGTCAGTGAGTTACCCTAACAACTTCCAAACTGTAGAGCATCCTGCATACTGACTTTTAAGGGATTGTAAAAAGAAAAATACTAATAATACTAATACTTAACTATGCAAACCCAGGTTTGAAAGGTGTTCTGCAATGCTACACACAACTGCTAACACACAACAGTATCCTTGTATATAATAAATAATCCACAACTAAAATGATTTGCTTCCGCTAATAAAATTCCTTTTTCTTCTTCCTCAAGGGAACCGTTCTCGACAGAATCGATTTTAATGTGGAGCAAGCTTGTGTTAAAACAGAAGATGGACTGAAACAGTTACAAAAGGTAAAGACAAAAGTCTCGTGACGGTGTTTTCACTCCACAGTGTCACTGTTTTGATCAGGTTGTTGTCGCCATTTTTAGCACAAATGCACTGTTTATATTGCTATTTATTAGAATATATTGGGCTCTTTTTTTAAAGATACTCAGCTCGTTTGTGTGGAAGTTAATAATCAATGTGGGGAAAATTCTTGCGCTGAATGTTTTGCCTTTACTTATTAAATTGAAAGCAGGTGAAACATAAGATTTGACCTTATTTTTTCATTCTCTTTGCAGGCAGAACAGTATCAGAAGAAAAACAGAAAGATGCTGGTCATTTTGATCCTCTTCATCATAGTCATTGTTCTAATTATTATTCTTTTTGGAACAAAGTTTTAATTAAGCATTCCTCTGGCTTTTTGTTTTCTGTGTGGGTGTTTGTTGTGCATCTGTGTGGACTTGGTTCTACTCAAAACAAAGCTGACTGCCTTTCATACCCACCAGGAAACGTCTGACGAATTCTACATACAGGTGCACTTTGGGGCGACGTGGAGATGTTTTGTGGTTGATTTTAATCAAAGAAACAATCAACAAATCTGTTTGAGCCGTGGCTATTTTATCAAGTGACCCGCACCGAAAAAATCGCCAGGACTCTTTGACAGAGGTTTGCTGAACCCGACCATGTTGACATATCTGCGTCTTATCAAACGAAAACACTTTGCGGTGTTTAAAAATGGACAACCAATATTAAATTGCTAAAGCAGAGAGTTCTCTGCTTGAATTCAAAGCACGGATTGTGATGTTTTGTTGTGTGAAAATGCCTCATTTCTGTCCAGTATCATTGCAAACGTTTTGTTTCTGTGAGGGGAAGATGTGACGAGAACAAATGTTTGTGGAAGAGAAACATGCAGCTGATCTAATTTTACTGCAAATTCAGTTTCATCTCATTATTACACCTGGTTCAGTATTTTACCTTGGAAGATTAAAAGAAAATGTTTTGTATTAGAGCAGCACCAGATATGAATAGAATAGTTATAAAGTACCAAAAATATTCCATTGGTTGAAGGACCAAGTTTTTTTTTTTTAGTTTTTTTTTATCCCTTTACTCTGTAATTTAATAATCATACTGAGGTCCTCGTTACTCCACTGTTGGCCTGAGGAGGGTGTCGACAGCAATGAGCTGCCTCCAAATCATCCTATAATTTAAAAAAAATGTCCCCTTTCACACCTGCTGCACTTTTCAAGAAGTGCTCATTTTAAAACACTCAGTTGTTTTTGTTTTTCATGGTCCTTGCATTAAGTGCTACCTTTTTTTAAACTCTTGCAGTTTGCACATATTGAGGCCTGGGTGAGTGAGGGGGAGAGGGGAGAGGGGGGGGGGGGTTGTTATGGATGTAATACTACTGTCATCTGTATGATGAAAAGAATTATTTATTTTTTAATAACTACAAATAATCGAGGTTCAGAGGTGTTCTGTCTCTGGCAGAATTACTGTATATTGAGTGTATCTGTAGTCTAAACCCAACAGTTATTGTCCACTCTACTGAGGAAACTGTGATGTAGTCCAACACAACCAGCCATATGAAGACAACATGAGTTTTTTTTTTTTTTTTTTTTCAGATTGGACACATTTTAGTTCGCTGTGTTGGAAATTCTTTACATGTTCTGGTGTTTTATAAAGACTGATAAGCTGAAATGATGAAAAGCTTTATTTGACATCTGTAATCTACACTTTCTACACCTGTTAAAATCATCTTTGTCATTGATGTGAAGTTGTGTGTGAAAAATGGTTCTGATTATGTCCTTGTGGTACGCTACGTAAGTTCTGTTTTCCAAACAAAACTGGTGAGAAGATGGAAACATGTTTTTGTTTTTTAATAAACCTGGAACATGATGGTGTTTTGTGTGTTTTGAACGGCAGCGTTAATACATGTGTGGAGATAAAAACATCAAACATACCTCAACTGTAAAAATACAGTTTATCAGCTCCAAGTCTCCTACTAGAGCTCTGAAGGTTATCACCATAAGTACAGCTGAAACAACATGCTTTTCTCATTGTTAATTAAATATTACTGGGGTTTCAACTGTTGGTTGTGCTGGCTATACAAAGATGGAGATTTTTGCACATGATACATTATCATTATCTACTAATCTGCTGATTGTTTTGTCTATAAAATATCAGAATATAGAGAAAAATGCCTTAAAGCTCAAGGCGACATCTTCAGATGTCTTGTTTTGTCAGATCAATAGTCCAGAATCCAAATATATTCTGTTTACTAACTTGTATGACAGAAAAGTTTCAAATTCTCACATTTGAAATGCTGTAACCACAGAATATTTGGCATTTGTGCTTAAAAAATGATTATACTGCTTTTTCAATTATCTAAATATTTGCCCATCAATTTTCTGTCAAGCGACTAATTGATTAATTGCAGCTCTAATCTGCAATATGAGGTATACAAAGGTAAAAGTATAAAAAGGTAATCAAAGCATGCATGAACATATATTTATGCTTTGATTTATAGGGAGTATAATTCATAGCTCTCTCTTTAAATTTAAACTCCAGGGTAAATGTATTTTATAAATTAATTTAATAACGGTGTTTAACATGAAGGGGTTTTTAAAGACAAGATAAAGGCTAATTAAACTCATTAAACTCATCTCGCGACGACCTCGCACAAGCGTTTTGCATTCCTCATACTGCTTAACGCTATTTAAATGTGATAGTATGCTAATGTTACTTGACCTGGAAGCGATTTTTTTCCCTAGGATGGCGACGTCATGACTTGCCCTACTCTGCCTCTGATTGGCTTACCCTGATATTCTTACCCTAACCTTAACCAATCCAACCAACGAAGGCAACGAGTACTAGCCAATCAGAGGCAGAGTAAGGCGCGTCCTGACTTCGCCATCCTAGGAAAAAAGATTTGGCGACCTGGAAGGCGAACAACTGTGTGACTGCTGCTGCTCGTAAACATTTTGGACTTTATATATCGACTGCATGCGATAATCAACCGATTTTATTCACATAACAGCCATGACTTGTGCCGGAGATGAAGACGACCCTTTCCCTGTTGACGACTGTCTGTTCGCTGAAACATTTTCTCAAGATAATGTTTACAACTTAATAGGTCAAGAGCTGAAGATAAGACAGGTGTTCGGTGCCAACCTCGGCGTGGCTGCCCCGGTGTGGGAGGCTGTAAGAGCTGTTAGCTACACGTTTATAGACACAGTGTTGCCAACTGTGGGGTGTGTTTAATGACACGGGTGTGTTTAATGACACGGGTGTGTATGTGTGTGTACACAGGCGTTACACCTGTGTGGTTACTTGGAGGAGCAGTCTGTGGAGTTGAGAGGAAAGCGCATCATAGAGCTGGGAGCAGGGACTGGTGTGGTCGGTATTGTGGCAGCACGCCTCGGTATGTTGTTGTTGCTCTTTATTTGTCTGCACTGCGGAGGAATGCAGTCGTGTTAATGATTATGATTTGAGCTCTTGAACCCTCCCTGGCTGCTGGAAAATGTCAAATATCTTATGTCCACTGGAGAATCACTTCATATGGCTTAGTAAACTTAAAGGACCAGTGTGTATGATTTAGTGGCATCTAGTGGTGAGGTTGCAGATTGCAACCAACTGAATACACCTCCCCTCACTCTCCCCTTCCAAGTGTGAACCTATGGTGGCCGCAAAAAACACTAAAGTCCCTCTCTAGAGCCAGTGTTTGGTTTATTCGTTGTGGGCTACTGTAGAAACATGGCGGTGCAACATGACAGACTCTGTGGAAGAGCAAGAAGGGTCTATGTGCAGTCTTGCAGACCTACACGATACGCCCACTTTACTATATGACACCTGACCCCCCTGTCCCCATGTTGTCGCTGTAACGGCATGCTACGGGGTCAGTCTCTCAACACTTCGCTCATAGAGACTGAGGACAATCTCCCAGGTTTCGTTGTTAAAACTGAGTGGAAACAATTAGAGTTTAAAAAAAGACCTGCATTGCAGAACCAAACCAAAGTCTTGATGGCGGCCCTTCAAGAATGGGGGGGGGGGGGGGCATCATTTCCGGTAAGGCGTGTCCTTGACAAAATGTAAGGGGTGTAGGTGTGTTAGCGCCGCCATTTACACAACTACCATGCATTCAGCAATCCCCAGCAGGCAGAGATCTCCGATTGTCTGGTATCATGAGACTACCCTGACCCTTTACCCTAACTATCCCCCTGCTCATGCCTAAACCTAACCAAGTGGGTGTGTCATGTAAATACTGCGAGTCCACAGATAGACCTACTAGGGAAGAGGACCCGTTCCCTATGTAGATATAAAGGGCTCGTTCTAAGGTAACGAAAACACAATTCTTATTTTTAGGTGATTATACACTAATTAAAACATACGTATGAATATTATATTCCGTTTCTTCCAAGTCTGTTCTGCTAGATGCCACTAAATCCTACACACTGCACCTTTAACTCACATGCTCAGCTGTCTGTGGCTCCATCCAGTTTTTCCAGCATTTATGCATGAAAAACTGCCGCCTCCAGCAGAGTAGTGCAAACCTACTGCAGCTGCTGGAGCAGGTGTTGCTTTTATAGTGTCAAATTTACCATCATCCTTTATTCAGCAGCTGAATAGGCTACACATGGTGTGTGCATCCATCTGTAAACAGTATATTTGTAGTATATATAATATGACTTTATTTCCTCTGATCATCAGTTGATAATTTAATTAAACAGTTAAATCAATTTTGTGTATCTCTTCCTTTCAGGTGCAGTTGTGACCCTTACAGACCTTCCTTTGGCTCTTCCACAACTTGAGGCCAACGTCTCTGCTAACATGCCGTCCAGTGGTTGGCCCTCTGTCCCTCCCACTGTCCTCCCTCTGTCCTGGGGTGAAGACCATATGAACTTCTCCTCTGACTGGGATCTGGTACTTTGTGCAGATATAATTTACCTCCAGGAGACGTACCCACTGCTAGTGGAGACACTTGCTTATTTGTGCAAGAACGGAGCCGTGGTATATCTCTCGTCCAAAATGCGAAAAGAACACGGGACTCCAGGTTTCTATGAAGAATATCTGCCAAGCAGATTTAATGTGGAGCTTGTGCACCGTGACGACAAACAAAACAATAACATCTACAGGGCAGCTCTAAGGAAAGACCAGTGACAGCAGGGACAGGCAGCTGCAGGCCTGGGACTTGGATTAGTTACTGCACCAGTTATGGCTCTGGGTGCCTTTTTAAAAGAATGGTTTTTAAAAACAGTGAAAGCAGTGAATGCAAAATACTCTCAGAAAAAGCAGCTTGTTTGTTGTTGTTAGATAATCCACTCTGTCACTTCAACATATTGAGTTTAAAATCATACTCAGTCTTTTTTACTTTTAGCTACAATATTGTTTTATTAAGCAGCTACAACTTGATAAACTTATTTTTAGTCAGTGGTGTGAAAGGTCAGAGTTGAGGTTACATATCCTATGAAGATGCACCAAATACTGGAACTATGTTGAATAACTACTTCTTGTTTACTTAATTGACCATCAGTTTGCTCAAATAATGTGTTACTTTTATTTATATATTTCTATGGTTATTATTTTGACCATTTTCAGTCACTTGAGAAATCTGATGTCCTGTTAATATCTCACTGGTTACAACAGATAATGTTTTTACATATGTACAACACATGTTCTACTCTGATTACAAATGGAATAAAATGGATATATAATTTTCTCATTATTATTATTATTAATATTATTATCATTATTATTATTAAGTATTCTAATGATTTGTCTTCAAAATGTGTGATTTTGGAGATTTTGTATAGCGTTTTCAGGGCAATGTTTCCAACTAAAATGATCTTTTTGTGCTTTTGCTCATCCCATATTACCTACTAATGGATAATTGCCACCTTAGATAGTGAGATTTTTTTACCAGCACAAATCAATCTATCTTCCTCTCCTCCAAATAAACTGAAAAAAAAGATCAAATTAGAATTTTATTGAGACTGATAAGATGTGGGACATATTTTTTTACTTTACAAATACTGAAGTGATTCATCAGGCTTATTTTATCAGTGTGGGCGACAGCCTGTTAGTGCAAAGTCAGACATCACTATTTGATTTTCTCCTCATACACAGAATATTTAAAGTGCTGCTGTATGAGCCACATCACCTTGATATTAGTGTCAAGAAAAGTGACATGAACGGAGGTTTGAATCAGTCTGGACTGACACACATTAGATTTGATATTAAATACATATTATTTTTATATATTATTTATTAATTAAGATATATGAAACCCAAAACAAAGATTGTCTCATCCTCACGACTATTCTGTCAACATCAACAGATTGCCCTCCCTGCAGCCTGCTGTCTGTACGTACTTCATCCCCTCTCTCCTGCAGTCTGCTGATGTACAGACTTTCTGTTCAGAAAAGGAAAGCCTGTTTGTTACGCTGGAGAGTTTCAAAGAAAGGGAGACAACCCATCCGCTGCCCGTCTCTCCCTCTGCTACAATTCAGCCGACAAAACAACAGATCCCTATCTCCATGCACAGTCTGCTCACCATCACGCCGAGCACCTCCCACGCTCATGTCATGCAAAGTGCACATCATTGGTTATGTTGATATTCATCATTCAGAGTGTCATTTGTACTGATAAGAAAACATCCAGGCAACAGGAATTTTCAGTTGAAATACATTCAAATTCATTTTCTGTTATAATTTCATATCTCGTTTTTGATTTAAGGGATGTAGTTGTTATTTTAGTGAGAGATGAGAGTTGTTTTCATCTGCTGCGTCACATCTGACTGTGTCTGCTCCAGAACTAAATCCATGTTAGTTTTATACATGCTGCAGAAAAGTCTTATTCCAAATTTGCCTTCACATTAGTTTTCTAAGACTTAAGAGGGGAATGATGTAGCTAAAGATAGTATTTCTAAAAACCGAATAAAAAAAATTCCTCAGTGGTATTTGAACCGGACATGTTGGTTGGACGAGAGGAGGGTGGCCTTACAGCGACAGGGGAGTGGGAGTGTGTGTGTGTGTGTGTGGTTATAGAGTGGGAGGGGGACTGAAAACCACTGTGCTTTTAAAACAAGTTGTCCTGTTTGGACTTCATTAGATCTGATGTCAGCTCATGAGCAGCAAGGAAATCAATCTGAAAACAATAGTTGAAGGTACGTGTTGTATGACTGTCTCTATCTCTCTGTTTATCTAACAATATATCATTACATTGTATGTTAAATTGCTGGTGATTTATTTATTTATTTAATTTAGGAAAACTATGTCACATCTAATGTTGGAATGAGAACATACTCTTAGATACATAATTTGTTCTTTAATTTTCTAAATAATAAAAAAAATACTTAAAAAAATATGATCCTTTTTTCTGGCATGTTTCAGATCTGTGGATCAGTACAAATGATGGAGTTCTGGCCCGAGAATCAGGGACAGTTGCCTCCGTACGCCAAATTTGGTACTGTTCCTGGCAGAAATTGTACACATAAGTAAGTATTATGGATGGAGTTTGTTGCCTTTTTTCAATGTTTGCATGACAAACTAAAACCGATTTTTACAGTTCAGTACTGAAGTGTTCTGTAAGTTGCAGACTAACTGTAGACTTACTTAAACTCTAATTGTAGTATAGAATAATATCTGCAGATGACTGTAGAAATCTTTTTTTTTGCAACGCATTACTGTCACTTGTTAAATTAGCATTAATTAATACTATACAGAAAAGCTGCAAAAGCAAAGCAATGTTCTCTCAAAAAAAAAAGTAAAATACAGTTAATAATAAAATTAACTGTGATGAGGCTTTGAAAATAATGTATTCCCACTTGAATTAATACACATATCTTTCAATCATTTTACCCACAGCTATCATGACAGACATCAGGCACCCCATTATCCTCCAGTGTACTATGGTGAGCAGCAGGACCAAGGCAGGGAGTCCGGTTACTGGACTATGCCAGGATCAAGAACAGGAGGGGCTCTACAGGAGTACACCAACTGGACAGAGCCAGAGATGCCTGCCCTGACTTCTTCTCACTTCCCTTTTATTCTGGACCGCCACACTCAGCAGCACCAGGACCTGGGAGAATATCAGACTCAAGAAGCCAGAGACAGAGAGTGGACAGCAGCTCAACGAGCAACGAGGGAATACGAGAGAGGGTTTCTGAGGGAGGGATGGCAGAGGAGGTGGGAGCACTGTAGTCCTGTCCGCTACAACAGGGAAGTTTCCAAGAGGACCGACAGCAGCTATCGAGAGCTGGAAGCTTGGGCAGCTCGTTATAGCCACTCGCTTCCAAGGAGGAGACGTATAGAGGCAGAGCTGAGAGGGGCGTCCCACGGGCTGTGGGAGAGCAGCAGGGACATCAGGGGCGGGACAGATCCTCGAGCAACAACGCTGCAGCAAGTCAGACAATCTGCAAACAGAGAATCAGGACTGTGGGATAGAGGTGTCAGACAGCAAGCTCCGACCTATTACCCACCACAGGTTCCTGCACCTGACACAAGCCATGTGTTGGACATTAAAGAAAAGACAGGCTACCAAAGGAGGATGTTTAGCCAACCTCCTGGCTATATCGCTCCTCCTCCCTATAACAGCCCACTTAAAAGTTCACCTGTAACGCACCACTGTGACACCAGCTGGGAGCAGGAAGGTAAGAGACAAACCTACTGGTCACAGCCCACACTCAGAAAGCAGGACATGTACGATAAGAAGACCAGAGAGAAAGAGGACTCCCAGAAACCAGAAGGAAATCAAAAAACCTTCTCAGAGCTTGAAGGACTCAAGCACCAAAGACAGGAAGCAGTTGCTGTACAGGCAGGCAGTCCTATCAGTATCCAGAATACACAAATACAGCATGAGTGTTTGTTGTCTGTCCAGCAGCCACAAACTATACAAGCAGTTCAGAATACAAAGATTAACGAGGAAACATCCTCAAAAGTCATTGAAGGGAGGAAGTTCAGATTAAACAAAAAGACCGGTGGGTTGACCATATTCTGCCTCGTGTCTCGAATAGCAGGCACAACAGAAACCCCATCTTTGCCACTTTGCACCTCCCAAACAATCATTCAAAGCACAGAATTAGGAGATGTTTCTAAAGGTTCAAGGAACAGTAGTGACATTAATCAAAACCTTGCAGATGAAGTCGACTTCAGAGCACAAACACTCACAGAGCAGTCAAATACCCAGCCCTCCGACGTGAGAAATCTCAAAGCCAAACAGATGGGGGCACCGACTTGCATAGAAAGTGAGATACTTGTCGAAAATCTATCAAACGAAGACAAGACAGATGTTGTTTCCCCAGAAAAAACTAACAAAATTGATGCAGATTCTACATTTGCGAGACAAGTTGCTCAGTCAGTGCCACCTGTGTCAGTCAAATATCCTTTGTGGAGGCAGCCAAGCTTCACAAGCAAAGTAAACAGTGAGGAAGGAGCATCAGAGAGTGTGCACAACCCAGAGGATTGTGCTGAAGATAGTAGTCGTCCAATAGATGTTGAAGTGAGGACACTGGACATCAAGAACGACACTGAATCTGAGGACAGTAAGGGTCTCCTGGTTATTGACACAACCTGCGTTGTTGTCAAAATGGAACTGATTCCATCCCCCAAGAAAGAGCATGTTCACTTTTTAGAGTCCACAGCCCACAGTGAACCTGATATTCAATCAACCATCCCTCCTGAATGTGTCCAATCAACCAGTCAGCCAAATCAGGATATGGCAACTGACCAAAACACAGAAACAAAGCCCTTGCAAATGAATGAAAGGCCTGACACTGAAATGGACCCAGATCTTGTGGAGAAAATGGCACTTGAGGCAGAAAGTGAAATCCCTTTCTCCTGCCTGCCCTCATCTTCAATTCCTGAAAGAGAAACTTTGGAGGAGCGTGCCGAAAGAATCCTAGGAATCCCTCTACAGGACTGTGTCACTCAGCAGCAACCTGAAGATGCAACATCACTTCTTGAGTTGTGTGCTGAAGACCAGGATGAGGAGGTTGAATCTTCTCAAATGAAAAATAATGATGTCAATGATGAAGATGACACAAAAGAGGAAGAACAGTCAAAGAATTGCCTGGAACTTGACCAATTGGAGGATGCTGAGTGTCTGAGAGAGAACGATGATGCCAAAGATCTGGTGGCAAATGAAGATGGTGAAGATTTTACAGGACCTCAGGAGCAGGTGTCTAATGTGTCTAAAGAAACTAACATTGACTGCGAACCTGGAACAGACACCAACAATGTACAGGAAGTTGAAATGATCAAGGATCCTCTGCTTGAATCTAGTAGTGAAGAGGGTGCAAACGAGCAGGGTCAGGAAGAAAATCAACCAGTTGAAAACGCCTCTTCTCAAGATCACTCTGAGTGTCTGAGTTGTCTTAGTCCACCCACTAACCTCTCTAACTCTTCTTCACCTTCAATCTCCCTAGACTGCGAAGAATCCAACCCTGCTCTTGCTCTCATGCTCCCACCTTCTGATCTTACATCTCTCTCAGAGTCAACCACAGAGGAAGGTCCTGATCCTGAGTTGACTGCACTCGATTCAGCTGCAAACCTGGCTCCTCAACCTGAAACCTTATCCCTTCCTCAGACCCCATCACAGCAACTGCCATCTCCTCTCCCTCTTGGATCTACTGAATCTTCCCCTTGCTCCACTCCCCTTACAGATCATCCCCCGAGCCCTCCTCCTGCCTTTGATTTAATAGTTCCAACTGCAGAAGCAATGTCCACTACTAACTTATGTGTTGAGGACCAAGATGAGGAGGGACAAACATCACAGCTAATAGGAAATGAGATTAGCAATGCCCTTGAGGACCTTGCCAAAGATATGGCAGAAGAGCTGGTGTCACAGCAACAATTTGAATTTGGCCAATCCAAGGAAGCTGCTTGTGTAAAAGAGAATGATGTAACTGGAGAGGAATTACCAAAAGAGGTCGGTGAGCATCCTACAGACCTTTTGGAACAGACACCTGAATTGTCCAAAGAACATCCTGTAGAGTTTAACATTTCGCAGGAACAATTTGAATGTGTCCAAGCAGAGGATGATACTTCTGTCAAAGAGACAGAAGAGCAATTACAAAAAGACGTTAAAGAGGATCCTACAGGACTTTTGGAACAGGCGCCTGAAATATGCAAAGAAAATGTTAGTGACAGGCAAACTGAAATAGAGGTCAAAATTTTGCAGCAACAATCTGAATATGGCGAAACAGACGATGCTTTCTGTGTAACAGAGGCTGAAGAGCAATCACAAAAAGAAGACAATGAGGACCCTGCAGGTCTTTTGGAAAAGACAATATCCAAAGAAGATGCTACAGACTGTCAAGCTCAAATAGAAATTTTGCAGGATATTGAACCCCTGACTGAACCTTCTAATTCTTCTTCTCCTTCACCTTCAGACTCAGACTGTGAGGTGTCTCAAATGTCTTTGGATGCGCTCTCACAATCACAACTTACATCTCAGCAACATGCATCACACAAGTCAGAGTTTGTTTTCCTTTTGGAAATGGCATCAGTCTGCCCCTCAACTCTAAATCCTGATGCAGCTGTGGCTGAGATCACAGAAACTGTCCCTCCTCCTCTTCTTCTGGACTCTTGTGAAGAACCCCTTCAGTTCTGTTCTTCTGAATCTGCCCCAGTTCTGCCTCCCAGCTCTCCTACTCCACCTCCTCCTGAAGAGGAAAGTGGAAGTATTTCCCATGACTTACCCCACAAAGAAGAGCCCCAGTATCCGAAGTCCCTGTGGGATGCAGTGAATCGCATTAGGAAACATACAGCGCCCGACTCCGAGAATGAAGAAGAGGAAGTGAGTGAGCTGTGGGATCCAGAGAGTGTAGGGGAGGGCTTGGGTTGCCCAGATGTGGTGTTGGCCTTAAACTCTGAGGACATAATGTCTTATTATAATGAAGCAAAGCAAGAAGCAACTGTGTCTTCTCCTTGTAAAAATACACCTGGAGAAAAGGAAGGTTTTGATGAAGCAGGGCAACAGAAAGTTTCAGAGGAGGGACGTGTGAAGGACGTAGAGGTGGGACAAATCGAGCAGGATCCATGTCATGAAGAGCCAACCAGACATGCTGAAGAAGACACGCTGTCCTGCAGCAGCACCAGCAGCCACGACTCCGGTGACACTGTCATTGTAGCAGATGAAGACGAGGCTGAGGAAACAACGCCTGATGTTGTAACGGAAAGCAAGACAGAAGCTGACGAGGAGTTTCACACGGCTGAAGGAGAGCAATGCTGCTCTGATGAAGTAAGAGATGAGATTGTAGCTGAGGAAGAGGGAGACGGACATGAGACTGAGTGCCAGGTTGAGGTGGAGAATATAACAAGAGAGGCAGCGGAAATGATGGAAGCAGAGGAAAAACAAAATAAGGAGGAAGTTTTCACACCCTCACAGATCAATATGGTCCCAGAAGAAATCACAGGATGAGAAAAAGTGCTGATGTATGTTTTTGTAGAGTTACAGGGTTGACTGAAAGTGAGTCTGTAAAATAACTGGATAAACAAAGAATACCAGTTCAATATTTTCAAATAAAAATCTAACAACTATATAAAATCTTTTGTATCATGCCTGATAATGAAAGTCATTTCCCATATAATTATATTCTGCAGGAGAAACTGTGTCTTTAATTTTTCATGGCTGGTGATGCATCTACTGTCATTATAAAAATGTAGGAATTTAACATCACTGAAATCTAAAATATCCAAACCAACTCTAATTATTTTACTGTTCTTGTATAGCAGACATATTTTTCTTCAAATCTTAATTTATATCTATGTGCTATTTTTAGATAATAGTTTTTTTTTTAGATTATATGGAGTTGTGAGACTGAAATTAATAGAATAGAAGCATAATACTTTAAGTCCACCTATTTAGCATTTATATGCAGTATATTAACAGTTAATGTATAGTTTACACACTATAATATAGCTGTGATATAAGAATGTGTTAATGTAATTGTCACCAACTATAAGTTCTCCTGTGTTCATCCAGAATTGGATTCTGGTATATAAACAGGTAATGAATGTCAATATAGTAAAATACAGTTGTAATAATTATAAGAGATGCCTTCACAGAGGAAGTTATAATTGTTGACAAATACTGTACATTAATAAAAACTTTAAGAATGTCCTTATATCTGCTTACAATTACATTATACTGTGTTAGGAACCATTTATTAAATGTTTGCATATTGGTTATAAACGCTAAATAGGGGAACTTAAATTAAGTGTTAATAATAAAAGAATTGATAATTTGCTGTGATTTGATGGTGTGGTGAGATTTCTGAAAGCCAAGCTATTGTTCTGTACTGTAAGTAAATAAAATGATGGAGTGCATTCACAAAATGGTGTGGAAAGTTTATACTATGTCCTTTAACGACTTCTTGTGACTGTTTCCAAAGTCAAGAATCAATGTTCAGTCTCAACTGCTCAGGAAAAAGATAATTTGAACATCTAAAATTTCATGAAAACTGGGTAAACACCTACAAAAGCTACAGAGCTGCTACTAAATGGACTAAAATTGTTTTGTCGCGAGAACTTTTCATCTCAACCAAAAATAAACCAACCAAATCTATGTAGTTGCCTGTGTAAAATAAATAGTTAATCACTGTGTAATTAGCTGATCCTACTGATCATTAATGGTGTTTATAAGATTTTACTAAGTAATTTCATTTCTGTACTATTACAATTTAGATGCTAACAGTAGGAGGTGGAGTTGTTGTCTATGGAGCAACAGATATCAGATGTTTTTTGAGTCCTCTGTGACTTACACAACAGATACACAGACAGACATGAGTCAAAACTGAATAGTAAACAACAGGTCACAAAAGCATGTAAGCTCTACACCTGTGATGATTATTTATTATCACCTTGGAATGGGACTTTTATACAAATATAAAAATATAGTGGTTTGAAATACAATGTCATGATTTAATTGATTTATAGTTGAAGCTCTATGATTTATATATGTTTAGAAATCAGAAGGTAAACAGGTGTTGATGTTGTACAAATATATTTCCAATGATTGAAGACAAAACAGATGCAGAAAACCTACAAAATTTATATAAAAAAGGGAAACTTGAGGAGAATGGTCACATGAGACTGTAAGTTCATCTTTTTCACACATTGTAAAATAAATGATACCAAAAATACTTCCTGATATTTCTACATTAACAGTACAGCATGAGGTTTCTCCAACTGCGTGCGACATATTAATTTGGATTCAACAGTAAGATTGTGGACTACAGCACACTCTAGTGGGGTTACATGTTTACTAGACCATCAAGAAGACTCAACTTTACTCTCAGTGCTCAAAAATCTAAAGAACTCTTTAAATGTAGTACTGGCGGATTGAAGCTGGTTTAGTGTTTAAAGACAGATGCTTTATGTGCTTTTAAATTTGTGCCACTTGCCTGCTAATGAAGCTGCAACTGTCCAACAAATTACTTTTTTTTTTGTTGCCCTTGATGTGAAGGGCAGCATGGAGGAGGTATATTATTTCCAGACATGATTACTGTTACCATTAATCCATACTGTTTGCTACATTTCAGACGTCTACAAGTCCAAACTTGGTTTCCTACAGTTTATACATCACTGTCCCAGTGGAGTGTAAATTAACAGACACGATCGGAGAGCTTTAAGTTCACTTTAGGTCACTGGAAGCTACAAATTCAAGCTTGAATTCAGTATTTCTCACAAAGAAGTGCATGAATGTTAAGTTTTTTTCAGTAACATAGAATTCTTTTGTTTTTTGACTAGTAAACTTTCAAGTAATCTTCACTTAACAGATTTCTCTTGTGGAAAATGATCTTTCTAAAAAAGTAAGACCCACCAAATTAACCAAGAACAATGAATAGTGTGAATCTGACATAATCAACCATCAAAAATTAAAGTGGGATCAGTTTGGCGTCAGATTCCTGTGATCTTGGACAGTTTAATAAATAATGATAAGCATTATAAACCTAGAGCTGAAAATGTAATTTGGCATCACATGACCCTTTGTTTGTGAGTTGACAGTACGGGTGAATAGAAAGCACTTCTACCGAACTTTGGGAGAGACTTTTTTTCATTGCGCACGAATATGGATTTAAGCACCACTTGATAATATTTCAACCTGATTTCTATGTACTTGTCTTAAAGTAGAAGGCTTACTGTATATGCACAATCTTGTAAGAAATCCTGTATCTAGCAGGAAGTCTAATTTCACTTATACAGTTTCACAGTTTCAGTTTTGTCTGGTAAAGAGTGTGATTATAAAAAGGTCTTGAAGCTGAAATGAGTCTCAGTCTATCCTCATATTATCAAGTAATGAATTTGAAAGCAAGATGAGTCATATGAGAAACAGAGGGATGAAACCTATAATAACTTACAGTACATGAGGTGAGGTGAGATAATGCTAAAAAAAAAAAAAGGTTGTTAGGTGGACCTTAAGTTCTCCACAATCACAGGATTTGGGTTTCATATTTTTTTTGAACAGAAGGATTTGTATACATCTTCCACCACTGCCATGGCGTAAACCGGTGATAAGTGACAACTGAAAACATTACAGCATCCAACGTCTCCATGTCAGCTGAGGAGATGCGGCGGCCATGGCGAGAGGATGTCAAAGTTCGTCATGGGGCATTTTCAGAGCGTGGTCACAGAGGTCTGCGGGACATGAAAAACATTGAATTACAACACAGTTCCTGCAACAGACACCGAAAGTGTGTAATAGGGTGTATCCTCAAACATATCCCCAATAAACAAGGTAGGTCAAAAACAAACCTGTCCTCTTGCTGCAGAGTTTGTCTTTGACGTTATCTGTCTCATGAGCGAAGAACTCAATGATTTCATCTTCATGCTGCTCGACAATCGTCTCACACTGGAGAGACGAGTCAAAATGAGGCGTTAAAAACTGCACAAATCACAATATAAGTCTCAAGGTCGAGCTAAACAAAAAAAAAAAAAAATTGTACTCACTGAAAATTTTAAACTGGCTGTAACTCTTGAATCCAGCGTGGCCTCTGAGAGGTCCATGGGCTCCCCGCTCCGAGATTTGATCCTAATGTAAGACTTCCTGTTTGTGGATGAATCTGTGTGCTCGCCGTAGTCCTCCATCCTCTCACACACACTCTCCATCAGCTCCAGAAGGTTTCCCTCTGAACGCGCCAGAGGAACCTGGTGGCACCAAAGATCATGAAAACGTCTGAATTAAAACAGGATGTGAGGTTTCGGTCTATCACTCACTCAAAGCAAAAACTATACTTAGTGTACATTTCTGTTACATTTCCAATTAAAGAAAATACCTTATTGTTGGTATCACACTTTACATCAGTTCCAGTTGTTATCCTTTGGATTGCATTACTTCAGCTGTTATTGAATGTAGGGCTGCAACTAACAATTATTTTCATTATCGATTAATTTGGCAATTATTTTCCTCAATTAATCGATTAGTTGTTTGGTCTATAAAATGTTAGGAAATACTGAAAAAGTTGATCACTGTTTCCCAAACCTAAAATGTCTTGTTTTGTCCCGACCAACAGTCCACAACCCGAAGATATTCAGTTTACTGTCATAGAGGACGAAAGAAACCAGAAGAAATACTCACATTTTAAAAAGAGAGAATTTTGACTTTTTTCTTTTAAAAAAATCACTCAAAACAATTAATCAATTATTCAAATAGTCAGTGATTAATTTTCTGTCAATCAACTAATCGATTGTTGCAGCTCTAATCTAGTATTTTTGATAACACCTTGTTTGGTGGTACAGTGTTACATCACTTCAAACATTTCTGTGACAGTCACACTATATTCACTTGCAAAGCTGGGTATCGTTCCAAAGTTCAATATCCGTACCAGCACAAAACTTGAGTTACTATATTAAAACTACAATATTTCCCTTTTATCAATATCTTACTTTACTAAGAAAAAACTAAATTTTCTACAAACCCTTTTTGAAAATGTAATGTATGCATTAGTTTAAAGTTGTGTATGCACAAACAACTAATTAAAGTACAATACAAAACTAAAATAGGCAAAGTCTGATCAAAAAGTAAGAATATTCAACATTTGACAGCATTCAATACTTGGTACAGACATGATTTGTCCGGCTCAAGTCATGGTCACCTGACAATAAAATCATCATAGACAGATATTCAAATTCACTGTGACTCATCTCAGTCTGAAACCTGAGACTGCAAAGGCCAAACCCACACGTCCAGCTGTATTTGCCTTGTGTACAACAGCAGTATACTGATACAGCCTGCAGAGTGAGTTGGACACAGATTACTACGTGGCTGCGCTGCTGCAGCCTCACCTCTCTGATGGACTGGCTGCCGTCCGGGTTGATCCTGAAGGAGCCAGTCTGGATCATCTTCTTCGGATCTATCTGCGAGATGGCCCACTCCATCTCATCTACCAGAGCCCTGCAGGCTGAGAAAACACACACACACACATATATATATATATGAGGACTTTTCTGCGTGTGTACTGTGCAGATTGTGTTGTGATGGAGACACCTACCTCCACATCTAATGTCCTGTCCTTGTCTGGCTGCCTGGCAGGAGCTCAGGAGGAGACACGGAATCACACACGCTGTGAGCAGGAGAGCCACTTCTCTCATTTTGCATCTAAACACAGATTTCAGGAAAACAGAGGCTTGAACAAATCAACCGGCTAAAGAAACATTCAAGTGTAGCCGGCTACAACAGTTTTTCTGCGCGACCACCGTGACCCAGAGAAAGACGCGGGACAAAAAAAACACACAGTTAGTCCAACTTTTCATTCAACTTACGAGCTTCTGGCAGTGTTTTCGATGACCACCTTTACGCTTTTCCACGCTGTTACATCTCAGTCGGTGAAATGTGGTGACGTAGGCAACGGAGCTGCTGGACAGGATGAGGTCGAGCTCGAGACAGCGCCCTCGTGCGGCCGGGAAGATGCCAATAGCCGTATGAATAAAACGTTTGAATTTCTAGAAGTTTCTTAAATCAAACATGTTATGTAATTTTGTACAGCTGTAGAGACCACGCTCGTTTCTTCTTTTATTATATTACCAACAAGGTCTGGATTACACTGACAACTCAGCTTTTATATAGGCTAAGAAAATGTGGAATTTTTACTCTGTTCATAAATGCAAATGGTTGTTGTTTGCCTGCACTAGTGGTAAAGGAGCCCAGAAATTTCTCATACAATATTGTACACCATAACCATGTTTGTTGAAAGCCTGACCCCACTTAATTGGCAATTAGAGCCAGAGCCAATCAGTGACTGCTACACATAGTGGTCAATTGCTTCAGCTGAGTTGTGTGTTATGAAAGCTTTTCCTGTACAGTTTGGGAAACGGATATTACAAATGGGAGAAAACTGCGTAAAGAAGGAAGTAAGTAGGAAGTACGTAGGTCTAAGTGGGTAAAAGTCCATTTTGAAAACCAAAGAATTCTCCAGGCAGGACAATGTCTTTTTTAGTCTATGTCAAAATTGAAAAATAGTGTGAATTGCCCCTCACAAATTCAGAGCCTAAAGGTGATGTCTTGATACTTTTGTCTAATAGTCCTAAAAAGATTTTCATCTTTCAATGATATAAAACAGATAAAAGTAGAAAATCCTAACAATGAAGAAGCCAGAACAAAAAAATATTTGCAAACTTTGCTTGGGTAAACAATTTCAATGATTAATGAATTGTCAACATTGTTGAAGATCAATTTTCTGTCAATTGACTGTAATTTATTAATTGACTTATAGTTTCAGCTGTAATTACTGGAGGTGGTCAACATCCCTGTCAAAACCCTGCAGATATACTGTATGATGCACAATGTGTGCACTGTGCTGAGTTATAGTTGTCATATATATAGATTTCTTCTGGACTTTTCCACTAAAATAAGAATCGGTAAAGATTTGGGAAACAAACAAAAAAAGACTGTTTTTAACTTTTATTTATTCAAATAGGAAGAAAATACATATAACAGGGAAGACAATTTAAAACGACAGACCTGGTAACAAAAATCAGGAAGCCATCCTTCAGTAGGGTCTCTATCAGACTATAAAATCTCATCATTTCAGAAACCAAACTAGGTCAAAAAAGCTGGTATATGGCTGGACTGTGTATGAAACAATAGAGGGCTATTAATTAAACGGATACAGGAAGTGGCGGCATTTGGCTGACCAATGGTGTAACTTCATCACTCAATCTGTCCGGCTGGCCCCGCTGTTGTGGTCCAGTCAAAAGCACATTAAATTCAACTTACAACACAGTACAGTTCCAGTTTCCTGACAGTCCTTAAACTGTCAAGTGTTCCCAAATTCAGACGCTGTTCTTTACAATGTTACTTTTAAATGCAGGGAGACATGTTCTGTGAATGTTGCATTAAAAAAAAAAAAAAAAAAAATATTTCAAGCTTCTTTTCTGTCCCATAAATGGTCATCTATCATACAGCTTGTGTCAACTTTTATGCTTTCAATTATACCTCGGCTCATTTCTTTTGTCATCAAGTGCTATTCAATTGTTCAGTTCAAAAAATGAATCTTTCAGGAGTTAAATTACAAAAAAAAAAAAAAGTATTTTGTACAAATGTTTGTTTCTTTATTTGGCATGATGTGTCATTTCAGTTGCAAAAAATCTAAACATTAATGTGGATCAAAGCTGGAATTTTTCACATGACAATCTAACAATTTTATGCATCTCCAAGTGAAATTATACATTAAATACAAACATTTCCCAAGAAAAACATGTATGATGGCAAATACAGAACACCTTGGCTAACATTTAAAAAAAAAAAAAAAACTAATTAGAAAATATATTAGACTTTCAAAGAAGAAAATAATTGACATCAGTTTCTTTAAGTAGACAAACCTACACAGAAGCTGCTCATATTTACTTTTTTCAAGGTGTATCATTGGCAGTGGGCGACTCATTTTTATTCTGATAATATCTCAGGATATTAAATTATAAGTTGCAGGCACAGTTGGGAACACTCAGCACCTCTTTAATGGCATCTAGACTAACAACTGTACACACATTCTTATACTGATACTAATTAGACTGTTTTACTGAATGTACTACAGTTTGAGTTTCTTCTACAAGTTTCGTATTTGTTTTTGACTGAATAGTGTCCCACAGATCCTAGAAATGAGGCACAGTGGTGAACACAGGAGGCACTGAGGTCATCTGCACAGAAATTAAAAAGAAGTGCAGCTTAATATTTGGTCAAAGAAAAGGTTTGGATTACTTAACAGTCCAAACCGGAAGTGAACACTAAAACCTCTAAAATGTTTGGTGTTAGTATCTCTCATCATGTTCTGTCTTCTTATCGAGTGTCTTCTCTGTACTCTTGTTTTTATTTTCAACAACACTTTGTAACACTGGTTTTGAAAGGTGCTATACTAAATTAAGTGCACAAGAAGACATGAAGTATCAAAATGTGTCACAATTAGAGGCATTTGTCATATTAGCACTCACGCACATTTGAAACAGTCACACTTGTTCATGTTTTGAACTCTCCTGACACTGCTGGTGCGCCAGAGTCGAGTTGGCAGGAGATGCGACGCCCTGAGACGGAGCTACAGTGAACATGTTTCATGCTGCTACCCATGATGCTACACTGCACTTCTCATATTTACCTCACCTGCTTGCGCCACACTGCCAACTGCTAACCTTTTCCTCCATCTCCAATCCAGAAATTAATTGTAACATTTTTCTGAAAAAAAAATTAAACAGCTACTACTAAAACTACTTACAAGCCAAACTACCATTTATGAAAAAGATAAACTCCACATAAATAAACCCATCTTAAAATAAACTGACCCAAGCTGAGAGGGAAATTTAAGAAAGAAAGATAAAGAATAATAGCTTACCAAATTATAATCTTCCAATGTGCAAGCTCCTGACAGTCCGATCAAACTCAAACGACTGCAATCAGCGCTCACATTAAATGTACAGCAGATTTACCGCAGTAAAATGTATACTGTAACTGAAATGTATACTTGGAAAAGAAAAAAAAATAGACTTAGAAATACGAGTGTACAGTCAGACAGAAAGTCTCATATCCAAAAATATATTGCATTAACTGTACACAAAGAGGATGACATAAAACTGTCATTCTCTTATATAGTATTTAAAAAAGGGGCAAGTGTGACTAAACTCACATAAATACCTTGTATTTTTTCTCGAGTAATATGTTCATATTAAATATATAATAAATAATAACTTATACATCTAATATAAACACCAAGATGAATGCTTTATATGACTTTATTTTATTTTAATATATAATGAAATTACAGGCAGCTGGACGCTACTTATTTGGTGTTTGATCTTTCTTTTATGTTAATTAATAGCAAAGCATCTGACTTTTTCTTTTAGTACCTGCTTGTTCTCATTGTGGGGACGTATCAAAATCTGATTCTTTTTTTATATCATGCCGGGTAAACCAGAAAGAAATCAAAGGTTGGTTAATTTTTGTGCGATTTCTTACGGGAAAGTGATCGTCGCTGCAGTGTCTGGTTGGCCTACTGCCACTATCTTTAGCGGTTTAGTCAGACGAGTGGTTTGCAGAGGCCAACAGGGACAAACATAATATTATGGACCGTGAGGTGAGATTGTTTTATCAAAAATATGTTTACTGTGTCACAGGAAATTACATCTCTCAGACATGTGCCTTTGCAGCCCAGTTTTTTAACCATTTTTTGCATAAACATTATTCTCCAACAGACCTGCAACATGTTGCTGGCTGAGGTTGCTGAGATATTTGCGATGGAAAAAAAAACAAACACCCTGATTGTTTTGGGTGTACTCTATATTGCAAGGACACTTTTAAAAAGCGTTAGGCACTGAGAAGCGAAGATAAAGACATACTGGCCAAACTTCAGAGGTTCCACGCTTCTGTCAGTGTTCTTCAGACACCTCCGCCGCAGTTCAACATCCGTTCACAATGTGTCCTATCTCTCAACCAAATTGTCCGTGTCCATGTCGTTCAGCAAGTAAATGTCCGTGTGACGTGGCAGTCCCATTTGCATCTGAAAAAAAGAGGGGAGGGAAGAGATGGAGGTTTTATTAACGGGGAGAGTGTTGTACACAGCTGGTGAGCTTCTTTCATAAATCTACTTTTTAAATCGTTCATGACGACAAACTGAATTATAACAAAAGACATTTTGACACCAAATTCAAAGTGTAAACTATCATTTAAAAGAAGAATTAAGGAAATACTCTGAAAAATGTAATACAGTGGGAAAAAAAAAGAAACACCCACAGACAACTAGTTGCTAAGTACCCGTCTTCCCTTGTGCAAATTATGACCCGTGAAAGCATCTGTGTTAGTGCAGCTCATTTACTGTATATATAACTTTTTTTCAGGAAAAATAAACCTAGACTGCAGATACACAGAATGTCAGGTGTTGATGGTTTACTGTAATAATAAGAAGAAGAAAAAAAAGGGAGAAAAATCACAATCACGGCTGTATTCTGATTAGTGAAAATAGGATCGAATCACAATTTGACTTTGATTATAGTTATAGATTCATTAAGGTTGCTCACCTTGGGTCAAAGTGTTACTTTCCCAACTCAATTTTCCTCATTTAATCCTGGAAAATCCTGGAAAAAGAGCATTTCTACCATCTACTCTGATTAAATGAAGGTGAAAATATAAAACGTTGCCCTTTGACACCTTAAATCTAACAAAGAGGAACGTATACAGTTTCATCTTTTATACAGTGTGTGGGCAACCCTTAAAGTCCAACACATCCTGTATATTTTAAATTATTCTCACAGGTATATTTAACAATTTGAACTCATGATGCTACACTGTCACTAAGGAATAAGCAAGTTGTACAGAGTATGTAGTACTTTATTTACTGCACTAACATCTTATAATGAAACTGCCACAAAACAGGAAATAATAGTTAATATTTCAAGTTTAAGATAATCTAGTCTTTTCTCAAACTTATTTTCAAGTAACTGATACTCAGGCTAATTTCCTTTGTTTCTATTTAAAATAGATGATGTATAAAACTAAAGACACGTAGATAATGAGTCCTTCATTAGACATTCAGACAGAAGACGCCAACAAATGTCCGATGTATCCATTATCTCACATTTATTTTGGACACATGGTGCGTTTCATCCAGTAGCAAAAGGACAGACACTCACAAAGAGCAGAAATGAGTGTACACAATACTACAATGAAGTTTCTTCTGTAACAGTTCAAATGTGCATTTGCCAGAGATTTTTTTTTTGTCAGAGGTATTCAAATGACACTGTACGATAGATAAACTCTCATAATAGCCTGAAAAATGTCAAGTTACATTTCCTCCATTTCCCTCTATGAAAAACTTTGAGAACTCTGAATCAAAGACCTACAACTTTAGCTAATCCAGTGAACTTGTCAAGCATGTAAAATAACAATTTAACATCTGAAAGAACCTGAGAGCTTTACTGTGATTACTGGAGCAACACAGCAGGAGAGTGCAGTGAGGAGAAATCACTGTCTGGTCACCTCAGTTACACTCAGCTAGCTGGGCATCAAGAGAACTGACGGCCACAACCTGTACTGTATTAAGTTGAACCTGTATCCATAAAACTTGTATGCTACATAGTTAATTTCTAATGCTCTTACTGATTAATGCATAAATCCTGAATATTGCTTTAATACAGCATATACAGTCTAATTTTAGAGTTACAGATCCATCTATTGAGTTTTAATTTCAGTTAATTCTGAGTGACTGTTTTTTCTAATTTTGACATCTTAACTACTACTGCCCTACTGTGACATTGGAGATAATAAAATCCCAAAAAGCCTGAAAGTGAAAGTGAAAGCATGCTGGTATGAAATAAACCCAAAGAATACTAAAGACATGTCATATCGGTAAAAGATGTCCTTCAATGTTGTAAAACTGATTCACAATGTGAGCCTTATCACACCCAGACATTTATTCACATTTTGGATGTGTTAGCTATGCTGCCTTACAGCTACTTAATGTGAGAGAGGAAATGATGGCACTTGGTGTTTGACGGTTTATAATCTTAAATAACATTTCTTCCTAAACAAGCTCTCTCAGCTAAATCTCTTTGTATCGGTTTGTTAAATATGCCTGTTGTTTACGTATTAATCTTTATTCTGACCTGCAAACAGGTCTGTAGCCCAGCAGATGTGTGTTAAAAATGTACAGTTAAAAGTAGTTTTTTTTTTCTTTGTAAAAATAAGGAAACACATCAAAAATTAACTAACAATGTTGAGAATGGAGAACAAACAAACTTTTCTAAAAAGGCAAAGAGAACAAACTTTTTCCTTTTCCCTGAAAACGTCTCATTGTTATGAGACTACTGTGCCAGAGCCATAGACAAAAATACAGCTCTACACACCCTATATTAAAAACATCATCAGCGCAGGGAGCTGGACACACTGTAGCAGTGCAGCACAGCTGTCATAAACTTTTTCTTTGGTAAAAATGTAACTACAAAGACTTCATTTGAATGAATTTGACCTGACTGGGTTTTATTTTCAGCCGTGGCCTTTTTAGACTTAAAATCGCAAAATTACTACTTTCGAGGATTTGGGTTATATAAAATAAACTTAACTTTCTCTGTACTTGTTTTGACTTCTAATTCTCCTTTTAACACAACTTTAAGCTGCCATGTAAGCAGTTCTTTTCCTTCTCTCATGTACTGTAATATACTACATAACATGTAGTATTATAATTACAATATATTTTTGTCATCCCTATATTTAAACCAGACAAATGATGCTCAATAAAAATGTGGAAATTACCTTTATCATAGTATCAATACACAAAAAAGAAAAACAAAACCAAAAAAAATTTAACGTTTTTACAGTTTGTTTGTTTTTTTTTTTTTTACATTTAACACTGAATGAAATGGCTCCTGCACAGCGCTAAATTTGATGCTTCATTTCCTTCATACTCAATTAGCATTCAGTGATAAACTCACTTCTGTACGAGAAAATGGCATCCCGATTATTTAGGCACTAAAAAGGGGCTCTGGGGACGCGGCTGTAGTCATATGAAGTCATGAACTGTCAGCCAATATCTAAATACCCACTGCAAGAGCTTTAAATATTGCCATCTACAGTAATACTCTGTGCTGATGTGGTTGATTTGGTAGCTAAAAAGCACCAAATTATGATACCGTCCCTACACAAAATATACATCGTGATATTTGCAAAAAAATGTGCTTTCAAGATCCTACATAATCTTGAGAAGTCCTGGTTGTGTACGGGGCTCAGAGCCTCCCAGAGGGAAGAGGAATGCTGGTGGTTACTGTCCTGTTCAGCTCTAGGAGTCGTACTCAGACTGTTCCTCTATGAACACAGCCGGTCGATTGCTTACCCTGCTGCCAAAGTCCAGGCAGGAAACCCCCAGGGCAATCAAACAGTGCCATGCCTGCAGACGACAAAGGACCAAGAAGTCAAGACACAACGGGGTTCGTACGAGAAAAGTACAAACTGTTACATTCCTGAAGCCAAAAAAAGTGTCTGAGAGGTGAATATAATAATCTAACTCACCAGGTAGCCTACAAAGCACAGATAGGCCACAGAGAGGAGAGCAGCCAGAACGTAGAGCAGCACGCTGTTCAGCGTCGCCACATAAACCACCACAAAGTACATGTTGATTGCGCAAACCATCAGGATGACGATGCCTCCAGAAATCTTCCACACCCTAAAAAAAAAAAAAAAAAAAAAAAAAAAAAAACAACAGGCAGACAGGACAGGATGTTGAAAAATAATGTTTTTTTCCCCCCAAAAAATGAACAGACTCATGAAAATATTCCATGTTTTTGCAACTGCGGCCCTGCAGATGTATCAAACAAACCTCGAACATCTGTGACAACAGTTTTTCTTGCATCACAGTCTTTCCTGTAAAAGTGACTACTGAGTAAATCCCTAGTTTGCATAACTCTACTTTGGCTTTTTTTTTTTTTTTTCCATAAACAGCATCCAACTAACTTATCTGTCTGTATGGCAGAAAAAGGGTAAAAACCAGTAAACTTATTCTGGAAGAATTACTTAGTTTCATATCTACTTGAGTGAATGATTAAAAATGTCTAGATTTCACTTACAATCCATTTGCAAAGTCATTCATTATGGACGTCAGACTGGTGAAGGTCAGAATTGGGATCAAAGCAAATGGAAGCTGTTGAATGAAAAGACAATGAGGCAAAATGTCTCATACAAAACAATAACAAATATTACACATTAGCCAGCAATTAATATAAAAAATACTGCAGGTTGTGTAAGAGTCAGGTAACATTTTGACAGAATTAATTTTGACACTTTCATGAATGACTGAGCCTGACCTGCATGCTCTGTAGCACGTTGAGGAAGTCGTTCATCCCCGTCAGATGCTGCACATCCTGAAAAATGGCTACCAGCAGGGTAGGCGTGATGGCGATGGAGCGGGTCAGCAGCACCCGCGCAAAACGGGACCACCGCAGGTTTAAGAAGCCCTTAGCAAACATAGACGTAAAAACATGAACATACACGCTTATATACATGTTTGTTTAGGCCTACTGCACATATATATAACTAAAAGGAAAACTTACCTCCATAACAAACTGCCCAGAGTAAGTGCCTGTCATGGTGGAGCTCTGTCCAGCTGCCAGGATGCCTATGGCCCAGATATAGAGGGCGGCAGGGCCAAAGAAACAGCCCAGGACCATTCCCTGAAAAAAAAAAAAAAGGAAGAAGATGGCTTTTTCAGTGACTATTTCTTTTTTTTCCCTACTGTTTATCATCCCTCCAAATGACTTTAGTTCATGAAATGATTCAAATGCTGCTTAATTGTTGAGATGCCTCACTGAATCTAGGAAAGAGGAAAGTTGACTCCCTGACTCTCCTCATTTTGTTGCATCTTTTATCACGTGACATCTTTATCATTGTAGACCTTTTTTGACTCATCATAGGAGTAAATGCACAGGAGTTACTAATAATATTAATAACAACTGCGTTCCCTTTAGGTGTCCCACCTCCAGTGCTTTGATACTGGGCTGGTTCACAGGGGCGTGGATTAATCATTAAGGGTATTAGTTGCACCTGTGCTTTTTAATTTTTTTTTTAGCAATTATAAGCCTACTATGTCTCTCTACTCTATATGTGCATGTGCTGCCTCCCAATTACATGCTGCTTCTTAATAATATACACTATGTGTTATATACCAACTGTCACGATAACTTGTTTCTGAAGTTTGTATACAAAAAAAATTGTTTTGTACTAATAGAAAATCATGTATGACGCCAATCAAACTGCTATTTAAAATGGCACTGCCAATTAAACTTCAAAAAGAAATAGCAAAAGAAGGTTTGTCACTTTTCCTACACACGGCTACACACCTGCTTACACAGAGTCTGTGGGCTTCACACAACTGAAAGCTTCCCAACTGCAACCTGAGCAGAGGTCTAATCAGTCAGAATAGGTGAACACCTGTGTGGGTGTGCAGTGCATTTAAATGGAAACTTTGTGTTGGCTCTCTCTTTTGTCAACATGGAGTTAAAAGGCCTGCTGCTGCTTCTTCTCCTGGTTATTATTATTATGTTTTTCTTCTTATTAGGCTAAAATTTCATTAATATTCATAACTGGATTGAGTCTGCTACATCAGATTGGTGCAGTTATCTGATAATAATGACACAGAACTGAGTCTTCTCATATAAGCGTCTTAGAAACAATTCCAGTGAAGATTTATTGTTGTTGTAATGAAGACGATGAAGATGACGTACCCCTTTGTAGATGTCCACCTCGAGTGTGCTGTTGTCGAGAGGGAAAAGGTCTGTGTGAGGGCTGCCGGTTGCATTGCACTCAGCATTCTGCAACCAGGAAAATAAACGCACATGATGAGCCAGAACTTGAGACTTTGAACACTGTTATTCCAACTCCAGTCTTCCAGTATGAAAACGAGCTTTAGAAGTACTCAGTATAGAGCGATGAATTATTAATACTGTATACCCACCACTTCCATATTGGTTTTATTGTAGAAGGCCTGAGCAAAGACCGCTACGACAAAGACGTTGATGAGAAAGGAGACGAAGAGAGCGATAGTTGACTCGATGAAGAAATACTTGTTGGCTTCCTTTACTTCCTTCTTATTTTTGCGATCGATTTCACGGGACTGGTGGATGAGAGAATAAACAGAGTAACAATTAACAAACACCCGAGACCTTCAGTACCAGTCAGAAGTTTGCACGCTCTCTTGAATTCATTACTTATGAGAATCAAAGGTCTTTTCAAGACCAGAAAATATCTGTTTTCACTCATTGATTTAAGTTACATAACAATTAAACACTGGACACGTGAGTCAGTAACAATCTACAAGAATTATTAATTAACACAGTGTAAATAATAACCCTTCACTGATCTGCATGATTCAAGTTGTTATAATTATGTTAAACAAAAGTCACATTACTATTATTATATGTAATTTTATACTTGTTGATTCCTTTAGGCTCAGGCTTGCTTATCTACATGTGATAACAGCTGTGTCTCTAACCTTGACCAGAGCTGAGTGCAGGTAGATGTTGTGGGGCATGATAACGGCGCCTACAATTCCCACTGCCTGCTCCAGCTGCACAGCCCCACAGCCAGCGCAGTAAGGTACGAACATCCCCGTCAGCAGCTCCTTCTGGTCTGGCTTCACAAGCACATACTACAGAGAGGCAACACAGAGTCAAACATGTCAAGGGGCCATGAACATCTTGTAAAACACTTGAATTATATAGGAATATATGGAAGAGAACCTTACCTCATAACCAAAACTAATGGCCATTACAGTGATGAGAAAGCCAAAGAAAGCTTCAAGTTTTCTCAGGCCTACAAAGACATAATAAAACTGCATCAACACTGGGTTAGACAGCTTTTTAAGCACAGACTGGTAGCTGGTGTTTTTATATCTGATGAGGAGAATCACACACCATATTTGTCTAAAAAGAGGAACACAAATGTGTCTGTGATGGTGATGAGGACTCCTCCCCACAGTGGAATCCTGGAGGAGAAACAGAAGAACGTATTTTTTTTGTCTATAATTTCTCACTATAACAGAAATATTTGTAAAAAACACTGTAAAAACTGTGAGCAGTCACATTTCATGAACAAACGGTAAAGATGGTACCTGCCCACGGAGAGAAGGTTGAGAGCTATTGCACAGCCAATGACCTCCTGCATGTCCGAGCCAATAATTGCCAACTCCACCATCATCCAAAGGATGACCCGTGGGACCTGAAACAGAAAAAATATATATAGAAGTTTAGCAGATTATCATCTTTTTACAAACTGAAATTTTACTGAATCTCATCTCTCATGCTGGCTTTAATCTCAAGATAATGTACAACAAGAAAGAGGAAGTTTAAAAAAAGTGTATTTGCATGCTCACGGTAGGATACTGGCGGTTGCAGACTTCAGCCAGATGCATCCCTGTGACAACCCCCAGACGTGCAGCTAACCTCTGCAACAGCAGCCCGATGATGGTGGCTCCAAGGAGCACCCATAAGAGCTGAGAGAGAAAAATCAGCAATTTCTTGTAAGGGAGTTGTATTTGGGCAGACTGCCACATTAAAGTAATAGCTGCTTATGTAAATTCTTTCATGTTTATTTTGGACACTGTAACGCACTAAAGCCGACATTCATAAGTGGTATTTCTTTATCATAAAATAAGAAAGAAATAATCATAATCTGTGCCATCTGTGATGCAATACAAATCAAAATATAATAACCACACTACTTGAAAAAAGGGAAATATATATATATGTATGAAGAGAACAAAAACCTGTAAAGAAACACTCAGTGGCATCACTTCCTTAGAGTGGATCTCGATTACTATTTTTTTGAATTTATCACCTTAAAGCCAGCTTTAGCTCCAGACTGCAGGTCAGACTCGATGTTCCCAGGATCCAAGTAAGCGATGCTCATCAAGAACCCTGGTCCGGTGAAGGCCCAGAGTTTACGGAAACTGAACACCTGAAAAACAGAATTTTGTTACTCGCGCTCTAGTTTGAAAAATAAAACTTGCATTATATTCCATAACACAGTCATCAGTACCTGGCTGACATCCTCGGGAATGGGCACCCTCTCCTCAAAGTATGTGGAGAAGGGCTCATCCTGGGCCACAGGTGAGGCAGGAGGAGAGATGGAGCTGTACTGGTTTGTCTGAATGACCCCATTGTCCTGAGGGGAGTCCTCTAATAAAACCACAAAAGACAAAAAAAACAGAGAGGGACTCTAGTTAGTGATGAGAGGAGAGTGATACTAACACAGAAAGAAGAAGTTATATAAGTTATAGAAGCCTGATATGTCCAATCTTTCGGCCTATAAAACAAACATACAGTATCTCAGCAACTTCGGCACCAATAAAGATTTTTTTTATTATTTTAAACCTGGATCTCATTGTTGTGATTCAGTTAGGATAACAATTCACCAACTGAACTGCTAAAATTTGCGGTTGCAGTAAAAGTACAGTTTGAGTGATCTCATTATTATTACTGTATTGTGGCACCTGTTACATATTAACAGATTGAAGAACAAACGTGAAAGAAAACGGATGCGAAACTTGTTGTTAGCTCCGTAAAAACTTTTTGATCTCATTTGAATAAAGAATAATTTGAAAAATCAGCATGTGGTGAGAAACCTTTACAAAAGCATTTGTGTCACGTCCTTTTTAACAAATCTAAAAACAAACTCTCCACGTGAAGTCTGGCGGATAAAGTCAAATCCAAGAGAAATCAGTATTTTGCTGGTGTTTACTGCGTTGACGTGAAGTGCAAGCCATTTTCTAATTTGATTAGTTTTTAGTTTTTCTGGGTTTTGAAAGTTTGGTTTTTATAAAATCACTTCACTGCAACTTAACACTTACTTCACAAACACAGTGAATGTGGAGTTTGACTCAACTGGACTTTCAGTGAATTACCTTCTGAAGAGAGACCAGTAAAGTTTTTGGTTTGACCAGAGAAACAGCAAATCCAGTCATTTTAAAATAAACCAAACTTTGTAAGTCACGTCCAGCTCTCTTAAATAACTTCACAAAATACTGCTTTAGTAATTCTGTGCTGTGGGAAAGTGTTTGAGCCAAGTACCTGTGACTTGTCTGGAGTAAAGGAACAGTACGATTAATTAACAACCAGAAGCAACCACTGCGAAAAACTAAAAGTAATTCAGCCTCACTTTAAAAACTGCTATATAAACAGATTTAATTCAAGACTTTAAATTACATGAATTTAATAAAAATTCAAAGTTTTATTAATGTGTTCTACTCACTGAGTTTAGACTTTTCTGTCTTTTCTCCCTTCATTTCCAACTCACCGCTGGTCCCAAAGTCCACTTTTCCCCTTACTGACGAATGACTCTGCTTTTATATGACTCTGCCTTTATCACCTCTTTTTTTTTGGTCATTAGATGTCACAATGACATTCTGACATCATGTCTAAAAACAACTTGCGAAGAGAGAGAAGTAACAAAAAAAAAAAAAAGAAGCACAGCCCAGCGTGCTTGGGGCTGTCAATAAAAACACAACACTGAGCACAAATAATACACAGTGACCTGCCCCTTTACCCTTAAACAAATCACACAAGCAGTAACAAAGTAAGTTCACAAAAGAAGCATTCAGACTGTCAAATAACTGCAAAAATGCAGCAAAATCAGAATAAATATACCATCAGAGTGAGTTATAAACTGTGGTGCTGTGGGTATGTGAGTGCAAGATAAGATATAATACACCTCTGTCAGCATGCACACTGACACTGAATGTGTATCGCTGCCTTAACAAAATTACCCAGAGTGTTTCACGCTTGAGTACGTGGCGGGTGTGTCTGTAATGTGATGGTCATGTTTCTGTTATCTTAAGCAGTTACCTTCCAGGTGGTCTCCTTCTTGCGTGGCCTTCATCGGGGTAGGCTGAGGGATCCCCGGGAACTTGAGGGATGAATATCAGCCTCCTTGCAAAAAGACAACATCAGTTACATAATCTGAGTAAGAATGAGAGACACGTCTGTTGAGGGTAAAGTTTTTGTAAAAACAGGGCTGCAATGATTATTTTCATTATCGATACAATTATTTTTTTCCATTAAACATCTTCAAATTTCCTGTTTTGTAAACAAAACAATACTTCAGCTGACATTGATGTAAAAACAGAGAAAAGCAGCTAATCCAAAGACCAAAAGGTTCATTTATCATCAAAATGGTTGCCGATTAATTTTCTACACTATACACAAATGATTGTGTATAGTGTAACTATAGTGTAACTAAAACTAATGAATATTAAGCTAAAAAAAAAAAATCTGTCAGGGTTATTTTGTTGACTGCCAAACAAACTAATTTCAGGTTATTTCACAATAAGCACAAACAACTTCAATGAGACATGACTGTGGAACATTTTGTTCTCTTTTCCCGCTTAAAAAAAAACAAACATTAAAATTCACAAGTCATATAATGACTAAGCAGCATTAACACCATGTGAAAGGTCAACAATGCTTGGTCTATTAACGAGAACCGTTCACAGGAAACCTTGAGCTGACCGCTGGCGGTGGAGTTTCACTTCCACTACATGCATTCTTCCTGTCCTACTTGGCTTCAAAAGAGACACACACGTGGTCCATAAAACTGGCTTTTTAACTCACCACCCAAAAGATTAGATGCAACTCCTCAGTCCGGCCAAACTGCTGTATCTGGTATCACCCTGTTCTCTGACACAGAGAGTGAAGGTCTTCTGAGAGCACATGACTATGGGATCATATGAGGCAAAAGACAAGCTGAGGTAGCTGACTTTTTCCCAGTAGTTAAGTTTTCCGACAGAAAGCCACTTCCTCTGGTTCACAGCTAAACACATGCTCAGAGGAATTTAACACCAAGTCTACTGCTTTGGAAAATGACTGCCTTTTCTAATAAGACTGTTGAAATCATTTCTTTCATTTGTGTAGTTTTTGTTTTTTTTGCCAACATATGTGAATAGTAGAAGAGTGTCGACAACTTCATCTTTACTGCTCAGTTCATTTAAGCCTGCTGCCCCCAAAATTTCAAGGTCTCTTTTTTTCCTGAAAATCTTTATTTTCAAGAGATTTGGTTTGACACAACAACAAACAGACTGGATCAAGCGAAAGGTAAATAAAAAGGTTTTATTTCTCTGTATGCTCCTTTCCATAACGCTGCCAGACACTTATAATAAGAATCTGAGCCTTTTAGTGGACGTACATTGGGCGCAAATTGACCCAAAGGATTATATTGCAGCCCATTTTGCGGCTGCTGGCCTAAGCGCTCTCGCTCAATACTGGACCAGTTTCAAAAACTGTTGTCCCCATTAGTCACTTAAACACAAAAAGATGGGAGAATAGGGTTCAGGTTGAAAAATCCCATGGTTTCCCTTTAAGATGCATCAGTGACCCACTACCACATGAACCTTTTTCCCCAAACCTAAATCAAATCCAAACAATTCTTCTACATCTCTCAATGACGGACCACCCAGTGAGCTCACATAATCATGATCTGAATGTCTGAACCCTCTTACACACAGCCTTCTCATATAAAAGATTTGTTTAAGTCCACTGCCTTGCTGCAGGGTTTAACATAAAGAAGTATTTCATCTTGCTCTGGGCAGGGTCACAGGTTCACTCGGTCTGTTATAATCTCTACAGGCAGGCATGAAAGAATGACAAAAACATCCTTTAGGAGACGACGGAAGTGAGCTCACTTTCATGTCTCACATGCCTCATCATGTCTTAAAAGTATGTTTGACTGAAGAAGATCTGTGTTCAAAACAAAACAGGGCTGCTGATAAAGACTGCAAGGGAGACGTCAGCGCGGAGAGTGGAGGGATCTTTGTCTCCTAATGCCTGACTGACATTGTAGATGTGAACACTTTCTTTTCTTTTCTTTTTTTTATACAAAGACGGACAATACAGTAATCTGTCCAGTCTTTCCTGTTTTGCTTTTGACTTAGCTGTACTTTGTATGTCTATCACGTGGTTGTGAACTACTGGTTCCTTGAGACATTCTCAAGTTGGTCCTATTGAATACACTGTATTTAATACGTGTAACACTGGACTATGACACCTCCACACGTTCACTCTCAGTCTCACTAGTAGCACCTTTGCAATTATATATAACATGGCTTTACTCATGTTCACTATCATTCTTATCTGCACTACACTGACATGCTAATCACTTCTTAATGAACCTGGCGTGACTTGGATTCCAGTCCTGGACTGTGTAACTGTCTTTTAATGTGTCAGCACTGATCTTGTCAAATTCCAAGGGGCTCCCATATGTATGTGGTGGTAAAAGAAATTTGGTAAATATAATATCATATCATTTAATAACCAAATATTATAAAGTGGGACTGGACAAGCTTGTAGATCTAAATTAAAAAGCAAGTGGTATGCCTAGTAAGACACCACAGACTGCTTACTCATCCATCTAACGTCCTCCAAAGCCTGGGCCTCAACGAACACTAATGAGACCTAATCTGCACAGAACAGCTTTTACAATCACTACTATACATCAATGACAACTCCCAAACTGACTAAGGGTCTCTTAATTTTACAGACCACTATTATGAGCCAAACAGGGTTTTATAACCTATGCAAAAAAAGAATCTCAACATGACAACAAAACCTTTACAATCATCTTGTGTAAGCGTTAAACTAACATGATAATCCAAAATCTGTGCCTGAATGAATAATGAAGCTGATAGTGTTTCTCTCCATGGCAATTTTTCTAACATCACAACTGACAAAACTAGCAGAACCAGTAATTCTTACTGTTTTCAAATGAAGACTCAGCAGCAGCAGCAGCAAAATCATCAAACCTTTCACATCCACTCCAACACAAACTCAGGTCTGTCAACACATCCAGCTGCTATGAAGGATAAATGAATGTTGTCTATGACGCTGTCTAATGAAGAATGTTCAAGAACTAGACTCTTGGCTACAACTGGTCCATCAAGACCATGACCACACCTCACTCACACTTTTACCAATCGAACCATTAATGACTACTTGGTGTTTCCCGATGTGACTTCACTTCAAAAAGGTGCAACCACAAATAAAATAAGCCATATTAAGGTGTAAAATGATGTACTAGTAAAATCCAATATGTAAATTGGTTGCATCAGTGATGTTTATCATAGCGAAAATTTATTGAACACTTTCTTTTCTAATGCAAGTGACAAGGTCAATGTGTTGACATATTTATCATGGTAATTCTTTTGTCATGGCTGACAGTGACTGTGTGACTATCAATGGCCATTAAAAATGTAACAATTCATGCACAGATGCACAGATGCACAGTATTTGAGATAGTTGGTTGCAAGTGAATGCATGTTACACAACTTTGCATATAAACAAGTTACGTTGCATTTTGAAAGAAACATCACTGAGGAAATGCTTGCACTTGCATCCCAGTTATTCATCACTTTCCTACAATGGTGAGTAGATCCCAGCATCTAACATCTTAAATTACACTAAAAATTGACAATTCAGTAAAAATGATATCTACAGCTGTCAATTTTGTGCATAGATTTAGGAAATAAATCTCAAAAGAGAAACTGAATATCTTGTATTTGCTGACCTCCAGTGGTTTAACTTCTCACCTTGCTGCAGTGATGCACAGGTGTACTCTGGGACCTTGTGACATCACAGCTAGGTGTGGTTACAGGTTCAACAAAGGACGCTTCTGACCCAACCACACCAGAGGTGACTGTCTTAGATGTGACACAGGCTTCAAACCTTCAACTAGGAGTGATATGTCAAAAATATAATATCACGATTTTTTTCAGGGAGGATCATGATCCACGATCTTATCACGATTGTTTTTCATGTTGGTTTTTAAGACTATTTTGCAAGTTACCGAACAGTAATCAAGATTCAAGACTCAAAAAAACTTTACTGTCTATCACATGATTTGAATGAATGAATTTGTCTAAGGTTAGGGGCTCACAAACATAAAAACATACACCCATGAAATAAATACATTAAATTACATTAAACACAAACTATTTGGCCTTGTTTAAAATGGATATTGCAGTGTGAAACCAAACTAACAGTACAACCAAACTAACTTCACAACTGAAAATCAACCAGCAGATATCATACTAGGCGTTTGCCATGTCAGTGCTGTTACCCCAGCTGAACTGATACAATGTGAACTGTAGCACAATACTAACGATTTCTCTGTAAAGGCAAAAATCTGTAAAAATCATTCACAATCTAACATCGTCATATTGCACACCCCTACTTTCAACCAGAGAGGGTAGTGAAATGCTGCTTTTCAGTCTGGTGTTAAATTAAAAACTCCAGCAGTATTAAGAACTTAAGGTCTTTAATACTATAAAAACAACTTCTTGTCCTTATTTTTACAAGTGTTGCTGGAGTGTTGGCCCTTTAAGACTGCTTTTATTTCTACATGCACATAATGACACCATCAATGAATTAACTGATGCTCTGATGTCCATCATAAACACTTAAATTATACCGTTTACAGCCAATGTAATAGTGATACAAGGTTAACTGGAACTTAAACTTGAAAATATGACTAGAAAAATATGAGTAGACTGCTCTAGAGGTCATTAAATGTTTTCAATTCTTCATCAGCTCTGAGGAGAGACTTTGCATGTTTTCTTTTCATTAGTCTCAAAGCACTGAAGTGATTGTCCACAAGGTCCCTTAAGAACAGAAAAAAGTGGGTTTCATTTTCCTCCATTTAGACGCGTGGATGAAAAATTGTGGGATTCAATTTGTGTCATAATAATTGAACAAAACCTCCCAAGAATCAAGCAAAAAAAAAAAAAAAACTGAAAGCAAAACAGTGACCTCAAATGCAAAACCTTTGATAAAACAATACAAGAGTGAAACATTTGATTACAATATTCTCCACTCACTCTTTCACTGATCAGGATTTCTCTTTTTTGTCTTTTTCTCTTTTGCTGCTTAATTTTTCAGTTTCGCTGTTGAACTTTTCAGTTTCAGGTAAGAATTTTTCAGCTTCAATGGTCTGCAACAAGTATGACTTACCATTGACCTGTCCCTTTCAAAAGTAATTGGCTAATGGGGATGCATCCCTTGTGTCACAACTGAAATTATGAACTGAAACTGAAAAATTATGAACTGAAACAAAAAAACTTAAGCAGCAAGACTGAAAAAAGTGACCACAAAAGTTTTTATGGTAAGTTTTGTCTTTGAGCTCATTTTTGTGCTTTCAATTTATTTTTATTTTGTTTGATGCTTGGGAGATTTTGTTCATTTATTACGACACAAATGTAGTCCCATAGAGTATCAGGTTGTTCAATATCAAGTCACTCATGTCCTTCCTCTTAACGCCGTGAGAGGAGCAAACACTCCTCCTAAAAGGTTGTAGCTACCTACATGGTGATGTGGCTTCAGCAACAGCCTGAGAACAAGCACAACCTACCCACTGAATAACCCTACAGGTACAGTGTCCTCCAAAAAAGTACCACCAAAGGTATATAAACGGTGGAGTGCCGTGTGTATTTTTTCCCATTAATTTAAGGTGTTTTGATTTGAGGAGGTAATGTTTCATGGGCATGTACAGCTGCTGCTGGAAATAGCTCAATCGTTGATTGAATCAGTGATTCTTATATAAAATGACGAATGTATGTGCATATAAATAGCGGGAAATAAAAGTTCATTGTCGTGTTTTGATCTTCAATTCAAATGCCTAAAGTAACGTTAGCAAAAACATCCAATTGTACTCTACTGTTAACATAACTGTCGGAGGGCACTGCATATGTGAACCAGTCGCGACCATCACCTTCAAATACAACAATATAAACATATAAAAACCTTGGTGTTTTTAACATTGTCAACGCAACTGTCACTGTGAGGGATCAAGCTAACGAGTTTCCATGATACCTCACTGTTAGCTGCCCGGTTGGTAACGCTAACGTTGCCCCTATCAAAGTAAGAAAACGTCCTTACCTGTGTATACTTCACGGGAGGGTTAAAAAAAAAGATGATATTTTGACGATTAAGTCTTATTTTAAACTGACACCATGTGTGTAAATGTGAAGGCAGCCGACTAGCACGTTATCAAGCTTAATTTATTGGCAAAGTCGTATCTCTCCATCATGTCAACTGGAAGTTCAAGATCCCAATGCGCATGCTCACAAATCCTCGCCTGCTCTGATTGGTCAATGGGTGACCTGACGTTTCAGCCCTGGGTTTTGTCTGTCTGAGGCTGCTAACGCTCAACTAGCAAAATATTATAAAGTAATTAATGCAGAATATTTGGCCTTGTGGGTGCTATATTATTAAATGTTATTTTACTGTATTATATTAAAGTTTATTTCATTAGGATAAACCCATTGAGATGAACCATCTCGTTTTCGAGAGTGTCCTAACATAGGCAAGGCAACTTTATTTGTATAGCACATTTCAACAACAAGGCAATTCAAAGTGCTTTACATAAAAGGCATCAAGACAAATTGTAAAAGCAACATAAGGCAATATAACAATACATTTAAATACAATTAAAAAGAGTTAAATAGAAAATAAAAAGAAGCTGAAATAAAATAAGACAGATAAAACAGGAGAATAAATACCGTACCATACAAATAAAATGAAAAACAAAAAAATCGAAACAGAATCGAAAGAATTTAAAGTGTGGTTGGTCAAGAGTTTTTCGTGTGTAAAATCTAAATGTGTAAGTAACTAGTAACTATAACTGTCAAATAAATATATTTAAGTATAATATTTGCCGCTGAATTAAAGTGGAGTGTAAGTATAAGTAGCAGAAATTGGAAATATTCAAGTGAAGTACTAAAAAAATCTTGTAGGAATATTGATTATGCATTCCTCAAAAAATAAAATAGAAATAAGTAGATTTAAAACAGCAAGGCCACTCTGACAATAAATAAAAATAGATACATAAATAAATAATCAATTTTAAAAAGTACATGTACATAATAAAAATAAATATACTTAAGGTAAGTATCTTCACATTCCAGTCAATGCATCAAGTTTCAATTAGATTTAACTACACAACTAAATATACCCACTGTACCATAAATCATTTATATATTGAGACCTTATCAATGAATCACACAAATGACAAGTGGTGGTAAAGATAATTAAGTGAATAAATAAATAAATAAATAAATACATACATACATACATAAAGAAAGAAAGAAAGAAAGAAAGAAGCATTCAGTCCAGAAACTGTGACATAGTATGACACATTTTTTGTATTGGCTTGTATGTATCAGCTAATATTAGTAAAGAAGAAAACAATTATTTAATTAATTTCTAAACCAAGTTAGTGAGAGTTTCTGATTTTTCCACTTACACGAATGAATGTGATATTTACCCATAATTATGATGATATTGACCATATCACATATTTCTTTGGAGAGGTTATCAAGTGAAGTACAAGTATCTCTAAACTGTACCACAGTACTAAATGTACGTAGTTACTCTCCACCAGCAGCCAGCTCCAAATCACGTTTCTATGACTTCTCTCGCGATATTCTGCCAACCGTGGGGTACACGTCACATTTGCTTTAGTGTATAAACATTTTTTTTTTACAGTCTATGATAAAAATGTTCTGTTCATATTTTGTTTACAAGTTACAACAGAAAGCATGAAAAACAAGCTTAAATCATCCATCTTATTATTATTTTAGCTGAGTTTCTTATTAATAAATGTAAGTTCAGTTCTTCTCAGTTTTTCATAAAGAATGTGAGCAGTACTTACAGACTATTAAATCTTGCACTAATAAGAAGGCTGTAAAACTGTTGAGTGTGTTTTTAATGTCTTTATTTAACTGGTCTGTTGTTTTATGTATTTGTGTATTCATTTTTTATTCATTATCTTTATTCTTTATTCTTTTTCTTTTTTCTTATTTTCTTTCTATTTCTTATGTGCTGTTTGTAAACCCCTCTGGCATTTTGTTCACATGAATGCTCCTCGTTCTTTATTGTACTCAATAAAGTTACATACAAAAAAGCTAACTAAGGCTAACTAGCTGCCTGCTACAGAGTGACATGTAGTTGACTTTACAGTCAGTCTGAATGAAGGAGCTTCCAGACTGATTGGGAAATGGAGTTAAGAAACATCAAGGACCAGGTAACTGGATATTACAGTAAACACAGCTTTTCTTTTTTCTTCTGTTCTGTAAGTTAGAGTTAGATAAGCAGCCTCACACTGCTGCAAACAGCTGGCTAGCCATGCTAGCGACATGTCGAGCAAAGTTTGCTAACGTTACACAGCCTTAGAAAGAAAATCTGTGTTATGAAAGTGGACCAAGTTTGATTTTGCACGATCGTTTCTTCAAGGATTTTAATGTTTGAATTTGTAATGCTAATTAGACCCTGTTATTAGGCTCATTAGAGTCCTAAATGTAGCACAAAAGCTGCCAAACAATCACCAGCCTTTAAAACTGATCCACATTTCACTTACTTACTGCGTGACTAATTTAGCTTTTCTATACAAAACAAACCTTAGTTTGTCATTGCTGAAGTTACCAAAAAGAACTAAAATTCACAAAAAGTTTTGCTGGGATTATTGTCCAGTTAAAACAAGAAGTTTAAAAAGTCAAATTCCAGCAGTAAAAATGCTTTAAGTTGTAGTCTTAATGCCTTTAACTTCATTAAAGCAGATTTCATCATCCCACTAAAAATACAGGAATGTTTTTTTATGCTTTACTTTTTAATTCAGCAATATTTGCATCATGATTGATGTCATTACAACCATTGCCTTTTATGATTTGATTTATTTTTGGTTGTCTGATATACTTAATAACTGATATACTGGTCTGCTTTCTGAAAAATGTATTGTTTAATAAGAAATATAAGAAATGTCTGATGTTTCTAATATCAAACATTGACTGTCCGTCTCTGTCTTGATAAAGGTTGTTGGACTGCATAAACAATGGGGACAACAATGAAAATAAGTCCAGGATTTTATCAATGTAACCCTGACCAAATCTGATATATTTTATAAATATATCAGACTGCTTGCAAAGCTTAGCAAAGTAAATTACTGTGCTAAAGTCATCTTAGTTTGTTCATTTTAGGTAACATACATGTTTAATAAAGTGAGTATTCATCAGAGATCAGTATCAGCAACTTCATGACGTACATATGATCACCAATACATCGTGGTGCACTTTCTCACCACACGACTTAAGGAACTCCTTGAATGAACTGATTTTGATTTTGTCATTTTTAACATTAACATTGTTCTTTTTCTTGTTTTTCATGTCAAATCTCTCTTTCAGTGTCCGTTGGTCCAGGCTATATTCAGCAGAAATGCTGAGGAAGTGTCATTTTTGTTGAACCATAATGAAGATGTCAATTCATTGGTAATATTATCCCGCATAAACTCTGCAAACATATTGTTGTTTTTTGTTTGTTTTTGCAAGGTGTGGTGTCAAATATGCATGCATTATGTTTTGGATGTAATGTTAATGTTTGTTTAAGGACCAAGAACAAAGCACACCACTTCATGCTGCTGCTTATTTGGGCGATGTACACATTATGGACCTACTTATCACTTCAGGTAGAAACACTATTTATCTTACTGTGAACTATGTCTACTATATACCTTTGTATATTTCCTGCAACTAAGCTTTTCCAGTAATAGAACACAATGAATCACATACAGAAGAACTAAAACACGCCACAAATGCTCAAAACCAAACAGTGAAGCCTAACTTTGCTTTTTCTCTCCGTTACAGGTGCAAATGTCGACGCTAAGGACCAGGGTTTGCTGAGTCCTTTGCATCGAGCTGCTGCCTCACGAAATGAAGTATGTTCCTATCTTCAAAACATAGAGGGAAAATTTTAAAATCAAGTCATTTCTAAGGAAACAATAATCACCAGATCATCATTTTTGACATTTATATTCTTTGATTTGTGTGTGTTTTTTTTTTTTTCCCCTCTCAGAGGGCTGTGGAGCTGCTACTAAAGCACAGAGCAGAGGTCAACACACGAGACAAATTCTGGCATACACCATTACACATGGCCGCTGCAAACTGGGCTACCGGCTGTGCTGAAGCCCTGATACCACACATGTGCAGCCTGGATGTTTCTGACAGATCAGGAAGGACACCCCTGCATCATGCAGCGCACAGCGGCCATGAAGAGGTAAACTGATGGTTTTACTTCCTTAACATTAACTATTTATGCCTTGCCAGGTTAAAAGTAATCTGATAACAAGGCTTAAAAGTATATTTAATTTAGGAAAGTAAATAAGTAATCGGGACATTTTCTTTATTTCTGGCAGTTTTAGAAACATTGTTGAAAAGGCATTTGTCTCACACATTATTTGCTGTCAGAATGAAATTTCATGTTTGTTTGCTAAACAAACATGAAATACCACCAGATACTGTATGTCCTGGGTGGACAACAGTTGTTTTAAAGGACTCAACATTTATATTCTCCCCTATAGATGTCTACTCGAAATCTCTGACCATTGTTCCATTTTTTTTTTTTTTTTTTTACCCAGGATCAAGTCACAGTGAAGCCATAGACACACAGTGTTTGACCCAGTAATTATGTTTCTTTTTCTGCAGATGGTGAGTTTGCTTCTCAGCAAAGGTGCCACAGTGAGTGCCAAAGATAAAAAGGAAAGGCAGCCGATCCACTGGGCCGCACACCTTGGTAAGTAGCGTCACTCTCATAAGACGCATAAATGTATCACTACTTTTTACCTAAAATAAAAACGTGTCCCACATGAATTTGAGAAAGAACGAATGTTTGTCATAAAACACATTAGTATACAACAGAAATTCAGGATGAGAACAGACAATCCCAACAAACAAATCACTGATAACTGACCCAAACAGCCGTAGGTGGTCAGAAAAATTGCCAAAAGTTATTGCCACTAAGTTTATCATTTGATTAGTCCACCTGAACAGAGTCCAACTTAAAAAAAAAAAAAAAAAAAAAAGTAGAGACAAAAATTATAACTCTTGCCATACAAGTGTTGATTTTCTGCAGAGGTGGTGCCGAGCTGGCATTGACCTACGCACTTTTTGGTCACATGACTTTATCCTATGACTGGCTTGCTAACAAAACCCACTGATGAAAGGTTTTTTGTCTTAATGACATAAAAATCAGATGACTATTTCATTACCTGCCTATTTGCTAAATGTGCCTCAGTTTGCAAACAGGCTAGCACGTGAGAGGGGTGTGATGTGACGTGCGTGCATGGCAGATGCTCGTAGTAAATGTTAAGCTCTTCTTTCAGGACACGTGGAGGTTGTGAAGCTGCTGGCGTCTCACAGTGCGGATGTGACGTGCAAGGACAAACGTGGTTACACTCCTCTCCATGCTGCAGCTGCCAGTGGACAGTTAGACGTGGTCAAATATCTGTTGAGGCTGGGGGTGGAGGTAAATTTATTTCATGTGTTGATGAAGGTACCTGTGAATATCTTCGACGTTAAAGTTACTTTTAGATAATGTGAAAGCATTTTGCTAAAGGTTATTACAGCACATAAAATTACTTTGTCTCCCCTGTCTCTCAGACTGATGAACCCAACATTTTTGGGAACACAGCGCTCCACATGGCCTGCCACATGGGGCAGGACACTGTGGCCACTGAGCTGGTGAACTACGGCGCTAACATCAACCAGCCCAACTACCACAACAACACGCCGCTGCACCTGGCTGCCGCCTCCTCCAGCGGGGTGCTTTGTCTCGAGCTTCTCATTAACAACGGTGCTGATGTCAACATGCAGGTAAAGGGCTTGTTTTTAATAAGTGTATTTCAAAAGGGCAAAAAAAAGAAGAAATGAAATAGTTTGGTTTTGCTATATTAGATCAAATGCAGATTTTGATGATTTTTGGCCTTCCTCTAACAAAATATGTTTTTATTTCTTCTCTTCAACAGAATAAAGAAGGGAAGATCCCTTTGCATATGGCTGCTATGCATGGGCGCTTCACAGGCTCCCAGATTCTTATCCAAAACGGTAACAGCAATGTTGGAATTTAAAAGCCCTTAAAATGATTTACAGTATCCACTGATACTCGCCCTGATCAATATGAGAGCGCGTCCCCATCTGAAACATACTTTAATTATATTTGACATCCTCTTTCCTTCTCCCTCTGTTCACAGGTGGGGAGATTGACTGTGCTGATAAGTATGGAAACACTCCTCTTCATGTTGCTGCCAGATATGGTCAGGAGTTGCTGATCAGCACTCTGCTGACAAACGGTGCTGACAAAGCCAAGTAAGTCTGCTTCTTTCAGCTGTACAGTTGTGACAAAGTAACAACTACGGTGTAGTAACCCACTCTACCTCAGAAGAATTTACACGTTTGAGCACAATAGACGAGTCCAAACTGGAGATTTAGTTATTACTAATGAATCCTATATTATTCTGCTTGCTGACTGAGAAGCAGATTAGCAGATAAACATTAAACTGGCAACTCGCTGTCAATACTTAGACATCCAAACCAACACATTTTCTGGATAGCTGATACAGTATGAAAGCATAAAGAAAATATCTGTTTAATTCCACACAGAAAATTTAATTTAATTCAATCTAACACAGACTAAAGTAAATAATTGTTATGGTCTCTTCAGACAGGGGATTCTTGGGATGCTTCCACTGCATTTGGCGGCGCTTTCCGGCTTTCCAGACTGTTGTCGCAAGTTGCTATGTAATGGTGAGAATCTGTTCGACGCATCAAGCTGCACTCCTCAGTTTGTTCTCCCAGTTTCTACATATTTAAGTACTGACACAGCTGAAACAGTAACAAAAGGTTGTCTGTTCAAAGTATTGTTGTTGTTTGTGTAACCTTCAGGCCAGTTTTACAGCATTCTGCCGTCTCCGACAAGCGACCAGATGCCATCATTTGGGTTTGATATAAACACTCCAGATGATGACGGGAGGACCTGCCTGCATGCAGCGGCCTCTGGAGGGTAAGTGAACATACTGTACATGCTTTTTTTTTTTTTTAAATCATATGTGTAACTTCAAAGATGTTGTTAGTCTGCCTCTTAATTTAACAAACTTTTTTTGTGTTTGTGGCAGAAATGTTGACTGTCTCAACTTGCTGTTAAATAGTGGAGCTGAACTGGATGTAAAGGATAATTTGGGAAGGTAAGCGGTGCTGATTAAAGCTAAAACTGAACTTAAAAATAAGATTTCGATGCTGACGTTGCTTATTATAATAGCTGTCCCATGTCGTACCTCGCAGATCTCCTTTGCACTATGCTTCAGCCAACGGGAACAGCCAATGCACAATCACCCTGGTGAGAGCCGGCTCCGAGGTCAACGAGCTAGATCTGACGGGCTGCAGCCCTCTGCACTACGCCGCTGCTTCACACACTTTCTGCGGGTGAGAGAGCAAAAAACGTTTTTATGTTTTACTCATTTTAGGACAGTCTCCTGTGGTTGCACAGACACTTGTTCGTTGCCGGTCCTGACTTCAAACCAGGTTTAAAAGTGTCTGTCTTTCTTTCCACAGAGGGGAGACACGCTCTGGGCCTGAATACAGAGTGGAAAAGGAACATGAAGCTTCTCTGTGAGTCGCATGTCACTCATAAGTCACAGGAAAACATTTATCTTGATACAATATGAGAAAAAGATCCCAGGATGTGCTTAAAAGTAAAACAAGGGTTCACAATAATCTTCTCATTGAGTCTGTAATTTAAGATCTCAGCTACAGATTTAGTATAAAAATCATAATGCAAGATATATCTTTTAATTTACAGAAATAATCATAATATGAGGTCATTATCTTGTATATCTATTAACATCTCATCTTCAGTGATGTCAGAAATACGTGTTGAATCTTTGTAACAGACACAACCTCATCGTTTTTGCTAAAAATTTTAAAGTTATTTGATAAGCAAATGTAGAGACTTCAGTACCATCACACCAAATACAAAACATACTGTACACATATAGACGGAGGAAGATTTATGCAACACGCAGTAAGTTTTAATCTTTGTCCCCTTGATAGTACCACTGCTGCTCACTTACAGAATGCACATATAAAGACAAAAAGATCTGATGAGATGCTGAGATTTCTGAGAAGTCTTTTTTTGACATACAGTATATATGACATATAAATACAGATAACAGAACAATCCACTCAAGACCACAAGGTAACAAAAAAAGGCCTGTTTCATTTTATTGGACCTTTTAATCAGACACACTGGTTATAAGATGTGTAAGTGTTTGTTGTTTGGACACTTTATGAAATGTCTTTGATTTCTTGTTACTGGAAGATGAATAAAACCCAGACAGGATTCCTCATGTTTGCCTCTTTGACTCTGTGTGTTCAGGTGTTTAGACTACTTGTTGGACAACGGGGCGAACCCAACTTTAAAGAACAGTAAAGGTTACAGTGCCGTCCACTATGCAGCAGCTTATGGTAACAAACAGCATCTGGAACTGGTGAGTGGCATCTTTTTTATTTCCAGGGTTTGATGTTGCTTTTTTTTCTGGTTCGTCTGTTGCAGGCTGGACATACTTTTCTTTATTTTTCATCTCTCACTCTTGCAGCTCCTGGAGATTTCTTTCAACTGTCTAGAAGAGGTTGAAAGTAATATTCCAGTCAGTCCTTTGCACTTAGCTGTGAGTATTACAAATATACACCACAAATGACCTTCCTGTTTACATCCTGATGATGGTGATGAGCACACTGGAGAAGATGTGAGTTTTAAATGAGCACCACATTCTGCTATTAACGTGCATTCTTGCGTTACAGGCGTACTACGGTCACTGCGAGGCCCTGCGTTTGCTGTGTGAGACATTAGTGAGTCTGGATGTGCGAGACATTGAAGGACAAACTGCCCTCCACCTCGCCGCTCAGAGAGGTTTTGCCCCGTGTGTGGAGGTGCTGCTCAAACATCAAGCCTCCTACACACTGAAGGAGCACAAACACAAGTGGACTGCTCTCCATGCTGCAGGTGTGTGTCCATCCCAGGATAAAGAAAACAAAACTTGAGCCAATATACAGTTTATTTATAGTTTTAGTGTCTTGTTGACTTAGTGGAGATGTTTTGGTTTTCATTTTAAAAATATTAGATTGTAACTTTATCTTCTATGCAGCAAATCTTTGTCGCTATTATTTTTAGATTTTATATCAGTATCTTTTTTTCATTTTACTCTTTTCCCATGTGCAGCTGCTGAAGGCCAAGTGGACTGTCTGCTTTTACTGGTCAACAGAGAACAAAGTGCCGACGTCATTGACAGTCCAGATACACAGGGACAGTGAGTCGCTTCATATTTTATGCTTTGATTTGTTATGATTGATCGATTAGGACACCAGAATTGCTTTTACATACAATACTGCTTTTTGATTAGATGGCAAGTATGTGTATTCTGATTTTAAACTATTTTGTTTTCCTTGTTTTGACATGAGAGAATATAAAATATCTGTAGATTTTTAACACCAAGCAGAGAACAATTAGGAAACCTTTTTCTGAAACGTGAAATTATATTAAATGTGATCAGGCTGATCTATACATTTTTTGCCAGGATGACATTACCAGAGAATTACACCCACTAACCCTTAGAGCAGCAACTTCAGTTTGTTTGTTTGTTTGTATGTAGGACGGCTCTCATGCTGGCAGCTCTGGGACGTCACACCGACTGTGTTCACATCCTGTTGGAGAAAGGAGCGAAGGCGGATGCTGGAGATAAAAAGGGCTTCACTGCATTACACCGAGCTGTATGTGTACTTGTTTCGCTTGTTTGTGTGTGTCTGCATGTCTCATCGCTATTTAATTGCACTTATTGCACCATGTATTATATAAATGGAGAAATATGCCTCTTTACAGCGTGCTTGATGTTCCAGGTGTGTTTGTCCTCTCACATCATATCTTCTGTCCTCACCCTGCAGGCCATGTTGGGCAGTGACGACTGTGTATCTGCTCTGTTGGAACATGGAGCTTCTGCTCTGTGTAGAGACTCTCAGGGAAGAACGCCGCTGCACCTCGCAGCTTCCTGTGGCCATACGGAGCTACTCCACAGTTTGCTGAAGGCCGCCTTGAAAGCTGACCCTCTGGACTCCATGTTGGACTACAGAGGCTACACGCCCATCCACTGGGCTGCCTACCATGGTGAGGCACCAGGGCAACAATTCATGTACCTTATATCATGTTTGTAGGTTTGTATATTAATCATTTGTCCATTTGTTTCCTGTCTTCTTTAGGGCATGAAGGATGTTTACACATTTTACTTGAAAACAAACTTTATAGCAACCAGGAAGGAAATTCCTTCACCCCATTGCACTGTGCTTTGTGAGTACTGTAGTTAATGTTAATACGAATCACACATATGTTTATTGAATATTAATAATGATAAATTGAGTGTGGTTCAATTTAACAACTCTGTTGTTGCTTTGCAGAATTAATGGACAGGATGTTGCTGCTGGACTTCTAGTGAAGACTGTTGGCCCACAAATTGTTAAAATTAGCGATGCCAAAGGAAGGTGAGTTCTGCTCTGAGCTGAGTGTTTCTCTATTTTATGCACTCTTATGATAGGTTGACATGATTGTTGCCTTTTTTTGTGCATTTGGTCCAGGATAGACCACAGAAGTGGCAGCTTTTATTCAAATATTGCAGCGTTATACTTGTATTCCTTAACTTAAATTGTACACTTTTTTAAGATCTATGTATGATGTATGCAAACATCCGCTCACAAAGCAAAACAGATTTTTTTTTTGTTTTTTTGTTTTTTTGTAGAATTTAATCTTTGGGTTTGAAAAAATTCAACGTTTACATGACAAGACTTTAATTATACATCACCTTTCCAATAACTACCTTCCAGTAAATAGTACTAATAACTGAACAATACAAATTGAACTGTATTTTAATATTATGATGCGTTGGCTCTCACTGCTCGTCTTGTATTTTCTTGTGTATGTTGTGTGAGTGCAGGACCCCGCTGCATTCGGCTGCTTATTCAGGAAATGTCGCTGGGCTCCAGCTGGTCCTGGCCCAGGGTGCAGAGGTCAACGCTGTGGACCATTGCGGATGCTCTGCTCTGATGGTTGCTGCTGACTGTGGACACACCATGGCTGTTGGTATGTGATGGGAAACCTTAAAACACATGAGGGCGAGTTTCTGTAAAAGATCCTCAAAGTCCGTCTTTCATCCATCTACCTCCTGATTATGTTTCTTCCATGTCTGAAAAATACATTTTGCCCCGACAATTATTTATTTCCTGAGCACTTAATCATACATGAAAATTCAAGGGACACAGGAATCATTATGATTTATTTTAGCACGTTTTTTTTTACAAATATATATATTGGCATTTTAAATTTCAGCACATCCAGACATTATATAAATGTATCCCTCCCATCTCCCTCCCTATCCCCCCCCCACATTAGTACATGTGCACTGTTGTTATGACTTTCACAGTCCTCACTAATAATTACCTTTTAATACACCATATAAATATGTTGCACTGCATACGACATCAACCAGGTAAGGGCTTATGTTTGTTGTGAAAAGGTGTCTCTATTTCTTTTCTCCATTTCAGAATTCTTGCTGCACAAAGCGAAGCCTGACCTGACCCTGGTGGATGTCAATAATAACACAGCCCTTCACTTAGCCTGCAGCAAGGTCACATACACATGCATGTACTGTATGCATGCAGTGGCACAATCATTTTTGCATGTGTGTAGCAACAGGTGACGTTAACAGATAAGGCTGCCAAAATATAATAACATTCCTATAAATCAGGTGACATTTTATTTAATGGTTGTTTTTCAAAATGAACGGTGTAGTTATTCATACGGCACTGAAGTATAAAAGTTTGTAGAGTGTCACTCAAGTACATTACCAGTTAATACAATGTGTTTTATCCTGCAGGGTCATGAAATGTGTGCCCTGTTGATCCTGGGAGAGATCAACGACTCATCCCTCATCAATGCAACAAATAGTGCTCTCCAAATGTGAGTTAAAAGCAAGTTTCATGTCTACAGTATGTTTCAGCTGCCTGTGGACACTGCAATGAATTTAGGTGCATTCGTGCCGAGCGCTCTGTAATCAGACCAGTCTCTCCTTCTCATGCAGGCCCCTTCACATTGCAGCGAGGAAAGGTCTGGCGACTGTAGTGCAGGTGTTACTCAGCAGAGGAGCAGCAGTCATGGCTGTAGATGAGGAAGGTAAGCAGTGCCGGCAAGCATGTAAGAACTGTTTATGTCTGATTCAACATTATTACAACATTTTTTTGCCTGTTGACCCTCTGCAGGCCACACGCCGGCTCTGGCTTGTGCCCCCAACAAGAACGTGGCGGACTGTCTGGCCCTCATCCTCTCCACCATGAAGCCTTTCCCTCTCAGAGAGGCCGGCGCCGGTGCAGCCGCCCGCTTCAACCCCATCCTGAAGAACTGCGGCATCGCTGCCTCCTGCGGGTCCGGTGGAAACCTGTGTCATGCCTATGTCAAGGACCGCTCAAACACCATCGGCCTGCACGGGTGCCTCACGGAGTGAAATTACATGCCAGCCCAAAGTCTCCATGCGTAACCACACACACACATATACATGTCTCCTTCAACATGTGCGGTTATGCGTTGCTTCTTCTCTCATGTGTCATGACATTTATACTCGTGTGTCACATGCAGCTGCACGTACAGTCTGCGCTCATTGATCTGAAATCTTGTCTTAGAGTACCTTCTCTTCTTTTAGTTGAGTTTAGCACATATATATATGTTATTTTAATGAAGTACTAACATTAGATAGAAGTTTAACATGAACACACTACACAAGCCCGTCCTCTTGAACCTCGTCCATGGTCAGTATTGATTTATTTTTAGCTGTGAGCCTGAATTCTCCATGTTTGTCCTCAGCTGACATACAAGTGCAAGAATAGTTGAATGATTGTGTGTTTAATTTACGTATGTGTGTGTCTGCAAATGCATTTTTTTTGCTTATTAGACATTGTTTCTTAATCTACTTGTTTTAAATTATCTATCGGGTGTTGTTAACCCTTTATGCAATTAATAAGACTCTATTTTCTTATCCTGTCCAGGGTGTAGCAGACACTACGCTGATATAAATATTCTCATTATTCTAATATCATGATCTTCATAGGTTACATTTCAGCATGTGTATAGTTTTAATGATATAGTTTAGTGTATATATCGTTCTTAAAATGAAGTAATAACCTCAGATCAGTGTGTACTGTGCTGTAGGTGCAATAAAAAGCACATCTTGAGCTGGACTTTACATAAGAAATACAAAGTATTACAGAAGTATATTACTACAGTTAAATAAGCCAGGAAACAAATGAAAGGTCAAAGAGAACTTATAGAAATATAATATATGTGTTAATATGAACAGTTTTAACGCACAGGAAAGAGTCTTTTAGGCTTTGAGTACGAAAGTCACTATGTATGCAACTGAAGATTAATTTCATTTTCATTTAATTGTTTTTTTTTTTTTTTTAAAGGAATCATTAAGTCAATAAAAAGACAAAAATGCACATTTTAAGTTCCCAGAGCCCGATGTGACGTCTTCAAATCAGTTGAATTGAAATTTGTCTCAAACCCAAAGATGTTTAATTTACACAGATAAAAAGCAAATCGTCACATTTAAGAAGCTAGAAATCAGCAAATGTTTTGAATTAATCAATTATCACAACTGTAGATTATTTTTGACTGATCAGTTTATTGTTTCAGCTTGTCATTTCACCTTTCTCACCATAGTGTTGTCTGCACAGTGAGATGAAATATAAGAAGATTCTCACGGCCGATGCAACAAGTAATCTCAGTGAAACACTAGAAACTGAAATTTTCAGTTTTGTGGCCCAGTAAAAATCTCCCGTGGCTACATTTCCTTCATTCAAAGTGACTTTAAGCTGAACATTTGAGTCTCCAATTTTTATTGACAGTCTATCTATGAAGTATTTCTGATATTTCGAAGATTGAAATAAAAATTGGCAGAGCTCAGAGAATTCAGTTTCTAACTTGTTAAATAAATTAGCACAATACACCCGAACTTGTATTAAAATTTCACTGCCTCTCTCTACAAAGATTAACTTTTATATAAAGAGTTGTGCTGTAAATGTTTACCTTTTTATGATTTGAGAGCACAGCCTGTGATATTTTTTTCTTCTAATTGTGACCCCCCCCCCCCCTATAATACCCACTGTATTATCTTAAAATGGCTTTAAACTATTTGCACTCTGACATGAAAGTTTACATTTTACAGTGGGGTATCCCTCCAAGGTTTATGCAAATATTCTATAAAATTTTAAAAAGTTCATTTTGAAAACTTTACTTTCAGAAAAAAGTAGAAATCAATCCAGTGTGAGCGACTCCTTCCTTGTTTTATTTGGATTAAATAACCTTAATGAAAAAGAGCGCTTTGTGACACGTGTCTCAGATTTATGTTTTAAACTGCAGTGAAATGTTTTGAACAATGTTTGCCTTCAGGTATTGTTCTGTGACAGCTCCCATTTCAGGGTGTAACAACTTGAGTACTCAATGTGTGATTTAGTTGTGGATGGCATTTATGAGCGGAAATAAATAAATCACTACAATCTGAAGAGTTTTTTTTTTTTGCAGTTTTTACTTTCCATTTCTCCTTTGTTTTTTGTTGTAAGCAAACAAAGAAAAGTAAATTCCAGTATTTAAGTTGAAGTCAGTGTGCAAAACAGCAAATACCCCTCTAATCTGCTTGGTACAGTCTTATGGAAAGTGCAAAGAAAAACATGAGGTCATTTGTTTAAATTAAAAGTGAACAGAGAACTTAACACTTGATTTCTTGGGCATACAACAGATGTTTAAAGATGAAACCAGTGGTTTCCAACCTTTTCGGCTTTTGACATCTTACAAAAAGCAGTGTGTAGTCGGGTCACATTTCAGATGTCTATGAGTTGTTAACAGCTCCACCAAATAGTGATTTTTCCCTCTAAACTTCTCACATCTTCAAATGATCCAATATTTCACCAAAAATCAAAGATTAGAGGAAAAAAACTGAAAACAGATTTGTGTACCAGAACTTTGTTTTTTCTTCTTTCCTCTTCCATTTATCATTTCATGACCCTAAATTAGCTAACTGTATATAAACCTCCAGCAGCTACAACAGTAACATGCTGCTTACACACTGATGCTTCAGTATTAATAATCTAATGATATCATATAATAATATACCAGTCAGGGGGACCAAACCACAACTTTTACTGCAATACTTTAAGTACATCAAGCTGCTTAAACTTAAGTAAGATTTTTCTGAATACTTCTTTCACCACCTCCTGTTTCATTGTTCATTTGAGCTCCTGACTGTTCTTTTAAGAGACAGACTTGAAAAAGTGTGAACCCGTCCTTTTAATATCTTCATGCAGTTCCCGCTGATTGCCGGCAGATGTTGATAAAGATTACAGATTATTTATAGTCTGTAGTTTCGTCCTCTCCCGGCTGCCGTCGCCGGTGGCTTGCCAGTCGTTACCGTCAGTTAGCTATCTCTGTAGCAAGTCGCAAAAATGGCGAACGTGGTGCTGGAGTTTAAGGCTTCTGCCGGTGACTCCGACCCACAGACTCGCCCTCTTCTGATTGTTGGACAGCAGGCCAACCTGCAGCAAGTCAACTGGAGCCAAATCAAAGGAAAACTGCAGCCAGTCGTTAGCAAAGAGGTAACGTGAATGATAATGAAAGCAAGCGTAAGCTAACACAGCTAGCTTAATGAATGTAACGTTAACGAGCTCGAATAGCGACCGTTATCGAACGTTAGTCCCTGGAGCATAACGTCATCTAACCGTTAGTAAGGACTTACGTTTTTAAGGAGACGAAATTACTACGCCAACAGCGTTTAATAAAACTACATTTTCTATAGTGTTAAGTTGGCTAACTTTACGTAACACTACATTAGTTTACGTTTTTATGTTAAATGTCATCACTTATTCAACACCAGATCCCCTCTAGATATTTATTAAGACGTATAAAAGACTGTTTAGAACCATAATGTGTTTCTGATTTAAAAAAAAAAAAAAAAGTCTATGAATATGCGAACATTGTTCATTTCAAAGTTTAACTGATGGATACAAGACGTCTCCTATTTCATTGTAAAGTTAAACTCAGTGTTTGCGCACTGAAGGCTTCAAGTTTCCACATCACACTTGTGTAAGTTGAATATTGGACCAGGATTGGCTTCCAAACTAGTTGTGATGTCTCAAACCTCGTAAAATCAGATTTTTAATGAGCACAGAGAAAATTTCCACTGTCAGCAGATTAATGTGAAACAGTGAAGCTCAAACATCCAGTTGTAGGAACAAGAAGAAAAACATATTTTTGAGTGGAGGGGGACTTTGACTTCTCCCAGAACAATGTAGGATTTTACAGCTGGGTGAGTGTTGAGGTTAAAGTCTGAATGCGTGTCACTTTCATGGCTTTGAGAGTTGTTAATTTCCCCAGATAACAATAGGATTGTGTTGCCACGAAGTCTTAATGAGTGGCATCCTGTCCATGTAGCTACTTCAAGGTGCTCCTGGTGAGTGTTTTAGATCCAGTGAGGAGACCCAGATAAAAATACTCTGCTTTCATGGTATCCTATGGTGCTGTAAGCAGTGTCTTGTAGTCTGTCATGCAAAGTCCTCAGAGGTGATTGTGCAACAGTGACAGCCAGTCTATAAAGGGAAACTTGAGAGAGTGAGTCCGTGAGGTCAAGGAAAATTTTCCTCTGAGTATCTTCTAACAATGATTGTCCAATGAGTTTCCTGTTCTAAAATTTAGCGGTATTTCCATTTTAGACATTGTCCAGGATGATAGGTAGTGGGGTAGCTTACTACAAAATCCTTGCAGTCCGAATGGATGCGTCAGATCATAAACTCAGACTGTGAAATTACCCCCTGCAGCTTGTCAATCACTTGTACTCTCATTTTGAATATTGAATGGATTTTAACTGATGACGGTCTGAAGACTGAAACATCATAAATGAAATGTGTACAAGTGATCGACAAGAGAACAACTACAAAAAAAGAGAGCTGTAATGTCTCAATAGTGGACCTAAAATTTTAGTTTTCTCTTATATTGTCTCAGATCTGGCAGGCGGCTCTCGGCGCTCTGAACCCAAACCCCACGGACAGCTGTCCTCTGTACCTCAACCATGCTGCGGTGGCCGCCCTTCCTTCACGGGTCAGCAGGCATAACAGCCCGTCTTCTGCCCACTTTGTCTCCCGTCTGGTCCGCTCCTGCCTGCCCGGAGGGAACAACCGCTGCATTGTGGTCAGTATCTTCATCACAGCTTTTGTTTCTTTGTTCATGTAATTTTCAGAAGTTTTCTGAAGCTACTGTTTCAACAGGGATACCGTCCATCTGTGACTCCCTCTGGGACACTTTTGAGACTTCAATCTGGGTCATCGAATGGAAGGACAGCTTGTTTAACCAAGTGGCTGACATGGGTGTTTCTTTTCTCTCCAGATGGTGTGTGAACGCGCAGATGTGTTTGCGTCCGCCTGTGCCATCTCCAGGGCCTTCCCCATCTTCTCTCGCCGCTCCACATCCTCACGCAGGGCTGAGAAGAAGCACGTCACCGTGGAGTTTGTGATTGTCGGGCAAGACAGCAACCCTCTGGATGTCGCAGAACTTGAGGTACTGCACTTATTAATTTTTTTAAAAAAAATTTCTTTACACAGCATTTTGAACCACTTAAGCATGACAGTCTGCCATAGCTGAAGGTATCTCTTATGTTCAGTGTCTGTCCAACGCTGCTGATGGAGTGCGGCTGGCAGCTCGCATTGTGGACACGCCATGCAATGAGATGAACACAGATCATTTCTTAGATGTAAGTGAAGCTATTTGGCGTTTTTTAATTTTGTTGACATTTCTACAGGAACATGTTTAACAATTTAATTATTTTTGCTGCAGCCTCCTGTTACAGAGATTCGTTTCTGTTTCAGGAAATCAAGGCAGTGGGAACTGAACTTGGAATAACTCCAGTGATCATTCGTGGAGAAGAACTGAAACAAAAAGGGTTTGGAGGTACCATGTCTGTAGATGTTTGTCTGTAATTAGCTTACTTGCTAAGTCACCTGCCAGAATGTGTGTGTACCTTTTTTTTTTTTTTTTTTTTTTTTTTAACTTTTGTTGTTGTTCTTGTCGTTGAACATGCCGCAGTTATTTAAAACAAAACAAGGAGGGTGCCTTCAATTACATTTATATCTGTTGCACAAAATGTGGACTTTCCTGTGGAACGGCGGCACTCTGCTGTGGTTATTTTTAAGCTTATTGTGTACTTGAGTTATGCAACTATTATGACAAGAAGTAAGTAAATACTTGATCAGTTCCAGTAATCATAAATTATTTTTGGCTTCTAAAGAAGACTCCATATTTCTTAGACACACCTGTTTACTTGCCACGTGTTATTTTGCACACTGTAGGAAATTGTTCTTCAGCAATTAATAATTTAAAAATTGAAAGATCAGGAAAAAATGGAATATATTTGCACCCATCCACTCTATTATCCAAACTTGCTGTAATTTTGTTTTACTTGTTAAAGCTGTTTTTTAAAGGTAATTTTTTACAAAATATGAACATCTTTCTTGAAAAACTAATTTTGGGAAACCACAGCTTGTCATAGGGTGATAAGAGTGTATAACGTTACCTTTTCAGGCATTTATGGAGTTGGCAAGGCAGCTGAGCACCCTCCTGCTTTAGCCGTCTTGAGCCACACACCAGATGGTGCGACCCAAACCATTGCATGGGTGGGAAAGGGCATCGTGTATGACACTGGAGGACTCAGCATCAAGGGAAAGGTACTCCTCATTTTCCTATGGAGAAGAGATAACTATTCTACAGTCTGTGTCGCAATGACACTGACATGTGAACTGCACTACAGTGTCTCTGTGCATGAAGAATACTGAAACATATTTCAAATGTTTTTTTTTTTTCCCTTCAGATATGTGAGAATTCCTTGTGACTGCTGTCTTAATTAAAATTTAAAATAGATCTTAGAAATTTCCCTAGACAGTAGATCTGTAAAATCGAGATTTCTTACAGTTTATGTAAGAACACGACAAACTGGCCAAACCACCCTCCAGAATAAATCACAGAACTTACAAACTTGGAGGGTTTTATCCCACTTATACCATTGGCGCTTACCAACAAAATGCCAAATAAATTAAATTAAAATCATCCACTTACGCCTGGAGGAGATCATGTGTTTGGTCGTGTGTGTGTGTCAGTGTGTCAGTATGTCTGTGTGTGTGTGTATCTGTCCACAGCTAATCTCGCATACTACTGGACCCATCAGCCTAATATTTATTGTGCACATTTATGACTGTATGCTGAAGGACCTCTTGTGGTTGCAGTGATTCACAATTGTTGAAAACTCTATTTTATAATGTGTTTTATACCACTGACTCCTCGCTCCTATTAACCGGCGACGGTGTGGTGACACAAATAACTCTAAGCTCTGTTCCTCAGTCTTACTGTTGCTATCATCGCATATAGAATAATGATGTTGTCATGTCACAGGAGTCCAGTTATACTGCGCAGTTATTAGAAGTTAATCCAAACCTTCCAGTCAATCAAGAATCAAGAATTTTCAGTGGCCACGGCTAATGAAGCACAATTACATTTACTTTAATTGACATAGTTACACTTGTACGCTGCATTTAGTCAGTAAATCATTGTCTGCCAACACTTAATTGATCTTCATTGTCGTCTGCTGTAACTACCAAACAGGCAGAAGTGTGAAGTATGGTTGGTGTACCTCACAATTTGATGTTCGTTGTGACGCTGTAGACTGACGATTCAAACATATCCCGTGTTCACCTACAGTACCACGACATGGCAAACTGTGTAACAAGGTGTTTGTGTTCTGGCCCATTGACTTTACACCTTCCGGTTTGCTGCCCAGCAACTCTCCCGTCATCTTAGTGATCCTGGAACCTGCTCGCTCTGACACCCGTGACCTACTAGATTAAGCTTTAAGCCTATTCTTAGTAATCCATTCATATGTAGTTGCTATTGTATGCACCAGTTTATATAGTGTCACAATCACATGTAAATATTGAATTTTTTTCCTAGACCACAATGCCTGGCATGAAGCGAGACTGTGGTGGAGCTGCTGCCATCTTGGGAGCTTTTAAAGCTACCATTAAACAAGTGAGTAGACATTTTGGATTATCCCACATCAGTTGTCACAGCTCCTCTGTGACTCTTAAGTGTTTTTTAATCTCTTGTGAGAAACATGGCCTGCTCCTCTGTCTGCTTCAGGGCTTCAAGGATAATCTCCACGCAGTGTTTTGCCTCGCAGAGAACGCTGTCGGACCCACAGCCACACGACCCGATGACATCCACACTCTCTACTCTGGAAAGTGAGACTCTTTATTTTAATCATGATGTATCATTTCTTTGGAGTTTCATTTCATGTAGTAGGTTTCAAATGACATCATTTGATTTGTATGAGCTGGGGCATGTAAGGCATAATTTGACACAAATTGTATCTGATATTAATTTCACGCTTAAGGACTGTGGAGATCAACAACACGGATGCAGAGGGCAGGCTGGTGCTGGCTGATGGAGTCGTGTATGCCAGCAAAGACTTGTCAGCTGATATTATTCTGGATATGGCCACGCTGACAGGGGCACAGGTAGGTGACAGCTTCTTACTGACTGTTAAACTTTCCACAGCAAGTATGTACTGGAAGATTTTAAACCTCAATCACTAATCAGACAGACTTAAAGGTTAACGCTGGCAGGGTTTTGTCTTTTTATTTTTAGACCGAAACCAACTTAGCATTGTTTAGCCCCCCAACAGGTACTGCCTCGGTAGCTAAAGCCTTTTTTTGTTATTGTCATCCAGGGGATCTCCACAGGGAAGCACCATGCAGCTGTGATGACTAACAGTGAGCAGTGGGAGGGTGCATGCGTGCGCGCTGGCCGCAGCAGCGGAGATCTGGCTCACCCTCTGGTCTACTGCCCCGAGCTGCACTTCAGCGAGTTCACTTCTGCCATGGCGGACATGAAGAACTCTGTGGCAGTAAGTGACTACTTCTTCCAAACGAGACGCTTTGAATGAAAGGCATGGACACATTTGAGTTTGAATGACAGAAATATAACTGTTATGACTCTAAAACCACAGTAAAAGAAATACACTAAAAAGGTTTTTTCCAACATAATTGTAGCTCACTATACCTGCATCTCCCTGATCTTGTGCACAATGTGCTGGGTTCATTAAACTTCAGTACAGGCTGGACCACATTACCAAGAACTGAAGTAATGTAATTACCATTTTCTTTTTTAGCTTCTGCTGATGCATTTTTCTCCTGACATGTTTGTCCAAATTGTAGTTCTGCAAAAAAAAGTGAAATGTTTTGCTTGTCAGAGTCTGCAAACTGATTTTCTTCAGACAAAAGAACTTGAATGAGTAAAGCTTTGTAGCGAGTATGACAGCAATGTTTATTACCTCATTTTATCATGTTAAAATAACTTTAGCTGCTCAGTTGGTCCATTTTTAAAGCCTTTAACAACAACAGAGTTTTCTATGTTCACATCCGTGTCATGTTGGAATATTTTAGTGATGGAAACTTCACCTTTAAGTTGAGTTGATCTCAAAAGTTTTTTGGAAAATCTCTTTTGACATAGTGGGAGTGATAGATGGATATATACAACAAAATGAAAGTAGCTCTCTTTGACTGCGTAGAGGTGCAGCTCCAGTTTTACACTTAACCTTTTTAAAGGTGACACAGAGTACTTACTCTGTCACAGCACTGCATAACATCTTGGCACTCACACTGCTTTTCTTGTATCTTGACAGGACCGGGAGAACGCCCAGAGCTCCTGTGCCGGCCTCTTTATTGGATCCCATTTGGGCTTCGATTGGCCTGGTGTCTGGGTCCATGTTGACATTGCCTCTCCTGTTCATGCTGTGAGTACCTGGGGTTTTAGTGTGCTAACAGATACTTCTGATCTGTTATATTAATCGTAAAATTGTTGGTCATTGTGACACACTTGTTGAAGAACATCAGCTGCTGAAAACATGAATCTGCCTCGTAGAAACAATTTAAAGACAAGTTCGACGATGGTGGAAGTGACACCACTATGAAGCCAAATGAGGCCTTTGGTTTCAGTCTAGTTAAAGCTGGAGCGCAGCCCTTGCCAAACGAGTTCACACAATGCTGATTAAGCCTGATGCGTTTCACGTCAACCAGCAATGATTGGTTTGCGACTGTTGACTGGGCCGGACTGTCCTCAGTGAGCCCCAACCGCGTCGCCAGGGCGGGGACCGGCTCACGTAAAAAGCGTCAGGTGTCTGCGGAGATGACATCGACAGTGTTTGTGTAATGACTCTCACTACCAGAAAGGGGAGACAGAAGTTCCGCACTGCAGGTTTAACTCGTAATCGATAAAGCGTAACTTTAAATCTGACCCTTGTTCTTGTGGTTTTATTTTGCCTCTGCAGGGGGAGCGTGCCACAGGATTCGGCGTTGCTTTGCTTATGGCCCTGTTTGGTCAGGCATCAGATGACTCCATGCTGAACCAAGTGTCTCCTCTGGGGGCAGCCACCAGCATGTCTGAAGACCAGATGGAGCGTGACTGCAAACGGAGACGACTGGTGTAGAAGACACAGAACGGTTTACACACCTTAAAGTGTTGAAGCGAGCGCTCCTCCAATTAGGGTTAAAACGTTTTAAACTGTGATTCAACTTTCTGTGTTTTTGATGAAATTTGACGAATGAATAAAACCGATAATCATGCATTCGACAGTTATTGGATCAGTAAATCAGATGTGTTGCCAGATGTGTTAAACGTGATTATGCTAAAACACAGCCCCGCTCACTTCTCCTCATTACTTGGCACTTACTGCACAATCACCTCCATATCTTCATTATTATAAAATCTGTTTATCTTCATGATGGTTCATTCATTCATTCATTTGGTAATCTTTTTTTATTTCAGCAGTAATTCTTCATGATTGTTCATATTTTTACAGTTAATGACAGCTAAAAGTTTTACCTTGTAAAACAAAAACCTTGTTTTCATATATCCACCTCATCGGGCACTGTTGTCAGTTCATACGTTATGCAAATCAATGATTATACCATACATGTTTTTAGATATTTGTTAAAAAAAAATTTACCGTATCAGGATCAGTAAAGCTAATTTGTTTTTTTTAGTAACCACTGCACTTTGTATTCATCCTGTGTATAGCTGAACTGTGGAATGCACACAATGTGATCTCAGGACCAAACTGAGAATTTAGTGCTGACTACAGTTTTTAACAGTTTCACAATAGTGTCAGATGACTAATCGACAAGCGGTGCCACTTACCCTTTGTCAGCACCACATACACATTCAAGATGTTAACTGTAAGTTCAAGTGTTTGACAGATTCCAGCGCAAGTATGATGTTTGTTCCACCCTTGTGACAATCTTGTTGTCCTCCAATAAAGGCGGTGCCATCTGACCTCTGTGTGCATGTGAAGTAAAATGCTCAAAGAGTCTGACAAAAACAACCTTAATTCAAGGTCCCTCTAATGCATTTCTGATGCGTTTGGGGGTAATTGGTCATTTTGCGACTGTCGTGGCATTTTTTTAAGGAACAATGGATTAGCTTCAGGCGCCCCCCACACCCCCCCCAAAAAAACAAAAGATTATCTCCGCTAAATCTCAAGTATACTTTATTTCATTCTCTTTGCATAGTTGTTTTTCTTCCTTTCCATCACCATGACTCGTGACTTCCCTGTAAAGCACGTGGGTGTTTATGATGAGTTTTGTGGTCACATGACTGAAAACATTGCAGGAGGGGAAAATCATAATCGAGGGGGGAACAGACTGCGACACCATACCGGTTCATTAGCATTGAGTTCATCCACACAGACACAGCAGTGTTCAGGCTGTCTCTGCTAACGACAGCAGCCCTGAATCTGTCATTTAGAAAAGCTCACCGGCTGTCTGCTCGGTTACCGATGGCTCGCCCCGCTTTACTTGTGGTGTTTTCGGTCGTGCTGTCCGGTGTGTCCGCCGGTGTCTTTTTCAGCCCGAAGCAGCCCTGCTATGTCCGCACGCCGAGAAGAAACGACTTTGGAGTGAGGTAAACTTAACAGTTTTTTGTTTTGTTTAGTTTTTTCAAATAACGTAAAAACAAAGTAGTTTTAACTAAGCTAGTTGCGGTAAAATAGGATAATTTTATGAAGCTAGTTGGCTAATGTTAGCTACAGATAGCCGTTGGAAAGACGTCATTGGTTTAACTGATCAGAAACACCACCAGGCTGAGATTAGTAAACTCACCTTGTTTATTTTACAGTTAAATGTGCTGAATATGTGTTGAAAGTTAATATTATATAGCAGTTAAGTTAACAAGAGAGGTCATTGTGATATAAAGAAGGAGTAGAGAGTTTTGGTTTCATTTTCTTCTTTTTTTTTGTCTGTAATTTGTGGATAAAAACAGACAGCCTTATGTCCCCAGAAATGTCTGTCACCACTTTTCATAAATCACGAGGTTTGGTCAATCAGGTTGAGGAAGTTAACAGCACTGTAAATAATCTCTACAGTCGAGCCATCAACCCTGCAATCATAAAAAACTGGTAGAGCCAACCACAGGCAGGACCAGACAGGTTTTTACATGTGTTAAAGCCCAAATTTGACCTCCAGTAACGTTATAACTAATGAAAAACAAACATGACCAAAAACGTTTAGAATAAAACAAAAAAATCACAACATTTCACAATGTATTTATTCATTTAACTTATGTTTTCTGTAAATGTTACCTCTGTTACCTGTATATAAAAGTGTAATAGTGGTAGAAAATATTACTACTATTTAATTACATTTTTGCCTAGAACAGTCAGATTTCTTGATATTTGGGCATCACAATCTGCCTCAACTATAAATGCTGTATTTTACTGAAAATAATGTAGTTGCAGCTTCAGTATCAAGCTGAGCATAAACTTGAGAACAACCTGTCAAATATGTTTTTTTTTTTTTAAAGATTGTGACCAAGATATACACAGATGAAAAGTAAACGTGTCTGTGCTTTCTGTTGGACAAAAAAAAAGCTGCTGCCAGTTTTGGAAAAGTGTCTTATCTGCCAAAGTGTTTCTGAGTCTTGAATCTGTGAGTTTCACTGTTCTTTGAAAGCTTAAATCTGGACTTTTAAAGATAATAAAAAAAAAAGGAAATGAAGCAGAAGAGTGAAAATAATCTTTTCAGGATCTTATATCGTAGCTGAGAATGCACGTCTGAAGGAAATGAAGACAACCCTTTCACTAGATCAAGATAAGTTGCATGTGTCTCGTGTGTGTTATTGAGTGTGTTGCTGCTGCAGAACAGCTCTCTAATGGCCTGTCCGTTCACAGGACCACACCTCGTCCTCATGAGTATTTAAACATTTCTGATCTGCCCAAGTCATGGGACTGGAGGAACATCAATGGCACCAACTATGTCAGCACGACCCGCAACCAGCACATTCCCCAGTACTGTGGCTCCTGCTGGGCTCATGGCAGCACCAGTGCCATGGCAGGTATGATTCAGTAAAGTTTCCCCGTTGCCTGCATTGCTGCTAAACGTGCTAATTCATCGTGGTTAGGTCCTCATGTGACTTTTAATGACACTTCCTCTTTCTACAGAAGAAACAGCTTGTCCTACTTTTTATTTCCCATAAAGCTCTGTGTTTGCTCTCTCTGCCAGATCGTATCAACATTAAGCGGAATGGAGCTTGGCCGTCTGCTTACCTCTCCGTCCAGCATGTGATCGACTGTGGTGAAGCCGGCAGTTGCCACGGAGGCGATCACACCGGGGTTTGGGAGTACGCTAACAAGCATGGGATCCCAGATGAGACCTGCAACAACTACCAGGCTAAAGACCAGAGTAAGTGTCCCTCAGCGGGCAAACCGGCGATCACGTACATAGTCTGAGTCTGTGACATGCATGTTCTGTGTCCCTCTCTTAAGAGTGTAAGCCATTCAACGAGTGCGGCACCTGCACCACCTTTGGAGTGTGCAACATCGTGAAGAACTACACCCTGTGGAAAGTGGGAGATTACGGAGATGTGAGCGGGAGGGAGAAGATGATGGCAGAGATCTATGCTAGAGGACCGATCAGGTTTGCAATTCCTTTATGCTTTTCTTTCAGTACACAGTCCATTCTGTTAGCTTTATATGGCACATTTCATTACAAGTAAACTCCAAGTGCTCCTGTGTTTCTCGCCAAAACACATAATTTGTATTCTCGAGGCCTAAAAAACACGCTGAATGGATTTTCTTCCTCAGACAAAGCCGATTTTTAAAAATATTTTAAAACCTGTGTCGTTTACATCCGTGTTGCTGGCCAGCAGTCTTCTTCCTCGTCACCTTTTCCTACACATTGCTGCACGAATGTGTTGCAACAATCACGTTTGCACATATGCATCCTCGTATGCATTCATGAGACATAAACAACATGGCGAAAAACATTGCTCCTTGGCGCTATGAGTGGTTAAACTCCATAGGTTACCTTTTGAACGTATGTAAACACCCACACACTCAAAAACGGTAAGAAACCCACATCCACCTTACATACATAAACCACAGACAAAAACATATGCCTGAGATGAGCCTGACAAAATGGAAAGTTTTCAGTTTGCTTTCAAAAGTTGACACACCTGTGACAGATCTCAGGTCATCAGGCAGTTTAGTAAAAAAAAAGAGAAGAAAGTTAGAGACATTCTGTTAAAGGAGTGTGCATCAAAAAAACAAAAGACTGAAATAATTCAGCTGAATGCAGCTTGTAGACTGAAACCTGCAGACACTCATCTTTAACCCAGATTGCAGAGAAAGGCAGTGAGGTTTACCACTTGCAACCATCTTGCTAGTTGCTCGGTGCCAGAAAAATGCTAATCTGGTGTCAAATCAAATAGTAGTATTTGACATGGGACAAGCAAGTACTAAAGCTGAATGCGGTTGTTTAGAGACCTGTTAATCAAGGCAACACACCCTCCGACAAATACCTCTTTAAGCTGTAATGTGGTCATAATGGCTCTGTGTAGAAAACCACTGTTTCACATTTAGCTGCTGGGTCCCTCACAAGTTGTAGTCCAATGATGTGAAACATCTCATTTTTATATATTCAGGGTAATCATTCCAGCTGATTTCAGTCATTTACATTCAGATGACATTCATGTCAATCGCATTAAGCCTGAGAGAGGAAGTAATCGGCGGTGTTTGTTTTCTCTAAGCTGCGGGATCATGGCCACAGAGAAGCTTGACGCGTACACCGGAGGTCTCTACTCTGAATACCAGGAGCAACCTTACATCAACCACATCGTGTCAGTGGCAGGATGGGGAGTGGAGGATGGCGTCGAATACTGGATTGTACGCAACTCCTGGGGAGAGCCATGGGTAAGCTAGTTGCTAAACTGATTGGTGCACAGAAATACGTGACATCAGCTTTTTCCAGCTGAGCTTCAAACCAGTGAAAAAAGCACAAATACAGAAATTCAAACTTAACTCTAAATTTTGTGTTTTGAGTAGATCTTAAAGGTGCTAAAAAGTCATTTTCTCACTTTGAGCGATTGAATTGTTGGCTTTGTGTAAAAACCATTAACTGCAATAAAATCCACAATCCGGTTGTGTGAACGCGCTCTCCTCAGGGTGAGAAGGGCTGGCTCAGGATCGTGACCAGCGCCTACAAGGGAGGAAGTGGAAGCACATACAACCTGGCGTTGGAGGAGGACTGCATGTACGGAGACCCAATTGTCCCCAAAGATTACCTCTAGATGAGACCCGCGCCCACACTGTCAGAAGTAGTCGCTGCGCACTCTGATGTGTCTTCCTGTCTCAGGTGGAGGGAAACTTTTTTTTTTTTTTTAAATATTTTAAATGTTGAAAAGGGAATAAGTATGGATTTTTCTTTCAGATTATTTTTACACTTGTAATCAGGGGAGTAAATTTCAGTGCCACAGGTTGGTCTGCAGGCTGGGACGCAGTTTGAAACCTCTAAATGTTGGATCAGAGGGAGGAGTGAAACACATCTGTACCACTAATTTCTGTGCTATAGCAAAATTCAAGCGCTGTATGCTGAATAGCCATCATAGACAATGACAGGATGAGGAAATTCTTAAGTTTACATCATCAAACTATTTTTAATTTTTAATTTCTAAATGCACACTGACAGCCAAAGAACAAGAGTATTTCATTAGTCCTGCACTGCTCCGACACTGAATGTGTGGTGTTTAGTTATCGACGGTAATGCACTACACCCTGATGGATATTTTGTACATAACTGAATAAAAATCAACTTAAAGTGTGCCTTATACGCGCCTGCAGCAAAGTATAGATTTATGTAATTTGCTGTTTGTATTTTCACATTGAATCTGCACATCAGAAATTTAGCAAAACTTGCAGTCTTGTTTTGTTTCAAACTATGCCAATAAACACAACACTTGACACAGGATCTGTCTTCTGAGTTTCAATCTCCGTCTGTACGGCTCAAAGGTTAATGAGGTTCAGCTAGAAATCACGTCAGCTGTGATGGATTTCAATGGTGTTCATTTCATGGCAGCAAAAAAAAAACAAAAAACTTCTCAGGCCTCTGCTGCAGCATAAATCTTTACGGTCCATCTGTGTGTCCAGTCATCAAATTATGTCAGCCAAGATATCATGTGATATTCAGAGGTTTGTGAAGCTGTGCGTGCTGTCAAATTTGAAATATCTAGAAAACATATCAGATGATCTGTACATTGTGTGGGGTTACAGATTTTTATCAGAATTCACACGAGTATCAAGAGACCTCGTCTGTCTCAGTCTCTGGTTTCAGTTTCATATACTTGACATTTTGACAATGTTTATCAAATCTGAAAGCAGCACAGCTCCATTATAAATGGAGACCAAACTGCATTTATGTATGAAGTCTGTCAAAAATGCAAGAAACTACATTTTCAGGTTTTTATTTTAAAACAGCTCGAACCCAACATAAAATATAAAAAAAATTAAATTTACAAGTGAAAAAACATTTAGCTGCATCTTCAGAGGCTCCTCCATCAACCAGTCTGTCTTATTTCTGTACTTTTCCATCATTCTCAAGAGAAATAAATCCACTTGGTCAGACTGAGCGGTCTCTCTCCAAGCTTCCACATCAAGCGGGACATCAGGTTATCATTTAGATAACGGATCTTCTGTCTCTGTTTGGTCTTCCTGGTGCAATCTCCAACATCATCTCCAGTGTCCTTTCAGCATCAGTTGATCATGATGAAGTTTGACTTGCAATGAGCTGAAAAATGGGGAAATAATTACCTACATGTTAGTGCTTTAAAAAGCACGGTGAGGAGGAAGTTTTCACATTTAAACACATAACTTTTAACAGGTTATTTGAAACAACTTCCTACTTTCACTTTCACTTTCACCAATACGCTGTGAGTCGAAGCAGCATGGCCGCACAGTCTCAAACGCTTACCGATGAACTCGGCAACAGGGTCGTGTTCTCCCTCCGTGCGGATCGTTCCTGCGATGCTGTCGTTCTCCAGGATGGGCAGGAAGAGCTGAACGAAGTCTGACGTGTAGGGAGGCGCGATCACATCCAGCACCTTCGGGGGGGGGGGAACGCTGTAGTTTAGTTATTTTGCTCTGAGCTTTGTTTTAAAAGGTGCCATCTGATGTGTTTCATGCAGGGAGGAACGCTGAACAACCAAAATTATTAATACGTTCTGATGCTGTTAAACTATATCCTCAATTACGATCAGTTGACGAACAAATGCTGATTGCTCGTCGCTAAGACAAAACTCCAGTTATTTATGTGAATTTATTTCAAATTTTACACAAGATATTATGATTTAAGGTGTCTAATTTTTCATCCTTGAAAAACACTGATGAAAGGAACTGTTTTTACATGTAATTGTTGATGTAAAACACTGGATTAAACTTCATTCAAGACTTGGTGCCTTGAATGTATAAAAGATCATTTCAGACACTGTAAGACTTTCTGTGCAACTTCTGCAATGGAGGAAAATAGTTGAAGTCAAACCAGGTGTCACTTCCTTTCCCACATTTCATCTCCTCTAGCTGCATATAAAGATCAGACGCAGCTGTTACCTCAGTGACAAAATATCTAATGAGGGAGATGTCCGTGTTGAGTTTCTCCAGGCACTTGCGAATATAACCGACGACAGGCAGGACGTAGCCGCGGCTCAGAAGATGAACCATTCGGTCCAGCAGGGTCTTCTTCAACTCCATCTGCAAGGAAATAAAACTTTCAGCTGCACTTTCACCCGCTTCTGTTGTAAACTAAAAATAAGAAGCATCCATTTAACACACAGACACACACCTGCTCCATGACGTCTAGCTGAGAGTGCTCCGTCTCAAAGAGCTTGATGAGGAGCTGGAGGACCTGAGGATGCAGCAGCTGGTGACACGTACAGATCTGTGAGGAGGAAGGGTTCACCTTTAAATGCGACCGCGGTTTGAAAGAATAAAAATTAAACTCTTATCTGGTAATAAGTTCATACTGTACCTCATCCAGCAGAGCTAAATGAACCGGAGTGTGGTCAGTCTGCAGCTGGAAGTACCGCGGCTCAGACACCGTCCAGTCCACCCACTTCAGAACCCCCATGGCAACCACTGGGAACCTGAAGACAAACATGAAGTCAGAGAGCCTGTCAGCTGTGAGCATCTAATATTGAAACAAAGGCGTCTGTAGCATTAAATATCAAAAACTGACAAGTACGGAAAGCTGTCACTGAATGCTCGGTCAGGTCTTATTTCTACTGTCTTTGCTTATTTTTGCAATGAGATTTTTGATCAGACACCTGATTAAAATCACACTTTTTAATCATTTTAGACTATTCTATTAAGGCAAAGTTCTAGTATGGCTGCTTTGTGTTTAAAGAGTACTTCACCCATTCAGCACTGCACTCTTATAACTTACAAAATAAATTATATCCTCATAAAACAGGATTGAAATCTATGCAGCAGAACCAGAGATTTAGTTTTTTTTATTCCACACATTCTTCTTCCTTGTCAAAACCTGGTGCCTACATTACCCATAATGCAACTCAATTCCCTAAACTATACAGATTCAAGTGTGTTATGCTAATTGCAGCTAATGTAGTAAACCCCCCCCCCACACCCAAGACCCATTTATTGCTGATGAATTTGAGAATTTTGTCTCATTTTATATGTTTATACTCTACAAAGAACTGTATCCCAAAAAAGGATTCTTTGGTGTTGAAACAAAAACTTTTGTATCACTTCTGGTATCAAATCATTTCAAACACTAACCAGCTCTGTCAACAAGAAACTAAACTCCAGGTCAGATTCAACTTTTGTTTTTGGTGGACACTTTTATAATTTACTGACCCGTGTGCTGACATTCTCATTTGGCTTAAAGCTGTTTAGATCATCTTTAAGTGACATCTACTTGAATAAGCTTCATGTTTTCTGTCTTTTACAACCAACAAAGCAACATTATAACTCTATTATTATCAAATTGAGCAGCTCCTTTCCTTCAGGATAATTACGAGTTGCGGGCTTTTAAAGGAGGATTTTCTTGTCCGCTCACCGGATGCACTGGTACAGAGTGCCGAGTTCAGCCACCAGCTCTGTAGCACCTTTGTTCTCGTTGCAGCAGAGGTTGTGCACAGTCTCTATGGCCTTGGAAGTTGACTTCAGCTCATCTTTATTGATGTTGACTCTCTTGTTCTGGGATTAAATGGTAAGAAATACGTAGTTTAACCATCTAAACAACTACTGCAACCTACTTCCCCTGCCACCAACACACACACACACACACACACACACACACACACACACACACAGGTCCAGATTTCAAGTTGGAAACGTAAACGGTGTTCCTGCTCTCTGTACCTTTTTCCACGTCTCGACCACACTGGCAGCGTAGGCCAGGATGTGGATGTATTTGTGTTTATGGTCTTGGTTGATCTTTGATCCAGGCTTAAACAGCGACTGCATGAACAGGTCCAGAAAGGCGGGCACTCTGATCTGAGGGGGTGAAAGATCATATCATTAATATTAATAATAAACAGCATCTTAACAAGCATGTGGAGGGTATAAACACGCTCTGTCCTCACCAGCTCCACAGGAGGCGGGTCCATGCTGCTGAACATCTTAAACAGGACGGTGATATCTGCAGGATTTAGCGCTCCTTTGGACAACATGGCGCCCAGCGCCTGGCAGGCTCGAGGGTAGGCTGCTGCTGTGCCGAGCGCGAGGGTGATCTGACTGGCATCATGACCTCTGCAACCGCAGAATTAATATCATCAGTTAAATCTGTTATCTCCACGCACAACCTAACCACTGTTCTTCTTTTTATTAACACTTCATGACGTACCTCTCGTGCGCCGACTTCTGCACCTCCTGACCGATCCTACGCACAGCTGAGCCGCCCTGTTCCTCCTGAGCGAGGATGGACATCATCGCCTGGGCAAAGAGGTAGGTGTGCTCGCCGTGACACACCATCTTCTACAGGAGAGAGAGAGAGAGAGAGAGAGAGAGAGAGGAGGGAATAACTCAGCAAAGCTCATCACATGCAGCAAACAGAGGAGCATAATAATAATATTCTTTCAGTCTATAAAATGTCTGAAAATAGTGAGAAACTGCCATCACAATTCCTCATAACCCATGATGATGTCCTCAAATTAATATAAGATACAGAAAAGCAGCAAGTCTTCAATTTGAGAAGTTGGAACAAGTCATTTTTTCTCAGTTTTTCTTCATAAATAACTTAATTAAAAATCAAAATTATGGTCAATTTTCTGTTGAGCAACGATATGATTTCAATGTGTGAATGGGGTATTAAAAAAATGCAAGCTACTGAGGTACAATACAGAAGAATTTAATATTTGAAAAGATAAAACCAAATTTAAAAATAGCAACTAATGCAATCCTTACTGTAACGTAACAGAAGCAGGACTCTAAGAAGTAAACACAGATATTAAGAGGATATTTCACAGAACAGCCTCACAGCAAACTCTGGCAGGTTCTTCTCCAGGTTTTCCTCTCCTCCATCCAGCAGCGTAGCCAGAGACGTCCTCAGCACCCGGGAGAAGACCTCCAGCTGCTGACACGCTGTAGACACGCTGGTGATCTCACCCTGGTAACCTGCGTCTGAAATGAGCTGAACACACACACACACACACACACGCAAAATACACGTGACTAACTGAACTGCTGCAAAGCAAGCAAACATCCGCTCGGCTTCGGAAAATTTAGAGCAACGTGGCGAGGAAGGATTTGTATTCGTACGTCTCACAGCTGAAACTAATAAATATTTTCATTATTGGTTCATTTATCTATCATTTATGAGCTATTTTTAGTCTACAGAGTGACAAAAAATAAGGACCACAGCACGTCTAAAGTGACCAGTCATAAAACGGTCATAAAACCTGAAGACATAAAATGATATGAAACAAAAATGACAATCTGTTTTGTAAAATAGTTTGTCCATTTGTGTTAGCGTACCTTTACGGTGAAGTTGAGCATCAGGCAGTCGGGGTGAGCCTCGGCCAGCTTGTAGAAGAGATCTCTCCACGTAGTGTGTGCTATCATCTGCTCCAACCACGCAGGAGTCTAAAAAACACACGAGAATGGATTCATTTCATATCCAGTTCTAAACCTTTCATCCGTGAGATCAATCATTATTTATAAAATGATTACTTAGTGTTCGCTCGGAAATCTCACCTCTCCCTCAACGGTGAAAATGGAATCTGCTTTCTGGGGGTCAAAGTGTTTTATCAGGAGACTCTTGAGGTGATTTTCTACTCGCTCTTGGACCTGAGCGGGCTCTACACCTGTAATCCAAACAAAGAAATGACAGATGAATGAGGCACACCGTTACAGGCCGGAGGGGGGGCGGCACAAGGATTTTTTTTTGGCGCAGCGATGAGGACTCCGAGCAGGAATGCTTGCATCGAGATCACAGGATGTTGTCGTCTGTTACCTACCCATCTGGATGAGCCACTCTGCCAGCAGATTGACGGTCTGTGCCACAGCGGAGTAGTTTTCAGAGAGAAGCTGGATGACATGTTCTGGAGAGCCGCCTGCTTGGAAATACCTGCGACAAATGTTTACAGAATGCAGGGTGTTATTTTTTTTTTAGGTTTGTATAAACAAATAAATAGACAATAAACTGTAAATGTTGTCTATTAGATTTCAAATATGAGAAGTCAGGCGTGTACATTTTGAGGGTGTTGAAGATCGCAGGCTCCATGATGTAGTCCCTGCTGGAGAATTTCTGCAGACAATCTTCTTGGATTTTCCCATCATTTTCTCCTTCAACATATCCATCCTCCTGAATGATAAATGCATTTATGGTTAACATGATAAATGGCTGAGATGGAAAGAGCATTCACGCCTTAAGAAATCCGTTTTTTCGTGCCACACGTTTACACATGCAGGTCCATCAACAGCTTAATATAATTGTAAATCATCACACAAACACGCTGAACAATATTTTCATGTCATGTGATTTTGTGGAGACTGTTCTGAGAGACAAATTCATTTCACGCTCCAGCTGCATGACAGATGAAGGTAAGGATGAAAGCGGAGTGCTTGATGGCTTCAGAGGAGAGCTGAAAGGTTAAAGTCTTCAACTCGCAAACATAGAAATGACGTTCTTCAGTTACTACAAAGTTCCTGTCTGTCTTTTCTAGCTGAATGCATCTCTATATGAGTGCTGCTGGCTTTAAACGATGATAAAGTCATGTTTGGTTTGACAAAGCAGTGTGCATAACATGACACACTAAGCTAATGAATGAATGAATGAATGGATGGATGGATGAATGGAGTACTTAATTATAGTTTTAGTACTATATTATGATTATGATGATGATGATTATTATTATGATTTAATTACATAGGTGTTTAGTGTTACAGCAGCCACTTGACATAAATCAAAATACAAAAACAATAAGGTAGGTAAAAGAAACAAATACAATTAAGGGCTAACTTATATAAAATAATTAAACAGACTAACTCAAATATAAAAAATAAATAAAACAACTAAAAATAGAATAGAGACTAGAGATATAACCATAACTATAATAGAGTATTTGCTGAGTATAGACTGTTAATGATGTTAATATGCTATAGTACACTGTACATTAGTGCAGGTCAGGTGTGTAATGTTAGGAGAACTCATAACATCATGAAGTTATCTGGTTTCTACTGCAGAGTGTCAATGTTTACCCGAATAACTCTTTATAACTGTAGGTTGAGCACAAACATGACAAATCACTGGTAAGTTACAGTAAAGCTGAATAACTCCAGCAGCTGTGACCGACTTTAGTTAGCCTGTAGCCGGCTAGCGGCGCCGCTGAGCTGCCCTGCTGTAACACCGGAGAAACTCACAGCTCGGAGGACATTTCAGTCTCTGCACGTCTACTCTGAGTTATCTGAACGTCTGTGTCCAGTTGACACAACAGGTAAGCCTCTGGTGTGTGGCTGCAGCTAACCCGGCGCTGCCATGCTAACTAAATGTGTAGTTTGAAGTCTCACCATGTTACTGTCTGGGCCTTCCCAGTCTCCAGCGGTGCCATAATATTCCTCGTCCATGATGACGGGAGAGAAGCGACGTTAAAGTAGCTACAACAGTCTGAAGCTGCAAGTTTTAAAGCTCGACGCGACTTACTTACTAATGATGCTGTAAGCAGGTGGCTAACAACAACAGGAGGAAAATGGCGACAGTGAACCAGTGAGTTCAGTCTGGCAGGCACAACACATTTGTTAAGCCCTGAGTTAAGTCTGTCAGGCACAGCTAATACTTAAGCCCCTGCTTTCAGCCTTTCATGCACATTAAAACTTCAGCCCTGAGTTCAGTCTGTCAGGGTCAACTATATATATATTTCAGGCCTGAGAAAGCACAGCTAATACTTCAGCCCTGTTTTCAGTCTTTCAGTACATAGAAACTACTATAGCCCTGGCTTTAGTCTGTCAGGCACAATTCAGGTTACAGCCCTGAGTTTAGCTTGTCAGGCACAACTGTATATTTCAGGCCTGAGTTCAGTCTGTCAGGCACAGCTCACTAAACAGGGCAACCTTCCCTAAATTAGTATTGATTCTCTTCATTGAGATTTGTATTTTGGTTTTATGTGATTAAAGTAAACTATATCTGTATGTTGAGTCAAAAGATTTCAGCTACAGTTATTCCTGTTTAGATTTACAATATGCTGGTCTGCTTGATATTGAATGTTACACCAGAGAAAAACTCAAGATATCCTTTCATTTACTTTCATTTATAAAGCTTTCCACATCCAAATAACAAACCCAAATTTAAAAAAAACCTTCTCTTACTTGTGCTCTTTTACAGCAAGTGTTTGTCCATCTAAAATTAAAGGCCAATAAAGATATTTAACAAAATAATAATAATAATAATAATAATAACACATCTGGTCATGACAGAGACCCAAAATGCAGATGAAAACCTCTTAATCCTTACTGACCCTTCACAGTATCCCCTCATTATTAGTCTCTATACCAAACTTCTGAACCATAAATCAACTTTTTATTCATAAATACCTTATCAGTCATTAATAAGTTGGTGATTAATCCTTTATTAAGCTTTCAGAGAGCAGAACATCTTTATGTTTTTCGCTACTTGATTATGGAGAAAAAACATTGACAGTTACTATATTATGGTCCGATGTTACCTGAAACAAGAGAACATAAAAGCCATAATGATTTAAATGAATGTTATTGAATGTGATTTTTGAATAAATACAGGTCCAATTTAACCCGAAACACCATCTATGTATAAAAATGTGTATCAGCTGCACAAAAAAAGAGAAGTCATAGAATTTCAAGCTAAAAAAATGGTGTTTGGGGTGTTTTTACTGCTCTCTGATGTAAAAATGGGTCAAATTTGACCTGAACAGTATGTAAAGGTTAAAATTGACTATGGTAGTGAAATAACATGACTATGAAATATAATACTTTTAATATAAATAACAGGATTTTCTCTTCCATCTACAGGAACTGAGATGTTACACAGAAAATTACTTTACTAATTGGTTAAATTGAATTAAAAACCTCCTAAAATGAAAATGACACATTGACAGAAGCAGCAGGTGATATGGCTGCTCAGGATGTGAAAACGACCCTGTTTCGTTTTATATTTGCATACATGACACAGATTTAATCGGAGCCTGTGGGCAAAAAGTGAATCCATTTGTGCACACGCAGCTGTGCCGACAACACACAATGATAGCGGAAATTCACCAAATTAGGAAGTAACACAGACAACTAGAATATTTTTAATCTCCAAACACTGACTGTATGTTCCATAAGTGTTGTCAACTGGATCGTGGTGTCTAGTCCTACATGTTTAGAAATTGAAATTATTAATTGATAAAAAATGTTAGAGAAGGCACAACCTGAATTATTTCTTTGTTTTAAATATCTAATCTCTGCTGGATGTTACAATAAATACACGAAAAGGCAAAGGAACAATGTACCCGAGTGTGTGTTGGGGAAAATATTTTAAATTAATGCTCACCAATCATTTGTCTCTCTCAAGAACTGAAACAGACAATAATAGATTTAACCACCACTGCCCATGCAAACACAGGCTCAAGATTGTTTCCTGTTGTTGTTTTGAGCTACTGAAATAAACGCTTACTTTGAGTAGAACAGTTCCTCTTTTACACAAACATTCACAACCTAACTTGTTTTTTTTCCCTACACCAGAGCTGTTTTCTGCATGTTTTGTGGGAATACTAACAGCTATTGTACATAGAAGTTGTTCAAATATTCTTAAAATCATTTTAGATCATTTTAGATAAAACGTGAGCCACTTTCAACCCACCGGACTACAGATAATAAATAAGCACCGAGAAGATTGACAAGTCTAGACATATGGGAACAAACATTTTTATTTTATAATGCAAACTGCAACATATGAATTATATTATTTACCCAAAGGAGCAGAAAAAGGTCATATACCCGTGGCAAATAAATCACACAGTCTGTGTTAAATCTAAGTCCAACACAATATTTTCATCCTAAACCATAAAGGGGAAATCCACCCTAAAACAAAATGTACATTCCTTTGATGTCGGACAGTTCATTCTCATTTTGTGAACATAATCAAGTCTCACCCAACACCAGAAACATGAGAACTGTTGTGTTTTTTTCCTTTGCTGACAGCGCAAAAGGGAACCTGACTTTATATCAAAGTCAAGATGCGTAAAGGGATGCGGGCAAATGTTCAGGTGCAATTTTTTGCACATTTGAATTAAAAAGCTTAGACATACTGTCATTGCGCTCTGGTTTCTGAGTCGAGTTATTCCTGTTCACAAATTTTAACTGAACTGTTTAATATCATAGGATTCATAAAGTGAATTCTTAAGGGTTTTTGCTTCAACAAGGCATTCTATCAGGATTTCTAAGCACAAATATAGCTCAGGTGAAAACTGAACTTTAATTAATTAGTTCAGTTATTGCTTAGATAAATAATATTTACTCTACAAGAGAAAGATAAGTTTCACATTGTTCAGATGCATGTAAAAAAAAAGAAAAAAAGAAAAAAAAAACAGGTCTAAAATGTGGTGTCAAATTGACTTTTTTTGGTTGAAAAATCCCTGCGCTGTTGGTTCTTGAAACATTTTGCCATTTTGTACATCTGCATCAAGTCTTGGAAAGTTTCAGAAAGGATTAGTTGATTGGCTGAAAAACCAGCCACATGACAAAAAACAGTGACTGAAGTCTTTTGTAACTCTGGAAACAAGTAAATAGCACCATGTTCACTAAGGGCAAGCCAGAAGGTAAAGGGAAAGCCACAGGGCACAGAGTTCAGGTGTGCACTTTAAGTGCTGCGGCCTGCAACAGAACTGCTGATCCTTCAAAGTCTTTTTTTTTGGTCCTCATTCTCTGTCGTAGTCTGGCTGTGTGCAGCTTATGCAAATATAGTCCTCTTTCTCTGCTCGCTCTGCAGACAGTCCTACACAGATCTGGTGGAACCACTGATTGCAGCTGCCGTCACATTGGACCCAGTTTACCTGAAATGCATCGAGAAGAGGAGAGAAATGTTTTTAAATTGCATCTCGCTCGTATGGTTTTCACTTTATGTACTTAAAATCTGAGCAAAAAAAGAGCATAAAACACTAAAATCAAGTGATGAATATTGTGCATGTAGCGATACTTCACAGAATAATGTCAAACAAACCTCGTCGCCCTCTGGCTCTCTGCACCATGGTGCAGCACACAGTGAATAGTCCTCCTCCGAGTCTGATGCAGCAGGGTCAGACACTGTGTGTGTGGGAGAAGAAGCCCTCTTTGTTTCTTCACTCCTCTCTTTGCTTTTCTTTGACTTCTTTTTGCGACACTTCTTGGCCTTCTCACTGTGCTGAGAATCGGAGCTTTCCTGACGTCGCTTGGTCCTTTTGCTCTGACCGTTCACCTCCTTTTTAACACCAGAGCCTCCATTCTGCTTTAAGACATAAATAACAATATATATATATATACACCAAACAGTAATGATTACATATCAGGTCTTATTGAGAATATGATTTGTAAGCAATAAAACATTCCTGTAATTGTCATTACCTTGATGTGGTGGGGGCTTCCCCTCTCAGACTGCTCGTCCTGTTCTGTGCCGTTCCCACAGGGGGGGCTCTGCGAGGGCAGGGGCGCCAGCTTGTACAGCAGGTATCTGTACAGCTGCTCGGTCTCAGGCAGAGTGACCTGCAGCAGGAATCCCTCCACCATCAGCTCTTCCAGCTCTGGGCCAAGTCCTGTGACAAATATGAGGAGCAATGGAGAGTTCAGAGGTGAACTATAAAAGAGAGAAAGCAAACTGAGCTTCTAAACACAGAGTAAAGCTTCAACACTGACCCTGGAGTGGAACAGACTGGTGCTCTGTATAAAAATATGAACCATTTATTTCCTGAGTCAGATGTGACGATATTCTGGGTCCAACTCTCCCCTGAAACAATAAAGAACAATCAACATCAGTAAACGTTATCTAGCTTATGTCATCATCAAAGCAAACTTATGGTGAAGCTCTTCATCTTATTCTCTCTCTCATATTTTACTTTTCCACTGACCATCTTTGACACTTTCTCCAGCACTCCCTCTGTGCAGGCCTGCTGAACTCTGTGCTGCCATCGCACTGTCCTCTCGATGAGGAAGCGCAGTGCGTCTCCTTCTGGAAGTCGGACCCGAATCCTCTGCAGTGACGCTAACAGGGGCAGGACCTTGTCCAGAGGGGGTTTCCTTGAACGCTGGCAGAATGGGCAAAGCCAAGGTTGGCCATACTCGACGTCTGCAGTTGTTGTAACACACCCACAGTGGAAAACTTCTCGACAGAGCTCACACTGCACCATGGCACCTGAAGGTGCCTTTTGGCAAACACAAGCACTAAGTGCACAACAGTTTTCAGCAGGAAGAAGCTTGGACTCATTTGAAGTCCTCAAAGCCAACAAGATCTCCATCTCCTTCTGGCGGACCTCCGCCAGAGTGGCCATCTGTGAAAATGAAAAGTATTAAATTAAATTAAAGACTAATGTAATTCTCAGTCCGATATCTGAAACAGATTGTGGCTCTTTACCAGCCATTTTAATTAGAGCGTGTGTGTCCAACACCGTGTGCCTGCCACCATTAGCCCTTTTGTCTTTCAACTTTCCTTCCTTTAATCTTCACAGTATCATATTTTGTATTTTTAGATTTGTTTTTTTTTTTTTTTTTTTTTTTTTTAAAATGTGTGAATAAATTGTTTGTGCGTTTTTGTGTTGGCTAACCCACTTTCCTCAAATTGCCCCTTTAACATTTGTAAATTTGAATGCAAGAGCAAGTACACAACACCATTGAAGTTAATGAGAAAAGTAACATTTTCACTCATCTATAAACATTACTAACCACAAAGATTCATCACTTGACAGACAAACATGCTGCTGTTAAAATTCAACAATAAAAAAAAGGAAAATATGTCAAATTTGAAGTGACTATTAAAAAAAAGACTATTATTAAGATTTATTATTATTATTATTATTCTTTTCGGGGATCATTTTTGTCTATATTGAGCCCTTCTATTAAGTTTAAGTCACTTGAGTGTTGACTTTATGCAGTTAAAGTCACCGTTTGTGTAAAACCTTAAGTCTTAATCAAGATAGATTTGGAGATTGAACGATTTTCTGGAAGCTCTAATTATACTGTCACACAACTGTATTTGTTGCTGTGGGAGATAAAAAAAAAGATAACCGCTACACTCACAGCAGAGGCGGAGTCCTTGCTCTCAGAGAGAGCTCTTTCCACGTCACATAGTGAGTCCAGTTTTGTTGAAGATTTTTTACTGATCTGTGTAGCTTCTTTAGCTTTTTTAGATCTTGACTTCTGATGACCTGGCCCTACATCACACCTCGGGCAAAGCACCTGAAAAATGAAGCAAACCCACATTAATTATTGATCCTGTCAGGCGCTTTTAGAAAACAGCTTTGAAATGAACACAGTGAGTAATATCTCTGTTTACCTCAAGGAGAGAAAAAGGGGAGTTTTTCAGTAGGAATGTCTTTGCTGCGCTCTCCTTCCAGGCCTGAACATCGCTGACCAGTGCCTCCAGTCGACTCAGCGGGTCGAGCCTCACTGGGATGCCCTCTGCTCGGAGTATCAGCTCAGAGAGGCTGTCCAGCACAGGAATACGCCCCCCGAGCTGCAAGCATGGAAAGACAAGATTTATAATCCACACTCCTCCATCTCCAAGCTAGTGGTGAGAACATTCAGCAAATGAAGGCATATTTTACTTGGAGTGTTTCAGCGTCATGAAGCCATTTCTTGGCCTTGACAACGACATCCTTCAGCTGCAGGCAGTTGGGCAGATAAGCAGGGATGTTTTCTACTTCTTGTAGAGCAGCGTCAAGCGTTTCCATGCTGTGATTTGGCCTGTGGAAAGACAACAGCAAAAACATGTTCAATTCGTAAATTCAATCAAAACACATGTTGAACTGAGATTTCATATATCAGCTGAAATACATGGCATAGTTCTCAAATAAAGACCAGATATCAGATCATTTTGAAGTGCTGCTTATGACGGAGTCTGTTGTTGCACAATGTGAAGTCGCTCTGGAGCCATTAGTGGGTTAAACACTGTCACAACACCATGATCCTCTTTATCCACCATGATCCTGCTCTGCAGACTTGGCACATTTCACTCTGCACTGTCTGAATTTTAGCTGATTTTACATTTTCACTTCACATCTGTCACCACTGTTTAAGAAAACTGTAAAGTACATAAATTCAGTGTTTAGAGATACTGTGCATTAACCAAGTTGGAGTAAGTACATTTATAGCTGGAGCTAAACAAGGAATTTATTGAATTCTGATTAATGTCAGATTTCTTGTTCATTTATAGAAGAGAAAAGCCTTTCAGAGATTGACACTGAGAGCTCGTAAGTAGTGGATGGGTAGAGTGTTTGTACATGTAATAAATGGTCTGTTATCACTGTAGTAACTATAAAATGTTTACATTGAGAAAAAAGGTTTGGTGGCTGACTCACACTTGTAAGATTAATTTACTTAGTCTTTCTGAGTTTGGAACTGACATAAAAACAAAGAAGCAATAAAAACAGGAATGAAATCATGACCTCAGGTCAAGCGCAGCTCAGTGTCCTCACCTGGCTTCCATGAGCCCAAGCACCCGCTCCTCCCACTGCTCCGACACCGTCAGCAGCTCCTGCAGACGAGCCATTGCTCTTTCCACAGAGCTGTGAGGAGCCAGGCCCACACCCTGGTCTATCAGCCTCCTCATGGTGTCCAGACAGAGGCTGTCTGGCCTGCTGCTGGCTTGCTGCACAGCCTCCAGCCAGCGAGCCTGCTCCAGTCTCTCCCTGAGCAGAGGCAGCTGGGGCAGCTCCACGTCCAGGCCCAGGCTCACATCCAGCAGGTCCTGAAGCTCCAGCGGGCTGGGTGACTCATCAGAGAGGAGTCTTTCACTGCGCTGCTGGAATTCATCCACCCGGGTCAACAGGTCCTGGAGGTCACATTGAACAGGCATTAGGGACTGACATTGAAATACTGGGACAACACTAAGTTGTGGACAGAAAGGAGTGTTTAAACTTGAAAAAGCTGCTGTTAAAAATCCCCACAAATCAAAGTTGTTACTTAGTGATATTTCAAATTCTGTTAATAAATGAATGAATCTAATCCAAGCTTACTAACCTTCAGTAAAGGAGCCTGTCGGATGTTACACGGTAGGTTGTCTAGCTGCCGAACAAAAGACCTCAGCTCGTCCACAGTCAACTCGTTCTGACTTTGAGACTTTCCTCCACCAGAACGATACCTACAACACACATGAAAACTGCATTACAGACCAATAAAAGGACAAGCATCAAAATGACAGAACTGCCTTAAACAGCTAAAATAAAAAAACACTTAGAAGTAACAATGAAAATATTACGTCACTGAGCAATCATTACATACTACACAATGTCCGGTGTGTTGTGTGCGTTTGAGATACAAATGGACTTTTAGGTAACTGAGCCTGCAACACAATATTCATTTATACCATAATGGGACTGGACATATGTCAAATCTATTTTTTTAGTACCTCGTCTGCCTCTTCCCATTCAGAAGCTGTTGTGCCATCACAGCAACTTTATCAGCCTCTGAGGCAACAATGCGTAGCTGATCCAGGAGGCTGGTTTGTGGGAACGACTTTGTTTCTGCCTGCTCCACCAGGCTGTGAAGCTCTTCCAGACCTGACCAGAGAGGCGTACCAGAAAGTTCTTAAAAAACACATCCACAGACTGTAGCACATCGTTAAAATGTATTACTGAATCTGTGTGTGCAGGAGAGACGTAATAAAGGTTTTCCTCATTTTCTGTTAAACAAAGACACAAGAAAAAGCTGTAGATTGCCAAGAACTAGCTTAAAATATAAAGTAAAGTAATAAACACGATGAGGATGAGGAGGGTATATTTGTGATGACAGTGTGTATGGATGTATAGATTTTTTTTGTATCAACTTCTCACCTCTTTTCTTGCTTTCTTTGTTCTCCAGGATGTCCTGCACATTACACAGCCAGTCTTTATAAGACTCTGCACGCAGCGTTACTGATGCATTCAAGGTGTACAACTGATCCAGTGTAAACTTGTAACTGAAGGAAAAGACAAACAGACAATGAATACACAATGATGTTTGTGACAGTTTGCCAAGTTCCACTAAAAAAGCAACCTGACACCACTTGTAAAACTAAACTTATGTCTACATTTGGTATGGATAAGAAACTGGGCATATGAGGACAACCAGGCTTGTACGCCTTTGTCCTTTTCAGATTACATGGCTGCTATTAATGGCATTAGGGAGCAGGAAAACTCCAATAAATTCATGTCTATTACTGCCAAACTAAACTGCCTTTTTTTCCATGTAACATTGCTGACATCTTGAAATTAATTCATATCAACCACCCGGTTTAAACTCAGTGAAATTCTGCTTTTCCATTGCATATTTCCAAACCGCACATGTACTTTCCTGATATAATTCTGTCTTTACTCATTGACAAACAAATTCAAAGCAGAAGGTTTTTCTTCTGATGCACTCTGAAGTGCTGTGTGCTGCCTATATGATGTATTTGAATGAATGGCTTAATAAAAAGTATTCATTATATCCTTAATGTCATCATCTCTGCCAGTTCACACTTGTCTTACTATTGTTTTGGGTGATCATTTATTTGTCAAGATGAAGCAGATGTGACACATGAAATACTGTATATGATTATTTTACACATTTTATAAATACATATAAAAATATTCCTTTTAGGCTTGTATTTGGGGAAAAAAAAATGATGCAAGATTCTCTTTGTTTGTAGCCTTCAGCATACCCAAAATGGGCATGCTTATTAGATGCAGTCGATTCATGATGGCATTGAAAAAAAAAAACATGAATTCAAAACAGTTGCTGTGGTTACTGAAGACTCACTTGAGTGTAAGGTTGCTATGCGGACAGGAGCAGAGGTCCTGGGCGTGGTACAGACAAACCATCTTGCCAGGACTGCAGACACAGGTGATGCCAGACAGGTAGCAGGTGGTGCGACACTTGTAGCACTGCCGCTCCTCGTCTGGGAGCACCTCATAATCAACTTGTTGAGACTGCACCACACCCTGAGGATACAAAGTCACAGTCATTAGAGCTACAGAGGAGACAGATGAGACCACAGCTGTGCGAGCAAGAAAAAGTCTCTTGATCTAAATCTTTTATTATGATAAACATCTACAAATGTTCAAGGTGTTCCCTAATTTAGCCCTGATGACACATCATTGAGGAAATAAGACACAGAGACTTTCAGGGAAACACACACCTGTTAATTTGTGAGCTTTGCTTTTTTAATACAACAAATTGAAAAATTTGCAGTCATGCACTCAAAATGTTGTCATACTTTAGACCACAGGGATGTTCTATTCATTGTGTGTTATACCCTTTTTACACCAAAATTAGTGCGTATATAACTGTTTTTTTTTTGTTTGTTTGTTTGTAATGCGTGTAATGTCACATTGCCAGTAGACGAGTTTGCCTTTCTGTTTTTTTTCCTGGTGTGTCATGTTTGACATCACGACTAGCAGCTAGTTAGCATGGCTAGCATCGTTAGCATAGCCGTGCCGTGCTGTGTGTAGCCCATAGACTGTGTAAAAATAAGGTGTAGCTGTGGTTTCTCTGGTTGAATAATACCATGCTGGGCAGGTGACAGGTGTGTTTGCGGTGTCTGTGTGCTCTGAAAGTCACGTCACGTCGTGGATATAAAGTCACACAGCTGACGAACTGTTAGCCTAGCATGCTAATCCTACATAAACATATGGATGAGACCATATGTTTACAGACATCCGCAGATAGAAACAGATGAAAGTGCAGTTGGAAAAGGGGCGAAAATTAGCGTGTCCACCCGGGTGTCATGTTTCCATCACTGCCGATCGGAGCTGGAGCCGATAAATACCCATGACTACTGCAGGGTCATTTGACCCGGGAATGAATGCCGATTGTACTCCCACAGAAGACAAAAGCCAGATGTTAGTGGGTGTTAGTGGATTTTTTGTCCAGTGTGAAAGGGGCTCTACTGTCACGAATGTGCCTCGATATGTGAAGTTAAATATCATTACACCTCCTGAATGTCTATAAAATGTGCTCTGAAAACTGAAACTATACCCTTACATCAATGACCTTGGTTATTAATCTGGTTGACTAAAAATTAAAAAAAAAAAAAAAAAAAAAAGGCAACAAGTCCTACAGACTAGAGCTGCTCACCATGTCATTAATCTTCTCTCTTAGTTCCTCTTCTTCTTGGATCATGACGGTCATCTCCTTCTGCACTGCTGAGGCCAGCTCAACATCCATGGTGTCTGCTTTAAAGGCCATGTTACAAACCATCTCATCATGGGAGAAGACACAGTACCTGCTCAGTTGGCGATAGTGTTTCACACAGTTGCGGCCAACAGGCATCTGCCGGAAAATATGAAGACGAGGTTGAGTTTTGGAGTGATGGGCCAGAAGTCACTTACACAGCAGGAGCAAATTACAACAACAACAACAGGTTTCTGGTATAAATATATAAATCAGATTTTTCAGTCATATAATCTTTATTTTGCTACTTGAGCACAGTATTGTAAATTCTAAGTTTCTCTGGGCATCAACAAAACACCCAAGAGCAATATGACAGACATAAATCTTTGAGGATGGTGTCGAGACACTACATTTGAGTCAATAGTAGTATTACTGAGTACTGTGCAAGCAGATTAATGAACTCTTTTCTTACCCAGTCCACGGTACAGAAGTTGACAGCTTCAGCAAAGTTGAAACCCTGGTTGAATCCACTGTGATACGCTCTGGGGAAAGTGATGACAAACTCGCCTGCACATTGGTTGGTGCGATAGATCTACCGTTGGTATGAGAGAAAGAAAAATTGTAATGTTGTTAATGTAATTGTAAGTTGGAAACATTCAACAGTCCCTCTTTTTTGCACTTCTCATTGGTTAGAAAGTAAAAGTTCTGATGTTTTAATTTATATTTGTTTTCATCATAAATCTAGATTTAAAAATCGTGTACTCCAAATGTAAGATTTTCTCAAAAAGTTGTAAGAAACTGCAACATTTTTATCTACTTTCCTGATGCAAGAGGAGCATGTTGAGGTAGTAACAAAGCCTTGTATTTGATCTTTATTGTGTGTTTAGTGATGTGTAATATTAACATGTGACAAGTTTTGTCATCACACTTACTCATTTCAAAAGATCCAGCCTCGTCTCAGGCGCTTAAAATGTGATGATTACTGAGTGAGTGTAACAGTGAGCTGCTTACCGGGATGCCATTGTTCATCAGCGTGTTGGGATTCATGATGGTGACCAGCTGGTGAAGGAGGTCTGGCTGGGACTCAAAGAGCTCAGGAGCCAGTTTCTTCATGACCAACTCAAGGTGCTCTGCAGCGTAACCCGGGGCCCCGTACCAAGTCTTTGGCTCCCCCCTGCACAAACGGTCAAACATGTTAGTGGAAACACCCCACATCAAGGAATACTTTGCTGCCATAATATTACAGGGCTGAGATGATACTTAGTAGGCCGTTTGTTTGATTACATATTTCAGAAATTCATCACAGCTACATTGCTTTCTGACAAACAGAGAGTGCACTCTACCAGTGAAGGTAATTTATGGAGTAGCTCCAGTGGTCCTCAATATGCCAGCAGAAGGAGGAGAAGCACATGCCCACATACAGCCAGGGTAACTTCATCCCACAGATGTCAGCTGTAATGTGAGTCAGCACCGAGGCGTCCAGCACTGGCATGTTGTTCAGGTTCCAGCCGCTGCTCAGGTAATGCTGAAGGTCAGAGACAGGTCTCAACACTCAGCAACACTCAACTATTACCAGCTGGACATGGCTATATTTACCACTGGGAAAATAAAATCACATAAAAAAAAAAAAGTAATAGTGTTCATTTTTCCAGTTAACTATTATACACACACATTTCCCCCTGATGTTTTCTACAGCAGTGGGCTTATATATTATTTTTGGCATTTTTGCCTTTATTGGATAGTGGGCAGTGAAGTGGCAGACAGGAAACAAGGGGAGGGAGAGATATGTATGACATGCAACAAGGGTCCCTGGCTGGAACTGAACCAGGGACGTTGCGGTTATGCGGCATTCGCAGTAACCATTCAGCTACTGAGGTACTACCATTAGATATTTTCATAGTATGCAGTAATAGTTAAGTTCAACAAATGTAATAAAATACACCAAATTATGGAGTAAATTTCATTTGGACTGTAGAAAAGTACAATAGATCTTCCCCATAAAAGACAAACGGTACCTTGTCGTCAGGAGAGACTTCAAAATGGCTGTTGCTTAAAGGGAAGCCACTCCCAAACTCCTTTGAGGCGATGTCTGCTCCGTATTCTACGGTGACATCCTCCTCGATGGTGCTGACTAGACGCCAAAACTCTTTCTCCACCAGCTCAGTAGGAACCATCTAAAATACAGAAAGATGCCACGGTGTTAATACGCATCTAGAAATCAAATTTATATCATTATATTCAGAATATGTCTGTTGGGACCAATAAACACAAGTGTTAGTCTTTTCAGGATTTCACCTAGCCTAAACAAAAGTGTGTCTCACTCAAACCTGCAGTGCATGAGCTCTGCTTTTCCCTGCTCACCCAAGCCAGATCTCTAACCTCTTCACCTCTCATTCTCTTTGTGTATTAGAGTTACTCCACAGGATGTGAGTGTGTTTAAGAGGGTGAAACAACATCTGATAAGATAAACAGGACTGTCTTTGGAAGTGTGTTATCAAAGCATTCCTTTGTGCCAGACCCAAGTCATAAAACCAAAAGAAAAACTTCCAAGACTGTTTCCTTCCAAGATCTGCCAAAATGTGCCTTAAATCTTAAAAAAAAAAAAAAAAAAAATCTGTTTGTGACACCAATTGAACAATTTCATGTATTGGAATATTTTATGCATGTTGACATTAATGGTGGTTGAATACAAACTTTGACATGTATTACAGCAGTAATAATCAATGTATCATTTTGTGTTCCTCTGTGTGTTTGGTGTCATATAAACGCATCAAAATCAATCATGACAGTTTAAGGAAAACTACTCACAAAATAATATCTGGAAGAGCATCTGGTGTGTGTAACTTTGGGCTTTTCACCAAAACAACTCAGTTGCCGCCACTTTAACCCAGAACTATAACTGGTTTGGACATCTTAATATGTCTGGACCTGATGCCTTATCTCTGCTGGTTTGCCTTGCTGCTCTCTGCTTTTCTACTTTAGTAAAGTACAGGAGATGGAAACAGTTATATATATATTTCCTCCTGATATTTTAAGCTGATTCAGCCTGATTACTCCTTTGCTCCCATTTTAATCATCAGTAGAGTATATTGACTTAACAAGCCAAGGCAACTATGAGAATGAATCTCACCATATATTAATATGAGAACATTAAAAATCCCCCAAACTAAGACCTGTGACTGAGATGAGGTGTAATTACTAACAAAAAAGACTAAGTAGAATGGAAACCAGTCGAATATTGATTAGCAAGTGATGCAAACTCACATGAACTGGCATGTTGAAATAATCAGACTTAAAGGAATCAGCCATGTCTCCAAAGGCTTGGAGGGTATAGCTCCTGCTGGCCTGTTCGAAGCCAAAAGCGACAGGTGGTTTTCCGCATTCCTGTAAAAGAAAATATAAGGTTAAAAGAAACCGCTTGGAACTGCAGAATATTTGTGGATATCAGACAGGATATTATATTGTTGTTGCCAATTATGAGCTGGCTTCTCTGTCAGGATTTCACTCCCTGGGGGTGGAGGGTCTGCAGCTCACCTGAGCCAGGCACTTGGGGCATCTCCAGTCGCCTTTGGGAACATCGTGGAGGGGAGGGATCAGGCAGAAGATGTGATAACTGTCATCACAGCCGTCACACAGTAGCAGGCGGTCCTCAGCACTCCCACTGCCACATACCAGGCACATGTACTGTTCCACCTGAGTAGACAAAGCAGGGAGATATAGTGAGTGCCTCCTTTGTTCTGAGATTTACAATATTTTCCTGTTATGTGTAACATTGGAACTAAAGTGACGTAAGAATATGACAGTTTTGCCATAAATCCAATGCAAAACAATATACTTACTTTACTCAGGATGGGTTTGTTTATCTTATTTAATGTACTTTCTTCATTATCTGTTGGATCCTTGTGTTCAATGGGCTCCTTTTTCACCTCAGTGACTGCCATTCTCACTGCAAGACATGGATGAAAGATCAGAGGGAGCTTTAAGATCTAATAAAATCTCAAATAATGTTCCTTATTTTATCCCAAAAAATGTCCCTTCTCTTAACAAACCAGGAAGCATTAATTGTCTTTGTTCTTACCTGGCTCATGTTTGGCAGCAAACGTTCCCATCCTCCTCCTGAGATTGGGACGATTCTCACAAACTTCTCCAGGTTCACTTTTAACACAGCCTCTCTGTCAGAGTGTCACGGTGAGAGTCGGAGAAACACAGAAAAAAAAAAAAAAAAAAAGTGAGTGACCCTTGAAATGCAAAATGGCACACTCTGGATTAAAAGCTAGTATGTCGTCTGTCATGTTTGACACGTTTTGCTGTAAATGAGACTCCTCTATACTAAACCTGTGTTGTATGTATGTGAAAACCATATGAACAGGAATATTTACTCACTGCTCCAGATATGAATACACACATTGTATCTCCACTCGTAGAATATTGAAATATTAATGAATCAAACGTGATTCAAGAGAAAATGCCAGCAGACAGAATGACAGACCAGACTTACTTCAGATCTCATTCGTTTTGCTCGACGAGCTATACTGCAGATCTCCTGGGGCTGGACAGACTGCCGTTGCGGCAGGTCATGAGGAGTGTACTCCTTATCTTTAGTGTCATTGGTCAAGGTGGCCTTCTGCAAAGAGAAGGAGGTAAGTGTAAGTAAAGGGACATTGGCCTAAAAGCTAAGCGTAATTTAAAAAAAGTAAAAATCCACAAAGTCTCCAATTTTTCCTGAGTTTAAGCCAAATGAACAAAACAAAAACATTTTCCAGACGAGCGCCTGTGATTAAAATAATACTTTGTGTTAGATGATTTCTACTCATGATGTCTAGTCAGTACCAGAGTATATTATACTGTATATCTTGCAAAGGCACTGTAATGGACCATCAATTCTTCCTATAAACATCCACTCAACTCTGAACAACAACTGATGCTCTTGTGGGAAAAGTAAACACGGGTGATAGGACGTACAGGCAGATTGGCTCCAGTCTGGAACAGGTTATATGGGTAGAGGATCCTCTCATAGTGTGCCCGTAGATGAGAGCCAACAGCCTTGCCTGGAGCAAAGCCCATCTTGACGGATATCCTAGTCCAGCGTCGCTCTCTGCAGACTGCATCGAATCCTCCCTCTTCATTCACCAGCTTTAAAAAAAGAGAGAAAACACGTACGGAATTCAGTCTTTGCATGTATGTGTAGAAAGCAGTTTTATATTCATGTGTACATAAATTCAAAACATATGACTTTACTGTAAATTGCTTAAATAAATCTTTAGATCCCCAATTCCAAAACCAGCCAGAATTTGCAGATACCTTATTCAGCTGGTACAGATCCAAAATCTTTCTTTCCACATGCGGGATTTTCAGAGTACATCCTTGAAGCTCCCAGAATTTTGCTATTTGATCCAGGAAGTTGAGCTTCACTCTGGTCTGAGCCTAAAAAACACGATGAAAGAAAAGTTAGTTAGTTATGTAATAAATATTTAATTATTTAGCATGACTACAGTTGTCGGATACCAGTGATCAGTGTAGAGAAACCTACTGGAATTATCTAACAATTTTCCATTATTCTTTCCTTTCATTCATTTCTGAAAAGAAAATATGCATTAATCAAAGTTAACTGGCTGCACTAATGAGGCAGCTGCTCACAATGGTATAATCAAAAGGCAAACTTGAGATCATTTGAGTGTCTGAAGAACAGGATATAGAGCAAATCTTTTATCAGATAGCATGTTAGAGAGCTTTTGAAAACTGCACTCACAGAATACACATATAGTGTTATCAGTGAGATGTGTTCATTAAAACGCATCAGTTTCAGTTTGTTTTTATGAAGCTGTAAATTATTTGATTTACATTTGTATCATTTGGGGTGGGGGACACGAACAATGCTGCAATAATTGACATATTTAAAAGCCAAAATAAAAATCAATCGAACAGCTGAACAGGATTTTAACTACCAATTTACACTTTGAATTTATGCATCTTAAATATATACACATAATAAATGAACATACCTCCAACTCATTAAGTCTTTGTATCCGTGGTGTGAATTTCAATCTGTCAACATCACATGCAAATGGTGGCTGCCATTCCTAAAAGAGTAAAAACAAACAAACAAACAAACAAACAAACATTTTATCAACCAAAAGGAGACCACATCAATGACAGTCACTCAACAAGGTCCCATTATATAAACTATGGCAAGCTAGTGTTTTCCTTTTAATACACTGAGGAATATAATGTAAATGGGTTTCTTGACAACAAAATTAGATGAGAAAAGACTAACTATGGCTACTTATCACTTCAGTTTTTCATTATTCTATCTCCTGCTCCTCTTTACTGGCATGCCAGAAGTCAAAAGGGAGTTTATATTTAAAACTAATCCTAAATACACACTTGAGCTGCACACCCAAGAGATTGCAGTTCATCTAGAAAACCCACAGACTATTATTAAAAGGCAGACCTACAGGAAGTCATTGTGTGTGGTAACATGCAGAGACACTGAGAGCAACAACTCGGGCCTCGGGCTGGGCAATATGTCTGATCAATACTGGCAATCAGATAATTGTTGATTTTTCTGGGTAACATTAATATATACCACAACATGTCTTGCGTGCACAATAATTATATTTACAATCTCTGCATTCAGCTGCATGGTAATGTTAGGAGTCAAACTAAACACTGAAATTTAAAAATGTTTGTCAGAGCCTTTGAATAAAATTAGTTTATTATCAGTTCACGGAATTGTCGCCAGGATTTAAGACCACTAAAAAAAACAAAACAAACAAAAAACGAACAGATTAAATGAATGCCTGGCTCTATATGAGGGGGTTACCCACACCAACTGTCTTACTGCTAGAATAAACTGACATTTCTGATATTAATGCACACTGTATTAAAAACACCTACTCACACTAGACCACACAACTTCCTGCAAGACTGGTATCGTCAGTAATGGCTCAACAGTCAGGAAAATGATCTGTTTTACGTCACTAAATTTATGCTGCACACTCTTTTTTTGAATCATATTTTGTTCAAATGTGGGCAGAAAAAGAACTTGTGAAATGTGTCCTTGTGTTTATTCTGTGAAGTGTTTATTCTGGTCACCGTCAGATTGATTCTTTCTTTTCTTTGCATACGAGAGCATATATACACTGTTGTAGGCTAAACAATGGCTGTCAGTATGATCAAAACACGTAAAGCTGAAATACTCCAGCTCTTTCTCCAAAGATTCCAAAAATCCCTGAACAGACAAACATGCTTATCCTTGAGATAAGTCTCAGGTTTCACATTTGTCCTTCATACAGTTTGCAACAGGCGTTCTCAGACAAACTAACATCTAGTATCTTGACAGTTTACGTGCTGTTTTGATGTGTTAAAAATGTGCTAAAATAAATCCATAAACTGAAAGTATGTATATTTGTTCTCGCACAACACCGAGCAGACGGTTACTTTTACTTTAATGGCTCAGAGACTGGGCTCAACACTGGTATTTTTAATGTGAACTGGTTATTCTGAAAGCCTGAACACAATCACACAAATGAGCTGGATGAGCTACTGTTCAAACACATCAAAAACCACCTACATTTACATCCTGAGGGAATGAGGATTTGACATATTTGCACAGAATATGCATCTGATTTTTTACATGTTTAAGCATTTTTATTTAAGTAACTTGTAGAAATACTATAACCAGTTATTACATAACAAAATGGACCCATCTTAGTTTTGCTTTAAAAATCACAAAGTTGACATCATGGAGCCAAACTCCCATTGACACTAGACTGTAATTAAAAGGGAATGTGCTAAATTAGCATGCAAGATATGCTAACAGTTCATGTGACCTGACTTAGCTGGGCCTGGAAATTCAGCTCCAGCTCACTTCAAATCACCACAATATTTCATTAAAAGGGTACAGAAACACATCCTTCATTTTTGAAAAAGGTCATTATTCTCTTCATAAATGATCGCCCACTGAGTAAGTGGCACACTACTGCATGTAAAGCTGCAGTGGGATTAGTGCTCTGTGTTCAGATTTAATACACCAAAGTCTGGACAGGTTTTTTTTTCGTCACTAGGATAGAAATGACGTTCAGAAAAGGGACAACTATAACAGCAACAACACTGCTGTATTATCATCTGTAGACAAAGCTGGATCAGACCAATAAATGTCCTGGCACAAAAAGAGTTGTGAGGCATATGGAGCTGCACTGGGTTTACGGACCATCCTTCAAACACAAGTTAAACCACATTAACCACACCAGTTAAGATTACAAGTGCAGCTTTAGTCAAAGCATGACTAGCCTTCCAACAAGTACAAAATGACAAGCTGTGAGAAGTTATGTCACTGAACATCAATTGCATTCGTGCTGCTTACATCTACATTCAAAATGTGACCTGTGTAAAACCTCGGAGGAAATACTGACCACATGCTGTGCACCCAGAAATCACTGATTAAAAACAGACTGAAGCAATCTTTTCATCCTTTCTTAGAAAAACTCTCTTTTTTAACAGTGGAGAGAAAAAGAAAAACAAACACAAAAAAAAGAGACATCTCAGGCCAGATCCTATCTAAAAAGCACAGGATGTTACATGTACATGGTGTGTAGCCATGAAAGCCTCCGAGATGTACGACGCTGTCCTCTTTGAACAAACATGAAAATGGTTTGTGCCTTTGTAGAAATTCAGATTCACACTGCTGAGGGATTCAAGATTGTTTTCTGGGTTTGTTTGGTCTGCACGCCAGCCAACAGCCTAAATTTTGGTCTGAATGTTCAGACGAAACTGCTGGTGCATGACACAGGACTGCAGATACTGTTGCTTACTAAAAGTAGGGCAAATGGTGGAAAGTTGTTCTTTTTGTACATGTATTCATTTTATACACCAATATAAACTCAAGGAGCGGGCGTTGTTTTTCAACTTTTTCAACCTGCTGCTTCTTACCATATGGTATGTAGTTTAAATGACCTAGCATTTTAAAACCTGTCCTGGTGGCTCGAAAGATGTCAGTAAATACAAACAAACAGATGTTCACATTAGAGTGTAGTCGGCTACAATTTTGTCTCTTTATGTATTCCTAAATGATAAGATCAACAACAGAAAAAATATCTTTGAAGACATGCAGTGACACAGTAAATGGGATGGCCAACAGTTCCTTAGACAATCCCATGTCAGAATAAATTTAGATAATGAGCATCCAATATTTGCTCAAACATTTTGCCACTACCTTCTTTTGTTTAAATGAGCAATGCATTTTTTCCCCCCAGACAAGTAAACACTAAAGCAGTCTCCAACCCACCCTTTTCTCTTAACAATTCACCTCCTGACTGTCCTGTTTGACTGTGCAAAATGGGCTTTTACAGCTTCCCAATTTTTTACTAAAAATCAGCCCTACGTTATCAGATGGCATACAGACCCAATAAAACTAATTACATCCTGGACATTAATGCTTTAACACTGACAGGGAGATAACAGCAGAAATTTACATGAGTTATTTAAGCAGAATTTGCCCTTTATCTAATTTACGTGGAAGCCTGGACACACCCTTTGAATAAGATAGCTGCCCTCTCCCAACACAACGTATCACAAATAAAGTCAATGTAAGATTAGTTATTTTTTGTTCATTGGAGATATCTACAATTATTTCATGTTCTTTGTGTACTGAGGAAGACTTAATATTTGGCTACTGTGACGTTAGGGAGGTGTGAATTAAAAAGGTACAATAATCATCCAATTGGAAGAAAGAAAAAATATCATAAAGACAGCCAATCATCCGAGAGTTTCTCCAGAACAGCATGATTGTGTTTTTCTTCTGTAAATCCAAAAATACATAGCTAACTATCTGAAGCTGGCAAGAACCGGGGAATGATATAATTTAAGCGAGATTCACGAGATAAAAACTGTTGAAAAGAGAAACTGACTGTCCATTATTAGCGCCGTGTTAGAACGATCCGTCTCTCCATAAACAGTTGGTCACCGAGCACGTACGTAACGTTAGCCGACGTTAATGCTGCAGCTTTAAACGGGCCTGATTAACGTTGGCTACGTTACCTCACTCTAGCTAAATAAATACACTCAAAGAAAGTCAGTCTTTACATTTAATTAACTGTTTAAACAGCAGCGGTCAAGACGGCTAGCGCTAGTTTAAATCTTGGTAAGATCATTTCCGTGCCTCCGACTCCAGGAAGCGTTTCATTCTGCGCTAACGTAAACAATTTACATTATATATTTGCATTACATGCAAACTTTAGCATTTGAATTGTGCTCTTAAAATCATGCTCTTTCAACTGGCTGTTAGGATGAATATATGTTTTTTCTGTTTGGACGTTAAAACTTCGTCAAATTTCTTCCTTTAATGGCACGTCCGAGTGCTTCGCTACACAACACCAAGCTCAGGCTAACTGACAATCCGCCATGTTGAAACCTGTCTAAAAAAAACACAACTTTGCCTGCTAGTTGACGCTAAATTATCACCAGCAGCCGAGGCCGGCACACCGCGCTAAAAACCGAGAAATAACTGACAAAAATATGAAATACTCACCGGTGGCGGGCGGACCTTACAGATGCCAGTTTTCTCTGCAATGGGTCGTATTTTGTTGATGTACGCAAAAGGGTCGGCAAATTCCTCCCAGCTGGGCTCAAAAACAGGGCACTCCGGGGGAGGAATGAACTCATTCAGCTGAGGTTGAGTCATCGTTGCATCCTCGTTATGACTGTGAAATGTTTTTTAAAGGGTTTCCTCACGCCGAATATGCTCGCTTTGAGTGTCTGTCGTTTCAGTTCATATCCACTCTCCACTCATTCAACTCAAAGACGAATTATCTAGTTGGAGGGTGACAGCAACAGAAACCGTGTACCTCCGCTTCGAAAAGTAGACACCCACAAAATTATTTAGGCTACTATTTGTTACGCGGAGTTTTGCGGCTACATCTCACGTAAAAAAACACACTTTTTATGTATTATTTGTACGCGCTAATCCTGATTATATGTATAGATAATATTTTTACCACACCGACACAGCTCCAATGGTGCCTGCTCATATCTTTTTGTAGGAGTTAGAGTAGAGTAAACGCCTTCAACATCATTTGCCTACTTTCTTGTCGTACAAAGTAAACTACAGTAGTTTGCTCTCACGTCGTTAACACTTTGTAACCACAATATTTTTTTTTTTAGTTAAGGATTATTGGTTCCGTGGTTTCCTCACAGATGATTGCTCGCCTGTTGTGGGTGTTTGATTCGTTCACCCTCTAGCGCGGCGCTGTACTGAGCTCGATCGGTTGACAAATAAAGAGATGAGTTGGATTGGCTCTTCCTTACTCCGCCCGGCTGTGCAGAAAGAATAGCCGTAACGGACGGCACGTTAGGTTTTGTAATCGAACTCACCCACCAGATCTTTGCGCGCAGGCCGGCTCTTCGTTTTTAAATGGTCTAGAGGAGCTCGTTGATTGGCTGTTGAAGGCAGACACTGTAGTCATATGTTGATAGTTCAGCTGTTTGTTTTAATAACAAACATTTAAACTGAGTCATTTATTCTATACCGACTCCTGGCCTCCCCTAGGATACAGTGCAGCCTTTATTATATAGAAAAAAATGCTATCTTTTTAAAAACGTGCCACCGTTTTAATTCAGAATCAGGTTTATAGCCAAGTAGGTTTGCACATACAAAGGGATTTGCCTTGGTGTCGTGGTGCATGAGTCAAAAACATACACAAAATGAAGTAATCCTAAATAATATAAAAAGAAAGACAATTACAGTATGTAAAATATATTCTAAGTGAGAAGAGCTGCTACAGGTTTAAATTTTAAATTGAAGAGAATGAAATGAAATGTAGAGAATATTGACCAGGAATGTGCAAATGTTCAATCATTTATTTATATATTTAGCAAAAAAACAGACAGACCATACTATCATATTGTAGGGGAACCATTTTGGCTTGAAAATGCTTTTATTAGGCTATGATTGCACCCAAAATATGCCGGATTTTATAGCTTATATTACTTTTGTTTCACATCTTTGTTCACACATTTATTTCTGTTGTACACTATCTTGACAGTTTTCTTTATTGGCTGAGGTCTATTAAAGTTGTCTTATCTATTGAGGTTATCTATCAAACCTGTTGATATCATTTTGTCTAATAACATTGTCTTATCGATATTGTCAAGTCTTACATAATCCCTAACTACATTTTTTTAAACAACAGTTGTATCATAAACTAGTAAGATTGTGACACTGATTTAATCCCATACAGAGGTTAAATATATCCTATTATTTAGCACCTGCTTAACTGAGAGTAGGACCTTTTATTCTGACTGACAATCTGTATCCTGAACAGACTGTGAATCCCTTTGAGGCAAATTTGTGATTTTGGGTTACATAAATAAAAACTGACTTGACTGAGGGTTAACATTTTTGGCACAATCACATAGATTTAATCTGTAATCTGCTGCAAAAAGCACGGCCCACTTTAACTGCACTCATTTTGTTTCAGTGTGTTGGCGAGACTGATTTGAATGTAACGGTTTTCTGTTTCATTTGAGCTTCCTGTTAGTGGATTTTGGTCAGTAGACTCTAATGGGTACAAATGACAGGTGTCTTTCACAGTTAGGAGAAAAATCATCTGCACATATTTCAGTGACATGTGACTGTCTCTCTGTTTATGCTACCATATACAGCTGTGATCTGTTCATGTAAAATGATGCACATTTGTACAACTGTTGTAATTCCACATTTTCTAATATTCTGAACATAATACTCTTCATCCATAATAGTTTTTATTCTTGAAAAATCTCACTTTCAAAGGGAAGCACAGAGTCCCACCAGCAGCAACACTCACGGTGTATTCAGCTGACAAGCACCTCTGCTGCTGACTATGGTGGTGCTCAGCTTACTGGGTGGGGGGCAAAGCCTTTGACTGACAGGTGCACACCACAGACATAACAACAATGACCACATCATGTAGCAAACTGGCAGCAATGACATAATAAATGTCTGTCAAATTACGAATATCACGACATCTAGTGGTGAACAGAAGACCTGCACCTTAAAATAATGAATGCGTGGAGGTTTTAAAGGGTTGGTCCACCCAAATATTACAAACCCAACCACAACATTTTCTCACTTGCATGGATTACCTAGCAGACATGCACTGCACACAGCCAGAGATTTAAGACCACCACAGGCTCTGACAACCATCAGTGCATGTACATTTTCTGGAGCGTTAAGTCACTGACTCATTTTGAATGATTTGCAATTGTGTACTTGGGAGAGTTGTGAGACTATGCATCACAATTTAATAACTGAAAATGTTTAACAAATTAGTTTAGTTACATCCTTTGAATAACTTTTTTTTTTAGCCCTTTCAGCAAAAAGAAATGTAGCAAGCAGAATGTCAGGCTGTGATACTCATTGTAAATTACAACATGTAATACACTTCCTTTATTTTTAGGGCACACCTACACAGATGGGGTGTTCTAAGAGCTTCAACAAATTGTCTTCAAGTAATCAATTTACTTCAAAAATATTGAAAAATGCCCATTACAAGTTCCTAGAGCCCCACGTGTCATCTTTTAATCGCTTGTTTTGTTAAACCAACCGCCCAAAATCCAAAAGTCTTCAATTTACAGTGAAATGAGACAAAGAAAAGCTGCAAACCCTCATTATTTGAGGAGCTGGAACTAATGAAAGTCTGGTATTCTTGCTTGATAATTGTTATCAAAATTGTTGATCAGTAAATTAATCTAATGAATGTTTCAGCACTCAACTATTTCATAAATTATTTAGCACTAACTTCACACACACAATATAGACATTTTCGTCTCATTAATTTGAGAGGGGCTGATGAATTTTGTGGGTTAGTAAACACTGAGACAAAGAAACTTACATCATATTACCCAGGAAACAGCTGCAGGGTGACATTGAACATCAGCTTCCCAAAAACATTTTTATTAGAACAGAATGATCATACTGTTGTCAGTGTGATGAAGACGAAAGGTAGTGGCATAGTCCTGTTATCATCACCAATGTACACATAACACCCAGATATGTGTGTACAGTATGTATCGAATGTGTGTGTGTGTGATTGGTTATGTTGGGTCAACTCTGGGGATAAATCCATGAAAAGCCTGCCAACACATTTTTTTTTTTAAAGTTCTGCTGGGCTTCATTATGCATTTACACTATGCATGATTCACCCTTTCCAAAGCGACATAGAAACTTTTCTTGTCATCCAAACAGTGCCAACCGATGGGTCCGATCTCACAATCTGCACAGATGAGATACTTGATTCTCCCCACATCCTTAGTGAAGCCCACATTCTCAAAAGTGTACATGTCGTCCACTAACCAGTGGGCAGTCAGAGTGTCCCCATCCGCTGAGCCCTCTGTGGTGCTGAGGCTGCTCTTTTTCCGCATGGACGGCAGGACCAGCTGATGGGAGAAAACAACAGAAAAAGTACATCTCAGAATCAGTAGTGCATAATGGTTTTGGATTCAGGATGTACCTGGAAGGGTTGCAATGAATCCAAGTCTAAATGGGATGTTGTTCTTTGCATACAGTTAAAACTAGCTGGAACAAAAATTCTGACCACATCACTGCGGTCCTCAGAAAACTCCAATGGCTGCCAGTTGTTTTAAGAATACAAGCTAAGATCCTTCTCCTGGTTTATTAGGCTCTTAATGGCCTTGCACCACTATACATATCAGACATGTTCCTAGCTTATAAACACGGCAGATCCCTCAGGCCACAAGCTTAACAGACATATACCTTTTTTTTTTTTTTTACCATTTTGTGACTGTTTTATGTGTGTGTGATGATTGCTTTGTGCGAATTGTTTTTTATTGTGATGTATATAAGCAATTTCTTCTGAGGACTCTCATGGAAAAAGATATTGATCTTAATGAGACTTCCTGAATAACTACCTGAATAAATATAGTAAATGGACTGCACTTATATAGCGCCTTTCTACCTTAACGGACAGATTGCTTTACAATTTTAGCCTCTCATACACCCACTCACACACACGTTCACACACCATTGACAGCGGAACTGCCTTACAAGGCGTTGGCCTGACCATCGCAAGCAACTTGGGTTTTTTTTTCCAAAGGCAGTGAGGTTGCATTTAGCATTCATGCGCTCAAATCATCATTTCACATCAGTTCAATTCAATTTCATTTATATAGCGCTAAATCATAACAAAAGATATCTCAGGACATTTTTCACATGGAGCAGGTCAAGACTGTACTCTCTCCTAATTTACAGGGACCCAACGTTTTAAAACCCCCCATGAGCAGCACTTGGCAACAGCGGCAAGGAAAAACTCCCCTTTAACAGGAAGAAACCTCGAGCAGAACTGGGCTCTAGGTGGGCAGCCATCTGCCTCGACCGGTTGGGTTGAGAGACAAAGAAGAAAGGAGGGGGGGAGAGGGGGGGAGAGAGAGACACAGAGAAGCATAACAACAATAACAATAAAATATTTGGTTTAGCATTCTCCTACAGTATATTTACTGGTGCCTTAGCACTGTTGTTCTTGTATATATACTGAAGATGTATGTGTACGCACATGTATGATTGTCTGTGTATTTGTATAGGAGTATGTGCGTGTGTATATGTTAAGCCCATTGAACTCCTTTTGTGTGAAATGGTGCTGTACAAACACCATGACTGACAGATTGATATGACCTGTGGACAACACATTCACGCACTGATATGAGCCCAGTACCTAATGTCAGCCATCTTTACCTCTTTCTCTGCAAACACAGCCATCCCCGGACAGAGCACCTTGGACCCACAGCGTTGACACACAACAGACTTGCTGTTCTTGCCATCCTCAGAGAGCAGGTCGGACCGGTCCAAGCTGTCTTTGGAATGTTGATCGTTGTCCATCTCGAGCCCTGACAAAAATGCACAAAAAAGGTCTGTTCACGGTATCGCTCAGCAGCCCAACCAGACGAAACCAAGGGACAGTAACTGACCATAAGGGCCAAACAGATTCTGATGAATTATTGAGCTGTGTTGTCACAAAGAAATACAGACAGAGGCACAGTGGACCGTTGTAGTGCAGAAGCCCAGAAACTCACTGATAATTTGACAAATATAAATATTTATATTTAGCAGCTCATTCTCCTGTTTTTTTCACAACTTACACTTACGAAAAAGTGTGACATCGTAGCAAAAGCCTTAACACGGTTTAATCCCACTTTCAGATTTCTGAAACCTTTATTTTACTTATGAAAACAGAAAAAAAGGGCAATTTCACTGCTTTTGCCCCCGTTCAGACCACATTAGACCAGGTCCTGATCAAAACCCACTATATTTAGACTTGTCAAATCTGGACTAGATTACCAAGGAGACTCCAGACACTCATTAAAACACAGGGCGATTTCACCGATATGTCTCCATCCAGATCACATTAGACAGAAGAAGAAGATGTAGAAGTACTTTATTGATCCCCTGGGGAAACTGATTCTCTGCATTTGACCCATCCTATACACACAGTAGGAGCATGTCCATGTCCAGATCAAAACCACTTACTTAGACCTGTCAAATCTGGACTAGATCATTATTATTATTAAGATTTGACGAGTCTATAGTAGTTTTTCATCTGGACCGGATCCTAATGTGGTCTGGCTGGACAAATATCAGTGAAATCGCCCTGTTTTCATAAGCAAAATAAAGGTTGCACGAATCTGAAAGTGGGTTTAAACTGCGTTATGGCTTTTTGCTAAGATGTCTAACATTTTTTCACAAGTGTAAATGGTGCAAAAACGGAGAATCAGCCATTAAATATCATGATTTATGTTGCCCTTAACTTTTCCCTTAATCAACCCTGAATCGGAAGCTGACTTCAGCATCATTCATGTTATATTAAGCCCGTTTTTACGCCGAATCACACTCTGACATATTTATACTAAAAGCTAAACAGAACAAACGCATAGTTATAAAAGCTAGCGTTATAGTTTCTACTGTCACAGTAATTGTAGCTACAGCTAACGCCTATGCTAACACTGATGCTAACACTAAATTCAACCGACTATGACGAAACAAAACACTACAAAAAACACCGTCAACACTTGTTACACATGTTTGAGTAAAATAAAACAAGACCTACCTAAATGTTGGGGGTGAAAACAAGGTCGAATACAATTAATTCCTAACAGACAGGTTAGCTAAAGCTAGGCTAGCATACTAGCTGGTCTTGAAGTTTACCACCCACTAAATGCTCTCGGTCAGAAACACACGGCGATGATTTGGTTCCTCATTAAACAGGATCAATAGTAATTATTGGATAAAAAGACACTGCATCATTTTTTCTGCTAATTCTATCTATTGATTAGAGGTTAGAAATGCACTGTAGTGCATTATTCGTCTCTAAAATCGTTTAATCTATGCTATTTGAAATAACAACAGTTATGAGTTTTTTGTAATTAAAGTTTTTTTTATTAACTTTTTAAATATATACAAAACATAATGAAACACTAAACCACTTATTACAGTAAATCAATGAAAAATAAGAAAATAAACAGAACAAAACGAAGGAAACAAAACAAAATAAATCTGGGCAAACAGAATTAACTACAAGTACAGTTAGAAAAAACAGTAAACTGTGGAGACAAATAAAAAATAAAAATAAGGGGGCACTATGTATCAATAAATGAAGTAGCACATTTTCCTTAAAGAAAAAACAACAGAAAAACAAATTGTGGGAATATTTACTTCCTGTCAGGTTTCTTCCTTTACATACATCAGAAAATTAGACCAAACTTAAAACTTCCCTTGGTAATTATTAGTCCTTGTAATAAGAGATCCAAAAGAGGCAATGTCTGTCATCAATTTTAACCATTCAGCAAGTTCTGGTTTTGTCTGTCTCTTTCAATGGCGGAGAACAATCCTTGAAGTGGCAATAAAACCTGCCAGTGCAAGTCCAAATGTTTGTGTGGATAAACCTGATGGTAGGAGAGACCGGTCTCCTAATAAGCACAGCTGCCCAGGGAGATTCTGGCAGTGGCCTACGCAACCGCAATACATTTAATTACTTGTTTCCAAAAAGAAGAAACAAAAGAACATTTCAATGGAGAAAACTACCTGTTTCATTTTTACACTTCCAGCAATAATTGTCATCTATGAGTCCCATTTTTTTAAAAGTTTAACTGCTGTATAATAATACCTGTGGATGGTTTTGTGGTGTGTAAATCTGCCCACAGTGTCTCTAACTGACCCTCCAACATCTGCCACCATATTTCTCCATTTGTCTGCTTATATGTTTGATTTCAGATCTCTTTCCCATATTTACCTTAAATTTTCACATTTACTTTACAGAGTGACTGATGCTGATTTTGCACTCCTAGGAAAATTAAAATAGGAAAATAGTTTGTTCTCCTTTTCACTTATTATAATAGTCATGAGTTTTATGATAAATTGTGAATTTTGACAATACCAAAGTTGTCACTTCACGATTTTTAAGGGTGGATTGTGAGGATAAAATTGGTTAAAGCTGTGGTGGCAGAAACTCTTACTTGAAAAAAAATTATTATAAAATAGTCAATTATAAATAAAGTCATACATGGAACATTGAAAGTACAGAAGTATTATCAGTAAAATATACTGTAACAGAGGTGTAATACTCAATATGGAGAATTGTTATATTATGGTATTATCATTACTGATGCATAACTGTGACTGTGTGTTAATTAGCCTGAATATAACTGTAGGTGGTCATGATGAAGCTAATGTTAACTACTACTATTCACATAAATGATTGTTTATAAACTCATCATACGTTTTGTATGTAAAACCTTAATCTGCAAAATTACTGGTGAATATAGCTAAAAAATATACTGAAAAAATAAATCAAAAGGACAATATTTCCCTCTGAAATGTAATGTGGAGTAATAAAAAAATAGTATAAAGTAGAATAAAATAAGTACAGTACTTCAGTACATGTACTTTACTTTCCACCACGGTTTAGTATCCACTTGATGAATTAGTAGGATAGTACTTGACATAAATGGACAGTGTGACCTCAAATGCAGCATAAAGGGACATTGTAAAACAAAATGAACACAGTAAAGGTTCATTATGGTAGCATCACTGTAGAAGTAAGCACACTGAGCAAATGTTAGGTTTCCTGGTTGTTGATTGGATTTGATTGGATACAGCAGACCAAGAGTTTGGGAGACGAGTTTGAAAATTAGTTAGTCTCAATGCACGATCCAAACAGAAAAAAAAAAACAGGAAATAATTAGAAAAACTGGGTGTGGAGTAAGCATAGGTCATCATGAGTCTGTTTCACTTGATATTTTGCACAATTCAATATTGTATATCGACCCTAATATTCTTAGGACTTAGGAATGAAAACATCAGCACGCTTGTCCGTCCCTGTGTTCATTTTGATGCAAATCTAGATTGAGATGTGGATAAAAGTGTCCAAAAATGTCCTGTTATTAAAATTGAAAAGTGTTAAATGATTGTGAAGTCAGAAGGAGGCATGTCATCTCACGCATCTTACATCTTTCATCTAAGTGATCTCAAATTATGTGATTGTGTGATTTATATTCATAAAGTATGTGTCGGTTTATTTCAACAAAAGTACTCAGGAAGTATTTTCTGATGATGGACATTATTACAGCTGTGAACACATATCTCTTCTACTGTTCCCATTCTCAGTGCAAGATGAGGGTTTATATGCTGAAAACATGGTTACTGTTAATCACAATTCATTTTAAATATTTTGAAAAGTAAATTCAGGGTCACTGTCAGGGTCTTGTGTGTAGTGTATATCACTCTCACCAGCTGCTTGTATTAACCCAACTTTCAAATACTCCTCATAGACACACAAGCAACGGGACGCCATGTTTGTACATGTGGAAAAAAATTTATTACAATAATTTTCCAAGATTACCATTAATAAATATTTATGTTTACATTTCAGTGAAATGTATGATTTATCACTTTCTACACAGGACATTACACAAAGTCAAGAATACACATCGTTTTAGTCTTTGTAATAAAGCTCGAATAAGTTGATCTAGAAAAAGGAGTCTTAAACAGCAGTTGATACAACCTATCAATGGAGTTGTAAGTTCAATAATGATTCGATTGTATATATGGCAAGGAAAACAACAAAAGTCAACATCTGGAAATCCTTGAAGCTCCCTTGACTGTTAAGATAGGCCCTTTTATTTAAAAACATTTCCGTTGGCCTAAGGCACAGGAATACTAAAAGTTTATATCAATCATACGTAACACATTTTAAATCCCGTTACGGTGATTTAAAGTTTTGAATTTAATAGTATACACTAAGGTGCATTTGATATTTACACCTCTGATTGCATCTGAAATCTAGCACAAACGAAATATCTCTAGCTGACAAAAACACAATTTGACCTACCTAGATCTGTACATTGTGCGTAGCCCAGGAACTATAACTGTAGAAATGGATCGAAGATGCACTGTCTGACTGAAAAATGACGGCAGGTGAGTTCTTTTCATGTCAACACGTTAAGCATCTTAGTCTAACCTGAACTGAGCTCTTTTATTTTTACACAGCTGCTACAAACCTTTACAGCTTTTCTGTGCTGTTAAATAATAAAGAAAATCATGTGTTTGGGTCTTTTGTCAAATAAAATAATGCATCAAATGCAAAAGAACTTCTACGAATTGATAAAACTGAGAAATTCAGTTTAAATATCCAATCCATTAATTCATTTTAATTCAAATGCCACACAGGTAAACATCTGATTAAAATCACTCAGTAGAGTTTAAACTACATGTTCCTTTCATGCCTATTTTACTTTAAGTGGGATTTTAGGGTACTGCCTGGGCTTTCAGAGTATAGCTCATGTTTTATTGCAGAGTGGGTGGGTTTGTGGTAGTTCCCCATATTTTAACGGACTGCACGGAAAAAAAAAACACAACAAAACAAATCATCTGGTCCATCCATACACATTACATGTGTATACTTTCATCCTCCTCATACAAGTGTAGGCCCTCGAGTACCTAAACAGTCCTGGACTGGCCTACACCATCCCATTGGTCAGTACATTCATCCTCTAACCTACATGGACACTGGGCGGGAGAAAAGGAATAGTTTACAGTATGTGCCCTCTGCTACAGCACAAATAATACTCTGTACCCTTTGTGCAATGGTAACAGACTATGGAGATGTTGGGGTACTAGCATCTAAGAAGTGACCATCAGTTACAGGGATGCATGATTTTGGTTTAAATCCCAGTTTTATCTTACTTGACTTCAAGCTTCATAATTATTGAAGAAGTAGTGCCTGTTGAAAATTCCCTCCACACTTCATTGGCTAGTTAATGCTACTTTATTGGAGCAAAAAAGAGCCAAAGCAGAAAGACCACCAAAACCCTAACAGCATGTTAGCAAATCAGAAGTACAGAAGGAGCAATAAGTGACTATATTGACTTCCAGCAGCATTTTACGTGTATGTATGTGTGTGTGTGTGTGTGTGTATGTGTATGTGTGTGTATGTGTGTGTGTGTATGTGTGGGGCTATAAAGAAAAGTATGTGTAAATCACAGTCAGGCCTCTCAGAGTAGAGAGTCATCTGTGCATCCTCCCTCGAGGCCGTAGCGAAACTCTTGCAGATTGGAAACGCCGTAGAAATGGATGAATGCCGCTGCCACGACCAGAACATGAAAAATCTGATGAGAGTGGAACTAGAAGGAGTAAAAGAAACATGTGTATAAGTAACATGAATAATCCTTTGCCTGTGTTTGATCAAACAAAAGTAAATGACTACATGACTATGAAGTTCTGATATATAAAAACTAAATACTTACCCAGATGTCACACTTGCCAGGGAAATAGCGCTCAGGGATCCTGGCTGCGTACAGCCCAGCGCCAGTGATATACATGGCACCCATCAGATAGAACCAACCCATCTGGCCGACTGTGGTGGCCTTAACAAAGCCCTCCTCGATGGTGAAGTGCATGGTGGGAACAATGCCGCTTAGTCCCAGACCCATAAACACACCTACAAGAAGAATGGACTTGGTGTCATTTTGAAAAAGTCAAAATCTACATTTCTGTGTATTACAATAAAAGTATAAAGTAATTTTAGATGAAAAACAGTGACATATGTGTGATTAAACTACATTAATAACCAAAAGCTAACATTAGAGTATAAAATTAGAGGGGAAAGACTGTATCACAGCGCATACAGTATTATCCTGAACTGGTAAGCACCTGCTCTTGTAGGTCTGTGACGAGGTGTGGAGAACCGGTCCCACTGGGCCACTATGATGGCGGCAATGCCGAGAACACATACAATGGTGAGGTAGATAAGTCGCGGCTGAGGGGAACAATAGAATGAGTAGTACAGCCAGGGCACGAAGGAGCCCATGATCAGGAGGGCGATGCCCGAGTAGTCAAGCCTGAGGAAAGAAGGCGATACAAAGACAACAGCTTAACACAAAAAAGCTGCAACTCTGTCATGTTTTACAAAACACGGGTACATTTACACATGTAAACCGACAGCTGGTAATATCTTTAGTCTATCCCAAGTTTGTACTCTCTGTTCTTGTGGACACAATAACATACAGTCAACTTTTTGTGCAATAAATGAGGCAAAGTTAGCTTGATGCTACTACAGTCTGTTGGCTGTAGAGGTCAGAGCAGGAGCAGCAGACTGTATCTGAGACTCAGCAGGCTTTAATGTTTATAACTAAAACTGTTACTTTGATCACCCTGAGCTTCTTTATTTAATATGGTAGATATGGTTTCCTCAGATCAGCCACTCCTCCTCTGACTCATTGTAGATTTGTTAAGATTTGGGGCCCTTTTACTGACAATATCAGAAAGCAACTCAGTTGCATGTTGATTTGTGTGCCCCTCTGAGTGTACAGTTTATTTGACCTGCTTAAGTTACCTTTTCTTTATCATTCTTATTAGACATCCACGAACTGCGTCAGTGTACAGACAATTTCAGCATTTATGAGCATTTACATTATGGCAGCTATATGGACACTGGAGATGCAGCATAGACAAATATCCGCTACTCTGGCAACTTTTCTGCCTTTTTCCTGTTTTAACGTTGTTTCCTGGTTGTGTGTGGGTTTTTTTTGTACATACTTATTCAAAAAGTTTATCTTTTGTGTCTTGATTATAGAGTTTCTTTCCATGTTGGAGCCAGAAACATTTTCTAAAGAAATGAGGAAGAAGTCACATAACCTGTACGGGTGAGAAACTTTAACAGATTGTTGCCAAGAGGGTAAAGAGAGAAAGCACCTTATTTGGCAGCAACAATAAATTCTTAAAAGAACTCAAATTGATTATGACAGATCACTGTAGCATCATCTAAGTTTTGGCTGGACTTATGGACCATTTTGTCCTGACCGATGATTATGTATTTTGTGTAATACATAATTTAAAAACCTGCCTGGAGAGCTGTTACTTAAAATAGGCATAGACTTTGACAGTTACAAATGATTTCTTTAAGAAATGCTAGGAAAGTAGGAGAGAAACAGTGTCTGACAGTATGAGGCCTTACTTGGAGAAGGTGCGGGACACTTTCTCAGAGTGGCAGTAGACGGTATGAAAAAGCCAGGAGAAGCTGAGGCACAGCACAGCTCCCAGGAAGAACATCCCAAACACCACTTTCTCTTGCAGCGGGGCCATGAAGTACATGTTGGGCCGCAACATGGTTAACGTGCCCAGACAAATGAATAAGATCAGCCCTGAGGAAGACAAAACTGTTTCACCAGGTTCTCTCTGACTCCTGCATGAAACAGACCACTTACATAATAGCCAACGAGAGAAATGAATTAAAATGACGCTGTTACATAGTTTACAAAGTATATATATATATATATATATACACACACACAACATGTAAACAAAACTAGCATCTTCTGCTAACAATGTTAGCTAATGTTTAACAATAATTATTCTCACCTAACAGGTGAGTCCAAATGTTTCCTGTCTCAGTGTGAATTCTGAAGATGCTTCCAAAGCAGGCCCGGAAAGAGGGCATAGGGGGACGATGTCCATGCAGGAGGTAATCGTTGTCCTTCAGCCACTCTGGCAGCACATGGAAAGGGATGACCCTCCAGCGCCCCTCCCACACCTGAAAAAAAGAAGTAGCTCTTAATCACAGACGGCCAAATTCACAATTACTGTGACTTTACATACAGTTTAAATATATGTAGGTTAAATGCTGATAATCTTTATAGAGATTTAAATATACAGTGAAGTATTTTGTGTTATGGGTAGTTGTACAAGTTTCCAAATACTTTAATATTTCTTCTCACAGTGCTCTAAAAATGTTCACTAACAGTCAAAGGTCTGAAACTCTGTGTCAGTGTTTTTGGTTAAAGTTCAAGCAGCAAAGTAAACGCCACCCACAAAATAATTAATAATATGAAAAAAATATTTAACAATTAAAGCTAGCACCGTCTCTGTCTTTAACTTACAGTGTAAGGTTCGTCTAAATGTTTATTTGTAAGCGGACGATTGTCTCCCATGGTGACACGTGTATGGAGATCCATTTGAGTGCAGTACCAGAGATACCAACCAGGTCAGCAGTCTATTACTTAAAACAGCATGATCAATGGTGTCAAAGGCAGCAGATAAGTCAAGTAAAAGTAAAATAGAATATTCACATTTATCTGCAGGCATAAAAATGTCTTTAGTTACTTTAAGCAATGAAGTTTCAGTGCTACGTTTCCAACAGAAGCCAGATTGAAATTTATCAAAGATATTGTGAACCACAACCAGTTAGAGAAGCTGGTGAGTGACAATTTTTTCAAGAATTTTAGAAATGAAGGGAAGTTTGGGCCTTGGGCCTGTAGTTAACTAAATTGGTGGTATGTAGGGAGGTATGAAGACACTGGCTGCCTTGAAATAGTCAGGTATGCAGCCAGAAGAGAGATATTGATTGACAACAGAGAGAAGTCAGGGGGCAGTGACCGGCAGGACCTCTTTAAGAAGAAATTTGGTTGGAATTATATCAGTAGGGCAGGACGATGGATGCATATCAGAAACTATATCCAAGAGATCTTGCATGAAGATAGGGTTGAACTCAGACAACAGGACAGGGCAGGTGACTCCATCAGAGTGATAAACTCCAAGGCTGAAATTTGATCTGAGACCATTGATCTTGTCAACAAAGAAATTTAGAAACTCAGAGGAGGAGGCAGGAAATCCAGAATAAGCAGGATTCAGAAATTGGTTAATAGTATTAAACAAAAACCTGGGGCTATGTTTGTTATTGTTGATCAGGCCAGAGAAATATGCTCTCACATCTTTAAATAATTGATTGAGCATGGTTAATAGCTCCTTCATGTGAAGGTTGTGAACATGGGCGTTTGATTTTTTTCCATCTATGCTCAGACTTTCTATCTTATTTGGAGCAACGGTATCAAGAGCTAAGGAGCACATTAAACCAATTAACGGAGTCATTAATATTAGAAAACTTAGGAATGCCTCACTCATATTACACTTCTGTCTCAGGTTAATCCCTGGTTGTTGCTGTTCACCCAGATCTGCAACTGTATGTCCTTTAACCTCGCTGCTAAACCACAGAATTGTACTAGATACACCTGTGAGCTGAACAGGGTGTTCGAGTTTCAGCTCATTTAATGTGGCTGCTGCAATATTTATGCAGGTTCAACATGAGGGTGCGGGCAAAGTGGTGAAATGTCATAGGATCTCTTTTGTATATTCTGTCATATTTGGATGCTTAATGACCCCATATTTAATGATAACATCAAGTTTCTCAGATTGAGAAGAGCTGAATTTACTGATGAAAGAACTAGACATAACTACTTCATTTATAGTAACAATATTAATACTAGTTATAGCAATCTGTGCTCATTAAAGCCCAGAATGGGAGCAGGAAAGTGAAGCCGAGTGGATAACGTGCAGATCTGTACACACCAACCTGAAACATGGATTAATCTAATGTCACTGCATCAATGAGAAAGTCTTAAAATCTTTTACTGGCAGTTTAGCAAATTAAAATCTGGATTTGTGCTGCAAACTGAACGGGTACCTCTACAAGTTCAGTGATTATTAAATCAAGAAGACATCTTTACTTTGTGTACGAACTCCTCCATCTTCTCCATGGCGTGGTGAGCCTGAAGTGGTAAGGTCAGCACCTCTCCAACCTCATCATCCTCCTCTTCCTCGTCAGCAAGCATCGAGGCTCCCTTTAAAGACATCACAAGAGATTACTGAAGCTACTGAGCAGAAACAACATTTCTCTTGGTGTGTTTTGAAACGGTCCTACCTCCGGATGGATGCCTTTAGATGCTGCCTGTCGACCCCCTCCCTCCTCCAGCAGCGGCCCCAGCTCCATCAGCTCAACATCTGGGACACGGCAGTCCTCAGAGATCCGGCAGTCTGCATCACTTGCAGACCCGTTTCGGCCTGACATAGGGAGACTGCCTGATGACCCACTCACAGTCCCTGTATTCTGCTTCAGACAGTATACTTCAATGTCCTCCTGAACAACCAGAAATCAATTTTAATAGTTGTATAAGACACTACTGTTGTCAGTAGCTCACAATATTCTTATACAGAGTAATTTACAGGATGATACAAATACAAACATACAGCTAAACATAACGAACTAAACACATATAAACAGAAAAACATATTGCTATTATATACAGCCAAGAGCTGGACAAAGACTCCGATACAAAGAAATATTGTATGGATAATACTGTAAGTAACATATCAGGGGCTGATATACTATTGGCTAATTAATGAGAAAATTCAAATACTGTTATTGTTCAAGTGATGGAATTAATTTTTTTTACAATAGCTGCGGCCTAAAGATGTCACCAGAAATACAGCTGTGAATGGGGATCGGTTCTAAATAAGTAAAAACACAAAGTATTTTAAGCAGTAGTAGTTTAAGTATTCAAATGTTTTTTTGCAACACATGCATGCTTGTCAAAAAGGAGAGAAGCTCTGCTATTATTTAGCTTACAAGCTTAAATTAAAATAAACTATGGATATATGCAGGGCTGCAACTAACAATTACTTTCATTATCGATTAATCAATTAGTCGTTTGGTCTATAATATGTCTGCAAATGGTGGAAAATGCCAATCAATGTTTCCTAAAGCCCAAGGTGACGTCCTCAGATGTCCTGATTTAGTTTGCTATCAAAAAAAAAAAGAGAAAATATTTGCATTCGAGAAACTGGAATCGGAGAATTTGGACATTTTTTTCCTTAAAAAATGACTCAAAACAACTAATCAATTAACAAAATAGTTGGTGATTAATTTTCTGTCAATCGACTAATAGATGAATTGACTTATCATTGCAGTTCTAGATATGATTTTATACAAAAGTTTACAATAATTAAACCTATTCTTTACTCCATGAATGATGAAGGTTCGCTAAACATTGCTTCTGCTCATGGGAAAGTAAAACATGTCAATAATATTTTGCCTGCATTGTCCTCTTGCAATTGGAAGATTAATATTATTGATTTTCGTATTGGTAGCAGCCACAACAAATGCATAACTATCTGTTATGATTACTGCTCCTGAAACCCCACATTGGTGCATCGGTACATAGCCTGCAAAGCCTCACATATAACAATGAAAGGTTATTATGCTATTGTACAATGATGATGTAACACTGTACTTTTTAATACAGTCAGATTATTTCATATTCTAAGTAGGGCTGGGCAATATATCGATATTATATCGATATCATGATATGAGACTAGATATCATCTTAGATTTTGCATATAGTGATATTGTGATTATGGCATAAATGTTGTCTTTTCCTGGTTTTAAGGGCTGCGTTATATTAAAATAATGTAATTTTCTGAACTTAGCAGACTGTTCTAGCTGTCCTGTTATTTGCCTTTACCCACTTAGTCATTATATCCACATTACTGATGATTATTTATCAAAAATTTCATTGTTTAAATATGTTGTGAAATCACCAAAAGTCATCCCTACAATATTCTCGCAATATTGATATTGAGGTATTTGGTCAAAAATATCATATTTGTTTTTGTCCATATCGCCCAGCCCTAATTGTAAGGTGAATGCATATCAATAGTTGTGGCATTTAAAATGATTATTACTATAAAGTTATTTCTAGTCATGAATCTAAATCCTGATTTAAAATGGCTGGTAATTAATCAGGATCTATATTCTGTGTTTGATCGATCAGACCTTCATCACAATAGAGGAACAAAGGAACTGCTAAATTTAGAGCGTATGCTGCTAAATTATCGGTCGACAAAAGCAGGACAATACTTGTAATATAAGACAGAATAATGACATACGATACAGATCTGAGGCTGACAACACAAACAAAGCGTTTGACCAAGTTGTCAAAGCCTAGCAGACGGATGTGCATTAACAGTTAGCACCGCGTCAGACGGAAGACGGAGAACAAAATGTAAACAACCGCAACATACGGACGATTTAACGTAGATTCACCGTCTCTATACGGTTCGGTACACATCGTATGAAGGAGCTGAACTGAAATTTAATTTCTGAGTACCGACAAGTTTTGTAGGTTAGCCGGACACGGATCGCTCATTTATCATCTTGCTAACGTTACCTTGTAGCTAGCGCCGAGCTGCCGCGGTGCCTCTGGTTTGTTTATTAATTCACCAGCAGACGACGACACAAATATAACGTCTTAGTATTGACACCTGCTGAGGCAATTTCATTAAATGGACATAAGTTACCTGACAAGGTAGCCTTTCAAACCAGGAAGGTGAATTATTTATCGAAAATGCGAAATACAATCCTCTCCGGAAGCTAAAATCTCTTCCGTAAACCTAATCTTCTTCTTCTTCTCTTGATTTACTGGCGGATCACAAACAACTTTAAGGTGCGTACCGCCACCTACTGTACAAGAGAGTGTAACATCGTGTTATTCACCCTATTTCTTAAATTCTACCCACTAACCTTATGTCATTATGAAAGCAGAGTGCCTTCCTGGTGACTCTTACCTCCTCTCCCACTCCTTCTGTTCCCAGTATCCCCATCAGATCCCACTGCCGTCCCACCTCTCGGACTTCATCATGTAACCTTTCTCTTTCTGCTTCATACGTGGTACAATGCAATATGTAATATTCTCTTTAACTCCACAGTTCCCACACTGTTCCTTTTCCCCAGTACAACCAAAGGGCTCTTTAATCCTGTGTGATCCAATGTAAGTCTTGCTATGATGATTTCCTGCCTTCTGTTCCTTTATTATGACAGACTTTTGTATGTTGTGATACTCCCTTCCTTTCTGGTCTTTCTCTCACCTTTTTTTGCCATATCTCCATTCCTTTCCTCTTAATCACTGCTTTCCTTCTCCTTTTCCAAGTGGAATTGGTACTGTTATTTCCTTAGTTTATCGGCACACTCATTTTTCAACCTAAGCTTTCAACCCTTCTTGCACTGGTACCCAACATAACTGTACATCTAATCCACCTCTATGAGGTTCTGGCAAACTATGGTGAAGTGCAATGAGGAAATCTTCTCTGACAGTTGTTGACTGCATACTTTCCAAAACCGCTATTGAATCTGTGCACACCACCCTATCAGGTCTGACCTCTTTTGGAGATAGATTAAAAGCATCCATTCACAACAGCTTGGCCTTTTTTGAAATCTTTGTCTTCATTTTTTTTTTTTTTAAAGGTGCTCTGAATTAGATTTCAAATAATGTGAGCAATGTGCTTTCAGTTGAAAAACATTTGGAATAAAAAGTCTTTTTACCTTCTTTCTAAATTTTTGAGGCTGTAAGTCTTCCATGTGCCTGTCAAAGGTGTGTACACCTTTTTTTCAGCACCACATTTCATTATACCTGTTTTTCATTTGTTCACTGGATGAAGGGATGAAACATTTATCTTATTTTTTTCTGTGCTGTCAGGCGGTTGAATTACATACAGTACATATTCTATGTCAGACCTGCTTAGTGACTTCCCCTTTATTGTAGTTTCAAAAGCAGATTTGTACATTTTAAAAAAGGCGACTATCCATGAATGGCTACACAGATATATAATGATATGTGCCAGATATGATAGATATGCCAGTTCAAATTCATTTGATTTCAGTATATCTTAAGTTTGCATGACTGTTAACTAGTAACACTTTACTTGTTGCACAAAAGCTTCCCCAAAACAGGTCATTACATTGCTTATTTCCTTAATTCCATTAAGCCTTTTCCTTCCTAAATAATCACCTCCGTTAAGAACACACATTGCAAAATCAGGTAGAGAGGCCAAAATTAGAACTGTGCATGAACAGGCCTTTTTCACTGCAGCATTTTGACTTGTAATAGTGGGATACTAACAACATCAACAATGGCTCCGTTTGATTTAAGTGTCCCAGTCATGACAGTGAGCCAGCATGCACAATACTAAGACCCTGAAACTGAAGCAGCTAAATGGAATTCAGCCATCTTTAACTGTATTATTTACACGCCTGCATTTCCTATTGATACATGTCAAAATGTTTTCTGTAAAAAAGCCTTTACAAAGCCTTTGGTGTTAGAATGACGGCTCACGTGACTCAACAATATGCAAACATTCTTTATTTACTTCCACAGGAAAAACATTTTCACAGATATCTTAACAGCAACTTTACACATCAGGTTCACTTAAACTACTGTAACTGGAGAAAAAAAAGATAAATAACAAAAGACAGTAAAAAAAATGCACACAAAGTTACATGATTGTGGTCTCTTACGTTTATACAAATAGAAACAGTCTTTACTGCTGCTGGATTTCACAAACTCAGTCCATGTCTTCACTGATTTCAAGTCTGACTTCTCCAAATTTTGGTCCAATGGTGCAAATCATAATAAATTAACAAATAAATAGATCACTGTGAGAGACTACTCAGTGTGTAGCTATAATTGAATTTACAGTAATCTGCTCTCATTCTCAAATGATCTGTCATCAAAAGCTTGTTTGGTTGAGACGTGGACGTTTTTATTGGCAGTGTTTCAAATACAGTTCAATACAACTCACCTCAGTTTAATATGAATTGGTGCTAACGAAAAGGTTCGTCTGTAGTGATCTGCTGTCTCAAACTCACTCTTGTTTGCCAACACAGACCCTGTTAAAGCTCATTTAAATTTCACTTTGACACGTTAATAGCTGCCAATCATCAAGACTTCTGTCTTAATGTGCTACTTAGTATCTCATGTGAGTAAGTTGATATCTAGTTAGACTTGTAAGTAATTCAAGTTAAGAGGCACAGACACACGTAAAGTATAAAAAGCCAAATTTGCCTCCAAAAGTACGTGATTAAGAAGACAAAACTGGGATCTTAAATTTAAGCAGCTCAAGTTCATTACTCATTGACTCAATCAAGGCAACATTACACACCAATGTACTTAATCTATGAAGTCTTAAAAAGGGGATATGTTACATTATTTTACAATCGATTTCCTTCATACAGCTAGCTGAAAAGAAGCACTTTATTCCCCAACTGCCAAACTGCAGAAAGCTGATTTATAGTGTCAGACTCGGGACACACATCTGTCAAAAACAGCGCTCAGTAATGACGAGTATTTATCCTCTTTCAATTCATCACATTTAATTCAATTCATTGCTTTATTTGTAACTGTTAGTACCAAACTAGCATACAGAGAGTGGACAAAAACAACAGGTGCACTTTACAGTAATGTACTCCAATCTCATACAGCAGCTCTGTGATCAACTTTTTTTCTTTTTGAGAGTCTGTCAGAGATGTTGATTCCACTTTTGAGGCCGTGGTTTGTGGTGTGTTTGTTCTAAAATTGCATTATATTGTAAGATGTTCCAGTTTTTTCATCCTCCCTCCACATACAGGCAGGTGAGAAAACAGGATGCACTTTCATTACAAAAGATCCTTAATCCAACTCAGTTTTCTGCTGCTTAATCCAGTTGCAGCCTCTGAGCTAACGTTCAGTTTGGAGTCCACGTTTCGTCTCTTTACAGTTGACTTACATAGTGAGAGCCGTCTTCCACAACCCAGTGACCTTGAGTGTCATCTGCAGCTCTTTGGAGAGGCCTTCTTTGGATAACCTGACAGTTAACAACAGGAAAAAACAAAAATTCATATACAAGCATGGTTCAAATGTGTGGTAAAAATAGTTTGAATGTAAGAGATGAAGTTAATTTGGTAACATGCAAACGTATCTGCAGCTTATTCTCACTGTCACAATGAGATTGTAGTATTTTAGTTTAGTTTTACTGTATACTGTCTTCTGTAAATGGTCTTTGTTTGTAATTCATATTCTGCTGTGACAAACAGACTATTCAGGGCTTAAAGTCTGAATTCTACATAACAATAACCTACACATATGTTCACTTTCAGTGGTTGATTCTGCAATTTTCCATTATTGTAAAAACAAAAAAAAAACAAAAAAAAAAAAAAACCAACACATTTCTGCTACATCCAGTTGGATTTACTCTATGATCTTTTAGCGACCTGCTTACATTTAAAAGCGGAATGAACGTGGGGAAAGGTGTTCAGATATCTCATTAAACTGACGTTGTGTTGTTTGTTGTCTGAACTGTGCTCCAACAGCTGTAGGGGATTTAAAATCCATTTCACACTGAGTAAAAACTAGTAAAAACCTGCCCTTGTCTATCAGGTAAGGAAAGCCAAAAACATCACAAAGATGACACATTTCCTGGACTGTGTACCCAAAAACAGGCTATTTAAAGTATAATTTCACTTCTCTTCCAGAAACTTAAACATGTAACAAGCAACTGTATTCAAAAAGATCGCTTTAGGCAGATAATTTGCGAAAATGCAATGAGAAAAGTCCATCAAGGAAAAAATTATTTCCTGTAATTATTTATCCTTATGTACTTCTTGTTGCAGTAATTTTGTCTGACAATGCTTGATGACAGATTGTTGAACAAAGACAGTTTTCTCAGCTTACCTGTTCGTGATACTTCTGATTTTGGTAGCACTCCCGAGCTGACGTGTTTTTCAGTCTGACTGCTCCCTGCCTGTCAAGAGAGCGGGCCCTGGGTGTTTTAATCTGACTGCGCCACTGCCAAGACTTCAGCTGTTCGTTCACCACTTGTCGCGGGAGGCCACCGGAGCGGTAGTGTGGGTGGTCCCACTGTGCTGGCGAGGGGGAGAGTCTAATATCAGGGGGTAAAGGCCTCTGCGCTCTCTGCAGGGGCACAGCAGCCTCTTTGTACCAATAGTCATATCTGTTGGAAGGACAGGGAGCCTGCTGGGCGTAATAGCTCCTTGTCATGTCCACATCAGGTGGGTAGACCATTTCCTCATTGTAATAGGCTTCGTGAATACTCGGGCTGGACTGGTTCCGGGGATTGTGGTAAAAGCCAGTGCGTGGGAGGATTTGAGGTCCATAGCTGCCAACTGGGCTAGAGTGAAGGAATGCAGACTGATACTGTTTGGGCAAATCGCAAGGCAATTCCTGACACGGGGAGCTGGTATAAGATGTAAACGAGTGTTCAGAGTTGCTGTCCTCAGAGCTGGCAAGGTTTCCATAATTCACTGTAGGAGGAGGAGTCTCTGGTAACGTTATTGCATATTCTGTCAGTCGCCTCCTCGGACCTCTCGTGCGACCGCGCTCCTTTTCTGGGCCAAATGAAGAGTCAGGGTTGGATAACCTGTGCAAACCACAAAAGAATGTTACAACGCAAGTATTTTAACATGCCTGCTCAGCTAAGACACTGCACATATTTAACTTTTAAACATGTGCATTTCACAGACGTACAATATCCCTGGTTTTTCTAAAATAATTGAATGTATAAAAGGTAAATGATTTGCAGTTAATTACAGGCTTAACCTAGGGGTGCAGCTGGTGACAGCCAGTACTGCAGATGTGTCTGAGGCGTGGCTACCTGAAGGAGAGTTGTCTGTGCACACGCATCTCTGGAGTGGAAGGCGCGCTGCTGGACTGGGTGCGGCACAGTCTCAGATGGGAAAGCTGCAGCGGCAGAGCAGCATGTGCCAAGCAAGCCTCCAACGGTGGCAACAATTCAGTCTTGGCTGGACTGCTGAACACACATAAATAGATAGTTTGTGTTTTTTGTACTAAACATTTAAAAAAAAAAAAAAAAAAGTTTGAACATTGAAAGAAAATGCAGACTTTGTTCATGATAAGACATAAACAGTAGAAATCCCAATAATAAAAAATATGACCCTAATTCACAGAATTGCAGGGTTTTGACATATTCCAATAATAGCTATTAATTATTGATTTTCTATGCCTTACTGTAGTAAATGTACATAACATTAATCTATTACTATCAAAAGGGAATACACATTATCACAGGTCTTTATTATAGCAATCGTTTACTGGACAATAAAGCCTGAATTACACCTCTGTGATATAAATGACTAAGATTTACAGTCTGTCTTGGCTCTACTGATTCACTGACTGTTGTAGCATTACTGCAAAAGCAGATGGCAGTGTTGCACACTCATAAACAACACTGACATCTACTTTGTGGCAGGGCCTGAAACAAAAGTGGTAAAGAGGATTTGCACTGGAAATGACTTTGCAAGGCGAGGAGGAGCTTTTATATGGGTAGATTATAAGTGTTTGTCTTCGCTATCAATAATCACAACTAGCACAGGAACAAAGATACAAAGCAGCCAGAATAGACAAATCAGTGTCTCCATAGCTACTATGTACAATAACATTTTTGGGCGTTACTTTTTTACTTCGATCTTATTTTTTAATCCAAGCCTTACAAACCATGCCTTTCTTTTCCAAACTAAAAACTTGATTAACAGGAAAAGGAGTCATGATGGATGGTCCCTGTTCACCTGCTCTTGCTGGAGGAACGTGACTTCTTGCTCTTCTGGTATGGTTTGTCAAGACTCGACTCTGTCCACGGGGAATGCTGGATGGGAGGAGGGTCGTATGCGGGGCTTGAGTTTAAACTCAGCGTAGAGTCGAGGCTCGGATGGGGAGACTGGCACGGGGTCAGCGGTGGAGCCACAGATGGAGACAGGTAGGAGCCGTCTATGGAGGACAGAGGGGACACAGGGAGCGGCTGTGGAGGATCCGTCTCTCCTGGGTAAGGCAGTCCTGAGGACGGCTGTGATGATTGGCTCGTCACTTCTAGAGAAAAACAGAAATCACTGTAGTATTCAAGATAAACACTTACTGGACTCACATTTGCACATATATTATGGTTAACTGGTCACGTGGCAAAGATTGTCCAGCTTTGAAACAGCATGAAATTTGTCTTGCTTACCTTCATCTTGAACTACAGAATCAGACAGAGAGCTGTCATCAGATGTACCCAGATCTGAAACACAAAAATCCCAAAGTGATCAAACAATCACCTCCTCATTTTTACAAACTCATGATTAGCCACAAATTGTTCACTACAGATCATGAAAGGGATTTGACATCAAACTATCTTCTAGTCAACTGACTGGGCGTCTCTCTCACCTTGTTGCGTAATATTAAAAGCAGGGAGTGGTGATGATCGACCGTGCTCCAGTCGCAGGTGAAAGGCCGTCTCTTGTAGCTGTTTGAGTTTCTTCTCCTCTCGTTTGCACTGCTGCAAGCGGCTTCTTTTAACAGCCTTACTCAGGTGGTCCTCTTCGCAGAGCTTACGCGCTGCCTCGTATATCTTCATCTGCAGCGCTAACTCAGCATCCACTAAATTCAGTTCGGACTCCTGTAAAGGTTATGAAAGAGGAAGAGGTTTATGTATTGTTTAAAAAAAAAAAAAAAAAAAAAAGTCTCACATTCGGTCAAACGCTGCCTCTACTGTACCTCTGCTCTTTGAGGGATGCTTTGTTCATCCAGTTTAAAAGCAGCTCCAATGCGTCTGCGAATCTGTGGCGGTTTCTCTCCTGGCAGTAGAGGATAATCTTTTGACAGCTGGCCTGTCAACTCCTGAACGACACAGATAATATAACAAATCAAAGCTGTCCACAAAGAGACATACGAACCTGACTAAAAGTTTATTTTTCTGAAGACAGACTTAGTGAAATGTTTAATACAAAGACATCTTTTCAAGCACTAATAAATCATGGAGTTTAGTTATTCAAATAAAGATATAGACATCTCTTCAGAGAGTTCATTCAGCTGTGTCCATGGCGGTTTTGAAATGATGTACAAGTATCTAGTTCTGTTCTCCTTACATGTTGAGACATATAGGTTCAGAGACTCTGTTGCACAATTCTGCTTTAGCAGAGATTTCCTTTCACAACACATTCTTTGGGTCTCAGTTTCTGACTGTGTTGAGTGTCCATGTGCAAACCAAACCCTGAGCATGACAACGCACGGCTATTGATTTCATCAGAGAACAGTCATAATGATTCTTTGAATCATTCCCAGTCAGCCGCCTTTAAAGAAGGTAAGTGCGGCAAATGAGGTTACTTGTGCTTTTGTCACAGAGGGAGAGGCATCATGTCTCCCATTATTTCACCTGAGCATGTCCCAACAGGAGCGCCCAGCCCGAGTGTCAACAGCAAAGAATGATCATGGTCCTGGGATTTTACCCTGGAACACTGAGATATGACAGATACACTCTCATACCTGAGTATGTGTCCAGTTTCGAAATGACTGTACTTGACTAATGTGGCACTTTTTATGCTTCATTTGATAATTCACAGTGAGAGAAGGAACGAGACGCAGGAAAAACTGAAAATGAAGGGGGTGACATGTGACCAGTCTCATGCTGCATTCAAATCCAGGTTATTATGGGAACATTTACATGGCTTTAGCCAAACCACATTGCGTGATCTATTAAGTGTATATGAAATGAAAAAGGAAAATATTTGTATTGTTGACAGTGGAAACAGCCAAAATAATGATATCACAAAGGAGAAGAGGATGGATTAATGGACCTTTTTTCCTATCAGTGGTTCTCTGTCTGATGTGAACCATTAAAATGAATCCAAATATGTTTCAAAATGCATTAATTTGTTTTCAGTGCACACAAAGTCACTATTTTTGTTTTATAAATCTCCAGTCTTTAAAGAAGAGCGTTAAAAAAACTGCAACCTATGATTGTCCTGTGATCTGGTATTAATCTGCTGACTCGAGTGTCCAGTTCACGCTCAGTAGGAGATTTAAAAGTGATCCCGAAACACAAGTGTGGACTGAAAACTTTTGACACCATTTTCTAATTCATCTTCGTTAGTGTGGACATGGCTGAACAAGTCTCAGAAATGTCCCCTCTTGTAGGTTATTTTGTTAGCCTGCAGTGTGTCATCAAACACTAAACTACCACGCCTTTTACTCCTTTATGAAAAGGTGCTGATTCATTTTAATCTAACATTAATAAAATTAGACTGTTACAATTATTTAACTCAACTGCTCAGTGACATGTATGTAAGGTAAAGTGTTAGTTTGTAGTTTACAGTTACTCACAGCTTCTCGGATGCAGAGTTTCTTCAGCTCCAGGATGCAGAGCTCTAGCCGGTCCTGGAGCGCCTGGTGCTTGAGCTTCATGGCTCGCGTGTGTGTGTTCACATCCTTCGTGTGTGATGTTGGGCTGTCAGACCCTGAATCATACAATGACAAAAAAAACAAACAGACTCGTCTGAGATTAAGTGACTTAAATGTGACTGTTACAGATTCTTTATTTAGTACTCAACACACAAGTACTTACAGTGGAAATTTAAATGAGAAATTACTGAATGAAGACAAAACACGGTCGACTGATCAATTAATCCAGCCGTTCTCTTGACCAGAAGCATACATTACATACACAATACACTCATACGCTGAGATGCCAGTTTATTTGGTGCACCTAGCTGAATGTTATGTAATGCTGCCTTTATGAAGCTTATCGTGCTCAGTTTCTGTTGACGCTGTGTCACAGAGGTGTTGACCCTTTATGGCTCTTTTGATGGGTTGTAACTAATGGTGTTGATTTACAATGCATTATACTCAAAGGTGTTTCAGACTGCAGCTATTTATTTTCATAAATGATTAATCTACTGATTATTTTTTTGATTAATCGTCTATAAAATGTCACCAAATAGGAAAAAAAGCCCACCCCAGTTTCTCAGAGCCCATGGTGACATTTTAAAATGTCTAAAACTCAAAGATATTCAGAAAATATTCACATTTGAGAAGCTGGAACCAGTGAAATTTTTCTATCTTTGCTTGAAAACTGATTGATGAAAAACGATAGATTGACTATTAAAATAGTAATTTAATTGTATCATCTAAAACCGATTAATTGGTTAATGATTACAACTCTACCAATGTTAACTGGACACTCATACAAATGTGCATAATGTGAAGGAACAAATATGTAATTTTAATCCACAAGGAATATTTTAAGTCTGCTTATAAATTAATTCATGTCATATAAATACATTTAGGTCGTATCTATCTCAGGTTGCTACAACTGCATTAAACCATTGCAGACATTCACTGAGGTGAAAAAACAACATCCCAACTTCTATTTCTCATTGTACAAACATACTATGGCACCACATAATTTATCATAGTATGCTTCATCATACTGCTACAAGTCTTGAGGCCACAATGGACAACACAATGGTTAAACTGGACAGAAAGCGTACCTTTAGTTTTTATTGTAGTTTTCATCAGCGACGCTGAAACTGCAAATTAAGTATCAGGATCTTTGTAACTATAAACAATGTGTGAGTGTTCGACTGGTGCTGTCTGTAGCCTTGGTGACTAATGACATTAAGATTAATCTCAGGGCCGTGGGAGTGGCTTCGGGCAAAATGCATTGAGTACCACATACCTTCAGAGATTATTAACAGAATCCCTGCAGGTACTAACAAACATCGGAGGTGCGACAGGAAAGAAGTGTGACAGCACTACAATAGGGCAGAGAATTCCTCTTCCTAGAGTGACAATGCCCCTATTCTTTGTAGATGGACACTTTCTCATTGTATAGAGCAGACATCACGTGGCTCAATTAAGACACAAGGAATGTCAGAAAGGCCAGAACTAATCAGCAGAAACTAGCGGGCGTAGCAAAAACGAGGTTGGCTGCTGGTTCTATGACGCTGCTACCATATGGGACAGAGGGAGCAGACTGCCTTTAACGAAGTGGACTGACCGACTTAAAAAACACAAAGAGCAACATATTTACAAGGCTGCAATTAACAATTATTTTTGTTGTTGATTCATCTGTTGATGTTTTTTTGTTTAATTAACTGTTTGGTCTATAAAATGTCAGAAAAAAAGGGAAAAAACGCCCATATTGACGGATTCAAACTGCTTGTTTTGTCTGAGCAACAGTCCAAATTGATATTCAGTTACTATTATAGAGGAAACCAGTAAATACTCACCTCTGAAGCTGTAACTGCAGACTTTTTTTGGCATTTTTGCTTTAAAAAAGTGACAATCGATTATCAAAACTGTTGCTGATAAATTTTTGCAAATCTAAACTAACCCACTGATCGTTTCAGCTCTCGTTCCAGATTTAAATCCAGATCATTAATTGTCCTTTTATCGTGTGCTTGGCCATTCGAGAGCAAACTTGAATCACATCAGTTCATCACTTTTAAGTATATTTTGCGTTGCATTCTCCGTGTTGTGCAGGACACGGCGACTAATCTGGCAACAAGTCACAATGGACCACATGCATTTCAGTCTCCACCTTCAGAGTTTTCACATGACAACTTATCTTCGGTGGACGTAAAAACAAATCAGATTTGGTGTGGGTCGGAGCAGAGGGTAGATTTAAAAACGTACATATTTTTATTGAGAACATAACAAAGCTGAGCTGCAAAGAGAATTATAGCAGCAGCAGCGGTTAACTCTGTAATCTTCTATGATTGAGTTATCCTCTGAAAGGATGTCATTTTGTTAAATATTACCTGTAGCACAAGCATGACTGATTCAATAATAGTTTTGAAAATAAAAGAGATGAACTGTGTCAGGAAGATTTATGTAATGAACCGGGTCTGAAGTACAAAATGAGCAGACAGTAGTACATATTCATGGTTTAAATAGTGAAGATGTTGATTATTAAGAAGAAGGAATAACAGCTCTGTCACATGACAGATAACTGAGCCTGAAGGAGCCAATAAGCTATACTATTTATGACCATCGCCACAGGCATGTTAAGTGTTAAACTTTCTGACGTTTTATTTGCACGAGGGCCCGTATTCACTTACTTAGTTTGTCATATACATTACAAATATCTTTACATATATGCTTTGACCAAACTTAATGGTTTTTTTTATTTGTCTTCTGTTTAAGGTCATCTGAAAAGCAGGTGCTGCGATAAGATTACCGCGGGTTGGGTTGGACTAAAAGTGTGTGCTTAGTTACAACATCCACTTGGGCCTTTAGCAAAGGTATGAATGTGTGTTTAAACTCAAGGGTGTAAGACTCAGAGATTTGTCTGTTTTTATTCAAAGTCTGAATAATAAAAGAACATTTTAATAAGCAATTGTTTAAGCTTCTAAAATGAGTCAATCTCACTTTATGTTTTGACGTTAACTAAAGTAGTTCAGTAAAGCGGCCCAGTGTTGCTCAGACTTATTTGGGCAACCAGCCACATACAGTCCAGTTTACTTTCTACTAATTTCAGGCCATTATCACCAATGTAGAACTCTAACAATCACAATTTAATGCAGCCAAGCACCAAACTGCTGCTATTTCAGGGCCTGGAAAATGTGAATGTGTACTGTGGCTCGGGAGGTAGAGCGAGTCGTCCACTAATCAAAGGGTTGGTGGTTCGATCCTCGACTCCTCCAGTCTGCGTGTCAAAGTGTCCTTGTGCAAGGTACTGAATCCCAAATTCAGTGTGCCGTCAGTGTGTGAGCATAGAAACATTGTAGGGCGCTTTGGATAGGAAGCGCTGTGTTGCTCCTGATGAGCAAGTTGGCACCTTGCATGGCAGCCTCTACCATCAGTGTGTGAATGTGTGCGTGAATGGGTGAATGTTAGCATGTATTGTGAAAAGTGCTTTGAGTGGTCGATAAGACTGGAAAGACGCTATATAAATACAGTCCATAGTCCATTTACCATCACTCAACAGAATACAGATTACGACTGAGACAGTTTCCAAAGTGCCTGTGAGTGAAACACAAAAATGTTTTACCTGAATGAAGGATGATCCCGCTGTCAGTATCACTGATCTCTCCGTTGCCTTCCATAGAGATCAGTAGATTGAGTTCCCGTTGCTGTTCTTCAGATGATGTCGACACTCACCGTGTCCTGTAAAGTATGATTTCAGTTTTAGGGAACCATCACTACTTTCAAGCTACAAGTCTACATTAACCTGATGAATGAGGGATATTGTGTTTCACTTGGTGGACAATTACCTTAATCAATCATACAGTATAAAGATGATGATGACTGATCATGGTGAAGCCTCAAATATTAACATGAACTGAACAGCTGTTTTCAAAGATTGTTGGTGTGTTATGATATCCAACAACGACGTCAAACTTCATCAAGAAAAAGTTTCCCCAAAGATTTTACTGAGTGAACAATATTTAACATTCCACATTGTTTTACTGTAATTTCATAACTAACTATTGTCTTGTGTCAGCACATTTTCAAAAGACCAAAGCAAAGTGATTCAAACAATCTAGCCCAGAGAGCCGCAGAGTGTTTATAGGGTTACAAGCAGGATTTACAAAGAGATACATAGGATGAGTAGTTGCATGGATGAATTAGTCACAATCCATAGTCTAAAGCCAAACAGCACTAAGACAAACTTTCCAAAGACTGCCTATTAATCATGTGACCTGCTGCTTGAGTGATTCATGTGTGACTTGCCTGCTTGACCCCTCAGTCAGGTGTAATCATAGTCTCCCACAGCATGAGTATACATACTGTACGTGTTGCCAAGTCTAGGGTGGTTCCTGTGACTGCCTGTTTGTTAGTCTCTGACGTCATGTGATCGCCACTATCTCATTCCTTCTGATAAAGTGGCTCAGTACATATGAGCCCTATAGCCGGTGTAAAATGAAAACTGTGAAACTGCTGGTTAGATTATTAACTAAAGCGAATGCAGGAATGTGCCAGTGGTTGCATTCCATCAAACGGGGGGGGGAGGTTCGTCCCGGCTAGCGGTATCGGCGCTCGTTTAGAAGAAGAACTTGATGAGGCGAGTTCATGAGCTGCAGCATACGTTTAGGTGTTTCTACCTGTTGGTCCAGCAACACGGGGACATTCAGGAATACGCAGATCTATAAAAATGTATCCCATTATCATCCTGAACATGACCTGAACATGACCCATCCTCCACACAGCTCATATGACTGTGACTGACCATTCACACCTCCACATCTCAGATAACTGGCTGCTGTGTTCGCCAAATTAAGGAGAAAACAGTTTAAGCGCAGCACACTTAAATAACAACCTGCTACAGTGCTGTAGTTTGAAAAATGAATGTAAACATAAGCTACAGTTTGCAGAAATGTTTGCATCTTGTATCTTTATGGCACTTTCTGCATACAACTGTTATTATTAATACCTAAAAAATACTTTACCCCACTGTATTTGGCAGGGAGTAATATTAATAGATTTACATAATGATCACTGAGTCCCAAAAATTCTATCATATTTTTATTTATGTCTACACAATATGAAACTATGAGCAGGAGTTAGTGTGTAATCGATGAGTCGATCATTAGAAAATTAACAACTATTTTTTATAGTGTTGTTTCAGCCATCTTGTCATCTTTCAAGCAAAAATGCCAAATATTTGATGGTTCCAGTTTCTCACATGTGAAGATTTTTTTCCTTTTCCATATGTGACGGGTATCTGAATATCTTGACATTTTAGACTGTTAGTCAGACAAAATAAGCAATTTGAATGCCATTTTCCCCCAACTTCTTAACATTTCATAGGCCAAACGATTTAATCGACAAATCAAGTAAATAATCGGATTAATCTATAATGAAAATAATCATTAGTTGCAGCCACAGTATAAGGATCGCATTGCTGATCAATTGATAACACCAATAATCAAAAAGGCACCAAAATAAACCAACAAATAAGATAATGTAACATTTCATATCAAAAATGTCATTTTCTACAACAATTCCCAGAAACATGTGCTGTACCTTAAAAGCTGTCAGTCATATGTCTCTGAGTGTTTTTGGTTCCCCACCCCAGTGCGCTACTCACTGAAATCCCCTGAAAAAGCTGCAGCCGCTCAATCCCTGCACATGGATGGAGCCGTGTTTTAAAGGAAGGGAACTGAAACTGCTAAAGTAGTTCGATGTGCTGTAGATGTGCAGTGTCTTGCCTCTTGATATACTAAGCAGCAAGCAAAATATTTTTCTGAACAAATGTTTAGTCAGACATGTCTGTTGTGTCATATTTTCCAATTTTTTTTTCCATTTCCCCCCCCATTTTTGAATAGACTACAAAGTACACAAATACAACAACTTACGGTTGTTTTCTTTAAGATTTGAAACTTAACATACACAGACAACATAAAGGGGTCGTCCCTACCCTGAAGGTACAAGAAAGAAATGAGCAACAAAACACTAGCTGAAGGCGTTTTCCCCCATTATTGTAAGTCAAGTGTCAGTATAAGTACCACAGACCAAACAATCACACCCAACACTGACATTAGGTGTATTGTGTATTAGAGTAACTCAAAAATACTATTAACACAATGACAGATATGCCACATATATTCAAATTACTTCACTCAGAGGACAGTAGATGAATTAAAACAGACATACAAGAAACACTGCCAACTGGACAACATATTAAAAATGTACTTACTTTATGAAAAAAAAACAAAAAAAAACATGGAAAAACTGTTAAAATCCAAAGAGTAAAAACTGTCCCTCAGATTTCCAGACTTGAGTGGAAGTGCACAAAATCCGAGCCGTGTAGAGTCTGGACAGGAATGAGAGACTCGCCCACTAAGAAAGAAAGCGCCTCCTGCTGAAGAGGAGTGGCCACAAACAGACAGAGAGGGCTGAACACTTGAGTCAGTATCATATAACTCCGCTCTCCCATCTGAGTCTGAAACTGTGTCAACAACAATGACAAGGATACTGAGAAATTACATTTTAACTTTACCCTCTTATCAGTGGCCTAATAGATAGGTGGTGGCGCCCTACTAGAAAAGCACAATTAAAATGAAAATACGACACAGTACAACCAAGATTTGAGGCCCAGGAGAATATACAGTAAGTTATGTGTAAAAAAAACAAAACAAACTCTGGTACCAAATTTTAGCAGTTATTGTTTAACTTGACCCAAAGGTTTGTGTGACAATTTCTCTGAGCCACGTCATGCTTTCATCACTGGTAACAGACGACACTATGACAGTTGATGACTCACAGTTACAACAATAAATCATTGCTAACTGTGAAGGCTCAGCTCTGCGTTCAAAGATCAAATATCTGGCCAGTGCATGTCTACTAACATCTCCTGGTTCAAAGGGCCAATAAAAACTGATGATCAATTATGAACTTTACAAATATACTAGCTTAGATGTTCATATCTGGAGCACCTGAAACTTCTCTTCCTACTTCCGGACAATATCAGGACCCTGTCGTTCTCTGTCTCCGCTGAAAAGAGGGAAACACATGGCGGTGGGATAGTTCGCATGATTTACAGACACCCAGAGGCAGCACCTGCTCTGTAACTGCATGGCTCACATTCATTCTGGATCTCAATATTCATTTTGGCTTTCCAGGAATGTCGGTGCCCAGACGCGCCGAAAAAGGTCCGGCAATTCCCAGACACTCAAGAATCAGATCTCAAATGACACGGCACCGGCAAAAGCAGTGAATTGCAATCATTCGGCTCAGTGACTTCCACATTTAGCTTTCACAGTGGGAGCACAACTGGGCATATTTCACAGATACCAACCGTGTAGACAATTGTCTTGAAATATATCAGGCATAGTTCATTCTGATATGAGATCTGATGTCTTGTGTTGTGCTGTATACGTTAGGTAAACTGTGAGTTAAAGCAATGACTGAAACTAAATAGGCATGATGGCGGGCTGATGTTATCTGCAGCTTATCGCATGATTGCAGTCTGTAGCAAAATACTGTGCCAGCCTTTTACCACCTCTGTATTGATAATTGGAAGGTTTTAAAGCCAAGCACGACATACTGGAGGCTAATGCATTATGGGATGCTTCAACCGCTAAAGGGCTGCGTGTTTCTGGTCTTTCTTTAGTAGGGCTGCAACTAACAATTATTTTCATTAATCTACAAATTATTTTTTTCAATTTGTTGTTTAGTCTTTAAATGTAAAAAAGCAATGAAAAACTGTCCATTAATTACCCAGAGCCGAAGATAATGTTTTCAAATATCTTGCTTTGTCCGACCAACAGTCCAAAACCCAAAAATATTCAGTTTACAATGATGTAAAAGTAGAAAATCTTCACATTTGAAAAGCTGGAACCACAGGATTTTTGGTCACTGATACGACTAATTGTTAAAATTGTTGCCAATTATTTTCTTCTAAAACTAAAATGCCAAATATTTGATGGTTTCAGGTTCTCAAAATTGCTTTTTCTTGTGTTACATTTTATTAAATTGAATATCTTTTGTTTTTGGCAACCAAAATAAGACATTTTGGTCAAAATTTAATGACGTCATCATCATAGAAGAAGAACAAATTTTTGAGTGGAGGGGGACTTTAAATTAATTAAACCTTGAGTTATTCATAAACTTGTAAGTTATTAAAATATTTAACCAAATGCTGAAGCTACAAAAAGTGCATTATTTGGCTTGAGACCACAAAAGCTTTCGTTGGTAGCATTTAATTAGCTACTCTACCCACACTTTCACTAAAATGATTGACAGAATGAGTCAAAGAACAAAGAGGGTTGTGAGAAAAGGCTGCAGCGAGAGGTAACGCCTTCTAACAGCTATAACTATACAAATGCTTGTATAGTTAACAGAGTAAAGCAGCAGCACTTTGTGTAAACAGGCTGCGTGCCGAGAAGTCTGTGAACCTAAAATCAGATTTAAGAAAAGTGCACTCATGCAAATGAATAATAACCTCCTCTGATCATGGGAAACTAAAGTTATGAGGCTATGCCAACACTGATGGAAACAGTATTGTAGCTGTGAACCAGGAAATAATCACACACACATTTTTAAAATCCAGTTAGACACAGAATCGTGGTGTGAAACTTCAGTAGTGCTGAAACTGCAGGAAATTAGTTTAAGAGTTCCTCTACCAGTAACATAGTTACTGAAACTGTGCAGGTGGAGGTTTTAAATCCAACATGTTGGTTGATAAGACGAGTCAGCCTGGTTAAACAACTTCCCTCTAACACTGCTGTACAACACAGACATGCGTCCAGTGAAGAAGTAACCAGTTGGTGGATGTCACGGTTGGTTTATATAAACCAGAAGTCCCAGAGAGACAGAGAGACGGCTTTGTGTAGGCAACACGGCAGCTGGCAAAACAAATTCTTTAAATATTCTTGAGTCCTTTTATAAGTGTACAGCTAGACTACTGCTGCCAGTGTGCAGAGCCGTCAGCTGCCAGAGGGCAGGTTTACCCACAATTACCCCTCAATAAAATATTGTCGCAAAAAGATTGTTTTGTTGTAACAATGCTTAAATCAAAAGTGGCGACATTAAAAAGTCCTATAAAGTTACACTAATATATTACAGCCCCTAAGGCTTTAAAAGGAAAACAAAGCAAGCTGCTGATTGCCTCCCGCTGTTTGACTGGTATCCATCACTCTGCCGGCAGCCCGCTTTAAGCTTTGCGTTGCCTCAAGGCTCTAACTGAGTATAATGCAGATGAGAAGTGATTACACTATCGCAAAAGGAGCCTGTGTGAAGAAGTGGTTTGTCTGATGTGGATCGCTGAATTAGAAGTATGTGCACAACTTTGCAAATCAAGATCTATTCTAAACTGTGACCAAACCCTGGATTGTGGCAGAGAGTCAAGACAAGTTTAAACACGTCAACACCATTTAGACACAATCAAAATACTATATTACTACACTAGTATTCCCCTCCTGCCTTAAGTATCTGTATATTCATTTTTATTATTATTTCAAGAGTCCATGTTTTTATGGCTCCGCTCTGTAATTAAATGGAAATTTTTCAGATGTCCTGTGCATCATTTGATACAAATTTCTCCCAAAATTTAACCTGATAGCTTTGGTATCTTTGGAAACTTCAGGATCTCCGGTGGATGCACAGCGTGAGCTAGTAATGACTGTCCCACCGGCAGGTCACAGAGGTTTCAGGGGTTAAGCCACTTCTGTCCTCTCGCCCTCAGGTCAGTGTTTAGGAATGTGTAGACCGCAGAAATATTTCAATGGACAGCGATCACAAACCAACTAATGGGACTATTGTACTGAAGCAAACCTTTGTGGAGATTACATATGAAAAACATCATCTGTGGAGAAGATCTGGGCGTGCTATTGCGAGTTATTACTACTATTATACCACCAACAAATAACAATACTGCATCTTGGATTTCATTGTTCCTCTCACATACGTCGTCCTTCAAATGTTGTGCTGTTCTAGTGAAAGAGGATGTTAAAAGATCATTACTTCTCTGCTGGCCAGTGCAGTCAGATATATCTTTATGTAGTTAATGGTAGTGGTTCTCTTTTATACAGACTGTCGCATACATTTAAAAAAATGGCCAGCAACTTTCCATGAAACAGAGAGAAAGAGAGAATAAACTCACTCCTCATTTGGAGGAAGCTAAATTAACTAAAAATGTTTGTTTCAGTGTTTACTTTCATGTTAAAAGTGCTGTGAAAATCTACAATGACTGCTACCTAGGGATAACGGCACAATAAATACACACCTGTTATATACATTAGAGCAACTGTATCTATGTCAATACAAGTGGATTCACACAATAAAGAAAAACAGTTCAAACAGGCTTGACAGTCTCTCACATTAACGTCCCGTCTGTTAGTCCAAAAGTCTGGACAAACTTGTGAGTTAAAGAGTCAGGTATAAACATTTCACTGGGGACAAAAAATAAAGATATCTCATAGTATTTATTCATCCCTTTCATCCACCCGCTCATCCGGCTTCATGAAAGTGCTGGGCCCCAGCTTTGAGGAGTTTCACAAAGTTTAGAAACTCGCTTCAGTGGTGTTTTTTTTTTTTTTTTTTTAAACCAAAACTTGAACTCTTGGCTCGCACTTTCTTAGTTTCAAAGGCACAGTAAGTTCAATAGCAGTGAATAAACAACCCACTACCAATATGCATACACTGTTCGTTAGACAAAACCTATAATGCCATTTCTTCTTGCTTACCTCAGTAGCCAGTTAGCCCGCTAGCATCGTGCCTCATCTGCATCCATACAAACTGCGCTCCAGTGGCTCAGATTCTTCCAGATTTGAGTTGGAAGTTTAGTTTGGTTACATTGACGAAAAACAGAAGAAAATAACACAAAGTCTTTAGGTGACGCCTCAAGTCTCTAAACGAGTGGATACAGTGAAGCACACACACTAAAACTAAGTGTTGGTACCCAAACGCAACTTTTGCTGGAAAGGCTATTTCTTGAGCCCAAGTAAAGTAAAGCAAAGCGTGCTACGTTCACGTGCTGTCGAAAACACGGCAGAGCTGAAAACATCACGTGTTTACCATGGCAACCGCGTTTCCGACACCCGATCTGTAAATGGGGATGCCTATCAAGTCAAGTTAACAAAGTCAGTAACTTAATAATAAAAGTGGTCAATAAAACTCAATATGGATATTTATTAAATTAATTAAGGCGCGTGTTTTATAAATGTTTTTGCTGTCTCTTCTTCTCTTTTTGGGCAGAATCGTGATGTACCACTTGATTGTTAAAACGAAACAATAAATTACATCTAATACAATCCTCCGAGGGGTCAAAATGCTATTACAGTCTTCTGGTAGCACTTAAAAAAATGCGTCCAGTTATATCTATCACTATAGTAATGGAAATTACGAGCTGAAAATGGGCTCGTGAATGCCGCATAGACCATCCACTTCTCCGCAGCTGTGTGGGCGGTTTACGGGCAGAGATGATGCAGAAATCTGATCCCATCTTTTACTGGATATTCAGTGGATTTTGACGTCAAACCCACTTATTTATTTCTCAACGTGGCCAAAATTATACATGTTTAGACCGGAGAGGACAGCATGCATTGGAGTAACCCCAAATTAGTATTGTATCCTTTTTGTCTCAGCCAGTAGAGGTCAGCAGTGTGTTACATAGACTTTTGAGCCTGTAAACCACGTGATCTCCCATCCACGGACCAAAACATACAGTATAATGTGAGCACAGACCCATTTCTGATACAATTAATTAAAGATGTTAGTAATAAGCTACAATTTAATGTTGAACAAGTGTCTAAACTATTGGTGTTTCAACATCACTGACCCTACAAAGGAAACAGTAAGGAAAGAAGGAACAAAGCTAATTCAGAAAAAAAGGAAAATAACAATAATCTTTGACTTCCTTGTGAGCCTAAATAATATGATTAGTTTATCATTATTAATTAAAATGTTAATCAATAATGTAGTCTTGCCACCAGAAGCAAAACTTCAGTTTACATAGACCAGAATTTAAGCCATGTAACCATAATAATCATAAATATATAATTCACCATTCTGTGCTATAGTATAGACCTACAGTACAAATAATTTTTTACAGCATATGTGTCAGATAAGCTGATGACCTGTAGCCATTCACACACAGAGTACGTCGCCCTGAAACAACATGACTTAAGAAACCTAATGACTTTCATCATTAAAGCTAAATTATTCACTTCTGCTGTGCTGAAGGCAAACTGACATTGTGAGTCACCATTTCAAGATATGCAGCATGTCATGACAAATGATGGCTAAATGTGTCTTAATTTATGAAAAGTAATGAAACTGATCATCAGTTTTTTTTTAAACACGAGACACATAATGTGAGTCTGCAATGTCGGCTATCTATAATGTACAAGAAATCAAATTAATGTTAACAGTGTTGATGAAATCATGTTTCCACATGTGAAGCTGTGAGAAAAAAGGCTTTAATTTGTGTAAAGCAATGAATTTCAGTTGTTTTTCAAAAAGTAAAACACATTGACTGCACTGGTTTGGTTTGATTGATTGAAATAACAACAGTCTATGAGATTATTAAATTAAAATCACATATTATTTTGTCACAATGTGACTATATATTTATAATTTTAAATATTCTTCTACATTTCTGACTGACAGAGGATCAAGTACTCATCTAAAAGTAAACAAAGTCAGTTTTTTTTAATAAGCCCCTCCCTCTTGAAGAGCCTCTTGTCAAAAACAACATTAAACCACATTTGCCTCAGTGGTTTTATTTCTCATGCAGTTTAGGTTGTCATGAATAAATCACATGTTAATGGCACTTTTAGCTGTGGGGTGAGCTGTTCTGTAAAATTATGCATATTATTGAACTCATGGTTCATCTGTGAATGACATTTGTGTCTGTTGGTTTTTTTTTAAACACTGAAACAGGAAAAAAGAAAGAAACTTGACTGCATGTTTACTTGTGTACTTACTTTCTCAGAAAGCTACCTTTGCACAGATCAAGTGTAGCTCATGTAGCCTTCAGTTTTAAGGAACAAGGAAACCACAGCCATTCACTGGATGATCTGAGAGTTGCACTGTTGGCATACACCCCCTGTGTACCTCCTGCAGGGTGGTTAAACAGTGAAGTAAATATACCACACCTTTTTGCAGGGTACATTTATCTCCAAATTCAGTGCAGCTGTACTTAATGCTTTGTGAGGAATATTCAAATATTGTGACAATATGTTACAAAATTGTAACTGTAAAGCCACCTCAAAGATCAGGAAGCTTGGTACATTTTTACAATTAATTATTATCATGCTCAATCATAGACAAATCAAAGAAAAGCCCCAATCTTCTATGATGTCAATACATCAATATAGCATCAATATATATAAGTTGATTAAGTATCTAGCTGAACCCTGAGGTTTATATGTTTTATTTTAATTGAATTGTGGCATTTGATATTTTACATTTTACATACATTTTTTGATTTAATTTGACGCCTAATAATTTATAATACTCAGTTTACAAGTTGTAGGCATCCACACTTGAGGAGCATGACTGATTTAGTACTGAACATCAGTTTTGGAATGAGAGACTCACAACTACAGAGGACCTGAAATGGTACTGTGGGAACATCGCAAGTTGATAGTTTCACCATTAACAGAAACCGACTGACAGCGGAAAAGTCTGATAAAACTGAGAGCCGAGGTCATACCTTTCACTCTGTGTGTACCAGATGGGCAGAATAACTGTCAAGTCGTTCAATGAATTAATTTTTAACATGCCTTAACTATTTAGCTATTCATTTAGAAATTCAATGTTTTCCTTTTACAAATTAGTGTACTATTATTATTAATCACTCCACTGTTGCATGGATGCAATATTAAATTTTTAAAAAGGAAGTTGAGTTGAGGGTAATTGATAAAAAAGATTGTCCATCAAGATTGTCAGATGTAAAAGTGTCATTACGCATTTCTTTGATATCTTATAATGTCATGCAAAATTTACATACACTGAAAATATTTGCAGTTGTTATTTAAAGTGTACAGAAAATATCAAATAAAACCTCCAAAGTAAATCCTCCTGTCACTTTATTTGAACTAAGCAAGTTAAATAAACTCTCACTGACTCATAAGTGTGATCCAAAAAAGCCTGAATGTGCTAAACTGGCTGTGTATATAACACTTAAAACACCTGAAAACAACTAACTGTCACTGTTTCTTTCATTTACGTATTTGAATCCCCTTCCGCCTTAACATTACTCTCACATCAACATTAAAGAAAATACATGATACAACCATCAAATATGTAATGTCTGAAACCACGGACCAAGTTCTGTCAATGTTGTGTAAATAAATCAATAAGCTGTATGAAAAGCTGCATGTATTTAATCTTTGTACAGCATCCCCGATCTGTTCAGTTCACAAAAACAAGTTGGTGGTTTGAACCTTGACTCTTCTTGTCCGCATGACTAAATGTCGTTGAACATTACCCTGAACCTCGGAGCCATCAGCGGCTAGCATCGCATTTCCCCTGCCACCTGTTTGTGTGTGTGTGTGTGTGAAGTTTTTGAACCGCTCAGGACATTTACATGTTATTCTAATGACCACGGTACATAATCACCTTCAACATTTACAGTAACATATTTTTCACATATGCAAACCCTTTCTTTTCAATTTACAACAGTGAGAATGAAGCACTTTTTTCACTAATATAAAGTACATCTGGAAAAAGATTCCTTAAAAACTTAACCTAAAAAAACTTAAAATGTTAAAATGTCTAATTAATCATCAGAATACAAAGCATGGGAAAACTGCTGCAATCAGACATCACCTTATGCTTACTCATTTGTCTGCTAAGTTAGAATAGATGCTACTCTGTTACCGTTTCTACTGTCTCTTTAAAAAAAAAAAAAAAAAAGCTAGATATTTCCAGTCATTGCAACAACAACAACATGCCCACACCTCATCTACGCTACTGCTGTTTATTACATTGCGGGATTATTTGTGATACTGTTGAAACAATGTTGCGAGAAAAGATGGTCAACTACTTTTTCAAGCATGGGGCGGGAAACTCCTGACCCTGTGCACCCAGAGCCTGGCACCTAACCTGGTTTCCTCCATTATGAAACCACCTGATTCATATCACATTGACAACTGAAAAACAAGTGGGCACCCATGAACATTTCAACTTTCAAATACCAACTTCCCCTTTTACGCTCATATGAATACCTTTGATTTCTGAGAAGTTAGAATGTAGCAGTTAGGAGGGCTTTTGCTTTATTATCAAAGTGCTAAACAGGTTCTTAATAAAAGATGATACCAACAACAGTTTTTATGTAATTTTCCTCCCAGGAGACATCACAGATCTAAGCTGCCAGTCATTTACATGTTTGTCTTGCTGTAAGAGGCAAGTTGTGGCTTAGGTGCTTTTGTTGAAGGATTTACCAGGTAAACCTCATTTAGATTTATAGTCAGTGTCATATTTTGGAGCGCTTTCTGGCAATACACATGAGAATTTCTACCCTCTGCCACTATATAACTGGTTGTTTCCTCTTGAAATTATCTGCGTTGGTGGATCTTTACGTTGCCAGTTCAGTGTCTCCTTGAATGAATAAGTGCTACTTTACTTGTGTTGTCTTTTGCCAAGCTCACATATGAAAGTGAGATATTATAAATTACCTCACATTTCTCACATGCAGTCACACTTTTTTTTTTCATTGTGCTCTGTACGCACTCTGTGATGCCAAGATGATGATGAACAATATCACACAAAGTCTAACAGTTACTGTTTTTTGCAGTTAGTAGTTCAGTCACTGTTTTTCATAAGATAAATAAGCTACATAGCCTTCATCAGGGACGCACAGGTTGGGTTATGTAATTACCAATGTGACTACAGTCATAGAAATACCAGAAGATTTTGTCACTATTACTTTCAAAAAATATAATTTTTGCAAAGCAGTGTGTGTTCACTTTTATCAATGTGCAGAGATGGTTAAAAACACACCACATCTGTTTTACTTTTTTAGTTTTACATATCCAGATAAATTGTACCTCATTAACACAACACATGGCCTCAGTCATGACATTATTATTGTATTATCTTATTCTATTTGAAATATTAAATCAACACTGTCAATTATTGCTTTAAAACATAATAACTGGGCACTTTTACATCAACACTATAGGCCATGAATTGGATCATTTGAAATACAACGTAAAACATAATATTCTAGGGAATCACTTGTTCCTTGTTGTTTGCTAAAAACATGATTATCTTGGCTGCGGGATTGTTTCTGCAACAGTATGGATGCATTTTCTACATCAGCACTGTGAAAACAAGAATTTCAGCATGAATTTATACAGCAAATACACAAAGATGTTGTTTTTTTCAGTTTTTATTTCAGAATTGCAACTTTATTACAACGATTAATGCATTTCTTAAAACATTATTAATGCAACGAACAATTACGGTAACGACATTAAAAAATCTTGCCTTCAATATATGCAAAATTAAAAAAAATAGGAAAAATATGCAACAAACCAGCTATGCTACGAATGTCAAGATGATATTTACACCAGTAAATTGAAACAATTGTACTCTACTAATGCTATAAAAGTGTTGAAGATTTTCATACAAACCTAGTTTTCATTAATATTACCGCTCGGAAGATATCAGTGGATACTCAGTCATATATCAACATCACTGCACTACAGTATATCGTCCTGTGTAAGCAATATAAACAGCATGTTCAATATTTGTTGAAAATGAGAAATAAAGGAAATACATGACAAAAAAACATATTTTTCTACTAATTAACTTCTTACTGAATATAATTTTATTTAAAAAAGGATCAAAGTAATTGATGTACAACAGGGTATTCACAAATTCAGAAAGGTGTATCCATTTTTAACTGACTTAATCTATATAAAGAGTTTAACATGACACTGAGCTCAAGTTTCTCATTATCAGGATGACTAATAATTTGTCACACATTACAGATCTTAACAACTTTAATACCTTCAAAGATCAGAGTCTGTCTCCTATCAGACCTCTGACTCAAACAGCTGAAACTGAAGTTTTCCCACCAAAGCTCTCTGAAGTGCCAATGTTGGTGAACGAGGCAGACGAGTTGTGGCTGTACCGCAGCTTTGGCTTTCCTAGGCAGGTCTTGCACAGGAGCTCGGCCCGTCGTCTGAACTGATGGTCCAGGAAAAAGTAGATGCCTGGATTCACACAGCTGTTGAGGAAGGCCAGGCAGCATGAGATAAGGAGCCCGTTATTTTGCCACAACTGAGTATCACAACTCAGATTAGCATTTGAGAGCTGCGAGCCAATTATGATGGCTTTGAAGATGTTGAAGGGCAGCCAGGACACCACAAAGGCCATTATGATGGAAAGGACGATCTTGAGGGAGTGTTTGCGGCGGGCCACAGCTCGAGGATTTGCAGCAGCAACACAGTGCTTGTTCAGGTGCAAGATTATGGTGCCGTAGCAGAGCACGATGATTAACACTGGAAAGACAAAGGTGAGAAACACCATGGTCAAGCTCAGGCCAAGAAACAAAAGTGAGCTGTTATCTTCCAGACAGTAGAGTCCATCGCCGGTGTCAGCCACTCTTCGGTACACCAGGGAGGGGATGCCAAACAACAGGGAGCTGAACCAGATTACAGCACACGTGACATGAATGCACCCACTGCTCCTGAGATATCTTGAATCCAGCAGTTTCACCACAGCAAGGTAACGATCAACGCTCATGCAGGTAAGAAAGGAGATGTTGGAGAAGCGGTTCACAGCGATAACGTAGCTGCTCAGCCTGCACAGCATGTCCCCAAACCTCCCAAAGTTCCATTGGTTGTCCTGGCTGGCAGAGATGGCCCACAGTGGCAGTGTGAGGACGAAGACAAGGTCAGCCAGGGCTAGGTTGATGACAAATGTGTCTACTAGCCGCCCACCTCTTCCCCCTTTGCTGCCCACGACTGAGATCACAAAAAGGTTGCCCAAAAAGCCTGTGAAAAATATGAGGTAATACATTGTGGGCAAAAAGACGTTGGAGCCATGAAAGTGTGGGTCTGGACAATCCATAGAGAAATTGAAGCCAGCTGTTCCATTGGCAGTGATGTTTTCCTCATAATTGTAGTAATCATCAAATGATTTCTCGGTGTAGGCGTCCATTCTGAGAGAGAGAAGATCACTGACTGGCTCTGCAACGAAGCTGTTGTATTGTGGTGGGGAGGTTGATCTACCCATGTCAACATGCTGCTACTTGATATTATGCGTGAAAACCACAGAGAAAAATAGAGATTCTATTTCTGCTCTCTTCCTCCCTGCTCTGTCTCTGTCTTTGATTGTCTGTGATAATGTCCTCTGAATATTCTGTTGTAAGTAATTAATACTAAATATTTCTTTCTTTATTTGAAATAATGTCACAATTTAAAGCTTGATGAGCAATCACACAATTTAATTTAACATTACAATACGTCATGGCATCATTATGGGTACACCAGGCTATATGATGGCTAATATGAAGCCAATACAATATCTTTTTTTTTTGCACTTCCTCTTAAAAGCTTATAACTGTGAATTTACAAACACGTGTGCAAAAGACTTTAAATGCTAAAATATGTCACAAGACACAAGTGTGTGTGTGTGTGTGTGTGTGTGTGTGTGTGTAGATATTTGCTCACACATGAATGATTATATTTGCATTGTAAACATAGAAAAGTGCAGATTTCTGCCTTATGTTGCTGCACAGTGTAAAATAGCCCTTTTCTAGTTTCAGAGTGTATTAGATGTATCTGACCAGTAGGGGGCAGGTAAGATTTACTTCTGTTATACATGTGGTGCCCTCCTGTCTACATTCAGGCTGAGTGGTTGTGCAGCAAATGTCACCGATCCTCTGCAAAAGAAATGGTTTGCTTTGCTGAGAATTTCCCTCTCATTAGTGAAAACATGTTTCTAGATTAGTCAGAAGTCAGGCAGGAGGAGGCCGAGTTACGAAATCTGATTTTTAGTGCAGCTGTCAGATCCACTCCATTTATAAACTATGAATTCATTCATATTTCTTTATAAGTGCGTCTCACCGTGTTACCGTGTCTTACAAACCCAGTTTTAATAGCTTTTGAATAGCTTTGTCCTCATATGTTCGACGCACATTGAATGTAACATGCAGTCTCTGTTCCTCTTCTTTGAAGCTGCAGAATTTGCTAAGAGAAGGAAATGTCAAGTGAGTTTTGGCCTCAATGATGCAGTCTTGTGTTAGGACGTAAAGACTGATTCTGGTTTAAGCATACATGTCACAGAGTGAGGCAGTGAACTGTTTTTTACTTAAATAACTTCTTCTCACTAACACCTGGGAGCTGATCATGTAGCGACAACCGCACACACCCTTAAACTGTTTTCGTCCTAGTATTTACTCAGTTTCACCTGTCATGACTGAGGATTTGAACCTGTGACCTCTCGGGTACAAAACCACCCTATTACTATTCATAGAGGCCAAGCTGCAGTGTATCAGAAAAGGTGAGACTGGGGCCATTAATTAAATTAGAGCTGCAACAATTCATCGATTAACAGAAAATTAATCTGCAACAATTTTGATCATTTTCAAGAATAAATCTCAACATTGTCTGGGTCCAGCTTCTCAAATGTGACAATTTGCAGTTTTTCTTTGTCATGTATGAGGATGAATTGTATATCTGAATGTTTTGGACTATTAGTCAGAAAAAAAAAAACAAACAAGCAAATTGAAGACATCACCGTGGCCTCTAAGAAATTATGAATGGATGAATTTTCCACTATTTTTTTTAACATTTCATAAACAATGAATCGAGAAAATAATCGGCAGATTGATTGATAAAGAAAAGAATTGTTAGTTGCAGCCCTAAATTAAATGCCATACTTCTTTCTGTTGTGCACAATGAGTCAGGGCTTATTTATCTACCCAGTTGTGTAATTCTGTTTCTACATAGTTTGATTTTTCAATTTTTCCACTCATCTATTTCACGTTTGTCAGTCCTAGAAGAGGGATCCCTCCTATATTTGTCTTCCTGTGGTTTCCTTCTTTTATTTTTCCCTGTTAAAGTTTTTTTTTTGGGGGGGGGAGTTTTGTCATATCTGAAATGATAGCCATGACAGATTGTAAAGCCTTTTGAGGCAAATTTATGATTTCTGACTTTCTGCTACATAAACAAAAATATGACTGATCTGTCAACTTGCTGTCAGGTAGCTAAACCCTGAAAAGAGCAAAGAAAGCAAAACTATGTTTCATGCACCGTATTGTAGCTTCCGTATCTGAAGTCAGCAGCAGGTGTTAGTCATAATGTCATGTACAGATGAAGCTGTTTTTCTTTATCAGCTGCATGGCACATACTGTAAAAAACCCATCACCACCACAGAAACCAAGCTGTAGCAACCTGCCCGACACTGCCACACTGTGCATCAGCAGCTCTACTAAATACTACACTGCTGCTGTCAGAGCTTACATCAGATTTTTAATGTAGCATTGACCCCTGCTCATCGCCATGATCCGAGCAGATCCTCCCCGGTGAAAGATAATAGAGTTTGACAGGACAGAGAAGGCTTTGGCAGGCATGGCCATTGTTATAGAGAAGGAAACTGTCATTACGACTACCTCCTCGCCGCAGAATAGACCTCAGGAGAAATTAACTCTGAGGTCCAGCTTGCAGCTATTGTGCTGGGGCTGGGAAGAGTGAGGTTGGAGGACAGGCTACATCTTACAAGAGCCGGCTGCAGAGGCCGGAGAACGCCTCATTGTTCTGTGGGGAGTTTCAGTTAAGAAAGCACGGGGAATGAATGACCTCCTTATAGGATCCCTGCTCCACTTTTCTAGCATTGTGCTTTTATTCAAACACTCCTTTACTTTGTAGTGTCAAGGTGATGTGTGGATATACTCATCACGCCAGAAAATCCTGTCAGTCCTCATTGTTGGGGTTTGACGTCGTTCTCCCTCGCGCTCAGCTGTACCTTTTCCTTTAAAAAGTTTTAATTATTTCTTCTGCATTCTTGCTGCTCTGTCAGTGGAACGCTACATTCCTCTCCTCGAATAAGTGCTGTCTCACTCCAATTGAGCAGAGTAAATGTGAGAGCCAGTGAATGGAGCAGCCTCAATAGGAGAAAATAAACAATTGCATTGGTCCATGGGTGCAGCGGGGGAGAGCGGATGAGAGGAAGGGAGAAAGGCCTCCCTAACGTGCTAAGATTCCCATGGATACTTAGTCCTTTTTCTGTTTAAAGGAGGATCTCGTAAAGTACTTCAACAGTGGATGATTTCTCTTTTCCTTTTACTCTGTTTTTATTTGAGGAGAGAAAGGGTGGTATGCGTCCGTCAGGGTGATTGTTAGACATGTGGGGGGGTCACATGCACACACGTGCGCAGTCGTATACACACACAGACACACCACACACACACACGTACAATTTGCTCCTCACTTGTCGAGTGCAACTTTCAGAAAGGGAGTCTATTGTTTGTGTGTGAAAGGTTCTTGTTTTAGTTGTTTAACTAAATCAAAAGTTCCTTCAGCACAAAGGATTTCACAACCTCAGTCCTCCATTCTGTGTCATTTTAAGTGGTCAGGGGCTTTTAACTGTTCCCTTTTTTTGTTAAAAAAAAAAAAACTTCACCATTTTAACCCACTTTTCTCATCCACCGTGCCTGATTTCTGCCTTGATTCAAGTTTATCTCCTTCACCTCCTCTCTGATTTACAGATACACACACAAACACCTGATCCAATAAATCTGAGTAACATCTTAATACCACATGGCAAGAGATATACAAGAATATCACAGTTTGCACATATGAATAATAGAAATTTCAGGATATAAAAACAATCCTCTGGCCCTCCTTTATCACTGTTAGTATGAGTGTGTGACCCCAGCCCACCAATACAATATGAGAGAGTTGGCTTCAAGTTAAAGGAACATTTAAGTTCTGGAGAAAATTGCCTGAACAAAAACTCAAAATCTGTATTATTGCTAATGACTTGCGATAGTGATATCCAGGCGTTGGTACACAGTTATTAAGATAGTGCTAGGTGGTTGCATAGTCTTAGAAGGTGGGTGTTACAGTAAGTGGTTTCTAACATGTTCAGTGTTGTTGCTAGGGTGGTTGCTAGGAGTTTGATAGTTGGTTGTTAAGCAGTTGCTAAAGTCTAGGTGGTTTCTTGAATGATATGGTCATTGGTAGGGGTGGGGGGCTCACCGGTGTTGCAACTGTGTGTCCTTGCTAAGGTGTTTTGGATGATTCTGGGTGGTTGCTAGGGAGTCCAGCATGGTTGCTATGGTGTACTATTTATTTGCAGTAGTCACAGCGAGTGTTGGTAGTAGCAGCAGTGTCACTGGTCAGGTGGTCACTAAGAGAGAGGAATGTTTTTACAGGATGTGGAGCTTCAGATGTGTTTGTGTGACTAATTTGCTTTTGTTCTAAATGCAGGAGTTGTGATTTTTAAAAAAGTATGTTCTCATTGTCTAGATTTTTTATTCTGTGAGCAACAGCAGACATAGGCAAAGATGCTGATATAAAATATGAATTCACAGTTTATATTGCAGAGATACAGCAGTATAAAAAGCATGTCTGTGTCTGTGTTGAAGGGTGAATTTCAAGCATCAGTTACACTCAGTATCCAGGTGATCTGAAGTCGCTGTCATAGATCATAACTCATAGTAAATATAAGCCCTGTTGCTTAGATGAAGAAGGCATAGCAGAACATTTTATTATATCAATTGTGAGTGAGGGCAATTAAAAAATCTGTTTTTGAGCATCGTCACTGACAACTGCTCAACCACATGTTTCATGGATGATTTATTTGGTTATTTCTTGGTTTATATTGTGTAGTTTAGGTACACATTGGCTAAACATACCCGGGTAAATTCATATACTATCTTTCTATTGTTTTGCCAGTCTACATTTTGCTCCATTCCCACGGAGGCCCCTTTTAAAAACTGGGCATCAGCATCAAAAACTGCCTTCTTAGTGTAGGTTTCATCTCCTGAGTTATCACACTAAAGAAAGAAACTCAGCGTTAAATATTGCATAATAGCAAAGAATACCAAAACAAGATGATATAACATTTCCAACAGTGTGACAACATTTTCAACACATTTTGCTGTCCTGTAAACTGAACGGCAACAGGATCACCATTGCAACACATTTCAGAGAAGAAACTGAAAGCGTGTTAAAACGTCTTTGATCGGCTTGTTTTTAAGATGATAACCAGAGACGCTGTGGTCTAAAGGCGACGAATGATTATGTTGATGGCACAGAAGTTCGCGGAACGAAACTAGGGATACACGCTGCAGCAGAGCAGCCATCTTGTCCTTGATTTTTTTTCATAATTTAAGCAGATTTTTATCTAATGTGTTTTTCCTATATCACAGCTTTCCTTTTGTTTAAATGACTTCTTAGCAAATCTAATGCATTTTTTTCAAATGGGGAAATAACTGACTTGACTTGACATAAACTGAAAGGCTGCAGTCAAAATGTTTCTCCCGGAGTGATGATCTTCCCATCTCAGAGCATTTAGTAAACACACGACTTAACCACTCAGAGAGGAGTCATGTTTCATCCGCTGTTGACTCCACATGAGAACTAATTGAGCAGCTTGAGAGAAGACAGGAGCAGCCTGTTGGTCATTTACCCTGCGGCTGGATCAGGTGTGTGTTAAGGGAGACTATGATGGTTAAACGATTAAATTAGAAACCCATTATTGTTGTTTTGCCTCTGGCAGCTGGTGGCAGGAGTGTGAAAGACCAGGAAGCAGAAAACTTTACAATGACCAAGCTGATTAATTGAAAATAGGCCAATGCTAATTTTTCAGGCTGAAATTTGTCCTCTACAGTCCTCAAAGGACAGGTTGACAATTTTTCAAGTCTGTTTTAAAACAATAGTTAGATGCCCAAATTAACAATGACATGTTTTTCTTTTTGTATCATTCTTCTTGTTCATACTGACCATACTACTACCCCCCAAATGTACTTACAATGTAAGTGGGACAACATCCACAGTCATTTTGAGCAAAAATGTATTGAAAAGTCTATCTGAAGCTTATATGAGGCTTCAGCAGTCTGAGTTAGTCATATAATGTGGATATCTGCCACATTTACAGTCTTTTTAGTAAAAAGTCCCTCTTTGTGTTTCCCTGTTCAGCTGCAGTAGAAGTATAGTAACAAAAAGAAGGAATTTGATACTAAAAATACTGTAATTTTGAAAGATATCTACTTGATTTGACTAATTTGGATGGCTAAAGCTTCATATTAACTTCAAATAAACTTTTAAATACTTTTCATGAAGGAATTTTCTAATGGTCAGTATGAACAGGAGGAATGATTACAGCAAGAACAACCTATTTCAGTGTTTGGGCACCTGACTGTTGTTTTAAGGCAGACTTTGAAAATTGTGAACCTATCCTTTAATCTACCCCACTTTGATATAACACCGTCTTGCATATATATATAAAGAAAATAAATGTAAATCGTAATGTTTCGAGGTGCAACATGTTACATGTTTTCTTATATATTGAACTGATAATATACTTTAAAATATTTTAAGTCCTGCATCAGCATCTAGTGGCAGGAAGTTGTTCCACTGCTGGATGCACCAGTCAGTCAGTCAAGTTATTCCACTTTTGGCAACACATGTAAAGAACAAGGTCTAAATTTAAAAGGCGTCCATGTTCAGATTAATGATATCTGTTCAGACTCAGTTAAACTTGTTATTTTATCAACAGGTACAATCTGACCGAGATCACATAAAACATATCCGACCTTATAAATGTCTGACCATCAAAGTATGGAAACAGTCTTAAAACTCTTGTGACATGCAATGAATTTCTGTGTTCAGTCAATAGTGCAATAAATGCTAGATTGAGGTAATTATCATGTCATTACAATGACCTATCTCAGTCTAGACACAAATGAGGCACAAGAGACCTTTGCTACATCAACATTATTGGTGTTGGGTCATAATATGTTACAGTTTTATGTAATGCCTGAGCTTTGTTACAGACATATTGTACATTCTCTAATACAAATGTATTGTAATTTTGTTTTTGTTGGCTCTATCATGATGTTAATATATATACATGCTGCAGAGATGATGTCACTTTGTTGGCCTGTGAACATCATGAATCATGATTTATGTAATAAAAAGTGACAGTTTCACATCCTCATTTTGGATGGTAATGATGGTGAGATCATTTGTAGGCGCTGAACACTAGACTAGTCTAGTTGATGGGTGAACTGGTCTTACTGGACTGCTCTCATCTCCCCAGGGAAAGTTTTAGGACCAGATGGTCGCCTCAGTGGGCAGAAATGAGCGTCAGCTGACAGTAAATGATCGTCTCACACAGAGGTAAACATGTTATAGCTAGTCCATGTAAAGCTTAGAACAAGGTTGTACCAAACTGCATCGAAGGATGTGACATTTCTTTTGATTATTGATCTTCAAAAGCCGGCTGGGATTGGTTGTTGACATTGATTCTCCTCATTTGACTCGGGGAAGAGCATCTGCTGCCGGGCTGCCGTGTTGATTAGGCAGGAGATGATCTAGTCCCGGGAAGGTGAAAGTCTCAGCTGTGTTCACAATGAAGGAGCTGATCTCCAGGGGAAGAAGAGCAGGCAACCCTCATCTTCACAGTTTTATGTATGTTCAAGCTGCAGGTTGTTAACAGAACACGAATGGAGTCGTTGGTGTTGGGAACGATATCCAGCGACAGGATGTGTTTCTCCAAACTTGAGCAGTGGAGGAGACGAGCCGGGATGTGTTTTTCCTTTCCTTGGGAAAATGCCTGCATGATTACTGTCAGTGTGACCACAATTGTAACAGTTTTGTCTGTCACATCATATCCTGGGCTGATGATGATCCTTTGAAGTGACTACGCTTCCACCACATGCGAACATAATGTCTCTCGCCTCCCGCTATGAGTAAGCACCCTGCCGTGTTTTGACTCACGCAGATTTCATTGTCAGCTTTGTTATTAGCTCGGAGGACCTGTTCACATTAGGAGTGTTTTTGGGTCAGTAGGTCAGAGGACAGGCTCACCAAACACCTGGGGGACACAGAGTTCATCACTCAGAGAGCCATTAGGAGCAGAAGGCCGGACCCCCTCACTCAGGTCGACCAATGACAGGCAAGCATATCACTTCTGGCTGCAACGGGAGGCGATCGGTGTCAGCAGATGAGAACTTGCATTTGTATGTGAGCTGTTTAGAGGTATGATCGTGTGCAAATGGGCGCACACAGCACGAGCAAGGACGTATTGTTGATTTTGGAGAGGGATTGTGTTTTTTTTTTTTGAAAAAAGGGCGGATTCAGAGGTAGGGTTGATGAATGTGTTGATGGTGGCATTTTGATAGGGGTAATTTTGACCTGACAGGGCCCAGGCTCTCTCATGAATCAAAATGTGTCAGCCTGGCGCTGGAGATGGAGAGCCGCTCATTGTGGCTCTGACACCCATGTGAGGGGCTGAGGCTGCTGGGGGTCAAGTGTGACACCTCATTAGGACGATGTTGATTTAGTGTGGCCACAGCGCAACAGACCTCCTCCCATGGGGTATGGAGAGGCGTTTGAGCGAGGGGGTGGGGAGCACCGAGCACTGGACAGAGAATGGGGGCTACTGCTCTTCATCCGCAAGGCCGTCATCTGACAGCTTGCAAATCATGCACCTACGCTGCACACACACCACCCTACCCCCCTCTTTAATTTTCACCCTGTCCCCTAGTTTTTAAACATGCATTTCTTTAAACACAAAGGAACCGTGCATGGTTGTTTTTGAAAGATATAAATGTGCATTTGAATCTATTTTTTCATGTGTTTTTAAAGGTAGGGGGCAGCGGTTTGGCCAGTTTTTTCCCCCCACAGTGAACCCAGGACCCCTGACAGAATAATTCTGACCTTTCACCTTTGATCTTTCGATTTAAAATTGTTTTCTGTAATGTCAAGATTACTACTGACAAGCTGCAGTGGTGCTCTCAGCTCAAGTGCAAACTCAGAATGAGAGTCTAAGGTTTACAAGCACCCTGTTCTTAGTAGTTTGTGTGTCTTATTAAAATATTATTATTATATAATATTATCATTTGTTTTAAGGGGGTTATACTTGGAAAAGCTTTTCTTTATTGTCTGATAAACTTAAATTGCTAATTAATTACGTCAAAATACAAGTAGAAGTTTGAGTACTTTTACTTAATTGTTTAAAATTCATTAAAAAAAATTTAAGAGTTTATTCTCTTTTGTACTTATTCTCACCTTGCCAAGCTGCCTCTGGTTGTTGGTTAATATCAGAGATATAATTACAAACTGATTCTTTTCCTTTATTTAAGACTTAGAGGACAGAACAAACAACAATTTTAGATTTCATGACCTCATGTTATGTTAATGATTTAAGGATTTGAAGGATTTGACCTATCAAGTTTAAAAGGAGGAATTTTATCCATTTTTGTTGTAAAGTTATGACAGAATCTATAAGTATAAATTGTGAATGATGCATTTGAATGGAAGTTGGTTTTAGTTGCTTTGTAAATTTGTAAATCCACATCAATATAAATCAGTAAGTGTAGAGCCACCTATTTATAACAACAGCAGCTGTTACTACAACTGGTATGGATATTTGATTGAGTTTATTTAAAATATATTTTGTTGAGGTTTTGTTGATGTTTCTCTAAAAGCCCAGAAATCATATCAGCTTGTGTTTTTGTTGATTAAATCAAAAGTTAAATCTGTAGGAAATAATGGCAGAGGGATGGCAGGATAAAGCAAATGTGAAGGCTCAAGTGTGTTTGAGACTAATTTAAACTTTGACCTTTAGTCGTAGTGCCCCCATCTGGCCAACTTGTGATACTGCAGCTACTTGAAGTTGTGCAGCTACAATTTCTGCAACTACAAAGTTTCATCTCAAAATAAGAACAAATTCTGGTAAAACAAGACTAAAGTCGCTGTAACAATAAATGATTGATAGCTAATATGGACATTATTTAAATGTCAGCATTTAAATTGTTTCATGCAAACTGTTACAAAACATTATGATCAATCATATCCATTATTCTTTGCTTTTTATTCAGGTGGCTTGACTGATTCACTCATGTCAACTGACCCCCCCCCACTCTAATTTCCTCTCTGTTATTACATCTCAGTTTTAATTACACCACAAAGCCACACACTGCTGGACTGTCAGCGCGTCACACTGACAGAGGATTCACTGGGAAAATTAATGTCTCTCTTAATGTCTGCGACTGCTTGAATTTGATTACGCTGACTCTGAGACGTCCACCAAATGTCAAAGCTGGTCACTGTGCAGCACCCCTCCGCCCACCCCTCCACCCTCCAACCCCCTCCTCTTTCTGCACCACACAAAAGACATTACGTAGCCCTTTTTTGCATTAACCCATCATGCATACCTAAATCCAAAATTATGGAAAGCATTGAACTAAATGAGTCTATCAGAGAATGCATAAATAATGAATGAATCTTAATTCTATGGTCATTTATCATTCAGTAAGTAAAGACAATGATTTTTTTGGGGGGGGTGTTAGTATTTGAGATTGTATTGTTTACACACAGGATTCTCGCAAAAACTAGCAGATGCATTTTAATTTAAAGTAAAATAGTCAATAAACCTGACCTTCTTCACTCCCTTTCTGTCTCAGAGACGTCCAGGCACATGTGCACACACACACACACACACACATGCGTGCACCCACAAACAAAGGTGTAGCGGGCCATCTGTCTTCAGATTTGGGAAAACAATGAAGGCTTCGTGACACTTCGCAGATTTCCCTCCAAATGCCTAACACTGCCACAACAGATATCTCCTGTTTTTGTCACCACTGCTGTGTGTGTGTGATCATTCACTTTTTTCCCCCAAAGTTACAGAAATTGTATTTGTCACCCACTTATTAATAAATCCCTCTGGCCGAGACTGAATGATTTATGAATGCTGTTATAGCCGATGTCACAGTCCACTTTTGTTGCCATTGAGATTTTACTCATTAGTCTGAATAATAACTGTCACTAATTCAAGCTGTTCTCGAATGGCTTTTTGAATAGAAAGAGAGGGAGAGAGTGCGAGTGAGAGAGAGGCAGCAATAGAGAGGAGAGAGGCCTGAGAGATTAACTCCAGTGAGCTCACTCTGAGAGGCCCAGGAACGGCTGAATATTGTTCTAGTGGGGGGGTGGATGGGGGGAGGAGGGGTTGGGGGGGGTGGTGGGGGGGGGCGAAAGGAAAAAAATCCCTATGCAGCCAGAGAAATGAACTTGATGATCTCAGGGGGGCGGGGGGAGGATCACCATTCCTTGCTCCTGACAATCAAAATTAGATTGGCCAGCACTGTGTCAACACTAGCCTCAGTTAAGGCATGACAGGGGAGGGAGGGAGGGCAACCCCCCCGTGGGTGTTTGAGAGTTTGCCATGTGAACTATGGAGACCCCACAGTGCCTTTCACTGACTGCTCAGGCCTCAAAGAAATCCACAACCCCTTTTTTATTGGCCAGCACTGTAACCGACGGCATCTCGGTCCACAGTTCTATATTTTGGCAACTCGTTATTGCTGTTTTTGCTGCCGCGTTTCATTAAACCCTAAATCTGCATTGCTGGGGTTACAATCTGCAAGGCTTGTGCAACACAACACATTTATTAACATTATTTGTAATCGATGGAGCATTGCTTCTTTCAATTCTTCTTTTCTTTTTCAGCTTTTCACTCATCTTCACTTCATCCTCACAATGTGTGTGAACTTTTAGGGTCTGCTGACCGCTGACATCATTTACATTATCATAAATACATCAAAGCTACATGAAAAAATTATGAAACATAACTTGTGAAGGCAATTTACGCTGATTTCTGATATGTCAACCAAATTGTAAATACTTCAAGCATTTCAGTCTCAAATTATGCAAAGAAAACAAGCCTCCTGGAATGTGACAATCAAGCAACAAAGAGTAGTTTATTTATATATACTTGTAAGGCAAATATTAAAAAGTATAACAACATACATACTCTCTGCAGTGTGGCGTGAGAGCATCATGCCTCAATTTCTCAAGGTGTATGTGGGATATGAAGCACAAATGTGTTAATAAATTGTTTTCATTTGTTTGTTTTGCTGTTATTTTCCTGTCCTTCACACACACACATCTATATGGATGTGTGTGTGTGAAGGAGGGTCGAGACTGAGTTGATCAAGGGTTGTGTTTTTGGAGGTTTGATCAGTGACCTGGAATATTTCCAGGTGTGTGTGTCTAGCCCTACCACATTAGAGAGGGAGTGCAGCTGTGTCCTTGTGTAACCTTCTCATTTAAAAAAAAAAAAAAAAAAAATTATATCATCTCAGTGAATTTGATCTGAAACCATTCAAGAGGAAAAACCAAACGCTTTGTCAGTGCTTCACATTATAGGAGCAGAGCGTATTTTTTGTTTTATGTATGTCTTGTTTTGTTTTGTTTATTGATTTCCTGAAGGGTTACCTACAGTGATAACATCAATAATATTAACAGCACTCCGTATGACATTTCTGCATTTTAGCATGCAATCACTGTCGTGCTACAGATTGAAGAAGTTGTTCCAAAAAAGGAGGCAGATTTAGGATTATTACCAGGACTGCAGCGGCAGGAGCTACAGGATGACAGCACGGGACAAAAGGTTTTGTTTTTCGCTCTTGGGCTGATTCCTGTTGTTGCCAAAAGAGAGATGTCCGACTGACTTTCAAGTAATCACACACTGCTGAGAGGAGCATTGAAAATAAGTGGACGGAATGTGCAGATTGCTGTTTATTGGCAGAGGAGAAGGAGGTGTTTCATGTTTTCATTTTACCTGTGAGAACCAGAAAAGAAGACTTATTTCTCACATCTCACACTCCTGCCATAATATATATTTTTTTGGTTTATGTTTTGGTCTTTGACACATCTACTTATCTTATCTTCTACTTATATGAAGTGCTGCTATTTTTTTCCAAACTTTGAAATAACTAAATACATATTTTCACACATTATTCTCATTCTCAGGGGTTTGTTCATATCATGTGGAAATGCCCACTTGTGCTTTATATTTAGATTATTTTCAGAATCAGTTAAGATTTAGTTTGTCTATCCTTAAATAAATGTGTCTTGTCTTGAAATGGATCCTTTTCCCGGCACTATTGTCCATCTATCAGCCATCTATCAGCACTGTAACTCAGGTCCAAATACTAATCATAAGATAGAAATGGTCCCACTGCATTAAAACACCAAAAGGTGTAAAGATGTGAGTATAATTAAGACCTTTGTTGCTTCCTTTTTGGGCCTGACTGTTAGAAAGGAAATCCTCCAGGGTAGGGGTGGTCGTCTTGTCCTCAGGTATACTCTCAAACCGGTGGGATGGTACGACAACATGCCCCCAGCAAGGCAGGCAGGAGTGTCAGCCAGGCCCACCGGACTGCAGCTCACCACCGTCTACAGCAGAGCCGTGCAATCATCGGCTTTGAACCAGATGGTGCGCTGGGAGCACAAAAGAGTGACAGCTGTCATTCACAGGACATAAGAACCATGAGTCACTGCAGTGGTTTAATGATCTCAAGTTCCACGAAAATCCACATGTAGATTTAAACTATGAGATTTCCTCACAGTAGTCTGTTGTCGTAAAGTGAATTTCCTGTAAAATGTAACTGGATTACTTCCCTGAAAGTACATAATCTTTAGGTTTTTTTGCTGGCGTGTAAGTGAAGAGGGGGAGCACATTTTCTACACCATCCTGAAATTGTGCTATGAAAACACCAAAAACACTGTAATGGCATTTAGTATGTGTTTAGTTCTACTACAATGAACACTACATCTGATAAAGATGCTACTGCCACTACAATAACAACAGTGATGTAACATGTTGAGATGTTTTTCGTCAATACTTTCTGAGATGTCAAGGCAAAAAAACATACAGATAAAAAGAACTGGATCAAAATATGTATAAGGGGTAAATAAATCTAAATAGACTGACAGGTACAAGAAGAAGCACACAAAATATCAGTTATATGAAACAAAGCTTATGTTGCACTTAAAATAACTTTTTTGAGATTTTGAACTCAGTTGGGGAAGGAAGATATATGACAAAGAATGAGCTGAAACAACTATTTTAATATTACGTTTATGTTATATTCCCCCAAAATATGAATGTGAATAATTTAAAATAAGAGTTTATATTCACTTTTAAAAGGTGGAGTTGATTAGATTTTGTTCTCACCAAAAAAAATCACTGTTATAGTTTGTTGTTGATTTGAAGGTTTCATGAACTTTGTGCGGCTGCGTCGACTCAAATCTGACGTCTCTGCTATTTATTTTATTGTCATGTGAGATTCTTTCATCCAATAAGAGTGTGTGTGATCTTTCCTGAACAGTTCCCCCTCTCTAAACACCGACCAGCTAGTGAGCCAGACAAAAAGGTGTTACTGATGACTGTGTCCAGCAATTTAAGCTATTCAGTGCTGCCCCCAATTCACCTTCTTTCTTAACTTTATGGCTATAATTGCCATAAAGCTCCTCCCAAATCCTCCCAGCCCCCGCCGGGCTTTCTTGAGGGCTTTGTGACATGTCCATTGGACTGTACTTCCAAAAGCGCCTCCCTGGCATAGTTTAGTCTTTATTTAATGAAGCTGGGTCAGAGTTCATCATGTTAGCAGTCTTAAGGCTTTGGGTGTAGCATTCAGCCTCTAACACTTCACGTCCAACTTGTACAACTAATCCTTATGTGCCAAAACAATAAAAAACATCCATCAATGTCCTCCCTTGTCTATGTAGGGCGGGTATGACTGATGATGTGTATGGCACATTGATGCACTTGAGGGGCAGGGGACTGTGTGAATGTTTGTTTATGTCGAGTGAGGATTTGTCAAAAGGTTTATGTCATTGCTGGCATCAGTCTCCTCGAGCTTGTACTGGGTGGTCTTTGTCTATTTGCATCCATAAAGAGCTTCGTTCTCACTCTCATTTGTCCCCTATTGATTCTCTAAATTAGGTTGATGAGAGGCCCTCCTATCAGGTGCCATATTAATTGGGTCAGGCTAGATCTTATACGAAATCCAAATAATGGCAACCCGAATCCCAACACTAAACCTTTGTCCTTTTGAATGCTCTCTTTCAATCGATCAATCAATCAATCAATCAAGTTTATTTGTCACATGTAATCATACAAGGTACAATCACAGTGAAATGTAATGCCAGCTCCTTCAATTTGTGCATTAAAAAGTCTCGCAGTGAATCTGCTTCATGCCGCCGGTTACTGTTTTCCAAGAATCAGGATGCCACCGTTGTAAGTGTGTGTATGTGTGTGTGTGTGTGTGTGTGTGTGCTTCTCAAGGTGTGGGAGACAAGGCTGTAGCTACAATTGAGGACAATAAGAAAATGTCTTCTGCATTGATTTTATTTTATGTATTTACTTATTAATTTGTGTGTTTTAGCAACCTGTGAGAGTTTACATTCTTGGTGGTTATTTTATAAGCTGATTCCAGTCATTCATTATGTTTAAATTTGTTTACTTTTAGGCCAACAAAACAATAAATAACTAAAAGTTTCAGCATTTCTCTCCCACTGTTTTATTCCTGCCAGTTTGGGAGAAAGTTTTGAAACACCATTCATGTTGTTTCATCATAATTTATAATAAATATTGTATATTTGAAAAGAGCAATCAAAGTAATTAAATAAAGACCTTCTTTTTGTTGGTTGGGAGGAGCGTTGGGGAAACCTCAGTATTTCTAAAATCCTGGACCAGTTGTTCGTGAGGTCAAACTTGGCCTAGTTATGGCAGTTCACTAAATGGAGATTTATGCGTCACTAAATTAAAACTGGTTGCACCACACAAACTAGATCTTACATACAGTAACTGCCAGGTGTAAAGGTCTGCAAACATCTGTAGTAAGAACTGTATCTGTAGTCATGTCTCCCCTAAAATATTTTGTTAGAGGTGGTCTTGGGTTGTATTTTCAGCATCACAATAATCATAGAAATATTATAGGGATATTATAGGAATATTACAGGCAGCAGTGTGTCTCTATGATCTTCTCACACTTCCGTGACTACACGTTGCTACTTGTCACTTTGATCATGAAGGTGACACTACTCTATAGAGTATATAGGCTACAATATAGTATAGAATTGAATATTTATAGTATATAGTTTAGAGAATATTATAGATCCAAGACGAAACTGGCAGAAGGGGGGACTGAGAGAAAATATCGCAATTACAAATCTGTCTACTACTTCAGCACCATGGACAGCGCCATGGATTTATCAATACACAGCACAGTTAGGCTACTGATATTTCAGAGCCATGGTCAGGGCCATGGATTCTAACTTGCACAAATCTCAGTCAAATAAAGGATCAATGAGTCAGGGAGACTAGCTCGCTGGAACCAAACGTAGCGTCGACGCTACGCTAAACCATGTTCTACAAAACATTAAATAACTTTGGAACCGTTTATGATATCGATGAGCTTTCACCTTGAACAGTGCCTTTACGATTTACGGTGCATGCAATCACGTGATATGTGAACAGAAGCTTGCTGGACTTCTCTGGTTTCACTGGAGTCACCGTGTGCACTCACTGCGCAAAAAGTAAATGACTGCAGTCTTCCATATATCAACAAATTAGGTTGTCTGTTTTCCAGTGATATGTAACACTATGATATTTATTATGATATGATAGGTGATATTGACCAAAATATAAAGAGAGCACCAAAATGTATATATTGTCACATTGTCTATTAAAAAAACGCCCAGGACAATATGCAAATAAATGGCTGTAGCTGTAGAAAAGGGTGCTCCAAATTTCATATGGAGCTCCAAAACACCTAAATACAACTTTTCACGTTGAAAAAAACTAAAATTCTCTGGTTGACTATGGAGTTATTCAACAAAACACAAGTTTTTTTCACTGGTATGGTATGCTCACACAAAGGTAATGCATGAGGGTGACTGAACACCACACTAGAAAGGGCAGGTTCCCCAGGTTCATATGATGTATAATGCTTGATACTCACTGAAAAAATAAGCTCATTGGCAAAAACATAAAAGTATGTCCAGGTGCTTCTTTGTCTATGTAGGTTTTAGAGGGTAGACTAACATTCAACTAAACAACCCCTCTGCTCCTGCACTCTCTCTGCTACTAGAAGAAGGAGAGGGGGGATGGCAGGTTAACAAGAGGGATGCATTTTGGTCATTTTGCTAACAAGGGGAATAGCATCCCCTCTCATCCCCCCTAAAATCGCCTACTGCAAAGAGATACTAAATATTTACATCCAGCAACTGCCCGATGTCACCTCTTTAGGGCTAATGAGATATAGTTGACAGATCTGACACTTCTAATCCAAATACTGTTTAATAATGATTTAAACTTGTAAATTATTAAATTAGATTTAACAAAAATAACACATGCAAATTATAAAATGCCAATAACATTTGACTAGACCAAATAATGTCAGTTGACTATCTTAGGTCAGAATAATCTGGTATTTTCCACTGATTCTAACTGTGAAGTTCACATATTTCAATTGCTTAAATGCTTAAATTAAAAAAAGAAAAAAAGGGGTTATATGAAAATAAAAAATGGGCAGTTGAGTTTAATATCTTGACCTGCTAAAACTGTTATTTGAGAAGTTATCATGATGCTACAGTGACTTCCTGTAACATATTTGATTGCTTTGCACAATACTGGTCTTTACTAGCTAGCGTCAGTTTTATCCGTGCAACCCGATTTTGTAAATGACTAGTTACAGACTAGCTAGTAGTTAGTAACTATGGTTGGACTTTATGCACAAACTAATTGATTAAGAAATAACTGGTGCCACCCAAACCTGATAGGAGAGCGGGTTAAAGTGACACTACATAACTTCTAGAAGAAGAAAAAGCACATATTGGAACAATAAAACACCACCTGCTCAGTTACGCTCAGAGGTTTTACTGCTACAGCCTTACTTGTCTGGTATGACCAGTAAGTTATGGTGGCTAATGTTTGAGGTATTGCTTGACATATTGAGTCAGTTGGCTGACTTTGTCACTTTACTTCTTGCTACTGTTATGTCCACGGTGGCTGTTGGTTCAGCTAAAGAAACATAGACTCAGTAAGAAATAAACAACAAATCCCATAAGCTAAATAAATGATTTATTGTACAAAAGAAAAATGACAGTAAATAAACAACAAAAGGCAAAAATAACAATTGAACAGTTATTCATATGCACAACCATTAAACTACAAAGTTGGGGTGATTTTTTTTTTAACTACACAAAGAATGGAGGAATGAAGGGGGAAAGTGAGAAAAACATTAGAAGCGGTGAACCTGTCCAAAACATCATAAATGTCAACATTTGGGTAGGTATTTACATAGAGATTTCTTACTCTCATATATTTATATGAAAACACTCTCACACATACCAGTATACAAACACTAAAATTCAAAATGCAACTTCTCAACAGCTTGAACCATAGTTAAGCCATAGTTGTGGGCACAGCTAATTACTTCTTTTGACCACACATTACCAGAGCCGCTACCATCAGTCACTCTGTCAATAACTCAATCTGAACCTGAGAGCAAGGGGACCCTGTGGTTTTCATCTACAATTATCTTTTTTGGAGGGGGAGCAGGGGTGGGGTTGGGGGGTTCTTATGGGTTAAATGTTTGCACAGATTAATCGATGACAAATTTTTAAAAAAGCAAGTTTTTTTTTAGAAGGCTAAAGTGAGGTAGACAGACTTTGAAATGCATTGTAATTAATATTAATAAATAGACAATTGACCAGTTGAATTATTTCCAACCACTGCCCCTAACAGCTTTTTTTCCTCCCTTTGAAATGTTCTAGCATATTCCTGCGATCACAAAAGTTACAGCACACAACATGTCATCCTCTACTTTGGCTAACAATCCCTGGATACTCCTCCCATTCTTACATGGGTGCTTTCACTTAAAATACACACAAAGGCAAAACATGTCTATGCAAGACAGTCGACACATTGTTTAAGTCAAAAGGACGTAGTCTCTCTAACATGGTAACAGATTAAAGTTGGTGGGCGGGCCATTTCCAGTTAAAGCATTCTATGTTCATTGATCCAGACACTTATTACACACATGACTTATCACCCAAAGTGGGCAAGGAGGCCTTTCAGGCCGCTGGTACAGTACGTCCAGGTTCCAGATTGGATAGAAGTGTGTGAGTGTATGGACAGGCCCCCGCTTCAGACAAAAGTCAGGAAAGCGTGATGGTATCAAAAAGAAGTGATAACCTTTCTAGTTTATCCGTATGGTTTATCACCAGAAGCTTGAATAGTTTTTTTTAATCCTATACTGTACAAGCTCTCTTGTGCTTGGTAAAAACACAAACAACACTTTACCTCCTCACGCCATGAACGTCCCATAGTGCAAAATTTATTGTTGGTAAGGTAGAGTGCCCCAAAAAAAGGTTTTTGTACCCCTTTTTAATATATACATATATAATTTATATATAATGTCAGAAGGCGCTTCCTTTATCCAACAGCATAGTGCTTTCGTTTACAACAAAAGGATATCTTTGCTTTGACATCCAGGAGACAAAGACAGACTTCAAGCGTACTAATCTACTCTGTGTTTAAGCACTAACTAACAATATTTTCTCCATTATGATAATGATGACACAGTCGAGGTTGAGGTGGATGGGGGCATTTCAAAATGCATTCAAACATGTTCTCTAAACTAAAGTCAGTGTTGAGTTACATTCTCTTGATTTTTTTTTTTTTTGTGGTTTGTTGTGAATTATAAAAGCTATTTTTTTTATGAATACAGTACTGCAGTAAAAGGATTTTGCATTTTTCTTTTTATATTTTCTGAAACTTGCATTGAGAAAAAGTGAGTGAACTGGCTTGACAGGAGTAATGGAGTTACTGTTCTTTCTTAATTTAAGTGTATTTTTTTTATGTGAACACTGTTGCAAGTATGAACATGTAAACTTCTAGTGATAATACTGTCATTATATTTTGTACTATTTTCTGCTCAGTAATTCACTCATGTTACAGCAGGTTGAGCATTTGAGCATACTGGCACCCTTGTATGTTTTCTGTAAGGATTTTGCTGTCTGTTTGTTATTACTTGCTCAATCCCAGGCCTCTTCAAGTTATGAAACAGTGCATTTTCTCCTCTGTTTTAAACATTTAATACAAAAGCTGAATGTGTTAAAGTGTATTTTCCTTTTTTACACAGAAGAAAGAAAAACGTCAGGTTCTTGTCGTCCTGCAGGACGTGCCCTCCTCCTCCTCCTCTTCCAGACGGTGCCGAGTGACCTCCGAGTGCATCTACATTACAGTTCTGTTTCAGATTTTAGTGTGCAAGTCAAACCTAAATCCGTATCGTCTACTTTTGCAGAATGGCAGAAACAGCTACACCGACTTTATTTATCCGCTTTGAAAGATAGTTAAAACAGCGTAACCTCTTCTCTCCTTTTTCCTTTTTGAGTTTTACAAGACTACAAATAAAAAAAGATCAAAGTGACTGTGAAAAGGTTTCGTAGATACTCGAGAATGTCACACTGGGGTGTTATACATTAATAGAGGGTATAGGTTTGGTTTTGGATCTCCTTAACACTTTACATCTCTAAAGCACATCTCTAAACATCTGTAAACAAGATTTGGGATTTATCCTAACAGTATTCCTAAGAGTAAACTCTCCTCACATTAGCATGAATTCTGTTTTAAGAGTTTTTGTTAAAGTGATGGATTGCAAAATAATTCTGATCATGCCCCCTTGCAAACATTTTTTTTTTTTGTGGATCAAATCTCACCCGTAAGTAAGTGTATTTGTGAAATAAAGTATTTCCAAAACTTCTTTAAACCCCTTCTCCTTAGGACTGTAAATGCTTATGTCTCCTGTCATCTCAATCCACTAACCTGGACATTTCACAAAGATGCCATTTAAAAGAAAAAGTCTTAAAAAAACCCACAAAACTAACACATACTCTATAACATAGTTTTGTCTCATTTACCATTTTTTTGAAGCTTCTCCACAAGTACAACCTCTTTAAATCATTCATAATGTACTGTATTTCCATCACTCAGTCCTTTTTTTGATTCATATTTCATTTATATTTTTTTTTACATTTAGAATCAATTTAATTACTGGAAAAATGGAAACCCAGTGGGATGTTTTTGTGGCTGAGCAAATGTGACATCTGGTGCCGAGGAGTGGGTTCTGGTGCCAGGGGAGAGCTCCATAAGGGTTTTGGGTGGTTTGATGCAATGGTGGCTGTACACAAGTGTGCGTCTCCCCTGCAGCCTAAGAGCAGCCACATCTATCCACCACCATCCCCGGGATCTTGCCGTGGATGATCTGCTGCTTGTCATTGAAGTAGAGCATGTTAATGGGGGACATCTTGGTCGGGGTACAGCAGGGCCCTGCGGAGCCTCGGGGGTTGGCGTGCTGCACCAGGTGGGTGTGGGGGTATTTCTGCATGAACATGTACTCGCACTGGCCGGAGCAGTAGTTGGCTTTGTAGCGTTTGGGGGCAATGATCCAGTCCCAGCCGAACGCCTCGAAATCCACAGTCAGAGGGTAGCGACAGCAGCGGGACTCGGTGGAGTGCTCGTCACAGTCCAGGCCAAGGTTTCTCCGAGAACGTTTGGTCGTCTCAAGAACCTTCACTTCCAGGAACGGCTGCTGGAATCAGGGGGAGGAGGTGCAGGACAGAGAGAAAGAGGTGGTTATAAGAGAACAACAGAAGAGACGTGGCTGACATGTCAGGAAAGGAAAGTAGCTTAATGTCTTAGAAGAACAGTTCAACATTTCAGGGAAGTATCCTTATTTGCTTTCTTGCCACGAGTTAGACAAGAAGATTGATACAACTTCTATATCTGTGCAAGTCAGAAGGTGGTTAGCTTAGCTTAGCGTAAAGACTAGATGCATGGCTAAAAACAGCTAGCCTAGCTCTAAAGCTCACTAACAAATACATTGTATCATGTTTTTTTTATTTGTTTACAAACAGAAACATACAAATAACAGTTTGTGGTTTTAGATGTACTTTCATGCTCTAACTATTTCTTGATGAACAATAATTTATCCTTCCTCCCACTACTTCTGCACAGAATATCAGCTGGTTGCCTGGCAACTGCACTTGGATAAACTGTTGTTTGCTATGATATAGTTGGAGCACATAACTCCCCGTAAAAAATGTTAGTACATTTCTGCCTGTGTGTGTGGATTAAACAAACAAGATACAATGTGTTAATTAGTGAGCTTTCCAGGTGCTGGTTGGTGTATTTTTGAGCTTTGGACCGAGTCAGGCTAGCTGTTTCCCCCTGCTTCCACTCTTTATGCTAAGCTAGGCTAACTGCCACCTGGCTCTAGTTCCATACTTGAGATGCAGAGATGAGGGTGGTATAAATCATCTCATTTTACTCTCGGCAAGAAAGATACTGTAACATCTATTGCACATCTGTCCATCCCGGGGGACGGATCCCTCCTCTGTTGCTCTTCCTGAGGTTTCTTCCATTTTTTCCTTATTCAAATTGAGGGAGACTGTAAAGAGACTGTAAAGCCCCCTGAGTAAAATGTATGATATGTGATATTGGGCTATGCAAATAAAATTGACTTGATTGACTTGACAGAAAACACCTTTTTCACAGCACACATTGACATATCGTTGCATATAAATTTCGCCTTATGAGATGAGATGAAACATAAAAATGAAGAGCAGAGCAGGATTCTTGTGCTTTTTCTGTGCAACAACATGTAGAGAAACCAAAGTGTAATTAAGTGCATGATGGCTCACTGTAATTAAATCATCATTAGTGTAATTCATTCCACCTGTGCTTTTCCTGCTATGACAAACCAAAATGTCTGCTGTGAAAAAGGTCTGTTGATACAAAATATCTTTGTCAGGTTGATGAATAGTGAAAGTGCTTTACAAATGTTTTAAGGACCAAAGCATTTAATAAAGTCATTTATGCAAGTGAGGAGGGCAGAATAATTCTGTTTTTCCACATAAAATCAATGGACTATTGCAAAGATTTGTGTTCAGTCCATGTGCTTCCAAACTCACTAAAACTGGAGTAGAAACGTGGACTTCCTCTGCTACGTCAGAATCGACTTCAGTACTTAAAGTGCTGTAAGCTGACATTACAAAAGAAAGAAACTGTACTATCATGAAAAGAATCCATAAAAATGTATCTGATTGATTAGCATTGTGTGCGCTAGATAGTCTTTTAGTAAACATAAGGTCAAAGACACTATTATTAAAAAAACAGATGACACCTTTGGCCACTGTATGTGTTAGTTAGTCGTGATAGTAACATGTGACCCTGAAGTTATAGTTTTGCTAATATTTATCAGAAGGTATAAGACTTTTCACATTCAGTTTTGATCAGTCATCAAACAGCTTCATGACAGCTTTTCTCAAAGCAAGATGACAAAGTTTAAAAAACTGCTACTGTCAAACCTCAGACCTTTCAAGCTTCTCTGTTACTTATTGTCAATGTTTCTTCTGCAAAAGAAGCTCATCACATTAAGTTAACTTGCACTAAAAAAAGATAACGGGAGGATATCCTGAAGATGAAAACTCTTTCCTTGCAAAATGATAAGTAGCCTATGTGGAGAAAGTAAGCAAACCGAAATAAACCATTAGACTGTATAGCTGTGGAGGGTGAACTTTCTCTCAACATGCACAGGAATTATTCCAGGCTGTCGATGAGCCACTTGAATATAACAAAGCCATCATTAATGTGATTAGTAACACCTGTGCTTCTCCTACTATGGCAAGTAAAAATGTCTGCTGTGACAAAGCACAATTAGTTTAAATTAGTAGTAAATTAGTATAAATCAGTAGTACCACATTCCTCTGGTTTTCTATCATACCAGTTACCTGCTTTTAACTGACACACCAGGTATGATTCAGTTATTGATTATATAAAAACAGCTGTGCTGTTCTTGAGGCTGGTGAAAAAAAAACCCTTCTTGCTGATTCATTGTCTTGGTAGTCAGCTTAACTCAGCTGTCACACAAAGTCAATTTTAAAACCTGAGTAATATGGATGATAGTAACAATAATCATGTGATCATCTCCATAGCTCAGTGGTGTGTACAGCGAGAATATGATCTGAGTAGTAACCATGACAACAGAGTCATGTTTGAAGCTTGAATGTCTAAAAGTGGTGCAAAATTCTTAATAACACACATATGTCACTTAACCACAAACATTTCCTCACTGATGTAAATGCAAATACTACATCACACATACATTTATATTATTAAAGGATTTGGGATTCTTATAGCAAATTCTATTGAAGAGAATTCAGGGATTTTAGCCTCAGCCTGAATTATGTTTGGTTATTTTCTCCACAGGAATGAATGTGAGGTAAGAGAGAAGAGGTCAGATACTCGCTGACTTGGATTAGCATTAACAGTTGCTAATGGCTACCGTTTTTTGACCAAACTAATAAGACGACTCTTGGATGACCTGATAGGACTCTTTCTCCTAAGTTACCAAGAAAAAGCTTAAACCTGCTTAAAATCCAACACCTCCTTATCTGCCATTTCACAAAACATATTAATTAATTTGTTAATTTTTAAAGTAGAATCACAGCGTGCCATTTCAGCACCAATTCAAAGAGCATTGATAGAAACTAGCCCGTATGACTCTGTGTGCTTGGTTTGATCTGTGACCCAGGAGGTCATCTGCAGGCTACCATAACCTTGACCTTTGGGCAAAGCGGGCGGATCAAATATTTTACTCCATCATGTTTGTTTTACAAAGCCTTCCTCTCCCAACAGTGATTCCAGCTGGGCTCGAGCGCAGATTTTGTGACGCATTCAAAAGAGGAAATAAGCTGAAAGGCCATCGGGGTGAGACCATGTCAGCTTGGCCTTTAGGGCTTTTGTTGTAGAAAAAAAAAGACTCAAAGGATCAAGGAGAAGCTGAATTTTTTCTTTGCTTGTTGTGTTTTGTTTTATTTTTGTAAACTTGCCTGTGTTTTTGATCTTTTCCTTTTTTTTGGGTTCAAGAATAATATTGCACACTGCTGTGTGCTCAGAGGGCAGCGATTTATTGGCCAAGACAACCAGAGCTGACCTCTGATATGTGTTGTGAAGATCTGACCCAAATGACCGCTTGGTAAATATTTGGTGTTGCTTAACTGAGATGAGTGGCCTACATAGTTCAACATAGATGTTGTATGTAGCTGTCAGTCGCAGTAACGCTGGGATTTCTAACTAGATTAATAGGTCACGGATTGTTTTGCTTTAAGACTGAAGTTTGAACTCATCCGTGGAGCCTCATCCATTACATTAGACTTAAACCGAACAGTGGTTAATCTTTTTTTCTTTTTTTTTAAAGAATCTAAGCAAATATGTCAGCCAAGTCAAGTCTGGTGACGATGGGTTTGAGGCCCAATATGAGGTTAAAATGTCCACAGTGCCAAAACTATCTAGAGGAACACTGGGTTAGGATACGTGCTTCACTTTAAATATTTCCCGCAAGAAAATACATTCACATTTTGCAAAAGAGTACAATCACTTCAGCCTTCATTTTCAATAAAATAATGATATAATTAACATTTTGAGTTTTCACGATCACATAGAAAAAACTCAGACAATGCACATTAAATTTACGGTTTCTAAAGAGTGAGTATTGCCAGAAAATATGTGAGCCAGTGCAAATGATCTGCACCATTCATACAATTAGTGAACAGTGGACATGTTGATGAAGGCTGATCCAAACAAAGCAGCTGTGCTTTTTCTCTAGGGATGTGATTAAGACATAATTATCCACCTGTATCCAGTGTACAAGTAGCTTGAAATGACACAGAATACACATTATTCTGTGTTCTTACATTTAAGCTGCCTTCAAATATCTTTTGCAACCGTTACAACTAAATATTCTCACTGCTTTTTTATGCCTGTAGATTTCAAATTAACACTTTCCATAAATGGAGATTCTCAGTGTCTATAACAAACAACAAAAATAAAATGTGTCTAGTGTGAATCTGTGACATCTGGGTCAGGAAATTCTCTTCTATTTAAAGTGTGACTTTTATAGAAGTGTGGCTGTTGCTTTGGCTGTGGCTTGAAACATTTTGATGTCAACATGGTGCACGCTGAATAATATATTATTATTATTATTACTGTCCATCTTCGTATTTGCTATGTTTTGTATTCATAATGCAGATTGATTCTACAGCACGGTCCTGTTTGAGAATCAGCTTCACATTAGCCAAACCTTAATGTGTGTGTCTTCTTTTTTTCATGTGATATAACGGCACATTTGTGAATGTGCTTCTCGCAGCCACTGATTTTCATTCATTTCACTGCAACATGAGACTCAACTTTCAGATACTTTGCTTGCTTGAGCTGGATGAGCATTATGTCTGCTTTACATCTGCACAAACTGATTTTTTAGGCCACTTGGGGGCAGCAGAAAGAAGTTGTGAACACAACACTGACATATCATCACCTTTTAAGTCTATATAGTGAATATGTTAGCAAACTTATCAAAATTATCATTCATTTGGAGTTGTGTCTCTGGTCACCTGGTGAATGTAAGTCCAATATTCACTCTCTTTTAGCTATGTTTTTGGTTTCTACCAACTCCCAAGGGAAATACTGTATCTGGCTCTTTAGCTGCTAAATGCTCCACTATGTTCACAAGCTAGTCGCTAACTGTATCTGTTTGCTGTTTGCATACAGTGGGTTTATCACAGCTTTTTTTTGCTAAAAACAGTAGCCTGCTGCAGCTGAAAACAACACTATGAGAGTGGTGAGAGTACTTGACTATGCTCACCAGCTAGCTGCTAACTGTGCCATTTGGTGCTGGGCAGGTAGTGTACAGTGGCTCTCTAGAGTTTTTTCTCTGAAAACAGCTGCCTGTCTGCCTAAAAGTTGCAGCCAGACAGCTAAACAATGAGCTGAAACTTGCTGTAAAGCTCCGTAAAGCCGAGGTGAGCTGCACAGTCTCTCTGACTTTACACACTGTCTTTTGATACATTATTCTAAAAATATTTAAGAGTTCACAAGAGAGAAAGGTGGCTGGTCCTTCCTACGTTTCCTCATGCCTTTTTGTCAGTCAGTTTCAGTTCACCTGAGAGTTATCAATACATATACATATATATTTTAAATAGGTTTTTTCATCTGCCCTCCTTTAATTAAAATATGAATTGGTGTCTGCATAAATGTGAGCTGTGATGGAAGTGATTCCCTCCCTGCCCCTGGGACAGGTCTGAGGGTCCTTACCAGCCCCTCCTCCCCGGGTCGCAGTGAGGTAACTGCCAGGTCATTGCCGCTCTCATCAAAGGCGTTGATGTCGATTCCCCAGTTGGTGTGCGGCTGTTTGAACCAGTTCTGCAACACATGTTTAAAGTCAATACTCTGCCAGTGGCCGACCCTGGAGTTGAGCTCTATCTTCAGGGAACGGATGCGGATATGGCGGCTGCCCTGCTCCGTGACGGGCTTGAGCCGGAGGATCTGCAGGTAGACGGTGGAGGTCTGCTGTAGCGGTCGCAGGTACACCCACAGCTGGGCCTTCAGCACCTTGGTGAACATCAGTTTGGGGCTGAACTTGAAGAAGCAGCAGCTGGGCTTCCCATTCACCTGCACCAGCGGCTCCGCTGTGAAACAGAGGATGGTCACATTAATATATGTATATATACAATACTCTATATAGATACAATCCTGTTCATCATCATTTGATGATTTGATGATTTGATATCATCACATGATATTGCACTTGTATCAAACAGTTTTATATCAGACATTAATAATTCCCTTCAGGTCATCCTCAAGCCATGTTGGCATTTTGTTTCAGGATACGTGCAAAAATTAATTTGCATTTTAATCTACATAATACATATTGTTAGTTCTATTTTGGCTCAATCTCGGGAGATTGACTTTTTGGCCACATCTTTTTTCACAGTTTCTGTTGACAAAATGTGTCATTTGGTAGCTGATGATCTTCTCTGTAACTGTTCATAGTCATGGTGGCCACTTTTGCTACTTCATTGAAATCCTCAGAAAACTTAGAGAACCCTCATTTACAATGGTGCCAAGGTACAGACATACATCATACATCAAAGTTTTTTTGAGGCATATTCCAAGTATGTGGAGCACAGTAACAGAAGGCAGATCTTCCTAACTCTGTATGAATTTTTGGCACCTGCAGGGTGAGCCATGTCTGTGAGCAGGTACAATGACTACCAACATCCCAAGAAAGCAGGACTGACAGATGGAGGGGGGGGGGGGGGGGGGGTGGGGCTTTAATGTGGAGTGATCTTCTGCATCTAAAAGTTTGAGAGTGGAACCTGCCCATAAATAACATCCCTGTAGTCCAGTACAGAGAAAACTGCTTTAACAATTATTTTTCTTGTAAATAAAGGAAAACAAAATTTATTTCTAAAAAGATAGCCCTATTTCAATCTCAGCTTTAATAACAACATGCCAATATGGACTTTAAAAGTACGTTTTTCACAGGAGGGTTGTTCCGGGTCCAAAAAGTGAAGCCAATGTGGACGTGGTCCCATTTAATTTAAATTTGATGATAAAGCAGGGTATGCTTTAGCGCATGGCTACTTTGTGATTGACAAGTTGCTACCACATTGGTTAGGTAACGTAAACATGGCGTAACCCCAGATTCACAGAGTATAGGCGTAGTCGTATTGAGTGTGTTTTCAGTTCGTGAAAGTTAATTGTAACATTTTATTTGCCTAAAAAGTCTTGTTCAGGGTTTGGTTGTACTAAGATCTTCTAAGGAGATGGATGTTCAGTTCTTCCAGTAGGTACATTTTGTAAGTGTATTATCACAGTCAACCATAGACTGTAAATGCACTGTGCTAACCAAGCTACCAGCTAGCATTAGGGTCAGCTCCACCCTCTTGTCCAAATATGGTCACTTCTGGCTCCAAAAATCCAAGATGGCGACGGTCAAAATGCCAAACTCAAGGCTTCAAAATGCGAGTCCACAAATCAATGGGTGACATCACGGTGGCTACATCCATTATTTTTATACAGTCTATGGTTTTTCAACAACCCAAATACCTTGATATTGATAGTACTGCACTCTCTCTATTAACAGAACAAATTTAAAAAAAACTACCATAGTCAATATTTCTTGCATTCGAAAACAACATCCATTTTGTTTTTGCACATATTAGGACCAGTTTCAAGCTATGAAGGTGTTTTTGAAAGAGAAATGATAGCTGTAGATTTAGTGTGGCGACATGAATGCACATGAATAAAAGACAGTGTCATCTGTGTAAAGAAGCAATTGTACAATGAAGAGGTAATGAGAAGAACAGAACGTTGAGGAACGCCCTTTGCAATGGACTGGACAACAGAGGACTGGATACCTATCTTGACACGCTGCAACCTATCAGAGAGATAATTCTGAAACCACAGGCAGCTAGCATTGTCAAAACCCAAACAATAAACTTGGCGTAAGAGCAGTGAGCGGTTAACTGTGTCAAAAGCTTTAGTTCCCTATGTAGATATAAAGGGCTCATTCTAAGGTAACAAAAACACAATGATTCTTATTTTCATGGATTATACACCAATTAAAACATACTTATGAATATTATTTTCTATATTATTTTAATATTATTTTATTTCTACAAACTGGACCTTTAAGGAAGGATGACCTATGTTCATCCACATAACCATTGGGATCAGCACTAAGACTGTCAAATAAATGACAAGATGCAGCAAAATGATTGTTAAAAGCAGTGCAAATTTCATGGCACATCAGTTATCTGAGTAAGGCCATTAACAACATACGCAGGTAAAGGAGTGCTAATATTGTTAGGCAGATCTGACTATTTTCCAGAATTTACTGGGGTTATAAGAGGAATTAGTAAAGGAGTGCAGATAATAGTCTATTTACAGCACTTATTCCTCAACTGTCTAAAGGCAAGCCAATGACAAGGGTCTTTGGTGTGTCTAGCCAGAGCCCATGCTTTGTTTATAGAATAAGATAATGTAGAACGCTCAGCAGAGAACCAGGTAGTGGACTACATTTTGTTCTTGCTTTTTTAAGAGGTGCATGTTTATTATCTAATCTTGCATATTTATGACTGTATGCTCAAGGACTTAACTGGCCAGTAGGGGCTCGCAAGTGATCGACAACTGCTTCAGTTTGGAATCTTGTTTCTGCTAGGGACAACCAATCATGCCTTGTTGCCGCATTAGATCAAATAAATATTGATAAGATTCCTTATGAGCCTATTGTAAAGCTTAGACATTCATCTTTTCAGCAGTCTTCGCCATTTTACGATATGCGTTACAACATAGTAAAAAGCATTTCTTCTAGTCTGTTGCAGGCCATATTTTGGCCTTTGTCGTGGCTCAAAAACTGACATCCATAGAAAAATTTGGTCTCATCTTGAACTGGACCATCTGCAGATTAATTCCATACCCGATATGTTATGATCCACTAAACTTAGGCACGATACAAGATGAATAAATCCCCATTTTTGTTAGCTTCGCCACCATCTTGACTGTACACACCTGGCAGAGATCTGCACTCTACTGAATGCACTCTTGTAGTCTAAAACTGAGTTTAAAACATTGGTAAAATAACTTAAAGCTAATTCAGGATCAGGGGTTTTGAGAGTGTCAGCCATTGGACTTAAGTAAAGGTCATGTAGAAAGGTTCCCTTGCAAGGCAACTGGATTTGTGAAATCACAACATCTCACATGATCTCATTCATTAATAATATGAAATCCAGTGGTCTGAATGGGTCATAAAAAGTTCTCCAAGGTTGTTAAAATTTGTTACAAACAGGTAGAGCAGCAGAGTAACAACAAGTAGTCCACCAGGTGGCAACTGGATGTGACGTGTTCCCACATTTGACTTCTAGAAACGTAAAACACATAACCTCCTGTGCATCACAGGGCACGTTTTCACCTGCAAAGCCAAGTACAACACTGAATATTTGAAAAAGCAAATACGAAATCTTTTATTCCCTGAATAGACAGTAGATTCATTTACTTGTAGCAACACAGAATCAATGACCTGTCTAATTCCTACATTACAACAACCACAACAGTCATGACTGATGGGTTCACAACAGGAACAGGAGGTTAAAGACAACAAGAACAAATGAAACTGAAGAAATCACCAAATGAACACACCATGACACTCTAGTTCATGTATTGTTAAACATTATGATCATACCGGGCTACATAACTGAAAAGGATCCGCTCAGCAGTTGGTACAGCATTCAGGAATACAAACAGAAAGGTTTTAGTGTAAACTTTTACCTCTGTAATACTAACAAACATTATATTCTGCATGATGGTAAATCAGGACACTCAACTCCTGCGTGTTTGCATTGTTTTTGATCCACACTACCAAACATTTTAAGCTACATGGCCCTGACAACACTGATCAGTAGCTGCTTATGGATTTAAATAAGAATGACTGAGACTACTGCAAAGTGATAACATGTTGGCCCATTACTCCTTAACACCAATGAATCAACAGAAATACACTGTAGTCAACATTTGGCATATTAGTTGTTTTTTAAATACAATACTGACATTTTTTATAAGGTGATGGATATTGAATAAGATTTAAAAAACTTAACTTTGAGTTTAAATCCATGTACAGTAATTTACAATGAAAAGTTGGATATTATTTCTTTTACAACATGATATTGTAAAACAGTAGTGCTTAAAACTGACTGCTCATTTTTGCTATATCTGCATGAGGGCTGTTGATTATCATATGTGCACATGGTCCTGTTGTTCATTCAATTCAGTCAGGTTACATTTGTGATTACATCAACGTTGGAAAAAAAACAGATACATTTGCATATTAAAACAAGGATCAGTAATGGTGGCCAGTGGCCAGATGGTAACCTCAGATTCCCCTGGGTCAGTCATAATGAAATGGTGTACCCCTACATTACAACTAGCAAAATTAAAGTTTTTTTTAGTAGCTCACCCTTACTGGCAAATATATTTGGGGTCTGGATTAAGGGCTATGTCAAAGAACACAGGGCGTCTCCTAAAATAGGCAGATTTATTCCTGTCATGATCCTCAGCTCTGGTGTTCCTGTGATTTGCACCACATGCCAAATCTGCACAGTGGTTCATTTACATAGACCTCCATCTGATATAATGACATCCATCCATTGCATTCATACATTCATTTCCATGTAAAGCGTTCATTTATTAAGGGAAATTTATTCTGCATCTATCTGGCATAATAATGTGCCAACAGAGTACAATAGAATATCTAATCTGCCCATTTTCACTCAGCATATTTGACATATTACAACTCTAGATTTAAGCAAATAAAATGTTTTCTTTCATTTATCTTTAACAGGAGTGTTGTGGTTCCTCCACTTAAAAAAAAAGAAGATAAAAACTGTATGGACCTGTCAATCATTGCTAAATCTGAGGTTGCTCAGGCAACCTGCAAATGCTTCCTGGGTCAAAAGGTTATTTGGCACCTCAGCCTAGTTAAGAAATGGGATCAGGGGTCAAAACCGTCAGCCTCTTTACATCTCAGGGGTGCTGGGGAGGGGCAGTCCCTAATAGCCAGATTGAGTTTGAAGGTCAAGGTCAACCCTATGGCAATGGTAATATGTCTTTCTTCACAACACGCCATTTCACCAGAGAATCATTTGAAATCTGTGAGACACAACAGCACTGAATCAGCCACAGTTTGTTTTTGTTTTGATCAGGGTGGAGATTCTCCAGCCAATAGTGAATTGTTTATCAAACCTCAATTGGCCAGGAGAGAACACTGCACAGGGCTGTTTTTTACACTAAACAAGTGTTGTAATTGAATTACGGGCATGCATTGAGGGATATGAATTCACAGAGGTACAGATGGACTATCCATTAGAAGAGTCCGGGCCAATGTTGAATAAGGGCCAAGCCAGGGACAGACGTGGTCCTTCAGCCTGTATTTCCAGGCACAGTCATTAGCGAGTGTAAATTATACAGTGTCTCACGCTGGACAAACAATATGTCAATGTTCCTTTTGGTGGGTTGCTGGGGTCACAGCAATTAACGTGGGTGGTGTTGTGTTTGCTCATCAGCACAAAACTGGGAATGAATGATTCTGCAGTTTGCTTGGGGTTTACTTGCGATTACTATTTTTTGTTGTTTTTAATCGCTGCAGATGGACGCACACACACACACACACACACCAGAACTTCCTTTGCAAACAGTTTACGTTGCTTTTGTTGAGTTCTTGGAAAAAAAAAACAAAAAAAAAAACAAGGCGCCACCACAACACTGCAGAGCTGAAACGGTTCACTTTTCTCAAGCGGGGGCCTTTCTTGAGAAGGAGTAATTTGAGAAGCAAGGCCTGTACACCATGATCCAGTTAGGACCCTATTATTAAACACACATGCACAACATATGAGCTACGTCATGTTAAACAATGACTGCATTGATAGATGAAATCAATTTGTGCCTTTATAGAACCTGTAAGTGCACAAGTAGGAGGCAAGCCGTGGAGGATGAATGCCTGCAGCTTAATTGCACCCCACGTCTTGGCAGAGTGTTCCGCTTGTGCAAAACGAGCGAGGCTAGCTTGTAATGATCATAAAACCAAACATTTAATCCCATCGACCTGAACTAACTTTGCTTCTGCTGCCATCACACATCCCTGCTGAGAAGCTCATAATTTTACTGCATCTGCAGTACTGTTTTTATGGCCTAATTTCCTGAACAATCCTGAACAATTTTAGCAAAGTGTTTCAACACTCTAAATTCAAACCTGCAGTGAGGAAATGGATTCTGTTTTAGCATTCAGCACCACCTACTGGAGCGATAACACTTCTCTCCTCGATCAAACTGAAGATGAATAGTCCCCATAAGAACACTCCTCTTACTTTACTTAAACTGAAAACCAAGTAAAACATGGACAGAGGCTGGGTTTTTCCAAAGGAAACAGGGTTGCTTGCTTTTCCTCCTCATGTTTCCAGCCTACTTCATTATTACAGCAGCTTATTTCCCTGTGGTATAATTGCAGCATATGCAGAGCATGAATTTTACTGCCAACACGCAGCAGGCCTGCAGGTGAGCCTATCAAACATCTGGTTGACTCCCTGGGTACCTGTGTCCCATAGTTAGCCCAGAGCCCTCTATACGTGTGTGTAAGGGGAGACATATAGAATATAAGGGTTTATTCAGCATGCCATCTGTCCATTTTAATATGACCACAGGCCAGTTCAAAATGTTTTTAATAACCAAAATGCAATAATGTGAGAATTGAGCCAGTTAAACTGTTGAAAACAGATGGATGGGGGATGTTAAGGTGTAGCTATACAATGAATGGGTAACATGTGTTACCAGTAAGTGTGACTAAATGTTATATGAAAAATATGGATTTTGCTATTTAAATGGATATTTAAAGTATAAAGGAAAAAAGCCAAGAGAATTCATAAATGTTTATACTTGGTTTGATTAAGACTTTGATGATCTCTGTGCTGGTGACCAAGCTGCTGCTTCTCACACTTCCCCTCTGGCAACTTCAGCAGTAAAGAGCAACCTCACTATATTTACTGCAATAATGATAAGCTTCCTACCCAATAATCATAACAGAGTAACATACATAACAATTAATGTTTGTTAAAAAGTTTAAAATCGAGAACATAGGCTTAGCTGTTTCAAAGTAGGAAACAAAGCTGAATGATGGATCTTAATTAACTATAATTCATCACAGATGTTTTTGGGCATTAAAAAAACGACGAACTTAAAACACAACATTTCATCAGAGTTTGCGTCTTTATCCAAACTCTTTAAAGGCATTGGTTTGTGTATTGTACACATATGCCGTAACATATGCCAATCAGGTGAAAATAAGCAGCTAAAATGGGGCTGGGGAGAGAAATGGTCATCTATTGTTAATGTCCAAATGGATAATGCATAATGGTATAAACCTAGATAGGAGTTTCATTTGCATATATATCTATATTTTCTTTTCTTAATGGGAAATGCAAATGTGCCATTTTGTGGTGAGTGTGTGTTTGGGAGCCTTCGTGTTGAATAAATGTGACTCTAGGGTATCCCCACGCACCTCGGCATATTAATCATCGTGACACGTTCACGACCCTTCTAATAAGACAGGGGCCACAGTGCACCCCCTCAAACATCCCATCCCACCCCAGCCCCACTCCCTCTTTGTCTCTTGGTCAGTCCCAAGGGACGGGAGAGGGTGGTGGGGGAGGCCGGGCTCGAGCTGGGGATGGAAGGGGAGGGGGGGAGTGTGAAGTTAGACCCCCTCATTCAGAAGCCCTCCCTTGGGACAACGGCAGGCACAAGACTCCTATTAGGACTGAGCACAGTAGCCCCCCAGGAGCAACAAAAGACACCTCCTAATGCTCCCTGTTCTAGCTCAGTGAACACACACACACACACACACACACACACACACACACACACACACACACAGAGAGAGAGAGAGAGAGAGAGAGAGAGAGAGAAACATGCAGTCGCACATAAACACACAACATACAGCAGCTCCAAACTAACTGTCTTGAGCAAACAGACTTAAAGCTCATTGTTTTAGTGTTGGGGTTATATATGTTCGTATTATACGGGGAACGTCTGTGGGACATCTCCAGCAGGACGGCGGGCAGAGGATGAAAAGAGCGAGCGTGCAGTGAAGTGCAATAAGGTGGACAGCTGGACAGCAGGAAGCATGCTGGGGTCTCACTGCCTGTGTTTGTGTGCATCCACACATTACATGCGAGACGTTAATGTCAGAGGACGTAACTGCTCTGCTTCCAAAAGTCAAATCCAAAAACTTTTTACATATGTCACATAAGCAGATATCTAAACAAGACAAACAGAAAGATGCTTGTGATTGATTTGCTGTTTGAAGTGCTGCTGCTTTGGACTCATGACATTCAGTGTATGAATGAATCTGATTTCAGTATTGCCATCAGATACTTTTTTTATTACTGTATTTAAAGGAAAAACCCCTGCAAGATGAAACTCTGAGACGACATTCAGATTAGCCCGTTTGAGGAAAATCACACACGCAGCTGAGCACCGTCTGTTCTTGTAAAAAGCCACAGATCATCACAGTCCAGTCCACTTTGCCATGTTTTAAGCAGTAAAGAGGCAGGCAGAGGAAGTTTCACTGTCCAGTAACAATAGTGGTTGTTGAAAAGAGCAAAACTAAAAAGAGTATTTATTGTTGCTATTTGGAGTTTTGTTAACTCACACCAGTCATAAGTTCTGGGGAGCGACATTGATCTGTTTTGTTAATCACTGAAGAGGAATTTCTACTTGATGTTGGTTGGATTGTGGTGCTTTATAGAAGTCCTAATGACACATCTCACATTGTTGCTTTGCTGCCTACCTTCTAAACCCATATCCATTATGTGCTTAAAGATTCTGGGAATCAGCTGAATCTTCTCCTTGATTACAATATGCACCATCAGTCAAGACATCCAGCATTTTGACATTAAGTTGCTGGAAGTTTGTAACAAAAACAAATCAGCAAATCATAACAGTAACTTTGTTAGCCTGAAGGATGTGCAACTGCTTTCATTTTATAATCAGTACTTCAATAATCAGTTACTGTTTCTCAATACAACAAGCACAGCTACTCCAACCTACAAACTCAGCTAAGCCTAACATCACCATAACACAGACAAATTACTGGTTGTTCACTTACTTAGCTCATCTCAGCAGTCGTGTAGAAACCTGTAGCAGAAAGATTAAAGTTTAAGTGGCTTTTCCAAATGTTGGATTTACAGGAATTTTGGTTTTCTGTCTTGATCTTCTGTTGTGAACCAGTTTGAGCAGAATAATACAATTGTCATGTTTGATGGAGCAGATTTCTACAAATTATCGCCACCCGCCCATCTAAGCCTGCTTCACATTATCATCTGGTACAACCAACCAACAACAACACTGCATAACCACTGCTAACACATTTTGGTTGTTGTTACACAGACTTGGGTTTGACCTCCGAGATGTCACTGGCATGGTCACTGATCATTTTTCTCATCATCAGTGAGCAAAACCCTTATCTTTGTTCCCAGTTACTTGTTTAAAAGTTTGCAAACTTAAAGGAGAAACATAGCAGAACAGACCAGAATTGTAACTTTATTGTTGATGTTAGATTTTATGAAACTTCCATATATCATTAGTGTTTGAAGGACTAGTGTGTAGGATTTAGTGGCATCTAGCGTTGAGGTTGTCAACCTCAACGCAACATATTCCATTTCTGCCAAGTCAGTTCCACTAGATGCCACTAAATTCTACACAGTGCACCTTAAATGAGCATGAGCAAAACAATAATTTAAAAGTGATGGACTCTAATGCAGATCCATGAAACCAGAACAGGAACCACATCCAACTCTCCACGGACCATTCGAAAGCAGCTCCATGAATTTATAGTACAGTACACTTGTGTTAGAAATGATTGAACAAAACAATGGAACCTGCTGTAACAATTGCATTAAACCTACAGTATATCCTTCCTCTGACACCAATAACCTAATCCATATGATGCTGCACAAAAACGTACTTATCATGGTGGTTGAGAAGAGTCATTTTTATGTTGTTTTCTGGATCTTCTCATGAAAAACTACAGCAATTTACAAATACATATTGTGTGTTTTAGTTTCCAATAATTAGAACTTTCTATGGTCATGTTTTAATTTAATATGGCAAGCTGCTTCATTCTGTTTCTGTTGCTTCAGGACCAGCAACTGGTAACAAGTAACTAGTGAAAAAAGAAGGGCAAAAAGAAGGGCATGATCCCCCACTGGTTTCCCACCCACAAACACAGCCAATTGTGTTTGTTGAAATGCAACACGTACATACCATTACTGGGACTAGAGGAGAGAATTCTGCCCATGTGCCACCCATTTACACCATTGCAACAATGTGCATGACTTCTGATAAGTTACGCTCCAAATAATAAAATCAACTTTCATAATTTTGCAGATGACACCCTAATTTACTTCTGTCACCAAGTGACATTGCTCTTACAGTCTGTCCACCAGTGTGTTCAACAAATCGATGATGATTTGTCTCAACTTTCTTTAACCAAATTCAAATAAAAACTATGATAATGTTCTCATCTGTCAGCATTGAGATAAACATTCAAACTAAACATGGAGAAGCAGCAGTTGGTATTATGTGCCACATAGGTGGGACAAACTTCCAAAGGGTACAAGATTTGCCCCAACTCTCCCTACCTCTAAAACCAGGTTAAAACTTACAAAACTTCCATTACTTTTAACTGAATCTGAAGACCTCCCTCATTCACGGTGCACTCTTCTATCCTTTTCTCCTTCTTCATCTTCAACTTTGTTTTCAGCATTTTGTGTATTGAATGTAATTAGCTTTTTCTTACTTCGTGTGTCTAACATCTTATGTGAATCTCTTTAAATTGTGTATGAAAGGTGTTATAAAATTACGCAGGCCGGCTTTCTTGCAAAACTATTAATCTATTTCAAAACATATAAGTGTAGCTTACTAAGGACAATCATATGGTGAATATATAGATTGACTACTTGTGCTGATACATTATTTGTCATTGATTTTGCCCTTCAAACACAATTCAGTTCAATTAATTGGGCTTTAATGGCACGAAAGTTTCAAGTACAATGTTGCCAAAGCATCAAAATACAATTTATTCAAATATTTGGACAACAATAATATGGACATTAACACTTTCTTTACCACACACGACTCTCCCTCACACATGTCGACCACTGATAAGTATCACCTCCCTAAAAGCTCAAAAAATGTACAATGTTTCTTCCTGGAAGAGTTTCTGTTTGAGCGCACTTAGCTACTGAAAAAATCCCTGAAGCCACCCAAATCTGTCAGGACCTCAGCCAAGAGTTTTCTCTCAAGGCAAAGTTAATGCGACCAGATCTTGCCAACCCTCCCTCTAGGAAGCATTTTCTTCTGTACTGTTGCTCAAGAATATGTAAGCAGCATAAAATATCTATCATTCCCTTTATGAGCTTTTCTTTATTCATCTGCGTTGTACATTATATAAATTAAACTTGGCTCTTGTCCCTAAAGAAATCATTTGGACATAATGACCTTCCTGATGTGGGTACGGCAAGCAGAGATACAACCACAGGTGATAAATACAGCAAGAAAGCTGCTCTCCTTTGCCGCAGAAAAGAGCCTAATTAAATTTTCATGTAGATAATCATGAGGTAATCCACTGTTAATTGTGCCTCTTTCCAACACAGTGGCTCCCTCATGGGATCCAACATTATGCCCAGGCAGCATTTCCTTTGCTTAAACGCCTTTTAGATTTAATGGACTCTTCCATAAACTGATCTGCAGCTTCTCGCACACGACCACACAGAGCCTGAACGCATCCATCAACAATAATCCCCTCAATGATCTCCATTTTATCTTTTCACTCCCCTCCTCCTCCTCCTCCTCCTCCTCCTCCTCACTCATGTCCCTACACAGGGCTTAATTACTGGTGTGAAGTAATTATTTCCTTTATTAGTGAAACGTAACATCTGTTTCAGGTCTTTTTAATTGTACCTATAAAACCCTTCCATGATTTCTGTCCCTTTAGGATAGGACTGGGCTGCTTGTTGCTCCCTGCGGACTCACTCCCTTCTTCCCTCCCTCCACCCCCTTCATACCCACAGTGTGAGCCACTGTGCACCTAACTCGATCCCACTCTTTGAAAATCCTTTAAAGAATCAATGAGGAGCTCAGAAGTGAAAGAAGAGCACTCGTACATATCGTCTTTATAAGGAGACTAAAAAAAGTATTCCTGCACAACCATGCCCTCAAACTGATTAATGCAGTCTTGCGTCCAGTCTCTCAACTTCTCAGTGTTGTATTTTTGGTGAAGCATGCATTAAATTCCAAAGCAACATATTCCCACATGCCAAGAGGAAAGGCCGGCTGCAGGGACTGGTACACGGGAGCGTGGGAATAGGGGAAGGAGGGTGGAAGGAGTGAGATTCCTGAGGTCCTGGGGAAATTTTGTCCCTGTATTAATAGACTTTGGTCCCTTTGAAATTTTATTAGCCATAAAGTTGACAGTATGTTGTGCAATTTCTACAGTCCTACAGACCTTTCTTTAAGTTTTTACTTCTTTTTAAACAAACCGGTCGTGCCCCGGGCATCCAAACAATTCATCACCAAAGTTTATCTTCCCTTTTCAGATTCCCTCAACTGATGCCAGCAACTACACAAGGAGAACAGGTGTCATCGTCAAACTGAGACCTCCATGGAATAAATAAATCTATAAAAACCTCACATAGTCATCAACTTCCAGCAAACACTGGCCAGTGAGTTGAAGACAGTCCGGCTTCTGCTGCTCTGTCCTTTTAGCGCTCTCCCTCTTAATTTTTATGGTTCCTGCACCTTCAGGAAATGACCCTTTTATAGGGTCAACACTATAAAAGACTTGTTTTTTTGTGGGAGTGGTTAGTGGATGTGTGTGTGAGCGTGTGTGTGTGTGTGTGTGTGTATGTGTGTGTGGTGGGGGATAAGTGTTCAAGTTACTACCGGTTCGTCTTTGCTGCCAAAGAAAGAGACCCGATGAGGTTAATAGTCTCCTCTTTCAATATATCACATAGCTGTGAACTCTGTGACCCTTTTTGTCAATAGGAGAACTTTTCTCTGGAGTGTGTGTGTGACTGTGTGAGTAAGTGTGTGTGTGTTAGCATCCTCATGTGTCCACACAAGTGTGCACATGTAGAAATCCGTACATTCATACAGTTACATGTGTGTGGATGTTCATTTTTACAGGTACTCAAGAGTTGTGTAAGCCTGTGCTTGTACTGAATGTGCCTCACCTTAACAGGATTACATAATAACTCAAGTATAGCACTTCCTTATGTTAGCCTACACACAATCATAATGGGAAAGACAATATGTGGGTATAAAATAGTTCAACAAAGTGACAGGCTGGTTGAGTTTCAAGAATAGCTGAATGGTCATTAGAAATGTTTCAAATGTTGTTTGAATCTGGTTTCGTTAGCAGTAAAGTTTTTCCTCTGCAAACAGTCTGATTTCATACATACATTTTGGACACATGGTCACTGAAATCAAATTTAAACATGGAAAAGAAGCTGGGAGGGAGGGTACATGAGTGCTGCTCTCTGCTGGATTCTCTTTTACTGGACAATCTTACTGTCACAGCACAGAAAATAAGTTTACTTAAAGCAAAAAATGATCAGACATACACTTTGCTGAGTTCTTGCACCAGTTGGTGATATGACCATCTTAGTCCACATAGGTGCCATATCTTCTTGAATCCTATTCCTGATATGCTCTGGCAGAAGTAATTTGGAGTATTTTCAGTAAGTTTCTGGTCAAATAACGTGCGGTTAACAGGCATCAAGACATACAGAGAGACAGAAAGAAAGAAAGAGAAGGTCACTGATGGCGGAGTAAGGTCTGGTCTAAATGTCTTGGACAGGTGACAAATGGGAGACTAGTGAGGTCAAATCCGCGCCCCACCTCAGGCAAAACCAACTGAACTGCAAAATACACACTCTTAATGCATACATACACAGTTGCACACATAGATCAACCTATACAAACTCAATCAGCTCAGCTCAGATGTGAATAGATTTGCTGATAACATTCAACACTCTTTCACAATGCTGCATTAGAAAATGACCCTGATAAACTGCTCAAGAGTGAGTCATTTTTTATGCATGCACAGCGAGCGGAGCGGTTACCTACACAACACACTGTATGGAGGAAGATGTTTTAGTACATAAAGTGCTGCACTATGATATAAATAGCTGTACTTTTCCATGAAATTTCATAGTAATTAGAGACCAGGAAGCATGGACCCTCTCAACCCCCACTGCGGCACCCACGTACCTTGAGTGAATACTAAGAAGCAACTCTGGCACGGGTCCAGTTCAGTATGTACTGTGTGAACCCACATGGCCCATCAAAGGCAGTGTGCACGACCGTGAAAGGGTGATTGGGTTCGAGGTGCGCAGGGAATAGTGTTTGAAGTCCTCCTTCTATCAGAGAGACAGAAAAGGCACTTTTAATCCTGTGGGATCACTAAGGCGCCACAGGCAAAAGAGATGCACTCATTCTCTCAACTCTTCCATGTACCGGAGAAAAGAGAGGAAGGAGAGAGGGGGCTATCGGGGAGGAAGGTGGGGGCGGAGGGTGGGTGGGTGGGGGGGGGGGTATAGAGGGGGTAGAGAGAGAGAGAGAAGGAGCAGATGATAAAAACTGCAGCTGACGTAAAGAAATGAGGCAAACAGAACAGAGAGGAAGTGCTGTAACATGACAGATACAGCAGTAATGTCAGTCATTAGCTCCTCTTGCTGGCATGAAGCCGTTAGAAATACGCAATTAGCCAGCATCATGCATAAAGCCCTTTTCTGCTTTGAGAAGGTATCAAATCACTTTGTATGTGTGTGTGTGTGTGTGGCTGGCTGTGCAGAGGAAGCAAAGTATTGAAAATATACTTGATTTCCCTTTGTAATGTACAGATGAGCGTAAGCATACAGGGTTTCATCTTGTGTGTGTTTACAGGTGGAGAGAGAATAATGAAATAATTATTATTACATTCTGCAACTCAGAGATAACAGAAAATTATTATAGAAAATCTAGATAGATAGATAGATAGATAGATAGATAGATAGATAGATAGATAGATAGATAGATAGATAGATAGATAGATAGATAGATAGATAGATAGAGAACGGTTTAAGTTTGAGACATTAAAATCAATTCACCTGTAAGATACAAGACATCAGCTGTGCACTGATCTGAATCAATCAAGGATCAATTGATTTAGATTTAATGTGCACAAGGCTGACAGAGAGTTCCGCAAGGGACAGTTCAAAATGTGATGATGGTGCAATTGAAAGAGGAATGATTGACATAAAATTCAGCTGGACATTAAGTTTGCAGCAACAACATGTCAACTGATGTTTTTTTCTGCTCTAACCATAGAGACAGGTGGACAGGCGAGGGAGGAAGTGTTTATCTGTGTTATAAACCACAAGATATATCCTGGACTACTTTATTATAAAAGTAAATGAGTTAGATGAGAAGAAGGAAGCTAAGAGAAAAGATAGATAGATAGATAGATAGATAGATAGATAGATAGATAGATAGATAGATAGATAGATAGATGTTATAATGAGAAACTAATTATGTCCGATAACACATGAGGCCAAAGTCTCCTGCACACAGGCCCATCTTTGTTCACTCATGGTGTAAAAAAAAAACGGATTATTTGGAGTGTGTTTTATCCGCCTTGTGCAGAATATATTACGTGTGTAAATGTTGTTGAACCCCGCGATTCTCCAGGAAAAGGTCACACACTCCCCTCGACCCTAAGTGATTCTCTGTCTTTGTGTACTCGTGGTGAAAAAAAAAACGAGCTGCGCCTATAAACTTCGCATTTAAAAGGCAAGTGCGGCCGAGGGGGGCCGCTGCATGAGGGGAACAATAGCAGCTTTTTGGACACACTTTTTCTCACTGCGATGAACAGCAGGGAAACCGGTAGAGCCTCCTATAAAAGACCGATAGAGCACAGCTGCCAGGGTTCAACAGTAATTTTATAAAATGTCTCCAAGGGGCCTGCCTGCGGTTTATCTGTGGATTTATGGGAAACTATAAGAAAGCGAGCAAATTGTTAGGGGCCTCATGGCGTGATCATAACTCCAGGATTTAGGGCTTTTATATGCAAACATAAAGGATAAAGTGATACGACTGCCGGCCAAATGCTGCATTATCATTAATAATGCACTTGACATTCAAGCGGGTCTGTCATGCGTTCACTCCCTGTCAAACACAAAAATCATCTGAAAGAGGGAAAGTTTGAACATGCAGCCTGTCTGACAGCAGGAGGTGAACCGAAGAGTTCAGCAGCTTGATCCAAATATTAAAGACACCCCTGCCCCAACAGAACTTTATCACCAGGTGCACAATGCAAAACCCTCCATCATCATCATCAACAACATCATCATCATCTTCATCATCGTCGTCAACGTGAAAACTAAAGTTCATTAGGCCATATTGGAGCTGTCTGTTTTAGAGTGACGAGGCTCTTTAAGCTGTTGATTATTGATTTATCAGGTTCACACGCAATCCCTATTTTGACAGCCGTGGCGAACAGCTGACCAGGGCCATTTGTCTAATTTTATCAGTCCGCTTCAGACACGCAGAGTGGACCCCCAAGTAGGTTAGGTCACTGACTTGAATGAGCCCCAGTGGCTCCACTGTCCACGCAGGCCTGACTCACTTGCGCCTATCTGATCCGCAATTACGCGCATGACGCATTTGGAGACAATATTGTTGGGTTGTAAACTATTACTCACGCTCAGAGGCCATGGTGATCACGGACTCCGTGGTGGCGTGGTACTCATCCTCCTCCATAAACTCGTCCTGGGACGACGCGTCTCCCTGGAAGTCGTGGTGGTCCAGGAGCTGCTGGAGCGGAGGCGCCTTGGGCAGCAGCTGATTGACCACCTCCCGGCTGATGTTGGGCGCCTGTTTCAGGCGCAGCTTGCTCAGGATCTGGGACTTGATGGTCTCCAGTCTCAGCACTTTGCTCTGCTCCCTCCACACACAGGCGGAGCACTCGTGGGCACCGGCGTCCTCGTCCAGCAGAGACAGCCCGGCATCCGTGGGCGTCTCGCTGGCAGGAGGCAGCAGCAGATTGGGCTCATCGCTCCCCGACTGTCCCAGGGAGATGAGCACCATCAAGCACAGTAAGAAGTTGTACCTCGGCATGACGATGCGTGGACACCGGGCAATGCAACTTTTTTTCTTTCTTTTGCTTTTCTTTTTACTCGCGTTATCCCGTTATATCCCCTCTCTCGGATGCGCGTCGCTCCTTGCCTTATCCTACAAAAGGCAGGGAATCAGTGACATTCATCTATTCCAATACGATCACCCCGAAGTTGGGCTTTTTTTTTTTTGCAGCAGGAGCTTTTGCAATAAATTTTCAAAAAAACAAAAAAAGTGCGTTCCAGTGTGTCTCGGTACAGGCTGTTTTGATTGAAAGTTAACAAATGATCAATCTAATGAATGCATAGCCCGCTCACATGTAGTATAATGGTTGTTTTGGGGTCCTCTGTACAATTTAGTCCATGGAGGTGTGTGAATGTTCAGAAGTGTCACTGAAAAATGTGCAAGTGCGGTCAAAAAGGGGCTCTTTATATATCTCAGCTGCCCGGTGTCGTAATCCGTCTCCATTGGCTAAGATTGCAACAAAAGGCTTTTAGGTCTGTCACCAAGTCAAGAGGGACAGAGCGAAGGGAGGGTGCAGGCACTGTTATGAGAGTATAAATGTTTTTACAGTGGACAAACAATGTCTCACATTAGAGATATAACCCAATTAGGTTATTATGATGATGACAAACTATGGCTCACTGCGCCTGTTGTTAAAAATGCTTTATTATGGTGTAAATTGAAAAAAAAAAAAGCTTAATGGATTCCTCCCGAATTCTCCACATGATCCCCCAAATCACACACAGCAAAACATGTAAAACATGTTTTGTTGGCGCTTTTTTCACAAAAAAAAACCCCACTGAAGATTGATCTTAATGTAGTCAGATGATCAGATGCAGATCATTTAAATTGTAGAAGCTTTTTCCAATCAAGACTCACAAACTGCAGCGTCTAAGTCTCTATATGGACCAGTTCAGTCAATAAAGGTAATTTCCCTAAAAGCCAAATGACTCTAAAATGCACAATTGATCCTTCCTTTTGGCAGTATAGTAACACTAAAAGATCGATTGTTAATATATCAATAGGTTCTGCAAACATGCAGCAGCTGCAGGTCTGCATTTCTTTTATAGTGTAAACCTATTTCAATTTTAAATTATACTAAACGATGAAATTGGGGGTAAACGCAATAAAAGTGTGCATGCATTTCTAAATAGTTTATCCATTAATTATTACTGATTGTGGAATTTTAAGGATTATATGTGTCACATTTCATCTATCAGCCCCAACTATGCAAAAATGTCAGGGTCTAATCTACAACGAGCCATGGAGAGATACTGTATTCATGTGCTTAATAAAAGTTACGTGATATTTCTGGAGCACATTTCTTCATGTACAAATTGCACTTCAGAGAGGAATGAGCTGCCTGCAGCCTGTGTGGCATCACTGACCCACTGGTGTCATCTGCTGGAGGAAAACACAGTTGCAGCAGATCTTCAGTTTCAGTTATTAGTTGTCATGTGCTGCATCTTCCACTCCGTGATTCATCGTGTGGTATTTCATCATGAAACAAGGGCCCTCCATAGCCTGTAGCTCACTGCTGTTTGGGCATTTGGTAGTAAAAGAAAAAAAAAGCTGTTCAAATACTGATAGGACTACTTACTAAATTATACCAACAGTGGTGGGTGGAGCCTCCCAGACATGAATGTGTGGGAGATACTGCTGCTGTTTGCTTAAATTTCCTTTCTTTCCTTCTCTCTTGTGCGCAAAATCATGGCATTTCAGCTTATTTCCAGTTTATTGGTAAGAAGGAATCTCTCCCACCCCAGGAGGCAGTGTTATTAAGCAACAACTGGAAGGAAAAAAATTGGACGACCCTTCACACTAAGTTTTTCATAACCATCGACTGAAACTTCTTCAAGATTTAAATATTGTCTTTACTGACAAGATTTACCAGCCTCATCTGAATTAAATAGATTAAAACCATAAACGAGTGAGTCACTGTTTTTATTCTTGCACAACGGTTACATGTCCCTGCACAGTGTGTTTGTAGGGTTTTATGTTTATGTGCACACAGATGGAATTCAATGTGAATTGTTGACATTAAATTTCCCAACTTAACATTGACCAACTAACACTCAGACTACAGTTACAACCTCTGACACACCAACCTTTTAAAATACAAGATTGAAAAAAGTGCCTATTTTATAGACATTTCCCCAAAGTCCAGCCAGTCATATTTAATATTTTTAGTAGTATGGTGATAAATAAAAGGGTCTGAACAGCTATGCAGCCATGTAAACACACTTACGATAAAGACGGGAGACGGTTTCTCTTAACTTAAATCTGAGTTTAACACGTGTACAACAAATTCCTTTGATTTTGTGGCATCATAACTAGTTTGGAAGTTAATCACAGTCCAATATGCAACTTACACAAGACAGTGTGGGGTGGAAACGTGACGTCTCCAGCGTGCACCCACTGAGAATGAACTTTTCAGTGAAGTAAGTAAGTTAAACATTTTGTACTTGTGATGTCTTTATTGTATGTGTAAAATATATTAAAAAAAACAATACATATACTCAAGCAAAAAAAAAGCAGTTAAACTTTTGAAATGAAAAATCTTTGCACACACTGGATTTTTCAATGAGGACGTGAGAGTAGATGCTGTTTTAGGTTTAAATTTTGACATTTTGGAGGAGAAACAATATCATAATAAGATTATCATCATCAAGTATTTCTTATGTCTTAAAAGATCTTTAAGTGGTAATGAAGGGTCCACCTAATTGACATTGTAGTTAAGTGTTGCAGTTAACCAAATTTAAAAAAAACAATTGGCATGCACTTGTGTGTTTTGGGGACCCTGTGGGTCTGGGGCAGCTGGGCAGTTGTCTGCTTTGCAGGTTGGTAATCCAGTTTCATACAAGATAAACAATTGGCTCAGTTGAAAATGCTTGTTAATCGCAGTCATTGATGAGTTTCAGCCTCTGGGGTTTGACATGTTTAATATGGTGCTCATTTGAACTTTAAAACAAACAGAATGTCAAATTAATTCATTTATTTTTAACTCTCCGCAACCATAAACAGGGAATTATTTAGTGATTTGGAGGCTCCAGACAAACTTTGTCTTTATTTTTACCTTTTCTCTAACTGGGAATGTTGTAAAACTATTAATACCGCACAGTAAAAATACTGTAAGTGAAGAGTGAAAGAGAGGTATTATTAGCACAATGTACTTGAATTTATTTAACTTGTGTTCAAGGTGGAGCTTTTAATTCTTATTAGGGCTGAATGATTAAAAAAAAAAAATTTAATTGTGATTATTTTAACTGATATTACAATTGCGATATGATTTGCGATATTAGAGGGAATAATAATTTTTACATCATTATTCTCATTTTCATTGAAAACATTAAAATCATTATGGTGTGATTTTTGTACCAAACAAAGATGTTTTCTTAAGTCTGTAGAATATGATGTGTTGGTCAGGACATCTCTGCAGCACTACAAATTAATTTAAAAATGGTATTTTGACACACATTTCACATATAACAAATATTCCTGCTAATTGAAAGTTGCAGTGGGCTATATTGCTATTTCGATACAGCACAAGATGATTTGTTACACAGAACTATCTGAGAAGTCGTTCTTGGAAACTGTAATGAAAAATGAAAAAATTTTGGCAGGTGATTGGATGAACCATCTGTCTATCACCAATTGTACCTTGCAAGGCAGCTGAGTTCGCGAGATCACAAGATCATGTGAGAATCCTCATAGGACGTCGATTGGTCGAACCACCGGTGGTTCAGACAAAAGCACATAACTTGAAGCCTGACATAAAGGATTCTTGCGTGATCTCATGATCTTGTGAATCCAGCTGCCTTATAAGGTTAGTAGTATACACTTGCATATTTTTTAAAGGACCAGTGTGTAGGATGTAGTGGCATCTAGTGGTGAGGTTGCAGATTGCAACCAAATGAATACCCCTCACCTGCCCCTCCCCTTCCAAGCATGTAGGAGAACCTACAGTGGCTGCAAAACTTGCAAAAAACCCTCTCTAGAGCCAGTATTTGGTTTGTCCATTCTGGGCTACTGTAGAAACATGTTGGTGCAGCATGGAGGGCTCTGTGGAAGAAACACAACAATTCTTATTTTCATGGAGATTATACACTAATTAAAACATACTTCTAAAAAGCCCCTTCTGCTAGATGCCACTAAATCCTACACACTGCACCTTTAACTGCTTTGGGGCCTTTTTAAAGTTATTTAGGGATAGGCTACAATGAGTTAGAATAGCAACACAATTCAATATTTTTCATATCTAGTATCATTAGTTGGGGGCCCATGCAGTTGCCTATCGTGCCTGATGGTAAAGTCCGCCCCTGGCTGTAAACATGACTCGGGCTGATCTCTGACTCCTCTGTGTGGGCGGAGCGAGGGCGGCGTTAAAGACAGCTCAGGCCCCGCGGCTCTCCGTGGATCCCGGCCTGGGCGTCGACAGTGCACTTCACCGCAGCTGCGTAGGAAACAAGCACCAAAACACCACTTCACCCAGAGAGCTCGGAGGTGGCTATTATATAAACAACAAAAAAAAAAAAAACTTATATAAAACCTTAAAACATGCATTCAGTCAGCTTGGACAGCAGCGGCTCTCCGAAGAAACGCGCGTTTTCTCGGGGAATAAGCGAGGATGAGTCTCTGCGCAGCATCATAAAGGAGGTGAGCAGACAGAAATCACGATGGTGTTTGTTTACAGCTAACGCGACGCCTCTGTTACCGCTTAGTTTGGGATTTTTAAACGACATAACTTTAGCTGAAATGTGGGAAGTGGGAAGTTAAGCTATTATGTTTTCTGTTGAGTGTGAACAGCGTCTCGTGTGAACAGTGAGAGTAGTTTTTTCTTATTATCAGGCCTGTCTGTTAGCTTCAGTTCACTTCCCTGTTGTTAGCTCGCTTCTTGTGTTTTCTGGTCAGACTGTTTGTGATGCTAGGCTCCACCTGACATGTGTTTTTCTGTCCTCCTTATCAGTCCGACAGCTCATCCAGGCGTCTTACACGAAGCGACAGCCGGCCAGGCACCCTGAAGAAGAGGAGTGACAGTCAGGTAGGAGCCAGATAACCGGTCCATGGTCCTGGTTATCTCCAGTCCAGGAGCGGGTTCAGTGATGTGGGGGTCCCAGCAAACTCTGTCTTTTCTCTAACTGGGAATGTTGGCATTGGCAGTGGTAGAAGTACTTTTTTCTAAAGTATCAATAGTAAAACTATTAATACTGCACAGTAAAAAGTCCTGTAAAAGTCCTGCATTCAAATCTTTACTTAAAAGTGAGGAGTAAAAGAGATTATTAGCACAATGTACTTAAGTTTAATTAATGTCTGTTCAAGTTGGAGGTTTCAATTCCAACAATTTTATATAATGCTGGATAGTTTAATGAATGCATCATGTTTTAATTGTTATATTTTGTGAGTAAAATATGTAGGACTGGGCAATATGAACAAAATCAAATATTACGACATTTTTGACCAAATACCTCGATATCGATATCACAACAATATTGTAGGGATGACTGTTGGTGCTTTCACAATGAGATTTTTGATAAATAATCATCAGTAATGTGGGTATAATGACTAAGTGGGTAAAGACAAATAACAGAAGAGCTAGAACAGTCTTCACTTTACTGTAATGCAGCTTTTAAAACCAGGTAAAGACAGCACTTATCATGATATTACGCTATCCAATATCTAAGTCGATATCTAGTCTCATATCACAACGTCAATATAATATTGATGCCCAGCCCTAGTAACCAGTAACATTTATCTGTCATGTAAATGTAGTGGTACAATGTTTCCCTCTGAAGTAGAAGTACACAGTTTTTTTAAGTGCCTTAAGAGTCTTTTGTAAGTTATTTCGGGGTACAATGTGTTACCTTGACATAATTTTTCAATATTTTTCATATTCAATCATCATAATAAATCTATAGCCGTTTGGGGCCCTTTTAGTTGGGTGGCCCAGACAGTTTTCTACTGTCCGCCCCTGCTCCGTTTGTCTCTCATGACTCAGTAAAATGGCATTCAGGTGTAATAATGCCTACGCAATGGTGGAAAGTACTAGCGTCAGTATTTTCAGTATTTGTTTATACTTCTGCTGCATTACATTACAAAACACTGCAAATCTTTTTGTCTAGTCAGGACCGCTTGTCACATTTCCAATGCTATGAGTTGTTCCAACAAAGAGTTGTTCCCAGTCAGATTAGTTATTTAAATAACTGTTCAAGGTCAACTTATCAGAATCATCTTTACTGGCCAAGTATGTTTACACATACAAGGAATGTGACTCAGATTTAGTGGTTCTCCGTGTACTTACACAGAATAAAAACACAGCAATCTTCAGAAATATACACAATCAATGACTTTATACAGGTGAACTTATCCCATATTTCACAAAAAGCAAATGTAAAGAAAAGCCCAAAAATACAATACAGGTACAAATTTGTTTAGCTGAACTTTGTGCGTCTTTCCTCTCCCAGTAATCATCTCATGTCCTCTCACATTTATCTTGTGACCCTTTGGAGCGGCCCGGCCCCTAGGTTGGGAACCACCGGACTAGATTAGACTAATCTACAATAAAATGCTGTTTACACATTGTTACATCAATATTAATAATGTCATATATAGTAATATATCAGTCATGGGGAATGTTTTTTCTGCAGTACTTTTAGTGCATTCAAGTATTTTTAAGATTTTGAAAGCGGGACTTTTACTTCTAATGGAGTATTTTTAGATTGGTTAATTGGTACCTTTATTTATAGAAGTGAAGTATCCACCATTGTACTCAGGAGAGAACTCAGTTTTTAGAGGTTTATTTGCAAGAAATCCAAACTTAAATTCAGTCAACATGTTGGGACTCAGTGTGTCTGTCAGTTTGGTCAAAAGGTTCAAAACTGATTTCATCTCCTTGTGTATTTTTTTAAAATGATGCTATCTCTGTTATCACTGTTTTCTGTTTCCACTACTAGAGTTAAAGCTTGTGGAAATAAATCCAAGGTCAAGGTTACAAGAAATTCTGTGAGCTGAATTTTAGCTATAGCTGCCTCTGCTAATGTTTTTTTATCATCACTTTATCACATACTTTATTTTGAGAGCTGTTATTAAACCTGATGCCTCTGTAGTATTTACATAGAGTCACAAGTTTTGATAGCTGTGATTTCTGTGTACTGAAACCTGTGACCCGGTTAACCACATGAATGGAAACCTAACAACGAGGCGGGGTGTTGGTGCTGCACAGACAGACTTGACTATGTGACAGTTTCTGCTACTACAGCTGTCAAATACAAACCATGGAGGCACCTTATTTGGTAACAGCTGCAATGAAAATATGTAGTATGTGATAAAGCATGATAAAACTATTTGCAGGTGCAACATAGCTGAAACCTCAAATTGGGTCACAGAGTTAGGTGCAACACCAGTAACACTGTGAAAAATAAAAAGTTACAGGTTAAATGATTCATTCTTTCTCAAAGGAATAATGATTATCATAGCAGGGAAAGCGTTGGTGTAACTGATGACGTTAACGATGACTCGGTCGCATTTAGCTGTCCCAGTGAGCCAACATAAACAATATGCAGCCATGATTCACGTTATTAATTACAGCCGTGCTTTTCGTGGTAGGATGTTAAAATGTCTGCCTACCGTCATTATCTCAATAATGTAGACAAAGAACCACAACATTAATTGCAGCAATAAAAATTATTCAATTCTCACATAATTTCACATATTTAGAAAAAGAAAGAATCTCAAGCAGTTTTATATTATAATATTATATTAAACTACAACATCTGAACATTGCTTTTCTTGTTATGGCTATTGCACAATCTAACACCACAACACGCTGCCTATATTGCATTTTATAGCATGTCTTTTTTATAGCATCATTTAATAATATATTAATAATAATGAATAACTTGAATATTATTTACAAAATAATAAATTTTTTCCTCCTTTCAGCAGTCTGACCAGGACCTCTTTATGGGACTCCCAGAAATGGTGACTATTTCTTATTGTTATTGTAATTAAGATGAGAATTATTACTATTTAAAGTCTTGTCCACAGCTCTGTCGGATCTAATGATAGATCTCTGCAGTGATGAATATTTCTTTACATATGGAGGAATTGTCTCCCACTGAGAGCATGCTAAACGCTTGCCCACCCACTGAGTGGCATGTGTTCTTCTAAAGTTGCCCACACTGATCTGTAACTGTGTTTGCGGTGTAGCTGGAGCTGCAGGCCAGCTATGACGAGGTGGTGCAGGAGCTGCGTGGGCTGGAGGTCGAGCGAGAGGCTCTGTTGTTCCAGGTGGACGTCCTGCAGGACACACTGGAGGGTGTAGAGGAGCTGCTGGCCGAGGCCCAGAGGGAAGCTGGACAGGCGAGTTTGGTACGTGGAAGGCCTCTACAGAGCTGAAACACCACTTAAACACTTCACCTCGGTCACATAACGGCATTTAGTATTCATTTGAGACTTTAAGCAGTCTTCATTCTTTCTTATGTGAAGTTTGCTTTTGTTCTTCATTGTAACAGAGTGTGAAACTAACAAGCTGCCAGTCCTCTCTTGATGCCACTGTTTCATTCTGCATTTGTAGGAGTTGGAGCGAGAGAGGGAGGCCAAGAAGAAACTGGAGAGCATGGTGTGCTCTTTGATGCAAGAGGTGGAGAGACTAAAAGAGGTAATGTGACATGTGAAAGGAGAACATTAGATAAAATCATCACAAAATGCTGCTTAAATGTAAATGACATTGATATGAATTGCAACATGAGTGTTACTGATAACATTAACAAGGGCTTTCTATTCAAGTGCAAACATTATGTAACATTAAAGAGGTGCAAAGTCTTTACCTTTGTGTATAAAAATGTAAAGGCTTACTGTTATGTAACAGTTTGTCAAGAGCGTGATGATTTGTTATTGAATGTGATTTAATGGAGGTTTTGTTTTTTCCTTTCTCTATTCACTTATACTTTTGTCACTATATTACTACCTATGGTGGACATCATGTGCTTTTTCTTTCATTCATATACTGTTATAAGTTTGGATGTCTATGTTAAACATAGTCAAAGATCCAAAACTTGAGGTATGTAAAAATGCTCCCTGAAAGTCAAAAGTCCAGGCTGCTCTGAACGCTCTGTTTGCAAAGTTACCTCGACTCCCCCATCATACTGACGTCAGAGTGTTCGTGCATGCCCACAAACGGCCGTCCGATCCGTAGCCCTTGTTGCTAAGGTTGTTGCTAAGGTTGTTGCTAAGGTTGTTGCTTGGGCTGTTCGTGTTGTGCGCTTGCATACTTCGTTGTTTATATTTATAAGTAAAGAACGAGAAAAAGAAGCGAAATCCGACTACTACGGTTTGTTAATAAATATTTCAATGCTTTAAAATTCAGTGTTATTTGAATGTCAACATTAAGCATTAAGTAGCAGTCGTAAAAACATCTGTCGAAAACAAAATGCGTCTTAAATGTAGATGACAGTGATATGAATTGCAAGGCGCTGAAAAAGAAAAAGTCATGCCTGCTGAATCATCTGCGGAAACAAATGATAAAATGAAGTATAATTGCAGTATATTTGCATCCGTTTAGAATCAAGATTCATTTAAATACATTTTTAATGGAATTTCATTTTATTTGTTGTGAATGTGCACTTAATTTATTAATCGACAGTGAAATGTCTCTTTGCAGGAAAGGGATACCAAAACATCTGTTTCCGTGAACACTCGTGAAAGTGTGGACGAGGAAACGAGACACCGAATGAAAAACGATGCCAAGGAAATGATTCAGGCTGCAACCAGAGAAGAAAAGAACTCCCTGTCTGAACCTCACAGCATTGAAAGCAGCAGCAGCAGAGCGGCGCTATCATCTGAGGAAGCGGGACAGGATGAAGGGGAAGAGGATGAGGGGAGCGTCCAGGCGAAGATGCGGATGATTGTCAGTAAGCCCCTGGGCCACATGCCCTCCCTCGCACTGGACAACCCAGGCACTGAAGACGGCATCCTCCGGAGGCCTTACAGAAACGGCAGCGAGGACGGACGAGATCCTTCCCCGGACAGGAACGACTCAGACAGCACAAGTGCCTACGAAGACGCATCTGCTGAGACTCCAGAGCAGGACATGATCTTCCCAGGTGGTGCAGATACTCCGGAGCTGCCTGATGACTCGGGAAGTCTGACTAACAGCTGCTCGGAGCTCCAAGACCCCAAAAACCCTGATCTCTGCGTTGTGTCTTAACTTTAGGTCACAGATAGTCATCGATCGGTTGATTAAATTTAAGAGCTCTTTGATTTTCAGTTCAAACACTTCTGATATTTACGTTCTTATAAAACTTTGAGGCCAACAATAATTTTAAAAGACTGTAGTTTCACAACAAAAGAACTCAGGATCCAAATGGTTTACTAGCTGCAATTCTACTCATGACTACTTAATATCATTTGCCAATAAGTAAATACATTTCTTTTTAATATGTCTTTAACTTTTTTTTTTTTTTTTTTTTTCTACGTGAAGAGACATGGAATATACTCCATGCTGCTTTGACTGTTTACCTGTTTGGTAATCTTTTAAGAAGATTAGTTTGTTTACGTAGCAGCTGCCAGGACACAAAACAGGATTTACCTTTATACAAAATACAGTGAGCTCCACAAGTATTTGGACAGAGACTGTTGCTGTCTCCAACTATAACTACACATTAGAAACACAGGAACTTAGAGAGGCGGGCTGCATTTCAGACACTGTTACAGCAAGATTTTTTATTTTTATTCAAAAAGGGATGAGTACAATCTGTAATATGTTTGTCTCATATACCTGAAAAATCAAATTTAAATGATCTGCATTTAAAGATTTGTAGTCTGGCCGTCCTCAGTTGCAGAGCTCACTGTAAAGATTTAGGTCATGTTTGACATTGATTTGGACATTAGAAGCTAATATCAGATACTGGTCATAAAGGTCATAAGATAGGGATTTTTTTTAGAAAGGGAAAACACCTCAGTTCTTTTGTTTATCTTTCATATGCTCCTTTTTCCTGTTTTATTTTGAGGATTTAGGGCAATTGATTTGGCTGCATTTGCACTTTTTAAAGTTCTTGTATTGTGGCATAAATTTGTCAGATTACATAAGAAACAACATTCCCTTTATAACCAAACCCGTCAGCAAGAAATAATCAGCTGACCAGCGGCAGGCTGTATTCTCGCTCTGCCTGCATTATACTACTGTATGTTTGCACATTTGCAGTGGATCTTGCTGAAATGAGTCTCTTTGGATGTCTTTGATTGCTGTACACACTTTATATTTAATCATAACGAACTGAAATTTTTTATGTTAATTTTTTACAATGTTACAATTCTTTTTTCTTTTTTTTAATGCTTGAGGCAACAATAGACCTGTTCACCTCATTTGTTATTGATAGTTTGCATGAGCACCTAAGAATGTATATTGATTTCCAAACTGCACATGAATTGATCTGTCATTTTTAGTACTTTTGCACGCAGTACTTTCACACATATATTAAATAATACTTTGATCTACATTATTTACTGCAAGAATTTGTGTTTTTAAAGGGGTTTTCAAAATCATTCTTGTCTGCAGATCATGCATTATTCTGTCATTCCCTATTTTTTTTTTTTTTTAGGCGAGGCCTTTGCAAAATTAATTGCAATTATGAGGAAACGCATCATGTAACACTTATCTTTTTATAAAATGTAAAAGTCCCGATAACTAATTTGTACATGAATGTTTGCAGTTGCATTTAGCTGCCTATCATCTTGAATTTTGTATACTGTCTCATTTGTCTTTTGTATCTCTTTTCTCAGTCTAAACTCAACATAGCACTGGTTCATATGCTAATACTTGATTATCTGTTGTGCTGCCTGCTGTGATGCACAAAGCATCAGAGAATCAAACAGCTCAGATGACTGTTTGATGCTGTTTTTCCACAAAGTGTGTGTTGGAAATTACTGTTAGTGTCCTACACAGGTGCTGGAGCGGTAGCATAGTGGTTGGTTCTTGAACAATCAGGTCATTTGCAACCAACACGTGTCTAAACATCCGCAATCATTTCCTTTTTCTCTTTTCTTTCCCTATCAAGGGATTTGGTTTGTTATGAATCAGTAAAGTTACGTCACTCTTGAGTTCTGATGTTAAACTGATCAAACGTCACGTTTTAAGTTTTTCATTTCACAATCTGCAGGGAAATGACTCCCCTGACACTGCTACAGTTTGGCATTTCCAGCACACAACAGTGACTTTTTGACAGTTTACCAAGTAATCAAATAGTTTTCACACAACAATGCAAAAAAATGTGTCCTTGCTGTAAAGTCTTTAATGGGTCCAAATATTTTTGACTTGTCTTAAACTTTGAATTAAATGTTCAGATGTGACAGTAAATGAAATAAATTTATACTTGTAACTGAAAATACATTCCAGACATATCACAATAAAAGGAATGAATAATGCAGATGTTGATTGGTCGTTTGTGTTGACTTCTGTTTAAAAATATTCAGGAACTGTCAGAATATGAGACGACATTAAAAGCATCTTTAATCACCGCAGGAATGCTGCAAACAAAAAGAAATTCCGTCAATGTTTTAAAGATGGTGGAAAGAAAAGTGTCTTTGGGAATCATCAGTCATCATCCATTTAGTTGACATCTGACTCTTGTTTCCTAAAATTATTCTGATTAGATTAATGTCAGCATTTTCCAAAACTTAAAGGAAGAGATCTGGACAGTTTTGGTGCTAAAAATCAGGACAAGAAAAACTTTAATGTAACTGAATTGGATAAATATAAATTGCACTGCTTAGAATTATGGAAACCTTTATAGTAAAAACAACCTCCCCCCTCTGCTCCTGTGAACCATTTAAAACAGCAATTTAAATAAAAAATCCAATGAAAATAACACCAAATTTCCAAGTTTTCATTTTGTTCACTCATGTTTCTGTCCTGACATGTTGTTACATTATTTGTCCAACAGATGGCAAAGTAGATCTTTATGTAAAGAGGAAATCAGAGCAGTAGGCTTTGTGAGCTTAAAGTTACAGTGCTGGGTTTGGCAAAGTAAATTTACCAATTTACTAAAGTTTTATTTTCCTGCCCTGGCTGTTAACTCTATTGGGTATGTGTTGATTCTAAATAGTTAAAATGTTTTAGTTATATATGTCTTATTGTCTCATGAAGCTCTTTGTGTTCGATTCCATCAGGACTGAAATGCAACCAAGCCACATAAACACACAGAGGAGTTTATATTTTTTCATTCTGAAAGCTCAAATAATATTGTCACATGAGCTCTTAATTAAACAGTGTCTATTGCACAACATCAGCACAGGTTAAAAAGAAAATTCAATAATTGTATTACAGTGATTTGCTGTGTGTAAACAAATGTATGAATCACAATAAAATCAGGGTATGAAAAGACACATAATTAGATTATTACTCATATTTAAAATGTAAAAACTCTTGAGTCCTATCTTCAAACAGGTTAACTACAGTAGGAGACTGCACTGAAGAGGAAAATCAGTAATTGGAGGGGAAGGGGAGCTGACACAAAGAGAAACCTGATGTTGGCTTTAAAAATGTAATAGCTTATTTTCAAATACAGACTCTGAAAGAGAAATCAAAAGAGCCCTTTCTCTTTCTTCAATTTCAGCTGCTTCCACCGCGGCAGGTTTGCAAAGTCGTCTTTGGTGATCCCAAATACGTTGTTGAAGTCAAAGTCAGAGAGGTGTTTCTGAAAAGCAGTTCAGAAACTATAGTAGTGAGTGAAAAGAAATGATTTAAAATGCAATGTTTCTTTCTTGAGGTGGTTAATAAAGCAATAAGCCACAAGAAGCTGTGGTTTACAGTGATTTTAGAACAGCTAAGGGGCGTTGTTAGGCATGACACAGAGCGTTTCGTAAGTACAACTATGCACCGCAAAGTCAAAAACACACATAAACACATTACCTCTTTCTGGGTCGGGTCAACATCGTCAGGCAGCTCAGTGGCAGGCTTGTTGACCAAAGTTTCTGGTGGAAAAGGCTGAAAGCTTTTCTTGCTTTCAACACTGTTCTGCTAGAAAGTCACATTAAAGGAAAATAGATGCTTAGTCTGTATGTCATGATGCACCCCAACTGTACCAATTCCTGAATGGCCCTTTGTATATAACAATAAAATAACCTCCTGAAAATGAAGATGAAGAAGAACATGAATGGTACCATTCTGGTATCTTTTGGCTAAAAATATTAAGAAATTAATCAGTCTGTACTTACATGTGTAACATCAACCGGTGCTGTTACGTCTCCCAACTCCTTCTTCAACTCCTCATAGCTCTTTCCCCCCTAAAAGAAAGAAGTCAACAAATGTGTTTTTACTAATTAATGTACATGTTGATGCTCTCTTTCAGTTCAAAAACCAAAACACTTACGCTCCATTTGAAGGGATCCCAGGCTGTGAACCAACCAGTGAAGGTGGGCGGCTCAAACCGTTGCTTGATCAAGATGATGGGGGTGTCCGGATCTCTGTCTCCTGGGTGCGTGCGCAGGTACTCTTGGCTCGTGACCACAGCTTCTTTGCGCTCTACCTCATTGGCCTCTTTACCAATCCAGAGAAACACCTGAGACCAACAATAAGAGATGGCAGGATTAGGAGAAGAGTTACCATGTACCAATAAGAGTTCAGTTTCCAAAGACTAAACATTTGAAACCTGCATTAATTGATTATTTGGGCCACTTGGGGGCAGTGCAACAAGCTGTAAAAAAACAACATGGACACAGTTTCACCTATAAAGTTTATACGGCAAACTTGTTAGCAAACAACTATTTACATATCCAGCAGACATGGAACCAAATTAGCATTCACTGGGAGTCGTATTTCTGGCCACCTGACATATGTAAATCAAATGCTTACTCTCCTTGTAGCTCTGTTTCTGGTCTCCACTAACCTCTGAGGGGAATATCTGGCATTTTAGCTGCTAAATGCTTCGCTTCACTTTATCTGTCTGCCCTTTGTTGCTCAGCAGGTAGTGTACAGTTGATTTGACCACAGCTTTTTTTGCTGAAAACACTGAAAAATGATACTATGAGAGTGGTGAGAGTGAATGAAAATAGTAAAGTTGTGGGTCATAAAACCAAAACAATGAGCTGAAAGACAAAACACTTAGTAGAAAAGAGGGAATAGCAGAGTTGGGGGCTAACATAAAAATTTTGGTTTTGTTTAGCCACTGTAGATAAAAAAACATTATATATAACATTATATTCCTTGTCAGCTCATACCTGGTCCCATGTGTCCAGCAGCATAACATCATCCTCACTGAGGTCGTCCTGCGTGAACTGAGTCACCTCGTTCACAATGAAGCGGCCCGTCTTATTGGAGCATTCAAACAGGCGTGGCTGCTGGTCTAAAACCGTCTGCTGTAATCTGTGGACAGCACATACACACATAACCTGTAAAATAGTGGAGAACAAGTTTCCTCTACAAATGACATACGACTGCTGTAACACTCTTGAAGCTCATTTGCCAATACTGTTAATAGTATTTGTATCATCATTACCTCTTGCTACTTGCATAGGGAGCTTTCCCTCCGAGCAACTCCCAGAATTCAATGGGCTCCTGACCCTCTGCCACTATCTCCTCAGAGCCTTTATGTGAGTTCTGGCCAATCACAGAGCTAACCTCCTTTGCCATGGCTCTTTCATCTCCGCTTGATCCCTGGTAACAATAAGTCAATTATTGCATTTTAATATGTTGATCATTAGTATCTGTGACACTGTATTGATTTGAGAAATTATTTGCACAGCATACAAGGTGTTTGCAGGACCAAGCCTGTCTTTTATGATATATGGTAGAACACTATATGGCCAAAAGTATGTGGACACCAAAGCATTACAACAAAATGTGTTTCACAAGTGAATTGGTGATGTTGGTCAGTTATTTTGGATGATACGGCCCGGCTTACATTCTGTGTTCTAGTTCAACCCAAAGGCCTACAAGTGAGGCAAGACAATCAAGTGTTAAGGTTTTTTTTAAATATATAAAGTAAGAAACAACTGGAAGTAGTTAAGTGCATAAGAAATACCATAAGAAACAAGAAAGAAGTGCATCAATCAAAAAGGTTAAGGGGCTCAAGTGTTGAGGTGTTTATGGAAGAGCTGAGTTTTCAGGCATTTCTTGAATGCACCAACAGACCGTAAGGAGCTGGGTAGCTCATTCCACCATTGCGGGATAAATTAAAAGAGTCTGGATCATGATTTCATACCAGGCGGTGATGGTATTACCAGTCGTTCATTTGCAGACGATTGGGAGGAGAGATACAGTCTGATGAACCTTTGCAGAGGTTTAAGAGTACATGCTGGTAATCAAACCAGCAGCAAGTTGCAGTAGATGACCAGTCGTGAGATGACCAGTCGTGAGATGACCAGTGATTCACGAGACCGGAAATTACGGTGCACAGAGACACGGGGAGGGGAGACAGAGGGTCGGGTAGGGTGGGTCATGGAGAACTGGAAAAAGAAGTGATCAGATGTGTGAGTAACAAGGGGGTGGTCAGTGATACAGTTATGCGTCAAGATGAGGTTGAGGTGGTTGTCTGCCTTGTGAGTGGCTGCAGTGCAGAGAAGCTCTAGGTCGAACAAGGGTAGGAGGGAGAGGAACTTAGCAGTTTGTCCAGATGGATGTTAAAGTCACCCATGATGATGAGGGGACAACCATCCTCCAGAATGGAGGACAGCAGCATGTCCAGTTCCTTGATGAAGTTCCCAAGTTGACCTGGAGGACGATAGAGAACAGCAATGTGCATTTAAATTGTGTCTGTGACAGTGATAGCATTAGTATTAGAACAGAGAGGTGTGAACTACCACTGTATCCCAGTGGTAGTTGCTTCATATGTATCTTTAATGTATTGGATCGTTGGCAATGCATCGAGATGCGAATCGCATCAGCCTCAATGATGGAGATGCACATCTGTCTTCTGTGAGAGCTATGATGTGGAGTGAAGCGTGAGTGGCGAAGGCTGGGATGAAGTCTGCCTTGTTGACTGCAGACTGGTAGCAGACTGGTAGTTCCCTAAACCAACTGAAAAAGACAAAACGGGTTTGCTGACTCTCTTCAGAGGGTGGAGGCCTCCAGTGGTGGGTTTCCTCCCGTGGAAAGGAAATGAAGGGCGCCTGAACTGTACAGTCGGTATGAACTGGAAACACATAGTGATAAAATAAAGAGAGTATGAATGGTAGTCTATACTTAACTGGAGTAGGTAGTTGAGTGCCTTCTCGGTTTTGCTTGCTCGGTTGACTCACGCAGGTAGGCTTGCAGGTCTTTACTCGAGCTACGTCTTCACGTGGTGAAGGCTGACTTAAGGCTGTACTTAATTATAAACTGAATTAGTGATTGTTAACAGTCCAATCCTCAGAATGCTCAGCCTAGACCAAGCATCAACTTCCACGACTTGAGGCTGAAGCCAATGCGGAAGTACCTTAAAGTGCAATGCCACCGACGGCTGCTGGATGCTGGTTCCAAAAATCCCTGTCTCAAACAGACTCCCATTCAAAAACCGTCAACATTTTCTCTAGAAAAGTCAATAATTCTTTTCAATGAGTCATTATGGTATCAATCCGTAAATTTCTGGCCCTGTAATAAGTGTGCTGGTGATCATTTTGAAAACTATTGCTAATTAAATAAGATTTGAAGACTTACAGTAGCTTTGATGTCTGCCGTGTGGGCGTTGATTGACAGCTGTGATTGACAGTTGGCTCACCTGCTGCTCTCCCCAGCTCACAAAACAAAGCAGGAAATCAAGTGCTAATGACTCAGAAACAACACAGCAACTACTTATACACAGCACAACTGTATCTAACCAGCAACAAGAGAAGCAGTAAAAAGCATTTACAAGAGTCCAATCCTCAGAACACTTAGCCTAGACTGGTCTTCCTTAAACTGTTGCCACAAAGTAAAGAGCACACTGTTGTCTAAAACATAAATATATGCTGTAGCATTGGAAGTTCATTGAGTTTGATCTAAACCATGAAAAACAATACTGGAACAAAAGTACACAAAATCAGAGCATGGGTGTCTACATACTTTTGGCCATGTGGTGTTTTTTTTTTTTACCGCTGTGTAACCATAGATACACAGGTGTAAACATACATACAAAATACATAAAGTATCATAATGAAAAAGTTTCATATCGTATTGTATGTTGTATATTTCGCCATCCTCCCTACCTTTCCACACCAAAGATAAAGTCCAGATTGGCTCTTGAGTAAAAACACATCATTGGAGTTCAGAGAGGTGGCCAGGGCTGGAACCTCAACGGCTTTTGTATTGGATGAGTCAGAACCATGGACCTGGAACAACCTTATCGGTGGCTCTGGGTCAGAAGACCCTTTTCTAGATGTTCCCCCCTAACAGAAAAGAAGGGAAATATTCCATACTGTTATAATACTGAATACACCTGCCTGAAATAACACTTAAGCATAGCATATCCTCTCGTTAATAACCCTGTGAAAAGATAAATAAGCAGAATGTTTCTAATGAAATGATTATAAATGTTGTTAACAGTCATACCTCAAAGATGACCATTTTACCCTTGAAAATGGTCATGAAGTGTCTTGGTTCTTTGCCCATGGTAATTCTCACTTGAACTGGCTCATCACCATACTGTTGATCCAAGTGCACCGCCTGAAATGCTGAAGCTGCCAGTTCATCTTGTGTTGCATGACGCCCCTAAAATAATAGTGGTAAAAATACATTTTATCATATAGTAGAGTGAAAAATCCAAAGCAGGGACATAAAGTATAGTGGTCTTTGTAAGCCAAATAAACATAGTATTTTAGTGGACAATCCTAAATTATTATTATGTAGTACACTGGGTGTTACATTCTCACCTGCCATATATACAGCAGGTAGCTCTTCTTGTTGTTGACCAAGTAGGCGTAGAGGATCAGGTAGCAGTCTCCTCCATAGAAGTAACCATACCATTCAGGGTCCACAGGGACAAGCTCCAAATTCTCAATTCTCCACACCTGGGTACATCATAGTCATGTAATCACGTGTAATCTTAAACATTATTTATTTACTTCCTGGTAATGTGCATGTTGTCACACTGTCATGGCTTACTGGGACACTTGAATAGAACAGAGCCATTGTTAATGTTATTAGTAACACCTGTGCTTTTTCCACGACAAGTCAAAATGTCTGCTGTGAAAAAGGGTCTATTGGGGGATGCATGTTTCCAAACTAATTTGTAAATTCCTACAAAGCCATTTTCCGCACAGAAAACCAGGCCTTCAGGGTCCCGGAGGGTCTTGGGGCTGCTCAGGTTCCCAGGTTGGGAATCCAGTTTTGTTTATCCTCAACTGTGCCTAGATAGGCTCTGCTGCACTTTGAGCTGAATGGCACAGTTAGCATGTTGACAGGCATTTTAACAACTAGGCCCACTGGACGTTTGATATACGTAACATTTAGCATGTTAGAATGCTAACATCAGCATAAACTGTTCTACATGTCGCACTTTCCATGGTAACATGCTCACATTTAGCAAGTTAGTGTAACATTCTCCCTTTTAGCATGTTAACATGCTGACGTTAGTGCATGCTGTGTTAGCATTAATCTCTTTTTTCTGTGCCAAATTTGAATTTCATTCTGGATCCATTTGTTTGACTGACAGATCAACAGACAGACTGACTGACATTGCCACACTGCTATGCTACTAATATGGCAAAAAAAAGAGTTAAATTCAGATTACATTGTCACAGATACCTCCACTTGACCTGTACCATTGTCCACCATTCGCTCCTGTGCAGCTACCTCTGGCATCACATGCATCAGGGTGGCATCAAATTTCTCCTGTGCGATATGAGCTAAAGCAGAATATGGTAATAAAATAATGAATCATTAATCAACAATCGATTAAGTTTTTATCAGAAGAAAAGTCTATTTGTTAGAAGGAAAGGTCATTTTAATCTGCTACTTGATGTGTTTTTGCAAGTCACCAAACAAAGACACGTACCCACTTTCCCCTTTGTATGCACTTTACCCAGACCTTGAGTCTGGCCCTTTACAGTCCACCTCTGGAACAGCTGCTTGAAGAGAGCCGACTCTGCCCCGTCATTCACCGTCTCCACATTCGTAGTGATGGGATAGTTTTTTGCTTTGATGAACTCCTATAACAGCCAGTCAGATAAATCATTGGAAATAAACATGCTGTGCAAGACCAATAAAACGCAACGTGTATGCAAAAGTCTGATGTAGTGTCACTCACCAAAGCTCTGGCCATGGCAGCCTGTCTCTCAGCTTTGTTTGCTTTCTTTCCCTTCCATACAAAGATCTTCGTACCTCCCTGGTCCAGGAAGTAGCAGTCCTAAATAGATGAATATATTACTAAAACAAGTCATTTCCTTCAAAGAAAATATTTGATCTTGTTGATGCCAAGAATTTAAAACTTCTAGCTGTACATGAATGATGAAATGTATAATATACTGTTTAGTATATACATTCAATCATTTAGTCAACTTCCTGTTGGGGAAAGTTGATCCAGGACACCAACTCACATCATGGTTGAGGAGATCCTGAACCAGTGGTCTGGTAGCAACTTCTGTGACCTTCATCTGACCATCAACATCTGACACACTGAAATGAGTGTACAAACACATTTTCAGAAACAAACAACACTTTAACTGAACATTGGATGAATCCTCACCCACTGACTGCATGAAACATTAGACAACAGGGGTTCGGGAGCAGCTCACTGGTAAAGTGTGAGTTTTCCCTTCTGTTCCTGGTCGGCGGTTTCATCGGGAGGTCCATCTGTCAGATTGGAGGTTCTTTCTCCAAGAACACCAGTAAGGATCTCCATGCTTTGAGGAGAGTTGCGCTCTGCGTCACCCTCGATCACTTTGATCTCTGCCCGACCTCCTCTCTCTCTGTCTCGGATGTCTTTGGCCAACAACATACCCTGAGAATCAGAGGTACATCACAGAACAATTCAGAAATCTCAGACTCCACATCAAAACCTCTTCTGTGCACACTGATTTTATTACCAGGTTTGAAAGAAATGCTAAACAAATTTTAAAATGTATTTTAGAAGTGGAATGTCGTTCCTGTTCAGTGCAACGTAATGCACAAGCTCATTTTGACAATAGTACCACTATATGTAAAAAACTGTAATTAACTGAGATTTGATAGCGCAGTTGTTATACAAGTTGAGCAAATTCTAGTATTATCTTCTTTTAATTTCAAACTTTATATGTTGGTTTGATAGAAATCTCATTATAATAATAGGACATGCATTTGGGATGAATACGTAAGCTAAATAATGACTAAATATGGCTAAATTAATACATTTGTGGTTGACAAAACGATGAAAATCCTTACAAGGACCTATAAAAGGAGCTGAAAAGTGTCTCACTGCATTGCTCTGCTCACAGTAGTAGGTTTGAACTGTGTTTGACTGTGTGGTGGAATAACAAACCATTCAGAGCCTCCAGCCTTTTGCAGGAAGGAGGAAATCAGCTTCAACTGTGCACTCCGACAACTTTCCATAAAGGTTTAATAATGATATTTAGACCTGATGATGAGGGTCGCCACAAAATGCATCTTCTTTCAGGGTCTATCTAAAATGCATATCACGTACATACTGAAACGATGCTGTTATTTAAAGTGCATCGTATAACAGGGTCCAAACATTAATTGCAACTCAGAACTAAAGGTGCACTGACTCGGGGGAGTATATAACTGAGATTGAACAAAAGGACGTTTTCTCAAGTGATCATAAAACATCTTTAATATCAGAAAGTTCAAATAGTAAACAATATAAAGTTACTGTTATGTTATTATTCTGCACTGGAAAATAAAGCTGCAAATTTATTCAGAGGTAAATTTTTCTTTCAACATACTTAACACATATACTGTATTATTGAAAAAGTAGCTGTGAATGAGATAAACCCTCACAGATGAGGAGCAAGTTATGCTTATGTTTCTTCTAGTTTTCTACTCAAGTATATTTTTCATACGAATTCCACCCAGTCACACAAATCTTACTTTCAGCCTTTCCTGTTTGTTACTCTTCGGTCCGTTCCACTGAATGATGGTCTTGCCAATGTCCAACAAAAACACATCTCCAAGGTTAAAGCTCTTCCAGCTCATTTCCACCTGCAACAAGTTAAAACATAAAGCACTCTTTGTACATGACTTCCTCTATATCCCATAATGCTATATAACCACTGTGAAGCATGGCTCACCTCCTTGGCCATCACTCTTTTCTTCCCTTTGACATGAAGCAGTCTCTTCACATCATAGGTGTTGGTTTCAGTGTGCCTCATGCCTGATGCAATGCCGCCTTTCTTATAGCTAAACAACACAGGAGGATGATAATGAGGATCTTTTACTGTCTATGAATTATGACCTGCTGCACCGACACTTTCACTCACATTACTCCTTGTTTGAAGTAGCCCCTGAAGGCATCAGACTCGTGGTTCTGAACCTCGCGGTGTTGGACCGGAGTGGAGCCCAAAAATTCATCGAGCTGTATGGTGTAAACAGCAGCTGCACCCTGTTCATCCTGAGTGGACTGTGAGCCGATCCAGTAGTGGATATCATAACACAGAGAACTCTTCACCTTCTGGGTCTGAAGGGATACAGGAGTGGGGGAAACAGTGGAAATAAGAAGAGCATGCTATCTGATATACTAAAAGAATGAAGACAAGAGCTTTAAATTTAAAAGAATCATATTTAAATATACAAATAAGCAACCACAATGATTCATCAGTGACCTCCACAGACTTACAGAGAGAAGTATGTAGCAGTCACCCTCATAAAAGTTTCCATAAGATTTCTCAGGGATTTGTACCAGCTCCATTTTCTATTGCACAAAGAGAAGAAGGTGTCCTTTTTACTTTTATGTCCACCAACATTTCAGAGCTGATAACCAGTATTGCTCAATCTCAACTTTTTTACATCATTGCTGCTCAACAAGTGTTGAAATCATTTTGCGTTTGGAAGAACAGAAGTTTTTTAAAACAGTGAAATCAAACCGGTGATTCGTCATTCCACACTCACAGCTGCAGCATCTACCATAAAATCAAATTACCTCGATTCTCCAGATAATAATCCCCGGGTTTTGAGTTACTGCTCTAAAGGTGTACTCCATGTTGCTCGGATGCACTTTCAGCGTCACTTTTGTTGCTTGGTTTCCTTCTTTTGGAAAAAAGACAATTTGTTGTGCATAGAATACAATATCCTTATGGCAAGAAATGCACAACAGCGCAAATGTGGAAATTATTTTTAAACGTTTCCATCTTTAGTCTGTTTTCTCTTGATAAACTGCACAAAATGAGACTTAATGAATTACAGAATAGAACATACCTGGTATTCTTGGTTACAGACGTTCCTGTAAGCTGTATGATCTTCCAACAGCTGATTTTCGATCTGATAACAAAAGGCCCTCGATCCCCTTCCATTCAGTGCTCCTAAAAGATTTGCCTGAGTTTGCATGTTTCAGGACCTTTCACAGTGTTCTGCCCAATCACCGAGGAAGACACAAAATCCTGTAGGCAAATGTGCCGAAAAAAAGGATTGACTCATATTCAAATGATCACACACACACAGTAACACTGATACTCTGCATTGCATCCATTCATTTTCCTGCCTTCTCGGCCCTTTACCTCCACACTCGCACCATATATGGTTATATGCACAGCGATGGGTAGATACACTGTATATAAATAATAGAAGCGTTGAAGAACTTTGCCTGGAATATTATTATGATCTTTACTGTAGAAATTGATAGTGTATGATTGTTATTTAAACTTGGATTCTATATACATTAATAGTAGTAAGTCTTGTTGCTTATAGGCTTATCTGTCATCGATGTTTCAGATATTTCCATGCTACTGCCTTGTCTAATTTAGGTTTTTGTTTTGCTTTTGCTAAAGTGCCTTCATACTCACTTTTATGGATTAAATTTTAAAAATCCATACATAAACTACTTGAATATTCAAATTAGCACATCCTCATACAAACATACCTTAACCAATGATGATGCAAAGTGGTGTAAAGGACGGCCATAAACACGTTCCAGTATTTAGAATGACCATACTGTAAATAACCAACAGTACAATAGACCTTCAGTTGTGTAGCGTTAAACAGCATTAGTGTTGTAATAGCTGTGTATAAAGATGAGATAGCCACAGAGCCCACTGGCAGAATTACAAATGAGCTACTACCCTGTACAATAGAGTACTGTTGGCAGGAGGAAATAACTTCCTCAGTGGCAAACAAGCCACTTCATGAACACTGCAGCGTTCATGAAGTGAAGACCCTAAAATCTTAAAAGTCATCAGTAGAAATGAAGGCGTCCACATACCCTGTTCTGTTTTCAGTGAAACCACACACACACACACACACACACATGCACACACACACACACGCACACACACACACACACAGACTGCACATCTTTGTGAGATCACATGCTGGTAAAGTGATTAGTATAGGTAACTTTTGATACACAGAGAAGCTTACTTAAACATTCGGTGACCAAATCCTTGCATTGTAAGGGTTGGTTTTATTAGTTATTCTTCCACACATCAGAGATCAGAACAAAACACACAAAATACATACTTTGAACCTCCGGGTTTCATCAGTGAGTGATATTACAAGGATAAACTCCACCATAGTGTTTGTCATGACGGGGACTGCAGAGATACTGAAAACATGGAAAATGCAAAGCAATTCCATCGTAGTTTGTACAGAATAAAAATAATGCTGTTTTGATTTGCAAAATCCATTTACCACTAGAAGCACAGGGTGGAACCTTTTTATATTTACATAAAAACATATGAGAGAGCGCATGAACGAAGACAGTGACTTCAATAGTTAAGCATCTGTAAAACTGCTACTAGAATGTAAAAACTGCTTACTTGTCATGACTGTCCTCCACAGCTGTGTCTCTACTGGAAATTATGTCATGCTGTTGAAAGCCAAAATGAAATGAAAGACACACATGTACACTTTAAAAGGACAGGACTATGATATTAATTATAGCATGAACAGTTTGTCCCAGAGCGGGTTTAAACATACACATATACAGTAATTAGTCTGCACCGAGTTTTAGAGCTAACTGGAAAAACACAGTAAGCCAAACCATGTTGAAAAAGCGGTGTGCAATGATGTAATGACTCTTCTTGGCTTTCTGATTTTTGAAGAGCAAGGTGGTTGCAATTACAGGGGAGACCAGACACAGTTTTAACACCATTTCCTATTTCCCCAGTAATTCACCATTCATCCAACCAACTACTGTTTTGGTTTCGCTGATGTCTGAGAGACATCTGTCCTAGTATTACAACTGTCGCAGTGCAGAGCAGCAGCTGGAAAACATGGCAGACACACCTACAACACGACTAATAAATGTTTCACATATGAATCCAGCATGATTATTATGACCTTTTTCCACGACTATGTCCATTACGTTAAAATATCAAAATACATTTACAGTTTTTCTCAGTCGATTTGGCACAATTCTCGAAAAACATTTTTCAAGTTCTCAGCACTGAAGATGCATTTCCCAAAACAGCTCATATGTGCAGCAAAACACTATAGTTAACCTGCAAAAGGCTGTAACTCCCCCAAAACCTTTAAATTAAGTTATTGTGTCAATGAATGAGTCATTGCCACCAAAATGACATGTTCCTTTGACATTGTGTAAAACCAATGTGGTCAAAATGTTTAGATGTTTTGTCAGAACGACAATAGACTCTGGATGTGTGTTTGTCTTTAGACGCTTCTGCTGTTATGTCATAACAAGCAGCATTCATTGCAGCAAGCAAACACATTTGATTTTGTGGTCATTGATTGTTTATTTTACACCACTTTACACCTCTGTTGCTCCCGTCCAATGTTCGTCTCAGGAGGCTCCTCCATGTTCACAGATTGTAGGAGCTCTGTTGTCCTCAAGCTCTATAAATGTGTTTTATGTATGTACAATACACATACTCATGACTTAACACCTGTAAGCTAACTGGACAGCACATGTCATTGGTTGATCTAAGATATGAGAAACTCCCCATTTGTAAGTAAATTTGAGAATTGAGCCAAAGCAACTAAAAAAAACTGTAAAAACAGAATATAAAATAATAAACAGAAGTAGAACAGTAATAATTAATATATATATACATATTACAGCAACAACAGCAATTATCATTACTATAACCACTTTAACCATCATCATCTTAATATTTGTAATCCTTCAAGCAGGATTTGTGACATCACAACTAGTTTGTAGCCAATTCTCATCCTGTATGCAACTCACACGAATGTGATGTGGAAACTCAAAACCTTCAGTGCACAAACACTGAGAATGGACTTTACAGTGAAGTAGCAGACATCTTGTGTCCAGCGGCTAAACTTTTGAAATGAAAAATATCTGCACATTCATAGAATCTGGATTTTTTTAAAAGAGGGAGATGATGTCAATTTGTGGATTTTAACGAGATAATTGAACTTTTTTGTGGAAAAATCATATTATTGATTATTGATTTACATCTTAAAACATGTCTGTAGGAGGTCTTTAACTGGAGACTTTATAATAAGGCTGATTTTAAAATCTACTGTCCATAGTCTTCTCCTTTCTGCAGGACTACACTGCCTCACTGGCTCCTGACTCCCACTCACATTATGCCTCCTCCTACGAAACGTGTGGTCCTGTGCCACATTTATTTCCTGTTTTATACTTTACAAAGTGTTCCTACCCCTTAAAGCCATACATGCATTTCAACATCACACTACTTATTTGTTTGTTTTTGTCTCTGTCAACCAGGTAAAAGCTGAAAGGAGAGTGTGAAGGAATGGCTCATGTCTCTGAGACTGTGTGTGCCTTCATCTCCACCAGATGTTTGTGGCTCCTCCCAGAGAGCTCAGTGAAACATTCCAGCCCACCTCTGGGAGTCTGCTGGCTCCTCCACACACTCTTACTGAACTCCAGTCAAAATTTTACAGGAACTGAAGAGACTGACCTGACACAAAATGAGAGGACTTGTTGTCTTGGTTACTTTGGCCTGCTTTGCCAGCGCTCAGCACCAAGCACTGATTGACTACTTGGAGCGGAGGCTGCTTGCTATAGAGGTAAGACTCACTTTACCTCCCTGCCGAGCCCTGGGCTCCAGAGTCCCTCTGAAAGGAAACTTTCGGGGACAGGGCACAGGCAATGGAACACAGATGTGGCTAAATCCAGGGGAAAATCCTGGAAAACTCAGCTCTCAGAAATGTATAGGCATCATGAGTGAGTATTACTGAAGTAGAACTGCAGTTTAAAAGTTTCATCAGTCTTGAAATGCATATATGATGTCAAGAACTGCAGTACAGATTTACATCATTAAAAAAAGTTAGTATGTCTATAGAGCTTGTGTGTTAAAGACTTTTCTATCTTGGTATCACAAAATTTACCATGAAAGTAAGCAAGTAAAAATCACAGTTTCACTATGTTCCAGATTAAACATCCCTCAGAGGATTTTCTGCCTGTGTGGAAACTTATTTCTGTGATGTCACATAATTTAAGGAACAGACCACCGCTAAATCACCAGTAATAGCTCACCATGTGGATCTTGCCATTCAGTTATTCTATTTTAATACTGCAGTTTTGTTTGCATCAAAAGCCTTATTATAACACATGATCCACTCTCTTTCATACCGGGTGTATAGTCCTTTTTACATCGATTATTACAGCAAACATTATCTACATTCCTCAGCCTCTGTGTTGCTCTGGAAAACAGTGTCGGACTTCACTGATCACCTGTAGAGAAAGTCTGTTGTAATTTCTCTGCTCCACAGGGAGGTCAGAGGTCAGGGTGTGCGACAGAGCAGCGCCCGCAGTGAGTGAGCTGGTAGTGTTTTTCTGAGGGACATTTGAGCAGGGTGGATACTTGCCACATGTGGGCTGAACCTGGTTGTTTCAAAGATGAGTTTCCTACTTATTATGTGCTTTTGTCCCAGTGTATTCACTGAACCTGAAAATAACATAAAATTATGGCCTTTTCATAGAAACATGCTTTCTGGAAATGCGTTTACATTCCCTGTAAAACACATATTATTCACATCATAAGAATACAAAGTGTAAAAAATTGACATATAACAAATCGTTGTCACCTTCTTTCAAAACAGGACCGTATCTCTCTGTGGCATGAGCAGACCACTCGCTACGCCTCAGAGCTGCGGGAGCTGAAGCAGCAGATGGTTTCCCAGCTGGAGAACCTGGACAAAGAGAAAGAGATACTGCGAATGAATCTGGACAGCGTGGGGACTCGGGTGGACCGGGTGGAGCGTGAACTGGACTACTTGGAGACCCAGAACGGGGCTCAGCCATGCGTGGACGTGGACGACAAGCTGATAGAGCAACAGGTGACTCAGGTGAAGGAGAAGCAGAAGGCCAAATATTCAAAACTCTCAGGTGAGATATGATGCTCTTAATGACTAACCTGTTTACCAGAATATACTGTGTTTATTAATGTACAACAATTAGGATGAACCTGAAATCTGTACTTAATCTGATGTGACTGATGTGACTGTTATGCTACGGGCTTTCAACACCTACTGTATGGGAGATTTTGGACAGATGTCTTTATTAGAGAGCATTCTCCTCCACCAACACCAAATCTGGCCCAGACTTGGAGAATAACTATTACAAGTAGCATGAAAGCTGATGTTGGCCAAATGCCTTACTAAAACACTTCATTTTGTGTTTCCGTGTCACCCATTTGTACAAACCACAAACAAATAATTCAAAGACAAGTGAAACACATCATACAATCTGTCAGTAAACGTGTCTCAAAGCTGTAGATTTCAGACTTTAGTCAATTCAGTCCAAAGTTACATAAATGAGGACTTGACTTGGACCTCAAGGACTTGAGACTGATCCAAGTGACTTTAGACTTCAGACATCTGATATATTTAAATGACCTCACTCTTATTTTCAGACTGCAGAGACATGATCTCCAGCATAAAAGCCATGAAGATCTTAAAGCGAGTCGGAGGGCCAAAGGGCATGTGGACCAAAGACACCAGCAGGGTCTCTGGGAAGGTCTACATTTTTAACGGGACAGATGAAGACACTGTCCACGAGTTTGCCTCTGTGCAAGACTTCAGCCGCTCGCTGGGTATGTCTCTGTCGAAGCAGCTGAAGCTGCCGTCCGCCTGGAAAGGAACAGGCCATGTTGTCTACAAAAATCACGCGTATTACATCAATCAGGTTGAAGAGGTGACGGTGGTCAAATATGACATGAAGAACAGCTCTGTGACAGACAGCGCAGTGTTCCCAGTCCAGGACCATGTCCCGGTGTACGGACTGACCCCTGAGACGGTGATGGACTTGGCTGTGGACGAGGAAGGCCTGTGGGCCATTTATGCCACACGGCAGAACGAGAGGCACATCTCTCTGGCTAAAATGGACGCCAGCTCGCTGGACATCGAGCAGATGTGGGACACAAACTGTCCGAGAGAGAACGCAGAGGCGGCCTTCGTCATCTGTGGCACGCTCTACGTGGTGTACAACACCAAGCACCCCGGTCGCTCACGTGTCCAGTGTGTGTTCGACGTCAACGACATGGTGACCAATGAAGACGCACCGCTGGTTTACTTTCCAAAACGTTACGGAGCTCACTCCAGTCTGAAGTACAACCCACAGGAGCAGCTGCTCTATGCCTGGGACGACGGCTACCAGATTCTGTACAAGCTTGTCATGAAAAAGAAACTTGAGGTTTGAGCTGAATAAAACACATCAACATCCTCCCACAAACACACCCGATAACCCTTTAAGAACCATACCAGTGTTTAGCAAGCTCCTTAAATACAAATCATGTATATTTTATATCACTGCTGATCATCTTTCAATGTGTGCTGTAGAATTTCAGAATTTTTAAATGTGACTTTTGTTACTTTTTTGTCAGCCGCTGGTCTCCGTTCGTTTCCGTATGATATAAAAATCAACTAGCATACATATTTTCCATCGCGGAAAACATCAGCTTATATTGTTGCATGGTAAAGCAGTTAAAATGATTACCTCGCAACGATTACCGAATAACCGAGCCTTTGGATTTTTACAGCATACGGATATGAACGGGGAGCAATTGCTACTTGGAAGGAAGGAACGACATTCAAAAATTGGAAACACTAATGCATGGTTTGGAAAATGGCCAGCAGTGATATTAAATATTGTACAATGGGCTAAACAAGAAAAAATCACCGGAATGGTCCTTTAATTCTGAATCTCCAAAAGCATAAAAAGATTCAATAGTGCTGTCTTGTAGAAAAGGTATCTGTACACTTTCACACACTCACAGATGTAGCACATATTTTTCCAAAATATTTAGTTGATTAGTTACATGACTTCTTCATCCGAGGCACAGTTGTGTAATGGCTGCCACAACTGTACTGCTTAGCAGACTGCACTGCACCCTCATCTTCACAAACGTGTCTACCGGCGAGTGGACTCGAACCGATTTACTGTACTTACCTGTGATCTCCTGTGCCACTCTCCTTTTAAGTTTCTAAAGTTGTTCCAAGGCGACTTTACTTTAGAGTTAAGTCAGACAAGCCCTTGTTTATACAGGACAAGATAATGATGCACACTCACCTTAACTTCACTAGAGACCTTCTGCCTCAGAAAAAAGGCAGTAAAAGCAATTTTGGATGATATACGTACTTGTAACCTTAAACTTAGTGCCGTTTTTTTTCATGAATGCGTAATTTACTGTTGTCACATTTTTCATAGACAAAAGACGCTTTTTTTCCACATCATCTTTACTTCTCATACACAGGTGTAACTAATAACTTTAACAGTGGCTACACTCCACTCATGTAAATCCAGGACTGGGGCCCTGCTAGTGTGCATGCAGGCTCATTAATCAACTTACTGACACCTAAAAGGAACAGAGCCATCATTAATGTCATTAGTAACACTTGTGCTATTCCTGCTATGATAAGTCAGAATGTCTGCTGTAGAATAGGGCTATAAATATTTGTTTTAAAATCAAATCGGCTGATTTTTACTTTAACTAATCAGCTGTCAGAAGGCGAGCAGCTGTTTGGTCTGATTAGTAGTTGCAGGGTTGATCATTAGAGCTTATAAAGGACTTCCACGGCAGCTTTAAGGCTGAAAATCCTAGTTCAACTGGAGTAAGAGCTTTTATTTGCTATAGGCGTACTGCTCTGTGGGAACTCAAAGACAGACGTAACAATATGAGCAGCATCCATTATCATTAAATCTAAAAATAGGTTTTAATGCCGCTGAGTTAGTCCGCATATCTAACATTTATTATATTGTATAAAAATTTAGAGGCAACGCTTAGTTCAGAGGATAGCACGACAATGTTTTCTCCAGGTGTTCTTCAGATTTCTCTCACTAAAAAGCCCCCGTGTTGTCTTATAATGCAACGACAGCAGTGTGTAAGCTCAGAGCTGCAGTAAATATAAATGGGATATCTTCAATGATCAGCCAGCACTGTTATCTTTCTGTCTTATCCAGCACTTCAGTCAAGCACATACAGCATGTCATGTTGTCAAGTATAGATGTTTTTTTACTGAATAAAATCACCAAAATGAACAAAAAGCACCACTATTTGAATGATGTCTAGTGTTTATTAATTTAAGTCTGACATGACATTTGTATTTTCTGCTTGTATTATGCACATTTCCTATCATTTACTCAGATTTCTGCCTTTGTTCACTACGAATAAAATGACATTTTCACCTGTTGACACAGAGTCTGTCTTTTTCTATGAACAGCATGGAGGGATACAAACAGGACCATTAAAGCCACTATGAGTAGCATTTGAAAATCTCACTTGGCGCCACCTAGTGGACGTTTGAAAAGAGACACTGTGGCAGAGAGCAAGGAGCACACAGCTGTAAATTCTCCTGATTTTACACTTTGTTGCTTAAAGGTGAACTTCTTTATTGTCTGACTGATCAAAATAAAACGGATTGTTTTTCATTTGATCACACAATTGATTGACCCTGGTTAGTTTTTACGTTTTGTGCTGAAAAAAAAAATCTGAAATGAGTGTGTTGAATACCTAAAATGAGTGAATTTGTACACAGTAAACACTGAGTATAAATCAGTTATTACAGACATACAAATCTCAGTTTTAAACTTTTGGAGCACTTAAAAAAAATTATTTGGGGGTGGGGGGGAAGAAATTTCAAATCTAGTTTTTAGTTTTATGAATTGTGAATGTGATTGTACCACATCTAACATTTTGTCTTGAGTACTTGATAAACTTTGTAGTTCCTGTCACTTTTTAATCCAGAGGCTGTCATGTATTTCTTATTATTTATGGCTGACCAGTTAAGAGTTATATATTAGATATATTATATAAGATATATTAAACAGTTACTTCATCATCATCATCATTTCATGACATATAAACACATAGGGTTCTTCTCATTCTGTGGACCTAACAGGACAAACATACACCTTTACTTTAAAAACTAACCACCTGTGTATTTGTCAGGCCAGAGATTAATGAAGTGTAACAGTAATTTGATGAAACCATGCGAGACAGCGAAGGACTCTGGTATTTGAATTGTTTCACAAGCTATTTGGCACAGATGTCTGACTCCAAACATAATTCACACTTTTTTCCAACACTCAAACTGTGACTCAGCTTACCCGGCTGTAGTCGACACGTACGATCATTATCATAATGATCCTGACAGCTGAACACGTGAACAACCAGTAACAGTTATATAAACAAGTTTATTTTTTCAAACTGTATAAACAATATCCATAAAAACGATTCATTAATTGTGGATAAAATCTAGAGTAAGAAAGATGGAACAGCACATGAACTGTAAAAATCTGAACCAAACAGGAAACATTTTTATATCACAACTGTATGTACAAAGCTGAGTAATAAAAGAGTTTGGTGAGTGATCCTGACAGGAAACCTGAATGACTAATAGACATTTTGGTGTGTTACACAGCTAAAGGTGCAGTTTTAAAATCACTTCAAGAAAATTTGGACCCAAATTTGAATTTAAATGACAGAAAATCAACTTATAAGAACATTGTTGTAATCTTGTGTTCTTTTAGCATCGACTGTTTGACATCAGCTCGCTGTTTGTTGTGTGAGCCGTCACTCCAGCTTTCGTTCAGCTGCTGCTCAGTCTTACAAAGTATGACTTGTTATTTGCACTACCCCAAAAATGTATGACATCATTTATCTCTAGCTACTTGACTATTTAAATTTGGACATCCTAAAGCCAAAATACCATTTAAATTCAGAAATTGAATGGCACAAAATGTGTCCATCTGACCTGCACTCCAGTCAGAGGTCTGCCCCGATCACACATAACATTTACATCAAAGATGGCAGTTGCACATAAATATACAAAATAATGATATTGAGCAATTACAGTTATCGTATCTATTATCAATCATATCTATTACAACATTCAGGGCTGGAAAAAAACAGCAAAACCCTCGGGACATCTATCTTCTAGAAGATGGTTTTAAGTATAATCAAATATCCGTTAAAGGATCCGACATATCCTGTAGTGTCCACTTTGTTTGTCCGTTTCAGTCATTGACCTGAAGTGAGGTCCTTATTGCTTAGACATTAAAATAGCCAGATAGTTTGCATAACTCAGAGCCTCAGGTGAGGAACTGGCATGGTGACGTCGCGGAAGAATCGATGTACAAGGGCGTTTTTGGCAGATAACCTTTTGTTTGGGTCGTAATTCAGCATTTCCTGCAAGAGAAAAACAACAAAGTGGTCAGTTTATCTATAGATTTCATATATGCTTTTATGAACTACCACTTGTCTTTTCATCTCTTATCTTTGGTGGGATTTATTTCAAGTAAGTGCAGAGGTTCATGAGATAATAGTGAGAAGGTTCAAAAATGTGTAATCTTGCAATGAAATCTATATAAAGAATCCTGGATCCACAACAAAGCTCATAACTTGTTCTTTTTACCAACTTACATTGAAATCTGTTTGCTAATGAAAGAATGAATGAATGAATGTATAAATTGAGAATGATAAATGTTCTCACTCCGAGCAGTTCTCTTCCATCTTCATCAAGAAGAGGCACCACTTTGGATAAATCCTGCCGGGCCCACTTGGGGAAAGACGGTTTGTAGTCGGGCATGGACGTAACTCCTGGCCACACGGTCTCATCGGGTGTGCCCAGGGTGCGGAAGATTCGGAATAACTGATCAATCTCTGAGTCGCCGGGGAATAAGGCCCTCCTGGTGATCTGAACAACAGCAGACAGTGACGTAAGAAGGTTGTTGCCATCGTCATGTGCAGGTTTCATTTACTGACTGTGGAGTTGTTTTGTAAAAAGATGACACTGAGTGCAATACCATTTCAGCAAAGATGCACCCCAGACTCCAGATGTCGACAGCTGTGGAGTAATATTTGCAGCCCAGGAGAATTTCCGGCGCTCTGTACCAAAGTGTTACCACCTGGAAAATATCAACAAGGAAACTTATAATTAAGAAAACACAATTCTTCAAAGAAAAAAACAAGCAGAGTATCTAAAAATGTGCTTTAAAAAAGTTAAGAGATTCATTACTGCTCACTGAGTGCAACCAGTTTTTGAAAACTGTGGTTCTTACAGGCACATAGAGGTTCATTTCCTAACTGGACACTGTGACTGTGTAACCCTAACTTACTTAAAAAGACCGCTGACGTGGATGAATTAGACAGCTGTACACCTTACCTCATGCGTGTATGTGCGGACAGGCACTCCGAAGGCTCTTGCCAGGCCAAAGTCAGCCAGCTTGATCTCACCCTGGGCGTTGATGAGGAGGTTCTGGGGCTTCAGGTCTCGATGGAGAACCCTGTGAGAGTGGCAGAAGGCCAAACCTTGCAGCAGCTGGAAAAGATAACTCTACAAACACAAGAAACACACACGAATCAACTCAGAAATCCATAGTTTCTTCCTTATTAATGAATATATCAGCTCAGAGAACAAGACTGATCTCATCTGATGTTTACCTTAACCAGAGGCAGCGGGATACCAGTGACTGACGAAGAGTCCATGAACTTCTTCAGATCTTGATGAAGGAACTCAAAAACAAGGTAGAGTTTGTTCTCCGTGTGGATGACGTCCCGCAATCTGAAACACGATAACAGGCAAGACTGGCTTAGAAACTGACATGTGACTCTTGCAAGCAGGATTTCAATAAAGTTATAACACCGGGCACTTACTTGACAATATTTGGGTGACTGAGTTCTTTGAGAAGTGAAATCTCTCGGATGGCGGTGCTTGGTACACCCTCTGTTTCCCTGGATGAAAAACATGGAAAATTGACTTTGTTATAACAATAATTTCATTTTGTTAATTGTTTTATAACATTTACATTATTTACTATGTTTTCACTGTATTATATCTTTTTAGTATCTGGACAGTTTGACAGCCAAACTGTCACATAATCACTGGACTTCCATTATAGAAATCTAGCCATGGCTGTAAAAGGGACCATCCCAAACATCAACCGCCTCTCTTCTCCTGGCACCGCGTTAGCCAACAAACTAAACTGTGGTCTGAGACAAAGGTCAGAGGTCAGTCGTGTGTTACCTTGTGCTTTTAGTGTGTGTGTTTTTTAAACGATCCTTTTAACTTATGTAAAGCGTTTTTGATTACTTATTATTTTATCATTTTTATCATTATTTTTTTCTAATTATTATTAGAAAATACTGGCTAAAGTGAGTCACTGATGCCACCTGCTGAAGCCCAAAGATTTGTGTTTCTTGGCACTGCAGAAAAATATACTTAATCAACAACCAGGTGCACATGTAAATATGGATTAAAGTGCGATTTTTCCACCGTCAGATTAGGAAACATAAACCAACATATGGTTTGTAGGTTCTTTTCTATTATACGAATCACAACTTAGTGTTGTAATAGGTTAAAAGCATGATTAAAAACAAAAAAACATCTCGAATATGATGTTTTTTACTTGTAGAAGAAGATATGAGCAATGTCAAAATGGATGCGGAGTTTCACTTTCCAACCAGGTGAGTCGCTTCTGTTCAGTGTGGTAGGAAGCTCTGCTGCTTCGCTGCTGGTGAAACACCCTGATGGAGCCATTTGCTGGTTTAACAGCTCCAATATAGAAATGTAAAAGCGGCCACTGTTGGCTTCATTGACGTTAACAACATATGTTAACTTACGTGTCCAGTCTGATTTTCTTGAGAGCGACAGTTTCTCCGGTGACTTTGTTCTTGGCTTTGTACACCACTCCGTACGTCCCTTCTCCTATCTTCTCCACCTTCTGAAACGTATCCATTTGTACAAAGCTACGGCCGCTTTGTTGGTAATTTAGCTGGCTGGCTGGGCTCCGGTCTTTGTGTCGAAGCTAACAACTGGCTCGGTGGCTCCGGAGACAAACGTTAACCGACATGTACCGAGCGGCTCCTCCCGGTTAGTTCAAACGGTCCTGGACAGACTCCACAGCCTGATGGGAGTGGCTGTGTCAAGGCTAAACTTTCTCAGCTCGGAGACAGAAAACAGCTAAAGATCATTTGTTGACCCAGATACCGGTTGTAACGGTAAATATCAGGGTTAGCGTGGCGGAGGGTCCGCTGTGGGAAACACAACACAGCAGCGTTTCCCGCGTTACTCCGGGAGCGTTCGTTTCTGTGTTCAAACACTTCCGACTACTGTAGGCGGGCGGTATTTCTATTTCTAACCGCTTCTAGTCCTCATCGGTAAAACAGTTTTGTAGGAGACTGGCGTTAATGAGTAAGTGAAATGTTCTTCTTTAAAAATATGCTGTCAGTTGAGTTTAAATTGTTGGTTTTAATGGTAAGTTTGTGGGTGCAAGTCGGGGTTGATGGACCTGCGGTGTCTCGGGTTGAGAATCAAACTCCCAACAAACGAGCCTCACAGATCACGTGGTGAGACGACGATGACGTTTTACGTACCCAGCGTAGAGGAGAAAGCGGTAACAAGAGAAATCTTTTATTCACAAATGTCGTTTTTCAAAGAAAATGCCATAATTATCTCTGTTCCTTCATGATTTCATATATTGTTTGAACTCTCTAAAATCTTTCAAAACAAAAAGAGTACATGTACAATCATTATTATAATTACATTTTAAAACATAGAATTGCCTTTCTTTTTTAAAAAAAATCTTTTTACTGTACTTTTGTTATTATTATTTTACTTAACTGTCCGTCTATTTTGTATTTCCTGTTACAAGACGTGATTATAATTTATGGACTGTGTTATGATAAAAAAAAAAGTTAAATAAAGAAAGTAAAGTTTAAATAAAAAACAAAACAAAAAAGAAAAATTAAGATTTTTGTTTCCATTAATTAAATTACAAGAACAAGCACAAACTGTTTGTATTGTACTGCAAACATTTTTAAAAGTACATATTATATAATGTGCAGAAAAATAGGAATTCATTTCATGAATAGATTTTAAAGGACCAGTCTGTAGGATTTAGTGGCCTCTAGCTGTGACGTTGCAGACTGAAATGAATTGAATACCCCTCCCCCTCCCTTCCAAGCATGTAGGAGACCTTACAGTGGCCACGATACTTGTGAAAAATGCAAAAGGCCCTCTCTAGAGCCAGTGTTTGGCTTGTCCGTTCTGGGCTACTGTAGAAACATGGCAGTACAACATGGTGGCCTCTGTGGAAGAGGACCCGCTCCCTATGTAGATATAAAGGGCTCCTTCTAAGGTAACGAAAACACAACAATTCTTATTTTCAGGTGATTATACACTAATTAAAACATACTTATGAATATTATATTCCATTTTCTGCCAAGTCCGTTCTGCTAGATGCTACTAAATTCTACACACTGTAGGGCTGCAACTAACAATTAATTTGCTAAATATTTTTTCGATTAATTGCTTAGTTTTGTCTATAAAAAGCCCTTTTGATGCTCATGTTGATGTCTTCAAATGTCTTGTTTTGTCTGACCATCAGTCCAAAACACAAACCATACAATATTCACATTTGAGAAGCTGGAACCAGGACATTTTTGGCATTTTCTGCTTGAATAAAACAATTAAATTTGGCTTTCAAAATGTTTTCAAATACAACATAAAATGTTCAATATTGCTTCTGATGAAAGTACAAAGGTCAATCCAAAATGTTTTAAAAGTATTTTCCTCTTTCTTGTATTAAAAACTGACAATAAAGATTTAAAACTGTACAGCGTTATACACAAAATACAACACAAAATATAAGTAACATAGTATAAAAAATTGATTATTCAGCTTCTTACATCATTTTGGTCACAATCATTGGGCATTTATTTAGCATATCAAGTTGTTTTTTAAAAGCTGAACAAGACCTTTACAATACAAATACAAAAATTGTGTTTAATTTTCTTGGCTTTTTACGCACAAATAATGTAGTCTGGTACAATGTTGGTAAATGTCAAATTAATGCAGTAAATTGTCCCTCCATCATTTCACACACAGTGAACTGCAGGAGAGGATGAAGGAGATACACAATTGCTCCCTCTAATGGCAGTAAGTGTAGTTGTGCCATCTGTCACTGGTCTATAGATTCAAGAGATTGTATTGTCACATGCGCAGCAACACAGCAGATGGCAACACTGAAGGCAATCAATTTTGGCTTGTTTGAACTCTAGTTTCAATTAGAGTATAATAACACATTTACAAGTTTTTTTTTAAAGGAGAGCGAGAAGAGGAAGATAATAGAGAGATTAATTAAAATATACACAAATATACTACTGTAGAGCTGTGGTTCTTGTTTCTGTCATAACATTCTGTGGAAGCCAAAAAAATCTCTTGTTAACTCTTGTTATGTTATTGTTCCTAATTAAAGTAGATTCATAGACCCTTTTCACAGCAGACATTTTTGTCTTGTAAAAGAAGGAAAAGCACAGGTGCAACTAATAACATTAATTATGGCTCCCGTCCAGCAATTACTGCAATACAGCAATTAATTATGTTACCAGTTACACCTGTATTTGACAAATCAAAATATCCACTGTGAAATAGATCTATTCAACTTTAGTTACGATCCATATTTTCCCTCTGGTCATGCACATCCTGCCCTGAATCTGTCGCCCCCCCCCCCCCCCCCCCCCCCAGGGGTAAGATTAACCTGTCAGGGGGCCCTGGGGTAAAAAAGAGCTGCTGGACCCCTTTTAATACCCTCCCCTCCCAACAAATGTCCCCAGCTGGGAAACAACCAGAGGACATTGCTGTCATACTGTATGCGTCTTAAACAATAAGCCAACTTTAACCTGTGCAGAAGTCTAATCAGCCCGAATACGTGAAAACACCTGTGTGGTTAGACCGTGAAGAGGCTTTAAATGTCCAATATGACATTTTGACATGTTTCAGTAAGAAAAGCACAAGTGTAAATACTTATATTAATGATGGCTGAATTCAATTTAGCCACTTGCTAAAGTGAGCGTGCTGGCTCACTGTCAAACATACTGAAATACAATGGAGCCATCGTTAATTAGTAACACCTCTGCTATTCCTACTATCACAAGTCAAATGTCTGCTGTGAAAAACGACTAAATTAATCTGAAATATGGACCAGAATGAGGCATTTGGTGTCTTCTGTTACTGTATGAAGAAACTGCTTCTGTTGGTCTTTCTAGACATGGAAGCATTCATACCAGCACTGCACATGATCAAAGCCCAGAGGCCTGACATGTCTCCACCCAACACATTTATATGTGAAATGACGTCTCTGGCTTTCACAAAGAAGATATTTCATAGATATTATTATATATACAGTATGTCGGTTAAAGGTGTACTGGCTATAGTTTTTATCCTATATGTAGCTATATTACCAGTGTTTGTTGGTTTCTATGAATGCTGTTTTATATATGTATATATATACATATATATATTTTATCATGTTGAGGGTTTGCAGAGAGCTGGAAACTTTCTCCTGGATACTAGTTCACATCCAAAAGTGTCTGATTCCTGTTCTCCTTTCTCTTTGGGTTTCCCATTAAGCAAAATTGTTGGTGTTTGTGGTAATCAGGAAATCTAATGAGCAATAAACAGAAGAAATTAGGGTCACCGGGAAAAATGAGGGAAGTTCGATTCAGCCTTGGTCTTGTAGTCTGTGAATGCACCGAATGACTTTTATGCTTTTTTCATGAACTGATTTGACTGTCTGGTACTGAGCTTTCACAAACCAGATGTCCTTATTGATCTGGCTTTTTGTCGATTCTAAAACACAACTGTGCTTTTCTGTGAGTTAGTGCGTGAAAAGGGAAAGCTGGTGTGGGCGTGTGTGTGACTGCAGGTGGGGGAAGGGCTCAGTGTTTGTGTGAGTTTATATCATTTCATCTAAGCTTTTCTTTTCTATTAAATTCCCATCACTTACTTACTCAGGAACTATAATAGTTTAGGCAGTTCCACAAGCTAAAAACTAGATTATTTCCTGCTTTATTAATATAATCATTCATTTAGACTTGATGTGAACAAAACTACCAGAGATCCTGAACTGTGAATCTGTGCATCACATTGTTAAATCCATCTGTAATTATTCCTGGAAAGTTTTCCATGACACCTGCTCTGTGAAATATAACTCTCTAAATTCTAAATGAAATTCCCAGGCAGGAACAATGTTGTTAAAATACTATATACAGTGGAGACCAAAGAAGCTAATGGTTGACTATTTGTGGTATGTGAAGTCAGGTGCTGTGTGGGAAGGATTTATTTCCTCCTGAACTCTGCTGTGAGCACATGAGGGGTCACATGTAGTGCAGCCTGAGCAGTCTCACAGGCATGAGACATCATCTCTGGGAAAACCACCATCACTCTGATCCGCTAACAGAAATCCTAATGAATCTACATACAGAGTGAACATATTTGTTGTTTTATTTTTAGTACAGTATAATAACTCAGTAATCTAATTCCTATATAACTTTATACATATATAGAGTTTTTATTTATTTTGTTTTAATTGCTTATAGCTCACAGTTTGCAAAAAGTAACGGTGATGCTTTATTTTACAGATCCCTGATGATCAATTATATGAAAAAAACAGAAGTTTTAATTAAGAACTACATACAAATCCAAATATAAACAGACTAAACCAACTTTTTCCCACTTTCCTTATGATTTGTACCAAATTACACCTAAATGTTTTGCTTAACGTCCTGAAAATTGACCGATATATACTGAACCTCCAAATTACAGAGAACATTTCCAGGAAATTAGTATAACATTAAGGGACAAAGCGTTACCATAGTAACATACAGTACACATGTAGCTGCATGTAAGAACCAAACAGAACATGAAAAGTAAAAATAAAAAAGAGAAACATGAAAACTATTATGAACCCATCCACTAACTTTAGAAAAAAAAAATTTCTTCAGAATCATTATAGTGCACATTTTTTATTTGTAATATATTAACTGGTGAACAACCCTCAATCCAGCTTCTTTTGCAGCAACTTTCATACACGTATAACATTTTAGACCAATACTAACGTCTAACGTCTAACGTCTAACGTCGCTCTTGCTTATTGTACATATATCGAGCCGTGTGTTGCCTTCTCATATTACAAATGAAAATGTTTTTCTGTTTTCCAGCTTTATAGAGCATTGTCTTCAGAATAACATGAATAATTGATTGCGATCTATCATTGGTATCCTGTTTCCGGTTTTATTGATCTTATTTGCCCAGTGTTACCAGAAAACGCTACATGTGGGATGATTTTTGTTCTTGGATTACATTCGACTAGATGCCACTGAGTACAAACACGCAAGAGGAAAATAATTGTGGAAACTGATTTATATTTAATGATGTGACACCTTCTGAGTGAAAATGTTTTTTTTAAATCACTTCCAGGATCAATCATCTCAGTCCTCTAAATGCATTCTCGTTCTCTGAATTAAACTTTTGGACTATAAAGGACGATTGGTCTCGTCAACTGAGTCTGTGTGCTGCTGTGAGCACAGATTCTTAGAGCTGCTGCAGCCTGAGGTGGACAGCAGGATATGGACGACTGGCTGAGGAAATAAAAGGATGCTATTGATTTGCCTTCCACACACTCATCTTGTGACGCCCATGCACACATAGCTGTAAGGTCATACGTCAGAAACAGGCATGACTTTGCTCACGGATCTCACCACTCGCCATCCTAAAGCAGGCACAGCTTTTACAGAGTGCAGAAAACACCCATTGATTTCTCAATAAAGAGAATATTATCCTGTGAGAGATGTCTGCTACTTTATCTTTGTTTGAATTATTTATAATCACTTTCTCCATCATTTAGGAACCTTTTTTTCTGTCCTAAGTTACTGTAAAAGGGCATAAAAGAGTTCTGCATTGGAAATATTGCATTTGTGACACCTTTTGTAGCATCAAAACTTTTTTGTCCATAACAAGGCAACAGAAATTTGTCTTTGACATGACTCACATGCAGTGAACATCGAGTAAAAACACAGTTTTTTGGGGGAAATGTGATAAAAATGGAACAGCTATGAGTGATAACAACAGTTCTTGCAATACACAACAAAAGTGAACAAAACAGTACTCACGTCTGTTCTTCACCAAAGGGGGCGGCGCCGGTTTACATGATGTCAGAGGTGAGAAGAAAAATTTATGGTAATTCAGGTCCAAGGCCCTCTTAAAGAGAGTCAGGAGACATTTCTTAAGTCTCTCTGGGAGTTGTGTTGGGGTTCAGGACTGCCGGGTGAGGATCGGGGATCAGAGAAAGGAGAAGGACGACAACCAAATACAGGATGAGGACTCTGACAGGGCTGCTGGTGGTGGTTTTGGCCTTTACATCTGCCACTGCGACAAGTGAGTACACCTGAAATTATAGATATCAAAACTTAGAGATGTGGTTTCATGTTTTTTTTTTTTTTTTTCCTTTTGTGGAACTTTACTAACAACAGGTGAATTCCCTCTAATAAGACAATGGTAGATAAATGTCCTCAGTTCTTTATTTTGCACTGCAAAAAAGGTTATTTATTATTTTTAATTATTATTATTTAATAGAATTTTGTTTACTTTCAAGGATTTTCAAGAGGTTCTTTCTTCTTCACGTCCCATTTCAAGATAATGACACCTTAAACAAACATAAACTGCAAAAAGGATAAAGTTTTTCTCATCTGTTTGAGAAAAAGTTTGGATATGAGTCTAAATTATTTGTTAAGATGGATTTTTTTTGTTGTGTGTTACTAAATCCAACAATTTGAGGTGAGAACTTTGTGAAAGTGATTCATTTGTGACTACTGTGACTAACGCCAATCAACACATTTCTGCTTCCCATTAACCACAAGCGTATGCGTATGTGACTCTTTGTTTGGGCTACAAATTGAGCAGCAAATTGTTTGATCTGTCATTTTACGCCTGTGTCATGCTATAACACACTCCACATTCTGTTAATGAGAGGGACGATGTGTAAACCTTTACAAGCCAATTTGAATTCATGACTCTAAAGCACAAATATTGTGCAAGTTGTGTTAACTCTACTGTTATTCATTATGTTCTTATCATTATATTGAGGGTATTTTAAGCGTTTTAATAGCACTTTAAAATGATCCCCTAGTCATTTTCACACACTCACACAGTGTCTGGGAGCCCTCATTCCTCTAGCTGGGATTACTGCTGCTCAGCTGATAGTCACATGAAAGGGATTGAGGGGGATTGCAGGTCGTGTGACTGCCACCGCCAAGAACCCCGACACACCTCACCCTCCTCAACACCAAAAACACCCGGCCTGCTCTTATTTACATAAACATCATCATTAGGTTCAAATAACTCAATTAAACAGCAATGAACAGGATTTTTAAAGACTTTAACGCTTCTAAAAAAGTCACCATGTTTTGTTGCTTCACTGTTAACTCTCATCATGTTTGGTTGTTGAAGATACTTGGGAGAACAATATGAGCTGCAGGATGTCATATCTTTTCCTGAATCTTTCTTCCAGAGCGTAGAAGTCAGTTCACGCGTTACCGCTCATGGAACTCACGGATGTATCCTGTGTGGAAAGATGGAGACGCGAGATTCAGAAACTGTTGGTCTGGTGAGGCTCTTTCTTTTTTTTTCTGTGCAAGATGTAGCAACTCATTTTCAATCTATATGAATATGTAAAATTGTCTGTGATGTTATTTTCAGGTGGTGAAGTAACCTTTGATCTTAAGAATGATGCACCCACGCTGACTGGAGCAAGAGCAACCTTCAATATTAATCTCAATTTCCCACCAAACCAGACGGTGCTCTCTGATGGGCAGGTGGTCTGGGCGCGTAACTGCACCATCGATGGTGAGTTAACTTTTCTGTTAATAGCACTGACTCTGTGAAGGGGGGGACAAAGTCACAACTAACTTTGTGTGAATGGGTGCATTTTGTGAAATCATCATGTTGCTTCTTTTCATAAATGCACAAAACCACAAGAAATAACAAGCAGCTATGAATGGATAGATGATCATTTTATCACAGACGTGTCTATAAAATTATCTTCACTCAAGCAACATTTCTTGCTTTTTGCAATGTTTGTCTTGGATATAAAACACTTTTTGACTTTTTGACTCTTTCATATTTAGTGTGAAGCGTTTTCAATAAATATTTTATAGATGATTATGATTTTAAAAAATCTGTTATTGTAATTACCAGTTAAACTATGTAATTTATTCATTAATAACAAATGTGATTCTGAAGTTGTGATAGTTTCATCATGATGTGACGAAAGAAAATGTATTCTTAGTTTATTTCACCTCTGATGCCTCATCTTAATATACAGTGTTACTGGTTATATTATCATATTTTATATATCTATGTTGATCTTCTTTCTCAGGACAACAGTATCAGGAGGGTCAGGCTGTGTATCCAGATCAAGACACTCAGTCGACTGGAGTTTTCCCTGACGGCACACCGTTCACCAGGAGCCAGAACAAGAAACCCCACTATGTGTTTGTGTGGAAGACATGGGGTAATTTTAAAATGTATCTGGTTGAAACCTGGGCTGCTCCATACTTTTAAAGAATGCTGTGGTTGTTGCATTGTGCTTCACTTGCGGTTACATTATCACAGAAAAACTCACAGAAAAAACAAACCAGACAAGAAGAGACAAAGAATTGAGCATAAAAGCGCTGTGAAAGTATCAAGGGGAAGTTTTTCCTCCCGGCCAGTGAAGTTAAAGTTTAACATTTGCCCCGGGCCGTATCACAAAAGCCTTTTTATTAAACTTCTTGTCTTTGCTGAAGATGATCTTTGATTATTTTATATTTGGCATGAAAAATCATTACTACCTTTTACACCTTAAGACACTCACAAGACACACTGTTACTGGAAGTACATTTTTAATGTATTAATGGTTTTAATTGTGCTGTTAACTCAAGAAAAATAAACTTATAAGTCAGACGTTTTGTTAGCACAATGGCCTTAGTTTACTTTTTTTATTTCAGATCATCAGGCTGGCTAAAACCTGGCCAAAGAGAGAAATTGCCCTGGGGCCTCAGACCCTCAGGGGACCCCGAGGCCCCATATACATGTTTCTCAGTTGGCCTGTGGTGATTTAATTAACTGCTAGTTTGTTTGGGCCTTTAGGTCGATCCTGCATTATTACCTGTCCTCTCAAGATTTACATGATTCTTATTCTTAATTAAATAGTTTTCAACCAAATTACCACATACTGGCGTCAATAGTCAATTAGCTACGAAGAAGCCAACCAAATGTTCCCTGATGAGGACACACGTTCCTCTTTCTAATTAAGAAGACAGAAATTACACTTTATTCTATTACAGCTTGTCAGCAAATTATGATCATAATCTTATGTATGAAGGTGACATCTGTGTCTCCACATTTATAACCAGTCAGCTCTAAATAATTACGTTGTTGCTGTATTTAAGGGCGTTACTGGCAGGTGGCAGATGGACCATCCTCCTCACTCACCATCGGCACAGACAACATCCCCCTGGGCTCCTACAACATGGAGGTTGTCATCTATCACTGCCGTGGCAAGGACAAGTTCATCCCCCTCGGCTACGCCTCCACAATCTTCTCCATCACAGGTGACCCATCAAATGATTTATAAGCTCTAAATTACAATATCCAATCTACAATATTTGCATTACTTAACAGCCCTCACTATAACATCTGCACATCCTCTGTTCCATCATCAGACCAAGTCCCCTTCACCGTATCACTCGCACAAGTCAATGACATAAACCAGGATGACACAAACTTCATCCAGAACCGAGCCATCGCTTTTAGCGTCAACCTCCATGATCCCAGCCAGTACCTCAGTACCGCTGATATCAGCTTCAGCTGGGACTTTGGTGACAGCACGGGAACTCTGATCTCCAGGGACCGCACTGTCACACACACATACCTCGCAGTTGGGACCTTCAAACCTCAGGTGGTTCTGATGGCGAGCATCCCCAATGGCTGCGGAAACCCCACTGCTGGTAGGAGTTTAAACTATTTATTATTTCTTATCTTTTATACTGTTCAAAGTGATTGCTGAAGAGTTGCTCAGTTATTTTACACTTTTCTTTCAGTGGTTCCTGTTGACGCCTCTGCTGCCCCAGTTGTGGTTGTGATGGCCTCCACCCCTGCAGCTGAGGGAGGAGATGCAATTGCTCTGGATGTGCCTGCCTCTGACGCCACTCCACTTGCTGCCTCTGTGCAGCCAGCTGAAGCCGCCACAATCACCGATGATGGAGAAGCGGTTGCTGACACAGACACAGAGGTGGTGGAGGTTGCCTCAGTAGCACCTGCAGGAGTTGATGCAGCTGTTGTTCCAGCAGAACAAGATCCCGCCAACACTGCCGCTCCTGCTGCAGAAGCAGATGCTGCTGCAGTGGAGACAGACGCCGCTGCAGGAGAGGTGGCCACTGCTGCCCCTGTCGCACCTGCAGCCGAAGAGGCGGCAGATGCTGACACAGCTGCTGCAGATGAAACTGCGGTAGTTGTAGATGCAGCTGAAGAAACTGTGCCCGCGATTGACGCTGCTGCTGCTGCTGCTTCAGCTACCCCTGTTGCTGAGGGAGAAGAAGTTGCAGTTGAGGAAGGGGCCACGGTCCTTCCAGAGTTCGCTGACACTGTTACTGTTGCTCCTGTGGCAGAAGTAGCTCAGGAGCAAGAAACTGCTGCTGATGCTGATGCTGATGCTGCTGCTGCTGCTAATGATCTTGCTGCAGAGGTTGTCCAAGCTGAAACAGAAGCTCCTGCTGATAACGCTGTAGCTCCTGCTGCCACTGAGAGCACAACTGTAGAAGAGGCAGCACAGGCCGAAGCTGCAGTTGATACCGAGACCGAAACACTAGAAACAGAGAATGAGGTTGCAGCTACTGAGGCTCCTGCAGGTCAGTATTTACTGTGAATTCAAATAATTACACACTAAATAAAATTTGCGAATTTATCCTGAATGTAAGCCATCTCTTAAACTTGTCATCTTGTGATCATTTATTTTTCAACCAGCAGGTGATGAGACGGTTCCAGCTGAAGGTGAAGTTCAAGCAGAGGTAGAAACAGATACAGCACAGGTTGCTCTCGTTGTGGCTAAAAGACAAGCACCGGAGCTGACGGATGACTGCATGGTCTACCGTTACGGCTCCCTCGCCACCTCTGTAGATGTTGTCCGTAAGTCAACGCGGTTTTATTATTATGGCAGTTTGTCTGCAGTTCGTCATAGCTTAATAGAGACCGTGTGGTTTAATGGCTCTTGCTCTCTCTTTCAACCCTGCAGAGGGTATTGAAAGTGCAGAGATTGTACAGGTGTCCAATGTTGTGTCGATGGCGACAGAGCTGAATCAGAATGCTGTGGATGTCACCATCACCTGTCAGGGAAGGTGAGTAGTAACATTCATCGAGTAATTAGACAAGCTAGTTGAAAGGTCCAGTTGTTGTTAATTTAGCTCAGTCTGGAAGTACACAACTCAAACATATCATCTACATTCAATCTTTACTCGAATCACTAAAAAGCTTCAGAAGAGTAAGATACTAGCACAGATGCAACCCATTTTTGATTTCTTTTTCTCTCAACCCATGAAGTTGTCATCTCTGGTAGCCTGTCAGTTTGTGTAATCATCATAATTAACCTGGTACACATATACAAAAAACGGCAAATAAATGCAATTGCCACTTTGTGAGGAACACCTGCACGTTAACAGTACAAATAAAGTGCCTGCGACTTAATATATAAAGCACACAAACAAGGTCACAAGGTTCATTTAGGTGTAGAGATTTGGACTCGTCCAGCTCTTCATATTAACTAATAACATCAATTTATAATCTTCTAGTTAGCCTACATGGAAAATGTGTCATGTAATTGTGTAGTATGTTTAGTACAAAAAAACCCAACGTATTTATAAAAATAACATCCACTTAGAATTGATCTCCTTGTCATGATTGTTCTCTCCTTCCTTCAGTCTGCCAAGTGAGGTCTGCACAGTCATTTCGGATGCAGACTGCATCACGCCAATGGAAACAGTCTGTAATGCAGCTTCACCTTCTCCAGACTGTCAAATCATCCTCCGTCAGTTCTTCAATGACTCCGGAGTATTTTGCATGAACGTCTCTTTGACCAACGATGTCAGTCTTGCTGTGGCAAGTGCTAGAGTCAGTGTAACATTAGGTGGGTGAAAGAAACATTTATTAATAGACACTCACATTACTTAATCTGTATGTTATTTTCTTCTCATTTGTATAATGTGCTTCAATTGCAGCCTCCGGAGGTTCCCCAGCTGGAACTGCTGCCACAGTGCTGGGTGTTATGGTTCTTGCCTGTGTCGTCTGTTGTATCGGTTTGATGTACAGGTGAGTGCCTGATTTACAACATTTAAAAAGGCCAAAAACAACTGAAAACAAAATATTATATAATATAATAATAAAAACCACTGAAAATTGTGATGAGAGTAAAAATACATTAAATTAAATTGCTAGCAAGTGTGCTGCAATTATGGTTTACCTTTCATCCTGGTTTATTATGCAAAACAGTTTCTTTCAAGTCATATGTTTCCTTTACGTATTTCTTTTACCGTTATCCCTCAGCATCAGTATTTTCCTCTTTATATTTTGACCCCTAAAGTCCTTTAAGCACAGCTGTAAATAATATTATTAATGATGGCTCTGTTCCATTTTTGTGTGTCAGTAAACTATGTGAGTGTCAGTAAGCCAGCATGAACGATATCAAAACAGATCTTGAACTGATCCATAAGGTTTAATCAGTGGCACATAATTTACATATACAGTATTAGGAAGAGTAAGGGCCCACTAATTGATCCCTGTGGAACACCCCAAATGACCTGATCAGAAAAAGTACAAAAAATATTCATACATTTATTGACAACCTTTTACAGATCTTACCTTCCCCGAAGTCCAAACCAATACTAGCTTACTCTAACAGTGCCATAAAGGATGGTGCAAGACTCATGTACAAACCAAACAAATATTTTGATAAAACCTGGTATATGGGAAACACACTTATTCACTTTCTTGTCAGGAGTTGGATTAAGATCAATACTATACAAAATCTACAAATCTGTACGCTAAATAAGAAGCTACAACCAGGAGATGTTAGCTTAGCTTAGCACAAAGACTGGAAACTGGGAAACAGGCTAGCTAGCACTTCTAAACTGCACCCGGCCGTGAAATTGTTTCAGCCCTTAAACACTAAAACCACAACAAGTTTTTACATTTCAGTGTGTATACAGATACAATAAACAAGATAAAACATGCTAATTAGTTACCTTCAGAGGAGCTTGAAGGTGTATTTTTTAACTTTGATACTATACTATACTATACTATACTATACTGTACTTTTATACTAAGATAACTAATCACCTGCTGGCTGTAGCTTCATATTTATTGTACAGAGATAACATATTCTTACATGTATCTAACTCACAGAAAAAAAGTTACATGATGCAAATCCCTTTTTTTTGTTTCTTGTTAGTTTTGGTGTCTTGTTTATGTTTTTTTTTTTTTTGGGCTTTAATTAATGCCATATAAACTCATACAAGTTTCAAGGAGAAATTTCTCGTCTTCAATTTAGTGCCATGAGTGTCATGAGTGAAATCTCGTCACTTTTCTCACTGTTTCATGTTTTTAAACAGGCGGTTCAAGCAGTACCAGCCACTAAATGAAGACCATGCTGACAGTACTGGAGGCAGCTCGGCAGTAACGTCGGTGCCTTTGTTGTTGTGGAACTTGCTGAGCCGACAGTCACCAGGAGAAAGCCGTCCACTGCTTCAGGGGAGAATTGTGTGAACATCATCATCAGCTCATGCACTCTACAACAATATCCACTAACATATTGGCTTTATACACATAATACTCTAACTGTATATTGTAATTCCCAGTCCACCTATTAAACCAGAACCAATTATGTGAACCAAGTTATGTGAACCAGCCCTGTGTACAACAACATATATAGAAATAGGAAGGATTCAGGTGTGTAATAAAAATGTTGAAACATTTTTAGAGAAAAGCGATATTTATTTTGACCTACAGTATTTTGTATTAATTGTCACTATTAGTTTATAGAAGCCATAACTTATTCTGTTATTTGTGGCCTACTTATACCAAACCAATTGGAAAATCAACATTAATTGATTTCAGTTCAATTTACTTACAATGTAATTTAAATCACGTATAACATTATCGTGTTTGTTACCCTAAAATAAATAAAATGGAACTTTATCACCATCATGTGTTTCTTTTTCCTCATATATTTAATTTTCATGTGAAACTCACATGACTTCATGTCCTCAGGTAAAACTGGAGAGCATGTTTTCAATCTGATCATCAAACAGAACATTTAGTCATTTTATTGAATCATAAGAACAACACCACACGATCGCAAGGACAAAATCCTGAGGAATCGATACACCAGAACAAATGTTTGATATATACAGAGTATTGAATTTCTATTTAATTTAATTAGTTTATTTAATTTTCTATTTTAATAGATTTTTTGCTGTTGTTAAAGCTGCTCTAATTTATATTTTTATATAAACAATGGATCAAATGACTTGTTGTAATGTAATGTGAATGGTGTCGCTCAAAGTGATGAACAAACACCCAGCTCTGCAGTTCCACTCAGCTCTACAGAGCATTTTGGCGTATTTCAGCTCATTGTTTTGGTTTTGCTACCTGCAACATTACTGTTTTGGCTCACTCTCACTGCTCTCATTGTTTTGAGATGAAGCAGGCAACTGTGATAAACTGACACTACCTGCCCAACACCAAACAACGAGCCAGATCATTTTCTCAGGAGTTATTGAACACCAAAAATAGAGCAAAAAGAGAGTTAATATTGGATCTATATCAATCAGGTGGACAGAAAGACGACGACATCCCAATATTTTGCACTGTCTCTGCTGGATGTGTAACTAACATATTCACAATATAAACTTCATAAGGTGATAACATGTCAGTGTTGTGTTCACAGCTTGTTGTTATTGCAGTTAAACCCTCAGAGCTAATCTAAGCTAAACTTCAGAGTTCAACACTGCAATATAAAAATATTCCATTACAAGTAAAAGTAGTAGTACGTAAGTATTATTAGCCAAATGTACTTTAAGTATCATGTAAAAGTAGAAGAAAATGCTATTATATACAGTATAAAATTATTGCATTAATTAATGCATTACTGTAGCAGTAGCTGGTCAAGGTGGAGCTAATTTTGAATATTTTACTGTATATTCTGCTGGGTAGTTTAATCTGTAACACTGCATCATATTTTATAAACTTCTTACGTTTTTTATGTAAAATCAGAACCTGTAAATTAACTAGTGACTTAAGTTATTAGATAAATGTAGTCGAGTAAAAAGATTTCCTGCTGAAATGTAGTGGACTAGAAGTATTGATTGGCATGAAATGTAAATATTCAAGTACATTTACCTCATATTTGTACACAAGTACAATATTGTAAATGTATTTAGTTTCATTCAACCACTGTACACAATACACAGTAGAATATTCTAAAAACAACTTTGCTTTGTTTGAACTATAGGACCATAACCATAACTTTATAAAATATGTATGACTATATCATTAACAATTTGGATTAGGCAGCAGAAAAGTGGTGAGGAAATGGTGTGGTTATAAAAACAGACCGCAGCTGTGTGTGCTGCAGAAATATTACCATCACGTTCTGCTCTCTGCTCAATTAAAAAGATTTACTGAGATGTTTCAGGTTACCTTCATACATTGAGCTGACAAAGAGCTGCTGGTGGTAACATGTACATTGTATGACACACTGCAGTGCAGGAAAAGAGGCTGACGTCACTGCAGCAAAGCTACGGCGTGGCCTACATGGCAAGAACAAAGATGGGGAAGTAAAGGAAAAGATGGCTCTTGATAACATGGTTAGCATGCATGAATCAAATTCCAGATTGGAAATTGTTCATAAAGGCTATCGCATTGTGTTTGGTTTTACAGATTTTAAAATTTGGTCTGTTGTATTTCTATAGTGTTCTAGTGTGGGGAAAAAAGTCATCTACAAGTAGGTCTATATGCAGCAAAGTATGATATAAGATATACATACTGTTCAGCTGTTCTCATCAAAACCTGTTGGGATTTCAGTTTGTATTGGCATGTATCACGCATGCGTGCATGCACAATGTCCTCTCTCTCTGCGTCTCTCTTTACTTACATACGTATTCCAAATGAATATCCTCCTACACTGCAGAGCTCCATTACACTAATTACCAAACACAGTCGTTAATCATTCTTGGCTGTTAACTTGTCTCTTGGTCACATGTACCAACTGCTGTTTGGCCATCTCCATTTACTTATAATGTGCTCTGTAGCTGGGACAGGGTCCAACAGGCCATCATTTTTCACAGATGATCTTTATCTTGGCCTTGACAGCCCTGCCGGATCTTCAGCTTCAATAGGTCATAGTATCCTCATCGCTTCTCAGTCAAAGCAAACCACTATTACTGGCTGGAGTGTCACAAAGCCCCAGGCAAACATTGTAGAGGTACTGTACTGGTTTCTGTTTGTCAGATAACAAAACCAGACTTCCAACTTTTGACTCTACTCTGGGCTTTGATCTGGGAGATGAGTGCTAGGCTGGTGAGGTGACACCAGCCGAGCAGCCTCACAGCTCTGATTAATTTGACCTAATCCTTGTTGTTCAGCACTCCCTAGCAACAGATCTTAAAAGAGATGCAGTTTCCTTCATCTGTCCTCCACACTGCACAAACCACGTTATACTCTGGGGATGTAGCAAACAGCCTCACTGCAGCCCACAATCAGCATATATATTCATGCTGTGGCCTTTTGCCAATGCTGGCAGACTGTTTTCATTCAAAAATGAAAATATTGGTCAGGGTGTCCTGGTTGTCAAATGGTTAAGACGCATTCCTTATAACCACAATGTCCCCATTTTGATTAATTGAGTCATACTCCTCTTTCATTCTTCATTTCCTGTCTATCTTTATACTCTCAACTGTTACCAAAACCAAGTTACCAAGACGAGTTGATCATCGCGCATGCCCATAAACGGCCGTCTGTTGGTCGCTAAGGTTGTTGCTAAGGTTTTCCATGTGTTGTTTGTGTTGTTTGCTCTCATATTTCAGATCGGATTCTGGCTCAAACATGTACGGATTTATTTGAGAAGTTGACATTTCGAGTAAAGAACAAAAAAAAAGAAGTGAAATCCTACTACTATAGTTTGTTTCATGGTTTTTTACATAGAACCTTTCGAGTGGCTGGAAGTCGGCTGTGACGCAGCATCCAGAAACTAGCCAATCAGAACAGAGTGGGTTCATCATGTGCCTTAAAGAGACGAGAGCTAATACGGCCTGTTTCAGATAGAGGCTGACCTGAAGGGCTGCATAAAGGGCCAGTGTAAGATAAATAAGGAGTTTTTGAACTGTGAATCATGCAAAGCTACTCTAGTGAAGTCAGAGAATAAAAATATAGAGCTGGAAATGAGCATAATAGGTCCCCTTTAAAGGTTCCCAACCTCTGCGCCCCCTTGCGGTAGCATCAAAAAAGACACTGTGGCAAACAACTTGCAAGCCCCTAAACCTTGCTAAAGCTCAGATTATACATTGTGTCCACAAGGTCGTAAGGGTCTGAGTTACAGAAATGCTAGTCATTTGCCCAGGTTTGCAAGGGTCCACACGAGATGTCTAACCTGATGCGCCAGATGGTTTGTTACACAGAACCATCTGAGAAGTTGTCCATGGAAACTGTTTGGAAAAGGGCAGGCACTTTCAAAAAATACCTGGCAGGTGATTGGATGAACCATCTGTCTATCACCGTCTATCGCTGTCTTACCTTGCGAGGCAGCTGGATTCACGACACCGATTGGTCTGAACCACTGGACACAAGCGCATAACTTGAAGCCTGACAAGATGGATTCTCACGTGATCTCGCGAATCCAGCTACCTCACAAGGTAACTAGACGTCCATGTGCAGCCTAAATTTATGACCTCACAGCCTGTATGCACAAGGGAGCATGTGTCCGTGTATGCAAACAGAACAGAACCATATGCATGTCCGCTGTATGCTACCATGTCTACTGTATCCAGGTATATCCGGCATTAATTCTACACATGGTGAGCCAGTCATATTTAATTTGAAGCATTCATCCTCTCATTTATGTCGTCTTCATGAAGTACTCTAAAGAAAAGAAAATCTAGCATGTGAAACATTGTTACATGAATTACTTGGATGTTTTTGTGTAAAACTCCAGGAGTTTTCTGTATTAGTTATTATAAAATATTAGTATAATTCTCTGCAAATATAGTATTGCATATTCACACACTATTGTTTTGTAATCACAGCTTATAGTAAAGCTATAATATGCAACCTTGCACTCAACTCACAAGTTGATAACTGTTTTAATTGAAAGGACACTCAGCTCAGTATCCAAGAAAATCTGTTCATATTGGACGATTCTGCGCCTCACAATTTACATCTGATGGTAACGTAGCAACACAGATTGTAAGAGTGAGGACGTCGGGGAGGTGGATGGGCATGTCGTGACTTCATGTCCCATCACAGACTTGCAGTTAATGTATGCTACTACTTTTTTACCAATCTTGACCACAATCCTTCCATAACTGTTTTAATTGTGTAACTATAACCATGCTTTAACCATCATCTTTTCATAGTTACACAGATGTTGTAAACAGATGATTTGAAAAATGTTGACTTCAGACTTAATCCAGGGTTTTGCAGTACTGTCCAATACTGGTGTTGTTGTCTGGCAATAGGGTTGGGATGCTACCACTATGAGTCACCAAAGTCAGACATTTTCACACAGGGGCTGTAAATGCAGCTGTAAACTCAGTCTCTGCAGCAATGCTCTGTGCTGTTGTCACTGCTGATCGCTGCTGAGGACACGTTTGATTAGATTTCCTATCAGAGGCCACACCCAACATGAACATAAACATGAACATAGGAAAATATGATGGCTCTCACCTGTCCATAATGAAATGATAACACAATATATTTATACCATATTTTCCCATAAGACTCTGATATCGAAATATCTATTTAGATTTGAAACGTGACACACATACTGTGAGTTCAATGTGTGGAAATGGGAGTAGATATTCTAGCTTAATCCTGTCAGAGAAGCATGATTGAATTTATGGCCCCTGTGGGAATTCTCTGAGAAGGATCAATCGCTAATGGTAACATCTGGCAGAAGGTTAGTATTACTGACACAGTCGAGTCCAAAATCATTAAGTTGTATGTTTTTTGCACGTGTGTGTGTGTGTGTTTCTCACATACATGCCCTTTTTTAAAGTGCAGTACTGCTAGATGGTCTTACCACTGATAAGAAATTCCTCAAAGAGAGGCCATATGTGCAGGTTGGAGCAGGATCTGGAAAAAGAATAGGAAGTGAGATGAGCTCTGAGCAGAGAGAGTGAGACAGAGAGTGAGACAGATGGGGAGGGGGGCAGAGGAGAGAGTTACTGACCATAAAACAGGTTGATTAGATTACAGGGCCACGACTAACATGGGCCATCTATTACACAGAAAGCCAGGCCTTGGCAGCAGCAGTTATGCAGACCTAGAAGGAGGAAAATCAAGTGTGTAAGCGTGTTTGTGAATGACAGATAGAGAAAGAGATAACTTTATTTTTTTACTACAGTGTGCTCCAGATGCTGAGAAGAGGAAGAGGAAAGTTCAATTTAATCAGAAACATTGCTGAGTATTGATTGATCTGTAACACAGGGTGTGAAGTGTGTTTGTAAGAAAAAAAAAACATGACAGAAGATATTATAATTGGTTGTGCATTATTTTAGAGAGATTATTTAAAAGAGCATAAATGTACAGGAGGTACCAAGTATCACTGGGGACACAAAGGGAAGAAAATGACACACCCAGTCAGCACTGAGCATGCTCAGAATTACGTCAACTTTATGCTGGATCGGTAGCCTGTCTACAGACCTCAATTAAAATTACTATAGTCCTTACACACACACACACACTCCGTCTCCAGCTATTGTACATACACGACTATGCATAAATCTTTCAACGATTATCTGAAAATGTTAAACCTTTTTATAGCACTGAATAGTGTTAATGCACTTTGCTGCTTGCTTGCCATGTCATCCTGAGTTATAGCTTGATGCTATCCTCAGTGACTGGTTTATTGCATAAATGAACAGGAACAAGTATCACTGGGGACACAAAGGGAAGTATTGCAAAACTGACAACACAACAGATATCATAACTTTCAAGTTGCAAGTTCATGTGCTTTTTTGTCAGCCTTGCAAATAGGATTCTCTAGAGAAATATAAACTAATTAATACACTTTTGATGGTTTTATAGCAGAGTCTACATCAGTTGAAGCAACTTCAACTGATGTCAGAAAAAGTCTTACAGTATGTGGGAGAAAAATTATTACACATTACTTCGAAGCAAAGGACATTCTGTTCTGGGCAAAAGGTGCTTAATATTGACTCGCTAAAAGAGCATCATTATCAAGCACTGACTGCGCTCAGCTGAATACAGTATATGCTGCAAGAGCTAATTAAATAATTGCTTTAAAAGTTACATTAAACTGCAAACTATTAAAAATTTGATAATATCCTCCTAACTTTATAATCATTTGTGCTGGTTAAGTCATTGAGTCCCTGAAATGGCTATAGCTATAGTCACTATGCTTTGACCTGTGTCATCTGAGTCCTGATTCAGACTCTGTACAACTTTGCTGTTACATCACCAGCACCAAAAACCCATTGCCCCCCAGAAATACTGACAGTTATTTGACAACCTGTACTCTAGCAGGGATTACTGGATATAGTGCATTTCAAAAGGATAGAATAACTGCAGAGTCACGGCTCTGCCCCAGACACCCAGGATATCAATAAAGTATTCCATTACTGTAAAAGGAGAGAGAGACAGAGAGCAGAGAGGAAGCGAGACAAATGGAGGGGAAAAAGAATCAAAATCAATTTATCCACGTGATCCAATTTAAGCTTCAATTTCACGTTTACTTATTGAGAAATAGGTAACAGAATCCTTGACACATTTGTTAGTAATGTTAAGAACATTACACGTGCAGGCAAGAGTAAAAGAAGATGTGAAGGAACACCTTTGAGAAACGACAAAACTGAGACTCGATAAGCGAGCACCAGTGCAAAGTGTCAAAGAGGACATAAATCAGAGACGCGAGGAGGGGTGGGCATGAGGAGACATCTTTAGTTATCAGAGCAGCGATGTGGAAGCCAGTCTGGCCCCCTGCCAAGTACTCTGGTTAAAAAGGGTGGAGCTGTCGAGACAGAGAGCAAGAAAAGAGCGCCGGTGAAAGCACGGAGAGGCAGGGTCTGAAGGATAGGGAGTGGCTAAAGCTTATATGCTGAAAAGTGATTGAGAAAGGAAGGGTTTATGTGGGTGGGGTGAGGAAAAATGAGGGAGGGGGAGGTGTGAGGATGATGGGATAGCAAGCCTGTGAGTATAAAACCCCCAGCCTCTTCAGTCTGATGTCCTGTTGCTTGACGAGCATCTCCAAGCCTCCAGCTCTCCACCTTTCCACCTCTTGAGAGAACAGCGGCAGAGAATAGAGCAAGACCAACCATGAGCCACACTTCAATGCATACCTCCACTTCCTACAGGCGCACCTTTGGAAGCCCACACCCCATCTCCATGTCCTCTTACTCCCCCGCGTACTCTCGCATGCCCCTGTCCGGGGGACGCTACATGCGTTCAGCGTCACCTGTGGTGGCATCCCGCTCCACCACCTACCACCAACAGCGTTCCCGCTCCAGCACCCAGCCCCCTCGCCTCTCCTATGACAAGGTGGACTTCACCCTGGCTGAAGCCGTCAACCAGGAGTTCCTCACCACCCGCAGCAACGAGAAGGCCGAGCTGCAGGAGCTCAATGACCGCTTTGCCAGCTTCATCGAGAAGGTGCGCTACCTGGAGCAGCAGAATGGTGCACTGCAGCAGGAGCTCAGCCAGTACAAAGGCCAGCAGCAGCATGGTCAGCCCAACCGCGCCTCTGAGATCTTCCAGGAGGAGCTGAGGGAGTTGAGGCGCCAGATGGACGACATCGGCAAGGAGAGGGACCAGTACCAACTGGAGAGGGACAACCTGGCTGAGGATCTGACCCTGCTCAAGCAGAGGTTGGTATCAACATGATCACAAAGAGTGTAGTGCATGACGACATGAAGATCAATTAACTGAAGCTTGAGATATGATATGATAGGATTGAGATAGATAGATAGATCGAGTGAGTGTTTGTGATCATGTCAACATTTTAGGTGCATTATGGGGTAATAAAGAGAGTAAATAGAACAGGATAAAAATAAGAATAGGATAAAATATTTTGAAGAATTGTTCAGCCTCATGTCAAGAACATTAAAGAACCACTTTGCAGAGAAAGATGTAAACTGTTCCATCCTACCATACTGGCCCAACAAAGCCATATTGTGTTTACAACTGTTTTCTCCCCTCTTTATTCCAATATTGACCAAATGTGGGTTTGCCAGCGATGTAAGTTGAGCCATGGGTGTGGGCATCCAATGCCACCATCATGATATCCTTCACTGATGCTGTAACAATACAGTGTCCATTGTCCACTCGAAGCAGAGAGGAGGGGGAGAGTCCCTGAGTGTCTGCCACTTGAGTCCAGTAAAGATGTTGGTGTAGGGTGTGGCTCTTCAAGCAGACTGGACACTGCCCTGCATCATGTGTATCAGCTTGTTGCAGTGTATGAGCCTATATCTTCACAGAATGTCTTGCACATTGGCGATTTAGACATTAAACAAGGTGATGTACCCCGTGACAGCAAAGTGACCTGTGGAAAAATATAGCTATGATGGATGATTTCCTTAAATAACGCAAATGTATAGACTTACAGAAACACACACAGAAATTATGAACATGCGCACAGGGAGATGAGAGGAGATACAAGGAGGATGGATGGACCAGACACAGGGTGGGGCTGACTGAGGAGCAGGGAGGGGAGAGAGAGGAAATGGGACCAGAGGAAGAGAGGTTGGTTATCAGGCGTGGTGAGAATAGCATCAGGAAAAATCAATGTGACTCAGTGACTCCATTAGGTGTGTTTTCAGTGTCCCTCTTTGCTGATGGGATTGTGCCAGAGACCCCATTAGGACAGAAGCCCCCCCTGTAACACCACATGAATTAAAGATGAGGAAGCAGGCTCCACTCTGTGATGCTTTCCACATTAATCTACTTTATGTGCAGCCTGGTCATGACTTCTGTCTGACAGGACAGACCCACATCCAGACATCCAGACATCGACCCCATCATTCAAAAAAGTTATCACAGAATGAGCAAACTTGTGTATCTGACATTTTTATATAATTTATGATGACTCATCCCAGTGACTCAGGAATTTTAACTGAGTTTGCTGGAGCATAATGATAAGAAGTCTTTTCAGAAATTGAATATCATGTCCGTTTTTCCATTTTCATTCTTTCTTTTGCATTTTTGCAGGAGCAGTAATTCAACATACAGGAGATTTTATACAATTACACTGAAAACTCCCATTATCTGCCCCTTCACTGTTTGCTAGCTAATATTAAACCTTTAGTCACAGCTTAAAATCTTTAAAAAGATGGTAAGTGTGTGTACATAACCTTATTGAGTGTGTGTAGTTGACCTTATTGAACTGTAGAGAAACCGCATTAGTTGAAAAGAGCAGCTGCTGATCCCACTGGACTCCCAAAACCTTTTTAGAGGGCAGTGAATTAACAAATTGATCCAGAAAGCTTTTTGCCAGCTGATGCCCCGGTGCTAACTCAGACAGCAAGGATGTTCTTGTAGTGTTCATTTGTCTTTTTTTTGTAAAAAGGAGATTCTGGGTGTCTGAAAGAGATTCCTAAATTAATTTGAAATATTCTGTCTCTCTCTGTGTCATCAAGGCTGGAAGAGGAAGCCCAGAAGAGGGCAGATGCTGAGAATAACCTGGTTGCCTTCCGCAAGGTAAACACTCAGCTCTCTGGACCATGATTACCATATTGATTACAGTGTCCTCAGGCTCGGGTGGCAGGTCAAAATGAACAGCTTTGCTTCATCTCTGACACTTCCAGTGTCACCCTGGAGTGAGCAGTAATATGCCAGACCAGATTTATAAATTGTCATCCAGACTACTGCAGTGGACAGAGACTTCTTTTTTTTAAGACACTTCTCCATAGAATATTTTTAGCCATGCTGGCTCTAGAGATGGAAATGTCTTTCAGACCTCTTGTACACCACTAACCGGACATTTTTACATTTGTCACTGTGAGCATGCTGATATTAGCATTTAGCTCAAAGCAACTAATTACAGCCTAACAGAGCTGTTAGCATGGCTGTAGACTCTTAAGTCTTCTTTAGTTCCCCAATAATTAAACAAATTTAAATCAAATCTATCCTAATTGTGGCATATGACTCTTTTAGTCTTAAGTTTAATTGTTTTTTATCCTAAAAAAAAAGTACCAAAAGTACCAAAATCCTTGTGAATTAAAACTATTTTAAAATTAAGAATACCTATAAAGAAAGTGTTTTGGGGTCTTTGTAAAACATCATAACTCAAAATATTTATATATGCTAATGAAACATGTAAATACACTTTTATAGCCTTGAAACAGATGGAACTCATATTAATCTGTCACAAAAAAAATGAAGCTTATGATGGACTGTTTTGGCAGCAGATGACATATTTCTATTCTTGCAACATAAACTACAGTATGTTTATCTCATATAACAATTAGGATGTGGATGATGCCACTTTGTCCCGCCTGGAGCTGGAAAGGAAGATCGAGTCTCTGATGGATGAGATTGAATTCCTCAAGAAGATCCATGATGAAGTAAGTGGTGCCACATCTGCACTTTTCCCACTGTATGTGTAGAAATGGTAAAGTCCCTTCTTTCAAGATTTATAACAATCTGTTGTCTGGAGGCCTACAGTATTACTAACAACATGATAGTTAAGTTTTTTGGGGGCATTGTTTGCCTTTATTGGACAGCAACAGTTGAGAGATGACAGAAAACGAAGGGAGAGAGAGACATGTAATCAAACAGTTATGTGGCATGCATCTTAACCAGGAGGCTAACATTGAGTTCCACTTAGTGTAGATTAGGTGCTTTTCATGCAATATATTGCAAAAAGTACCATTTATCGCAACATTAAGTTGTTTGTCACCACTAACACTGTGACAAACTAACATATTAAGAAAGTAAGCAAGAAATATGTGTCCGTTCAGACACTTTTTTTTAGAAATACAAATGGGTCTTTAGTTAGGAGCTTGTTCCATCACTGGGCCGTGAGAACAGAAAACACTTTAGTCAAGAAGCATGGCTTGGAGGACACTTTAAGAGGCTCCATGCGATAAATATAAAATAAAATATTATTTGAGTGCCCTCAGCATATAATATCGATGTAAAGCTACATCATCAACAAGAGAAAAGTAGGAGTTTCAGAACTGAACCCTGGAGGATAGTGATGGTGAATGCAGGGGGCTAAACTGGCTTGAACTTGTTATTTTTTCAACATTTTTAAAATTCTTGCCAAGGTTTTGATTCAACATTTGCGTTTGTGTGCAAATGTTTGCATTATCAGGAAATCCAGGATGTACAAGTGAGCGTCCAGACCCAGCAGCTGAAGATGGAAGTGGACAGCACCTCCAGGCCAGACCTAACTGGTGCTCTGAGGGACATCAGGGCCCAGTATGAGACCATTGCTTTGAAGAACATGCAGGAATCTGAGGACTGGTACAAATCCAAGGTAGGCAGACAGATAGACAGATAATCCCAATGGAAAACACAAACACATACTCATGCTTCTGTGCTTCATGTTTGTTCTTGCAGTTTGCTGATTTGACTGAGTCTGCAAAACGCAACGGTGATGCTCTGAGGCAGGCCAAGCAGGAGGCCAACGAGTCCAGGAGGCAGATTCAGTCTCTCAACTGTGAAGTTGATGCACTGAAGAACACGGTGAGGAGAAACGCCACCTCTTATTTTTCTGTATTAATCTATAACTTTACATTATACACATTACACCCTTAATGTATGTTTTTCAGAATGAGGCTCTGCTGAGGCAGATGCGTGAAATGGAGGACCAGTTTGGCAATGAGATTGGCAACTACCAGGACAACGTAGGCAGACTGGAGGATGAGATCCGCCACCTGAAGGAGGAGATGGCTCGTCACCTTCGAGAGTACCAGGACCTCCTCAATGTCAAAATGGCTCTGGACATTGAGATTGCCACTTATCGTAAATTGCTGGAGGGGGAGGAGAGCAGGTGAGGGACAACATACCAAGGTCCAATTTTTGTGTGAATATTTTATAGATTTCTTTCTTTGAACTTTGGATGCAAGGTGGACAGTAGTGATTTAGCAATTTCTCTGTGGAGGTCATAGTACTTTCCTCTCACGTTTCCTCTCAAATTAAAAAAGCAAAACATGCAGGACAGATGGATTTGAGACTCTAAATTGCTCATAGGAGTTCGCAGGTGATTTTGTGTTATTAATGACTTCCTGGATGTTGACTTTTTCACCTTAGACCTGCAAAATGTTACAGCTATGTTTCCGCAACGGACAGGTTTTTAATCTACAGTATGTCCATTAAGAACATGAGAGCAATTGTTACGCAAGTCTAACCTCAAGTAATTACTTTTTAGAACGGATTAGTATATAACACCCAAATCTTCCCTGTTTAGGATTACTGTTCCCATCCTCAATATTGGCATGACAAATCACCTTGGTGAGCGAGGTAAGCTATGGTTCTCTCTTGACTTCAACCACTGAAGTAAATTTTAAAGAAGTGATTCAGCAAAGAAAAGAAAAAAAACGATTACTGTTTTATAAAATGCAAATGTATCTGAATGTAAATGTCTCTTTTAATCTGACTTTTCATAGACTACGAACACACTCCAGACAGCGGGAGCAAGAGGACTGTTGTGATAAAGACAGTTGAGACTAGAGATGGAGAGGTACGATTTTTTACACGACATAACATAACATAAAAATTACTGCTTTGATATTTTTTGCAGTGTGAGAAATTGTGAGGAACACAAGAGCTATAAATTCAATTAAAAATGTGTCTTTTCCATCAGGTGGTGAAGGAGTCCAGGAGGGAGAAGGAGACTGACTCTGGCCGCACTGACAAGGATGACAAGGACGAGTAGATACAATCTGATTAGATAATGTGAAGGCTAATGCCATGATAGGGGAAAAAAAAACATTTAAAAAAAGAAAAAAATGAAAAAAAAAACAACTCTGACCTATTTAGTCCTCGTTCCAGCTAGTTGTGTTTCATTGTCTTTCAGTATAGGTGCAAAGAATCTCTCAGTATAGGTGCAATGTTGAATGAATCCCTTTAGACGGCGTCACTTTGGTGCTATTAAAGCCACCTAACGTTTGCTGAACACTTTGTCTCATCTGTAGGGCTAAGCTGAACCACTTTATTAACATACCACTCGAGGCCTTGATTTACAGTGCAATCCCGTGGAATCCTTAGACGACCACACATTTGTAGCAGACTATTAAACAACAGTCTAAAAATAGTTTGAGAAGTTTAGTTTTGGTAGTTTGTGTCCTAGATATGACTTACTAACAAAACTTGAGACACTGCCCTTTGGTCAACACCTTAGAGGACAAACCAATAATAAATGAACCTATTTGCATTTGTTTTAGAAGCTTTGCTATCCTCGTACTGTTCCAACCTCTAAATCTCCAAAGATGGATCATTAATAAACATGTAACACAAGAGAAAATGATAAGACTGAGAAGATGACAGTCATTGATTGAAAAGATTCACTGAATGTGCTTTGCAATGCTGTGTATCTGGCACGTTTGATGAATGATTATGTAAGTGCAAATAAACTTAATTGGGGCAAATCTGTGTTGTCTGTCCACATAACTTTTTTTTTTTAACATTTATATTTACTACAAGAGTGTTATTTGGCCTTGGTTTTAAGGCCAGTGCTCTGTTCCATACAAGGTATCCATAAAAACCTTGTTGTACTTTATGTCGAAGAGCATCCTGGACTTGGGAGAGTCAAATTTTAGTGTCAGTCACTCAGAATCAGTGACGTGCACAGACAGGGACAAAGGCATAACAAATTTATCATTTTATCAAATATGATAATTTACCATTTATCAAAACCACAAGAAACTCATATGATACTCTGGCTGTCTGGTTTGTAAATACATGAACATGGTTAATTCAGGAAACTGTGGTTAATGATAATAATAATAATAATAATAATAATAATAATATAATACATTTAATTTGTTCCACACTTTTCATTCATAGTGAATGTCAAAGTGCTACAGCATTAAAAAAAATACAACACACAACATAAAGAAAACAATAAAAAAAAGGTTATAGAAAGATTTTTAGGACTTTTTTACCTTCGTGTTGCTTCTGCAGCTGCCTCATCCCTAATTTTTACCAAATCTGGTCGTCCAGCAGATTACCCCAAATTTATTGTTTTGTTTTTTTTCTCCATGTCAATGAAGGACCTTGGTGACTCCTGCTCCTCACACGCATACCCTCTAAATCAAATTAAAAAATATATTTCTCTCGATAAATCTTATTAGAAAAATGTATAAACAATTAACAACTGCCGAGGAGGGTTAGAAAACAACGGCTAACAAGCAAACACCACACTACTCAAGTTTTTATGCTACAGTAGGAGCAACTCCACCTACTGTGGTGATTGTGCCCTGAGTACAACCTCTCAGGCAACTCTTTAGCTCAAACTGCAGGTATGTTCCACTAAATTCTCAAACTATGGCACGAACTAATCTTTTCTTCTTTTCCTAAACCTAACACAGCCAATTTGTTATTTTTTTTAGAGTTTGGACTGGAGTTTGCTGGTTCGGTCAACCTGAAATGTTAAACTCAGGGCACAAAGGAACTAGGCTATGACGACATTCTACATCCGCTCTCTAAGTGTTCGCTCGCTGTCTTGGCGCGAGACTTGTCTGACCTGTCAGATCTGTGATACAACAGGCTGAAATAAACGTTATACTGATAGAAAAGAGACGTAACATTATACACCACCGACTGCTGAACACGGCAGATGGAGAGTAGCAGCATTTGACTGAGCTGGTAAGTTAGTTAAGCTGTTTTTTTATTTTCTAAAACAAGACTGTAGTCGTCGCGCGGCCCCCGTTAGTAAACTGCGGCTAACTAACTTAACGGCTAGCGTTAACTGGTTGGTTGGTAGTGTAACAAAACAACAGCTAACAGTTACTTTGCTTTAACAATGTGTAGAAAAACCGTCCTGTGCTTTGTTAGGTATTTTAACTAATGTAAGCCTTTAGCCTTAAATAGTCTACCTAACAATAACAGTCAACAATTGTGACTGTTGACCTGGCGTAAAGTTCAGTTAATTTTAAATCACAGTGTTGATTCAGCAAGAATCAAAAACGGCCAAAATTGTCCTACAAAGTACCAAATGACATTAGATGTAACATTAGGGGCAGCTCGCTTAGTCTGGGATTTCAGTTGCTCTACAGGGAACATTTAAAAGCTTAAACAATGTAGGTAATCTGTAGATATTTATACCTAGACACTTGCAGTGCATTAAAACTTAGTTGTTGATGAAGTAATCCCAGTGGTTCCCAAAGTGGGGTCAGGGGGACCACCAGGAGCCCATGAAAGAGTTTCAGGAGGTCTCCAGGAAAAGCCTCTTTCCTTGGTGTTTTGCCATGTAACACACACGCTCTGTATTTATCTTATGTTATATAATACTTAACAACAGAAATTTTGATATAGATTCCTGTGTGACCACAAATCAAACAGGGGACAGTTTAATCCTCATCTAATTGGAGGTCCTTGACAAGGTGAAGTTTGAGATCTCCTGCACTAGGTGACTAATAATCACAATCATGTTCCATGTCTTGTTGACCCTGCAGATTTACTGTCATGATCGAATATTGATTGTATTGGCCTTGTCCTAGAGAATTACACATAAAACACAGTAGAGGCAGTAGATGCAACATTTTGTGATGCTCTGTAGATCTGGTTGTTCTTAAGATCAGATTGTCCCGTTCTGTATGGGATTCAGACAGTAAATACGTCTCTTTCTCCTCCTCACATTTCTCTTTTTCTCTGTTTTACTGTATGACTGATTATATAGATTGAACCCTCATCTTTGTGCCGGCTGATGGTGTATGGATTTACTCAGAATGAACTGCGAGCTTTTGGCAACGTGTAGTGCTCTTGGCTATCTGGAAGGAGACATCTATCACAAAGAAGCTGATTGTGTAGGTGAGTGGTTTTCAAACGGTAAAGATGTTAAGTCAGATTTTCCTGCATCAACGGATGGATGGGTAGTATATTGATGTTATGGATAAAGAGCAGAAAAGCATCCGCACAAGTCCTATGGTAACTTTCTCCTGTGTTTGTTTTTGCAGAGAGTGTGAAAGACTTGATCCGGTATTTACGGCATGAAGATGACACCCGTGATGTCCGCCAGCAACTGGGCTCCAGCCAGATTATACAGAATGACCTTCTACCTATCATCACGCAGCACAGACAAGACAAGGCCTTGTTTGATTGCTGCATCAGGTAGACACCCTAAGATGAAACTTCTCTCTTGAACCTAAAATCTATGCTGATTAATATTTATAATAGAGATGAAACAAATAATATTTGTTAATGTATCATAATACAGTCTTATTATACATTATTGTTACAGCAGTGCCACTATTGTTATACATTATTGTGTGCTGTTTTACTAGAGAAATATTTCATCACAATTACACAGTAATTTGCAATTTTGTGCAGTAATTGCAGTCTGTAACTGTTCCTAAGATTTTTTAACAGAATTAACAGTATTTTCTCAAAGCCATAGAAGATAATGAATCAGGAAACCTGTTGCTGATGTAACTGTTTTCTGTTTTTTTTTTTTTTGTTTGTTTGTTTTCTTTTGTTTTTTCCAGGCTCCTGGTCAATCTCACTCAGCCTGCTATGCTTTGCTTTGGTAAAGTCCCTGATGACCCAGTGTTCAGACATCACTTTTTGCAAGTGACAGCTCATTTACAAGCCTATAAAGAGGTATCGTCCCCTTTTATAATAGTAATGCCATATTTTATTTACATTTTCTTAGGCCTGCAACTAATAATTATTTTCCTTATCGATTAATCTGTCAATTATTTTCTCAATTAATAGATTACTTGTTTTGTCTATAAAATATCAGAAAATGGGGAAAAATGTCAATCACTGTTTCCCAGAACCAAAAATTATGTCCTCAAATGTCTTGTTTTGTCGGGGGAACAGTCCACAACCCAAAGATATTCAGTTTACTGTCATAAGACTAAAGACTAAACAAGACTAAATAAACAGCAGAAAATATTCACATTTGAAAAGCTGGAATCAGAGAATTTGGACTGTTTTTCTTTAGAAATGAATCAAAACAATGAATTGATTATCAAAATAGTTGGTGATTAGTTTAATAGTTGGCAACTAATCGATTAATCAACTAATTGTTGCAGCTCTACATTTTCTTATATGTATTAATATTTGTACAGTGAATATTGAGGAGTTGGTTCTGCCATTATGACCATAACAATTCATGTTAAACATGGTGATAAGTGTCATCTGCCTTTGGTTTCAGGCATTTGCCAGTGAGAGTGTGTTTGGTGTTTTAAGTGAGACATTGTACAACCTTCTACAACTGGTAAGTGTTTCTCTGGTAAATATTACTTTTACTTGACCTGTTTCCAAGTTTTTCAAGATTCTAATAGTAAAATAATTTATTTTTATTCATATGTGTTTCTGCTTTTCTTCCTGTTTCTCCCTACTCAATCTTCCCCTTCAGGACTGGGAGCAGAGACAGGAGGAGGATAACCTGCTGATAGAGAGGATCCTGCTGCTGGTCAGGAATGTGCTTCATGTACCTGCGGACCCCTGTGAGGAGAAGGTCTGACTTTAACACGAGTGCCAACGTGATTTTCCAAGAGAAAGAGCTAAACCCGGCCTAGACTGGACTTCTCTTTCATTTACCCTTCTTCTCACCTTTATTTCCTTCTTCCCTAAATTCTTTCTCCCCTCCTGATGTAGAAAGTGGACGATGATGCCAGCGTCCATGATAGGCTGCTGTGGGCCATTCACATGAGCGGTTTCGATGACCTGGTCAAGTTCCTGGCGTCAGCCCAGAGTGAGCAGCAGTGGAGTATGCATGTGTTGGAAATCATCTCCCTCATGTTCAGAGACCAGGTTAGACAGAAGAACCTTTTTGGAGGTACACATATACAGTAGATTGCCGGCTGTTTTCTGTGTTTGAGCGTAACCTTTTTTTCCTTTACAGACACCAGAAGCTTTGGTGAGCGCTGGTAAAGCTCGCTCAGCAGAAGAGAAGCAGAAAGACTCTCAGGAGCTGGAGGCACTGAGGCAGAAGGAGCACGCAATGAAACGGTCACGCACATTACAAAGAGGAACCAGGTACATGCAAGCAGATATACTTTGGTAAAAGGATGGCACAACGGATGTAAAAGATTTTTCTTCCACCAGTCACCACTTAAATACGACTTGCAGTATTTGCCACACAGAAAGGGAAGCTCTTAAGGCAGTCATACCTCTTAAACCTCTTAAAAACCTCAATCTGAGTGACCTGCTGCAGTGCCTGGGTGATCAAAGGAATAGGTGCATTATGGGTGAACCACAAGTCTTAATTCTTCTCTCCAGGAATAAAATGGATTTCCTTTTTCCTCTTTGCCTGAAATAAATCATCGATCCCCCTGCGTGGGGCCATACTGCTCATCTATCTATCTCATATTGACAGCTTTTGTTTGTGACTGAAAAATGTGTGTATGTTAATATTCTATTCTGCTTGACTGCCTTTATGTTTTTCTTTCAGACACTCTCGATTCGGAGGCTCCTTTGTTGTTCAAGGCCTCAAGTCAATCGGAGACAAAGATGTGATTTATCACAGAAATATTCATAATGTGAGTAGTACAACTCCTATACCTTATCTGTGTTGGTAATGCTGGCAAAACTCATAATCATGAATCTTTTTTTTTTTTTTTTTTTTTTTTTTTTTTTAGTTCAAAAACTACACGCATGACGTAGGCAAAGCAGTGAGACGTGTTCCCAGGAGGAATCGACAGGCCCAGGAGTGCAAGGACAAACGCCGCTCGGCCTTAAACGTTCGACTCTTCCTGCGAGAGTTTTGTGTGGACTTCTTGGAAAACTGCTACAATCGCCTCATGTACCTTGTCAAGGTTAGCCGCTGTAATATGAATGGCTTTTTTTTTTTTTTTAGCACAGACCCAATACCACACTGCCTGACTTTTGCTGAGTTGTATACAATAGGGGTGTTAACGAATACAAATGTATTATTCGGATATGCACAGATTATCCAATGTTTGCAGTAATATCCCCCCAGTTATGCAGTATGGCCCAATGAGCTAGTGTGGCCTGTTTTTTGTCAATAGCTGTCTTTGTTTTTTACTTAATAGACACTTCAGACACGTTATTTTCATCTGGGCTTCATCCTATTATGACCCAATGCATTTCTTAATTTTTCCATTCACCTCCCTTTCTGTTTCTAATGTTGATTTCCACCCAGACCATTAATACTTTTTATTTACTATTGATTTAGATTTTAAAAAAAAAAATTATGAAAGTAGAGTTCATACAAATCATGTTTTTATTTGATTTATTCAGGTACATGGTTAAAATATTACATTATTTCTAAAAGGTGACTCATATTGCAAGTAAATAGTTTTTTATTTGCTGTGTACAGTTGTGGACCAATTGTGTAAAAGTTTCAGAAGGCTTGTTGTATACAACAGAAAGTAAAATACTCTCAACACTTCTCGTTCGTTCTTGTCTCCTCTACAGGAAAGTCTGATTCGAGAGGAGACTCAGCAGCACGATGAGACCTACTACCTCTGGGCGCTCAGCTTTTTCATGGCTTTCAACCGTGGCAACGGTTTCCGTGCTGACTTAGTTTCTGAGACCATGTCCGTCCGTGCTTTCCATTTTATTGAGCGCAACATCACCAACTACTATGAGATGATGCTCACTGACCGCAAAGAGGCCACGTCCTGGTCCCGCAGGTAAGAAGATCATTAGGAAGCAGGTTATTAGAAAAATGTCAAATGCGTTAGTTGGTCGCAGACTGATATCATGTATTCTTTCTAGGATGCACCTGGCACTAAAGGCATATCAGGAACTGCTGCTGACTGTGAATGAGATGGACCGCTCACATGATGAAAGCATCCGTCAGAGCTGCAGTGTTATTAAAAGTAAGACGCTACTAGCTCTAGTAAGCTTTGAAATTTGAATTGTCGCCTGTTTTAGGCCAATTAAACTCAAATGAAATACAGTTTTGCCTCATCTATTTACCTTCACCTTCTAGGCAACATATTCTACCTGATGGAATACAGAGAGATCTTCCTGACCTTGCTGAGGAAGTATGATGAAACCAGACAGCCTCACTCCTACCTCAAAGACTTGGTGGAGTCAACTCATCTCTTCTTGCGCATGTTAGAGCGCTTCTGCAAAGGTCGCAAAAATCTGATGGTTCAGGTAGGTTCTTGTGCTAAATTTGTATATATTTTTGCCATTAGTAGCTGCTTAAAATGTTTAATATCTAACTCTGTTAACTCTACAGAAAAAGCGAGTGAAGCGGAAAAAGGCTCGCCATGACAAAAAGCCGTCAGCTGCAGAGACTAGTCCAGAAGCCCTGGCGGATACCTGGAAGGTTGTGGAGGAAGAGTTGAAGGCTACGGGGTTTCAGGTCAGTGTGAGAATGTACCTCAGAGACGGAGCAGACAGCATATATCCTCTTGTCTGGATTCATTTAATTTTAGAGAGAGATTGTCGGAGGGCAGATTTTGCACAAGTTTGTTTGGCTTCAAAGAGGTTCTCTAAAGTTCTGTAATAAGGATCCTCTTTAACGACCCTCTTGAAAAAGATGTTTTAGGGCTTTAACCATTTAGTTGGAAAAAAAAAATACAATCTGAAATTTTCAGGTAGTGCGTTCCTACTTGGGTATTAAGCACTCATCTATAATAAGAGTAGGCCTTCTTGGTTATTCTGTGACAGTGGTAAGAATGTTTTTTTGTAAAGGCAGTTTTGTAAACCGCAAAACTTTAAGTAATGAAGAACTCAGATGAGACAGATTTAGTATTTCATCAACATATCATCAATACCACCTCTCTGTCCTCTGTCTGCAGTTGTCAGAGGCTTTAACCGAAAGCATCGTGCCATTTGACGCCACGTCTGAAACTCCGCTTGAGGAGCAGCGGACTGAAGCTATGGTGCGGGTGCAGGATGCTCTGCTGGCACGACTGGGACCAGAAGCTTTGGCGCTGCTGCGTGCTGCCAGGTCGGTGAGACGCAACACACCGTCGACCTGTAACACCCATCAAGCAAGTCTAGTTATATAAATATTCAAGATTTTCTTTTTTGTCGTACTCAGGGAGGTGTGGCCGGAGGGAGATGTGTTTGGTTCAGCTGATGTGGAACATGAAGAGGAACTGGAACTCCTCAAGCAGATACTGAATGCCAACCTGCCAAGTAAGTTTTTTTTTAAATTTTAGATTAAAACACAGATGATATCTGTGCAGCATTCAAACCTTGCCTTTTAAATTTCAGGGTCATCTCCTCCTGAGCCTGGGGTAGAGGAGGACGATGATGCAGCGTTAGAGTTGGAAGAGGAAGAGTTGGAGTCTGTCCAGGTTTCTGAAACAGAGTTCAACTTTCTAGACTTTATCAAAAAGTGAGGAAAAGTTATAATAACTTAAAAAGACAGAAATGTGCTACTGCAATCCAAATAGTCCATTTTGAGTTTGTTTGCTGAAACATTTTGTGACCTTCCTGATGGGGCGTGTTCCTCTTCTCTGACCCACTCACAGGTTTGCCAACCCCAGTATTGTGCGTCCGTACCTCCACCTTTTAAAATCATACTCAAAAAACACACCTCACACAAACCACTGCATCGCTCGCATGCTGCACCGCTTGGCAGTCGACCTCAAAATGGACGCCCAGCTTTTCCAGCTGTCAGTCTTCCACCTCTTCAACAAGATCCTGAGTGACCCCGCTGCAGCTGCTTACAAGGTACAGTAACAACACGGGGGAAAAAAAAATATTTACTGTTGTCAAGCAAGCTGTTGGTGATGTAAGGTTAACTGTAGATTAGACACACAAGCTTACTTTCTTTCTCCCCCTCACAGGAACTAGTGACCTTTGCCAAGTATGTGCTGAACCGTTTCTTTTCACTGGCAGCACAAAACAATAAGGCATATGTTGAACTGCTGTTCTGGAAAAATGTGGGGGCTGTACGTGAGATGACTGAAGGCTACAGCAACGACGGGTTGGTGCTCAATGTTTTGTATTTCTTCTCTACTAATGTGTGTCATGTGACCCTTGTTACCTAGTTACAAGGAAAATATACATTTCTGTAAAATTGTAAGGCATACAAAATAGTAACGTCTAATTTGTACTCTGCAATTTGAAATATTGCCTCTCATTCACCTAAATATGTCAGAAAGGGAAAGAAACCAACATGGACCGAAGAGGAGGAACTGGAGTTGCGCAATCTTTATGAAGAGCACCGTCACTCTGAAGGTCTGCTTGCTTTTTGTTCTTTGTTTGCACATCTTTAATGTCTGTTGTATTATTATAAGTTACAAGATGCAGCTGCACAATGTGTAGTTAATTCTAAATTCTGTCACTGGCTAATGACTCTTAGTGCCCGACATTGTGGAGACTCTGCTGCCATTACTCAGCAACACCACCCGCACTCGACGCCAGGTAGTGACACAGCTGGTGCATATGGGACTGGTGGACAACGCTAAAGAACTTAAGAAGCAGAAGTACGTATGGACAGGCTGACTAATATATGTTATGTATTGCAGAATGGTTCGGTTTGTAATCTATATACTTCAAATCTTGAGACTGTTGTCAAAGGGATTGTCTTTCTTTTACAAAGGAAAGGTACCCAGATTGTTCTTTGGACTGAGGAGCAGGAGGAGGAGCTGCAGATGCTCTTTGAGGAGTTCAGAGACTCTGACGGTACATATTGAATGTCACCTCATCATTGTGTAGACCCTGACAGGAGAATGCAGTAGCCTCTTATTGTACCTCATTCATTTGACGTCATTCATTCGTCTCTTTTAGTAGATAAAACTGATTGCATGTATTTCCACAGACGTGCTGGGTAATATCCTGAAGAAGCTCACAGCCAAGCGCTCTCGTGCACGTGTGGTGGACAAGCTGCTCAGTATGGGCATGGTGTCAGAGAGACGAGAACTTTATAAGAAGAGGAGTCGTAGTGCTCAAGCGAAGAGTTCTGGAAAAGGAATGGTAAAGTTATTTTAGTCATACTTTGACCTTTTACAGTAAGACTGTAGAACCAATTGAGATGATTATGCCACTGATAAGAAAATAAGTATATTTCCTCAAAATAATAGTCTCAGCTTTAATTTGAGGTGGTTTACATCAATATAGAAAGAACTGTGTGTGAGATATAGCACTGTTAACACATAGTGCCCAAAGTACAGTAATAGGACAGATACACATGAATCAAACAAAGTCATCGTGTTTAATATTTTGTTGAAAAGAGGCTTTTGTATTTTGCCTGGTGATGCTCTCCCAGGCCTTCACTTCACTTACAGTCTGGACTGTATTTTCTGTCACAGACTGAAGAAGAGTTCCTATCTGGACTAACACAAGAATTTCCAGATGAACCTGTGGACAGAGATGATGAAGAGGATGAGTCTGAAGAGAGTGAGGAAGATGAAGATGAAGAAGAAGAAGAGCAGGACAGGGAAGAATCCCAAAATGGCAGAAGGAGGAGCCAAAGCCTGCAGTCTACAGTAGAGAGGAGAGCTGATGTAGGCACCATGGTGTCTACTTTACATCAAGAAGGTGAGACAAAGGCCAAACCACCCTAAACATTTTTTACAATTTGCAGTCTGTGCTTTCTGCTGGACTACACTTGATTTAAATGGATATTGAGAAACAGTGAAATTGCAAATATTTAATATGATTAGAGAATTTTTCATACACCAGAACCTCTTTTTGCTAGATGAAGTATGATGTTAGCCTTACAGATTTTGGCGTGTACACAGATTTTCCTGTATTATGGACTCTTAGGATTAGTTTCATTTTGTTTTGTTTTTTTATTACAGGCTTGTCGGGACCCTTGTTGTGGCTGCAGAATTGCCTGAACAAAACGGCACTTCACCGTGAAGAAGATGGTAATCTGTCGAAAAACGTGAAAGTATTCCTAGACAAACATTTTTGTTTTGTCCTAGAGAAACAAACAACTGCACTGTTTTGCAAGTGGCTTGTGAATGTTGTAATGTGATTGTAATTAGTGGTGTTTAGACAGTTGAAATACATGATCTGTTATGATGTGGTCCATTCACCAGGCTTGTCCCAGCCTGTGCCACTCGTCCCTCTGACTGAGGAAAATGAAGATGCGATGGAGAACAAGAGATTCCAGAAGCTGTTACGCAAACTGGGGATGCGAGCACCTGCAGATGAACAGGTGTGAGGTTTTTTTCATATAATACTTCACTGTCAAGTCAGTCGTTTCACCCCATTCTGATCCTACCAACCCTGCTTACATTTTAGATGGTTTTTGAGTTTCTGTGTTTGATTGCAGAAAAATATCTAAATAATAGATTAACTAAAAAACACCTGATTGTAAAATACTATATAGCTTATGTTGTACATATATGTAAATTAATGGCAGTTATTTGTCATTGTTTGGTAATCAGGAGACCTTTTGGAGAATCCCAGCAAAAATAAGCTCATCTCAGCTCCGGAGTGCAGCTGCAGCTCTTAGTCCGAGAGAGGATGAACCTAAAGGTGGAGAGGACCTGGAGGGACACGGGAGTCAAACCGAAGGACCCCGGGAGGAGGAGGAGGAGGAGAAGGAGGAGGTCTCAGGTGACCAGAGAGCACAAGCTCTCAGAGCACTGCTGCTCGCACGCAAGAGGAAACACCACACCGCAGGTATGTGTAGAAGTTTCTTATTCTGTATCTTGTCTCAAATTACACAATTTAATTACAGTTTTCTCATGTAGGTAAGTGTTAAGTTACTCAGTGCACATAATAGCCTGTTGTGCCTGGTGAAGTAGCCAAGAATGTGGTTTTGAAAGTGAGAAACAAGCTGCCACAAGGTTAAAAATGAAAGAGTGTAAAATCTTGTAAACAGTATAAAGTGATGGTAAGATTCTCCTTGTATTACAACTCAGACATTTGCTCAATTACCTTTTTAAAACAAGATAAAGAGCCAGCACAAGTTGGCTAAAAGAGATGTGATGTGTACTTGAGGTTCATAATTTTGGCCTAAGATAACTTTGTTCCCTTTTTTTTTTTTTTTTTTTTAGCTCCTGTGTCAGATGTCACCCCTACTGAGGATATAGACAGTACAGTTGAGAGGTGATGTTTTTGAGAAATAAGCCAAACTACATCCCAGAAATGTCTGTTTTTACTTATACAGTAAATCTTCTAAATTCTAACTCTGTTCCTGTTCATATCAGGTCCCAAGAAAAGACTTCAGCTAAAAGAAGCAGAGTGCTGGACGATGATGATGATGAGGAAGAAGAAGGTATTTCACTCTCGCTTTTGGAACTAAGAGTTTTTAATGTTTGCTGCTTTGATAAGAACTAATAGGATACCTACCCAGCTAGAAAACTAAAGGCTCAAAGTGAAACTGGATAAAGTTTTCATTCCTTATTTCATGTTTAGCTTTACATCTGTGCCACAGCAGTCCGGGACCAGTAGTAGGTCTCTGCCAGCAGAGGTGTTTAATCATGACTGTACTTCAGCGTTTGACTCACACAGCGCTGTCTTTACAGAAGGTGACTCCACCACTGCGATGGATCTGGATAAAAATGGTGACGCAGATTCAGACACGGAGGATATTTCTGCTCCTGTGAAGCGTAGACGGAAGATGGCCTTAATTGATGAAGAGGAAGATGAGGATTAGTGGACCGTCTTTAATGGACCGCAGACAGGGGAGACATAAAAGTCACTTTGCTCAGAGGTAGATGCAGCTCTCTGGAGGCCTACAGTCCAGACAGCGAAAACTCTATTAATGGAAACTCAAACAACCCCTTAAACCTCCCTGTATAGATGGATCCTGTTAAGCGTTTTCATTGATTGGTTCCTTTGTGTAGTTATGGTGAAATATGTCCTTCACGTTGTTAGTCTTTGGATTTCCTGCATGGACATCATACAGATAATGCACTAATGTGTTGCATTAGATCACTTCTTTTATAATCCAATAATCAGATTTGATTTCATCTGAAAGCTGCAGGTTAATTGTTTCTTTCTAAGAAATTTATAAAATTGCGTGTGCACGTATACTTTTCTTTGTATTTTTCTGTCATTTTCAATGTTGAATTTGGATTTCGGAGTAAAATTCATGCTTGCGAATAAATAAAAAAGCACTGTTGTCAAAATAGTGGCTCTCTGGCAGCTTTTTAGTCACTTTGTTGCACTGCCTCATTTTAACACTAGGGGGCACATGTTGACTTATTCCCTTAGAGGATTACTTGAGGAAATATTTGGACTTTAATTTAAAAAATCTGAATTATTTTGAACCTTGTATTCATCTCATTATAAAGCTAACACTTAAAAGATATAGTTTTAAACAAACTTCCTCAAGTAAGTAAGTACAGGCACAACAGGGGACACCACAACATTGCAAGAAACTTTGATTTACACTTGTGCACCTTTTTGATTGCGCTTTCTTCAAAATGGGGATCTTTTATCCCGTGTATGTCAGCAGTCGCTGCCTGTAGTCATCCTCGTTTTCCAGCTGTGTGGAGGTGGTCTGTTGTCCTCACATCTGGACCATGTTAGTAACTTCCTGTCACAGCATCTGCTCTGCCCCCCATCCCACGGAGCCAGAAACAGACCTGACAATCCACAGATACTGCTATGAGTTAAGCACGTGTGCACAGTGGTGGGTGGGTGTAGGTTCATGGAGCTAAGAGGCTAAAGGTATATCACTTCCTTTGAACAGAGAAATGCATGTGTGTCCATGAATTAACCTAGCTTAGACAGTCGACATATTATACAAACAGGGGTGACTCATAGTTTTGAAGCCAGAACATAAAACCAAACACCTGGAAGCTGTATTGCATACATGTGAGGAACAGATGCATTATAACAGTCATTAAATGTTGCGCAAACTTTCAGAAAATAGATGCCGTGTTTTTATCAGTGAAAGCAAAGACCTCACTTTTCATTCAAAAGCGACAGAAATTGTGCAGAAAATCACCCTTGAGTTTGGGTTGACACATGTTTTATATATAAAACAACAGATCAAACGTACTGTGAGATTTTAGTTGAGAGAACAATCTCACCACAAGGTCCATTTAGTAGCTGTTCCAGATCTTTCAATCATATATAATCATCAGCAGATGGAGTTTACCCAGTTTTTAAGAAATTTGAAGTTCGAAGTTCAATTTTTCATTTTTTTGGAACAATTTAAGGACCTTTTGTCCATGTTGGCTTAGAAGCTAAGGTTCAAAGTCCATTCTTGGCTTTAGAAACAGCAGTTGGGAACACAATCTCACTACTAGGTCCACAAACAGCACTAATCCACACATGGGTCACATATTGTTGCACCCTGTTAAGGTTGTAGAAGGCCTCTGCTGTCATTCTTCCATCACTGCTGTCATTTACCTTAAGGTACATTCTAATGTTTGGATAAAAGCTCGGAAATGTACTTGTCTGTGCAGTTTCAGCTGTGTGTGTGTGTGTGTGTGTGTATGTGTGTGTGGAGGAGGGGGGGTTACCTGATTTGTTTATCATATAATTTATTCTTTCCCAGAACTCTCTTGGATTGGAGCTGAGCCTCATGTTGCAACACAACAAGAGGCACATGTAGCCATTACTGTCTCATTTAATGTCTGTCGGTTCATTCAGGAGTATTTGACTTTTCTCTTCGAGTTGGTCTTTTCCGTTTGCTTCATTTTCCAGTGTGTATTTCCTGATTACACTGACAAATAGCGATTCTGATCTCTCAGAGATATTGAGATTCAGCATAAATTGTAGAGTGCAGTGTCTTGCTCTTGTGTTACGTCGAAGAACTTGACAGTACTTGGTGCTTTTCATGTAGAATTATAGGAAAGAATGTGTAAGGAACACTTACAGCTGCTCACTTGCAGTCATTAAATCAACAGTTTATTTTATTCTCAGTATAACCAAACAGTAAGTCTATTGCTAAATCCTCTTAAAACACAGTGAGAAGTAGCTTAGAACAATGTGGCAATAAAATATCAAGTTACTGGGACATCGAAAGGAATGATACCTTGGAACCTACAAGCTGCGTAATAATGAGTAATCTTTATGATCTGTTCAGTCAGGTTTTGACTTGATCTCTGTATACTGTTTAACGTCGACTGTAGGCACGCTGAAAGTGGGGAAACGATGAACACGTGGCCGCAGTTCTTGAATTGTTATGTGTTGTGGCCATACAGTCTATGGTCGTAGCTCAAAATAAATAAGACCCTGTTGCTTGCACCCACCTCCTCTGGTGTACCCTGTGGAGAGAATGAAGTGCTCCCACAGCCAGCACTCACAGCTGTAGCTCATTCCCTCTGAATGTAATCCACAGGGTCCTGTGTCACCAGTTGGTGCTCTCTGAATCCAGCAAGTCTCCATTCCTCCTCAGTGTGTAATGTACAAATACAAAAAGTAGAAGGGAACGAGTTAGCCTGTAATATATACAACTTGTCCGCCTGCACATTCAAACACACAGTCACTATCTTAACACATGGAGCTCATTAAGCTTAGACAGTTTTATATGTTGGTCATAGCGACTACTTTCTAATTAGCCCCCTTTATAAAGGGAAATTGTAACAAAGTACTTCATTAATGGTTAATAAAAACGTACTAATGCTTTATATATCTGTGATAAGCCATTCATTCAACAACTTTTGACTGGTGAGTCATTAACAGACAATGAGTGTCATCAAGTGTGCAGTTAATGTTTATAAGGGATTACTAATAAGTGTCAAAAGTTTCCCACTTTCTAATAAGCCAACAGCAAAAGTTAGTAAGATATAATGTAATTAAGTTAATAATAAATCCTCAAGTTCTTCTAAGTTGTCCATGAATGTATTTTGGGTTTTCAGATGCTCTGCAGCACTTTTCCAGAAGTGTTAGACAGTTACAGTCCTTTTGAGTGTTTTACTTGACAGCTAGAAAGACAAACCTAGTGACTCCAAATTGTGTTATTTATTCGTAACTGCTATATAAAGCGTTAGTAAATGAGTTATTAATCATTAAAGGGATTAATTAACTTATAAACCCTCTACAAAAGGTACCTTAATTAGGACGTGATACTGTCAGTGGTGGAAGAAGTATTCAGATCTTTACTTAAGTAAAAGTACATAAGTGTTATCAGCTTGATGTAGTTAAAGTATTGCAGTAAAAGTAGTGGTTTGGTCCCTCTGACTGATATATTATTATATATGACATCATTAGATTATTAATAATGAAGCATCAGTGTGTAAGCAGCATGTTACTGTTGTAGCTGCTCGAGGTGGAGCTAGTTTGAACTACTTTATACAGTTAGCTAGTTTAGTCCAGTGGTTCCCAACCTAGGGGTCAGGCCCCTCCAAAGGGTCACCAGATAAATCTGAGGGGTCGTGAGATGATTAATGGGAGAGGAAAGAAGAAAAAAACAAAGTTCTGATATGCAAATCTGTTTTCAGTTTTTGGACTTTTTCTCGAATCTTTGATTTTTGGTGAAATATTGGATCATTTAAACATTGAGATGAAACCACATGAGAAGTTTAGAGGGAAAAATCACTATTGTGTAAGAAGTCATAAGCCAAAAAGGTTGGAAACCACTGCTTTCATCTTTAACAATGTGCTTGTTATATTATCCATTGTGTCAAATCTTCATCTGAAAAGTAACTAAAGCTGTCAAATATAGTGGAATAGAAAGTTCAGTATCTCCCTCTGAAATGTAGTGGAGTGGAAGTATAAAGTAGCATCAAGTGGAAATACTCAAGTAAAGTACAAGTACCTCAAAATTGTACTTAAACACATTGCTTGAGTAAATGTAGTTAGTTATATCTGGCACTTATAGCTTATAGCTTAATGTTAAAATGTAACTACAGCTGTAGTTAGCCAGTGTGGGCCGTTAGATAATGTGTCCTCACGCGGGATGTTGTTGGAAAAAAGTAACGTTATGACTCCTGTTTATCATTATCGTTTCCTCCATGTCCAACTGAGCACAATACCGTTAATGGTATCATTTGGATACAAACTTAGCCCATCTCACTGGTAGATACCCCGGCTCCCCCGCTCCCCTCCCCGCCCTTCCAACGGACCAACTGACGACGCTGGATGGAGATCCAGAGGGGGGATAGCCTCGGAGGGAGAGAGGGGAAAAACGGTTTTCTCCTTTGTTTTTTTAAAAGTGCCATTTACTCCAGCACAGAGAGAGGGGAGAGGGGAGGTGTATGAAGCGGGGGAGAGATGTTGTTGGTGAAGATTTTCCACAGAGGTGAACGTTAGACGGAGCGTCAACGGCTAATTTAGTAACACAAAGTTATCTGAGAGTGGAAACTAGCTAAGCTTCCTCACTCACACAGTGCTGGTCAGAGCTAGTTTCGTCTTTTAGAAGATTTGCATGAGGCGGGGACAGAAAAAGAAAAAAAAAAAGATGCCATTATTGTCGGCTTATTATTGCAGTCTGTGAGTTTAAAACAGAGCCTAGGGAGAAGTTGGGAGAAAACCGGTTTTCCCTGGTACCCTACCGCCGCTTTTGTGTTTGTGAATGGTGGGGTGTTTTTCCTGTCTGACGGAGAGAAGTTAACGTTACAACCGCAGAACACACAGGCTCATCGGTAAGCTTCTGTTTTTTTTTTTTAAATCACTTTTACTGAAGCAGAAAGTTATTTTTTGGTGACACGTGTCTACATTAGTAGACTGTACTCTTCGTTTTAAACACCAGGTTTGGTTGTATGTTTGTTCCACTCATGTCAGTCGGACATTTGAATTCAGTTAACTCCGGTGTGACCATGGAAACAATAGCGGCATATTTCATTACTGATGATTGATTATAGTTGAGCGATTCCACCCCAGATATTAACTGATCAGAGCCAAACTCTACAGCTGGAAGTGTTTGTAATAACACGTAGCATTGGCCAGGCTGCTGCCATGACTGCTCTCCTTTTGAAGCACTCCACACTTCAGGGACATAATACAATTTATATCCTTCAGCATTTGAGGACAAAGACGTAATGATGGAGGATAATAAGAGCTTTATTGGTCTGCACCAGGCATTTAGACCTGAATCGCTCACGCTTTAATCAGTACTGGCTAACAACTCCAGGTTTTAAGTTAGTTATACAGCAGTTATGCTTGTGGAATATGGCAGTAAAGTCCAACTTACAGTTCTTGACAAAATAATGAATACATACTGATTTGTTTCTTATAAATTCAGTTATTTGTCATCTAAACTCCACAGGTTGTTTGACAAATCTGAACTTGCATCCTATATAGAAACTATATAGAAGCATCCTGCATTTTGTAAGGCAAACATTTCACGTCTCTTTATGGCCCACATAGCCTACAAAAAAAGCCTGGGCCCTGCGGTTCTGCTGTGTGATCCAGGGTGGGAGTGCCTCTTGGTTTTTAGGGCAGTGTGATGACAGCTTACAGGTCCTGTCTTTACTGGGCAGTGCAGTCTGTAGTTACACCCCCTCAGTGCACCCCCTTAACCTACACTGTCAGCCTGCAACAGATGGTTTTGCCCCTTTGAAAAGGCAGAGAGGAAGCCCTTCCCTGCTTTGGGGGAAAAAAGAGAAGGCAGGAAAGGAGTCATGAAGAGCAGGGGTTGATGAGAGTCAGACTGCACATGTTGTTTTGCATGGTGCCTTTTAATTAGCACGGACGCAAGCGTCTCATTTTTGTCTGGTCTTTGGTATTAGAATATGCTAACGCCACATGCTGACTTCCCTTCAACATGCGATGCGACATTACGGCTGAATTATGTTAAAAATACAGTTAGCAGCTTTCAGGAGAGTCTTGCTGGGGGAAAAAGTGTACTCAGTAGGAGCAGCTGACTCACACAGCAATGTTTGAATTCCCATTTCATGAGGACAAACTTTAATTTGAAGTTTGGGTAATTACTGTGTTTGGATCTGCTTTCTTCTTTCAACGCAAGTCTTTTTTTCCCTAAAGACAACCGGACCATAGGCTACCATCTCGATATGACGGCAGCAGTGGTTGACTGTATTTTGTAGTATGAAATAAAAATGAAATGAACAAGTCTTTCTGTTTGGCCGGTTGACATTAGAAAACAGATCTCTTTGGCTAAAGCTGACTTTTTAGAGCCTGTTTTGGCGGCTAAAAAAGATTAACGTCACTGTAAACGGAATTCCACAATGATCCTGCTGAATAATGAGTATTAATGCGAGTTTACCTCAGAAGTCTTAAGGCCTGTTGGGTTCAGGGTTCAGCTGCATTTGACTCACGTGCTCACTCGGGCCTCCTGCATTTGTCCAGATTCAGTACATATGGACAGCAGTGAGGAGGGACTCAGAGCTCGTCATTATGAATAAGAGCTGTGTTAAGGAAGAGCTGTGTTGTATAATCTGCTAAAGTTCATCTGATAAGGAGACCACGCTGCTCTGTACCTGTGACGTTCTCCTCGTCTAGGAAAGTGCATCACTGATATAGAAAAGAAAGGGCTGCAACTATCGATTAATCTGAACATTATTTTCTCAATTAATTGATTAGTCGTTTGGTCTTTAAAAAGTCAGTAAAAAATGTTGATTACTGGTTCCCAAAGCCCAAGATACAACCTAAAATTTCATGTTTTGTCCTGACCAACAGTCAACAACTCAAAGATATTCAGTTTGCTATCATAGAGGACTAAAGAAACCACAAAATATATACATGTGAGAAGCGGGAACCAGAGAGCTTTTGTTTCCTTAGAAAATGACTCAAAACAATCGATTATCAAAATAGTTGATGATTCATTTTCTGTCGATTGATCAGCGAATGACTAATCAAGTACAAAAGTAATACGTAAAGACAGCCGAAGTAAAGTTTTGTTCATCTTCCATTTTTTCTCATCTGTGCTTAGTACACAGCACAGAGTTGAGTAATATGGTAACTTACATTACTGAATATGGTTTTGATGAGGTAGAAGGTGACTAATTTAACCCTTTAAAAAAAAAAACCCTACCCAACTCTGTGTGTGACTGCTTTGATGATGGAATGCAGTTGATCCTGTTTTGATTTTGCTTCTTACTGTAAATGATTGTCACAAAAATAGCCTATCTGTAGGGTGCAAAATTAACTTTTTTGTCCACCGGCCAAATGGCTAGTGAATATTCAAATTTTACCTGCTAATCAATAGATTACCATTGTATTTTTCTGGCTAGTGAGTGAAGCAAATCTACCAGTTGCATATTTTACCAGCATTTGGCTGGTGGCTAATTTTGTGCCCTGCTATCTGAGAGAAAAACTGACGTGACTGAGAAACAAACAGAGTTTATGTCTGTCCCTGAGATGGAAAAAATCTCAGTTCCGAGTGCAAAAAAAGCCCATTGTCACACGAAAACCACATAAAAACTGATACCAGTCATTTTGAAACATCCATCTGTAGACTACTTATAGCACTTTAAACATTGGTTAGAGTTATGTGACATGAGATGGGTGTTGCGTTGGCTTGGAAAACGAAGGACATACAGTATGTGATATTTTAGGCTCGTGAGATCTCTGTTGGAGGTACAATTATTGTAGACTGGAATCTGACAAAGAGGGTTAAATGATAGAGCTGCAGTGGAGGAAGTGCAGACATATATAGGCACTGCATGGAGGTCTGAACCACCACTGTGTTCTGACTCCTCTTCTGCCGCTGTAGCAAACTTATCTACAAATGATCACAATTCAAAGTAGCTTATTTGATTTTACTTTGGCAGTGTGCCTAAGCAACTGTTTTATGTAACCAATTCCCTGTGTAGAAAACAAATTAAAAATTTGATAAGAGATAATCAAAGTTTTAAAAGAAAAGCTATGATGCTATTGTGATATCCCTCGGGTGTTGGTGTCTTGCTGAAGGACACTTCTGGAGGGTTGGGCGGTCGCATTTAGTTTCTCCACGCCAACCTAGGGTCCATCAGCAGCACATATTATCTCATACACAGCGCTGTACTGTTACGCTCTCACTAACATATGGACATCAGACTCCACCACAACGCCTACTAAATGCTGCTCTCTGCCACAAACCGTAATAGAGCGTTGTGTAAATGCCCCTCCTTACTGCACACACTGTACCTTCCTCTGCTGCTGCTGCTGCTGCTGGATCACAAACTCCAACTTACTGCAGCACAGACGAATATTAGCACTTACTCCGGATTTTATAATATTAATGACCGTGTGTATTTTAGATGTACAGTACTGTATAACGCGTGAACCATAGCCTTGTGACTCTCTTCAAAAGGCTCCTCATTGTGTTTCTGATCTTTTTTCATGCCTCTCCATAAGCAGCTCTCTGCAGTCTTAAGTTGAAAGGCCTCTATTGTTTAGACTAAAGTCAGGCAGGCATGAATTAGGAGAGATTATGGGGCGGGGGGGGGAGAAGTCAGAGATACTACAAATAAAATATTACCAAGTGACCGTTATTGATGTCCAAGGCCACAGGGAAAATGATTTGGCATTTACAGTAGAATCTAAATTTGATTCATTGTTTTGGAAATGATCTTTATTATATGGGACTTCAGTTACAGCCAATGTTACAAGTGAGATTGTGACTGACATACAGTATTGTCACTCTAACAGCTGCCAAAACTGTGTAGAATCCAGCCAGATGTTGCAAAATGATGTGACTTTTTATTACTCTACTCTGGGTAATAAGAGCTCGGAGTTCAAAGTAGTTGCAAAATTTAGTTGATTGGCAGCTTTGAGAGCCGAATATTGGGAATAGTTTTGCATAATTTCTAGAGACCATGCTTTGCAATGAATTTACTTTGAAAAACTGCGTCAAAGTTTCATTTTTGCCCTCATAATTAACCCCTAAAAGACAAGGTGCTAACTCTTTGTCAAAGAGTTGCATTAAATCGTGTTTATTGGTAAATGGCTGATTGATTTGTCTTGTTACAGCTGTGACTTAAACAGCTGATAGGGAAAGACCATGTGACACTGTGGGGAGACAGCTGATAGAAGAAAATAGACCTGTGAATGAAAGAATGAAAGGACAGTTACATCTCAGAGCTGTGCAGAGGAAGATTAAGTCTTGTTGATGTTGCTGCTGATCACACTTTGCCCTAAAATGGCACTTTGGTGATGTGATAAGAAGTGAAAAGCTGTAGTGAATGCACCCATGATGCAATGAAGATGCACTGGGATCAAGTCGCTCAAGACACATTCAAAGGTCAACAGACCTGTGTTCACGTCTGTAGTGCGCATGCAAATGTAGCCCCGGGGGCACAAAGTCAACTTTGAAGTGTGTTTATAGCAAAACAAAGCTCTTAAAATAGTCTACAGATGATTTGCCTGTGGCAAGCCCTCGTGGCAAGGTTTTGAAATTTTTGAAGTACCAAATAGCCACCACAATGCTCTAGTTTTATTGTTTATTGTTTTATTGTTGTTTTTTAAATTTGTTTTATTGTATTCGTTTGTGTGTGTGTGTGCGTGTGTGTTTGAGTTTTTTGTTTTTCAGCAGGGAGGAAGGATAAATCTGGATTTTAAAGGTCTAAATGGGGCCTTAAAGCTCTCACCTACTACAAAGGTCAAATGACAAGAATGTGACTGGTGAATGTAGCAGCTGAGAGTTTTTGGCCTCAGGACTGTGTCAGTTATTAAAATAATAAATAAGTACGGCTGCATGGAGCTCAAACGCAGACTATATGAATAAGCATAAAACCCCTGAACATTCAAGTCTGTAAAAAGTGTAAATTGAATATCATGTGGTGCTTTGTTAATTATAGCTGTTTTCACATAAGAACTCCGGACAATGTCTGGAGAATCAGGTCCGGACATTGTCCCGAGTTGCCCTTTCACACATGTAGCACACAACAGGAGATTGTCCGTGTCAGACGCGTTCTCACTTGGAAGTACTCCTTTTGCTGTAGGCGAATGGGTGGCGCCTGGGTAGAGCGTGCAGGAGGCAGGACATGACGCAAAAAGTATGCTGCGGTTGTAATTCGGTGTTTTTAAGCTTTCTACCAGAAATAAAACTGCTTTTATTTTTACGAGAAATCATAGGAAGTCCTCTCTCCCATTCCATCGCCTCTCTTAGCGCTAGCTTCACAGCGGAGTGTTCAGGCCCAGTCAAAACAATGCAGCTTAGCTCGCCTGCTGCGTTTATCCAGCGCCAGCCACATGACAGTAATGTCGCCAACACGCTCACTCACTCGCTGTGAATTCTCCGGAGAAGGATTCACACATGGGCTTAATCGGACATTACATGGACTTTGTACTAGGGAGCTGGCAGGGTAAAGTTGGTTTAATGTCCGGTCTTGACTTTTTCGGACATTTGCGTTCACACATACAGCTCCTCTGGGTAATGTCCGGATAACTTCAGGGTTGTAGTGCATGTGTGAAAGGGGCTTATGTAAGTTGTGACAGCACACCAACAGGGCAGTGGCTGCCACACACAAACACCCCACTGAAATAGTCTTAGTCATGCAAGCAGAGGCACTCAGTGACACAAAGGCAAGTGTTATATGTAGATTAGCGAGTGAACCAGACAGATTAGAAGCTTATTTTCATCATATTGTAAGGCTGCCTTTCCTTCCGTTTCCATAGCATGGCCAAAGTCCATTTCTCACAACCATTGGTTTGTACTGATAATGCAAACTTTCTTAGTGATGCAAAGTCCTGCAGCAGTTGGCCACCTCGTGTTCTCCAGCCCCAGTTTCTCAGCTGAAGTCTGGAGTGTTGTTGTTAAGCGAAGTGACGCTTCAGCGCTGATGATCTGACGTTTCTATCACAAACACAGGGGTCAGTTCCTGCTGAAACCTGATGTTCCACTTCCTCATCTGGTCCTGAGCTTCCTGCTGTGGAGAGGCAGGAAGCTCGGTAGTTGCCCATACGATCTTGCTCAGTATGTTCCATCCAGAGTGAAAGCAGATGCGGTTGGGATGATGAGCATGAATTTATGCAGTTTTTATGTTTAGCACAATATGGCAACCCATTTTGACAACCCCCCCCACTGTGACAGCGGCATTATCTCCATGCTTCTTGTTGTCTAGACCTCACCAGTCTTTCAGCCGGTTGGGGTGTTCAGCTGAAGGTGGCATGATTTATGACTGCAACTGCAGCCACTGCGCATCTCACATTCTTGGGAGAGTCCTCCAAACGAAGTTGTCAGACAGCCAAATCATAACACTGCAGGTTCTCAGTTTGTCAGCTGGCCCTGGCTGTCAGGTCGGAGGAGCACTTGCAGACTCTTTGGCTGTGATCACACACGCCCACCCCTTGATTAAACACACCCAAATTAGCTATGTGGGGAACTTGTAGTCGACCCTGCCTATTCCTCAGCAGCTGAGCACTCAAATCTGTGCTACTCACCCCCCTGCAGTGTTTGTTCAGGGGGAGTAAACTCCTGAGCAAAGTTTTGTTTCAAGGGCAACATAATATTCCAACAGCTCATCATCTGCAGCAGGAACACTTATTGTGTGTTAAAGCCACTAGAAACCCAAATCCACAATAGCCTTCTAACTATGTCATTTAGGGTCTTATGTACATAATAAGCATCTAAAAAGTATTAGAAATTAGTTTAAATCCAAATTCCAAATATTGTCATTTAAGTTCTTGTAAACTTTTAATAAATGTAGTATATTTACTGTGTTGGAGGTGAGGCTCAGTGAGTTAGAAGCATGGCTCCGTACCATGGAAACCAAGTCGTTAGCTGCTGTAGTTAGTCAGCTCCCAGTAGCTGGTGTGGGTGTCAGTCAAACCGGGATCTGCCACACCTACAAAGTCTTGAGAAATAGCTTAACAGCAAAATAAGCTTTCTTTTTAAAAACTATTATAAAAACTATACTATTATGAACGTTTATTTTCATTCAGATTTTTGTGGAGGCTTAATGAGACATTCAACTTTGATGTCATATATGCATTTTTACTATTTCAAGCCAAATTTCCAGAGGCTTTAACTCTCAATTCTTATCTATTGCACCTTAAGTAAATAAATGTGGGTGAGGTGGAGCTCATTATGTGTGTTTAGGCCTTCATCAAAACTCTCTCATGTGACAAGTAAGAGTGTTTGACACTTTTCAAGCCTCCAGTCAAGCTAGTCTATGCTAGAAATGAAAGTCATTCAACCCTTTGGTCAGGACCAAGCGGCAACTACCACACTGACGGCTGCTAGATGCTGGCTCCAAAAAATCCCTGGCTCCAACTGACTGCCATTCAAAAAGCGTCAACTTCTCTCTTGAAATACTAAGTCAATCATTTTTTTCAACGAGTCATTATGGTCTCAATCGCTTCATTGAGGCCATCTAATAAGTGTGCAGGTGGTCATTTTGGAAATTAATAAGATTTGAAGACTTATAGTAGGCAATTTAGTTAAAGTAGCTAACGTTAGCCCAAGTGCGCACCGCTCGGTGTTCCCAGGAAGTTAGCGTTCGCTTCAGTCCAAGGTAGCGGGACATGTTTCCAGAGCGTGAAAAGCAACACCCCGCACTCCTTATTTGGAAGGTCCTGGCTCCAAATGGAAAAGAAGGTGCTGACTTTTCATCAATCATCATGATCGTCAAAATTTTAATTTGTCCAGGTCTTTGCATCATGACCAAAAACCTGAAAACGAATCAGTCTCACCTGCACTTTGTGTTTGGTGCTCATTAGCAAATGTTAGCATCCTAACAGACCAAAATAAGATGGTGAACCTGTTAAATCGTATCTGATAAACATCAGCACGTTAGCATTGTCACTATGAGCATGCTAATGTTAGCGTTTAACTCAAAGCAGCCTCATAGAGCCGCTAGCCTGGCTGTAGATATCTTGTTGACTTGCATTGAATTAGTTGCCAGGCGACTTAAGCCTGTAGAAAATTCAGCTTGGGAGCACTGGGAGAGTTCAGTCATTGAGAAAGATAGGTTTGCTTATAGTTATACCCCCTTCCCTCCATCACTCACCAGCCCTCTGAAGGCAAATACTTGGCACCCATCTTAAAGCAAACACTTGGGATCTACCAGTCTCCTTGGTGCTCTCAGCCATCTCTATGTGGTCTCCTTTTTTATCCGCATGGTTTCCTCTGAGTGCCACTAGAGGTCACAGCATGGGCCTCAGAGTCTTTGTTATGTCCCATAATGGCTCTATTCTCCCACTGCAGCAAGGACTTCCAAAGCTGGTAGACATAGGACACCATTGTGACTCACGGAGGGGTAACATGAAGCAGAGACATGAGAGTGTCCATGGGTGCACTTGTAGAGTAAAGTAAAATACTGTTCAAATGGTGTTTAAAATATTAACTAGTTCACACTCAGTGTGCTAGCTGTAGTGGTAAACCAAAAAATGTATTTTTTATGTACCAAACTTTAACAACAACCAAATACAATATGTGGTAGAAAAGGAGGACACTGGATTTTATTATTTTCAGTTAACATTGATGAATTAGCTATGAGCTGACCACAAAACATTCATTCAAAGTCCTGGCCCACTGGAAGCAATAAAGGAAGTTGTGGCAAATTTCGTTAGTGTCCAATTACAGTAATTACTGTAGACATAAGCTGCTGTGTAATGTGATGTGTAACAAGTTTATTACCTACCCACAAGATTTTGTAGCAAGCAAGACACATGGAATCACAGTTATGTCTGCCTTCATACAGAACTAGATGAGGTTCAAATTAGTTGTTTTTTAAATTTTGTATCGTTGGTTTATTTTATTATATACCGTATCTGTATAGTACATGATGTAAACTTTGGGTAGCAGAATATGACATTTATCAAGTTTCACATTTCTTTCATTACTTCAATTGCAAATAGTTTGAGGTCAGTGATCGGTAACATAGGGGAAAGGCTTTAGAGTAGAGTCAACCACAAGAGACTCAAATGAAGTTCCTTGCAGGAAGCTGGCTGGTGCAGGTGTTTCATATCTAAACCAACCAGGTGGGATTATGCTCCATTCATGTCTCATTGGACAAATGCAGATGGGGGCAAAACACTGAGACAAACAACGGCAATCAATTACAGTTTTACATATACAAAAAAAGGTTTGTCGGTTCATTTTTAATACATAGAGTAATGTAATCTTTTTGGAGAGACATGTTCCAGTTTGTAACATTAAAAAAAAACCCTCTTCTTCTCATATGACTAAATCTACACCAACACAGAGAGGCCGATCACAGTAACGCCCAAACCAGAGGGAAACAAAAGCTCCTAACAATGAGGTTCCTGTGTCTGTCCTGTTCAGGGTCACAGAAAGCTGGAGTCCTCAACTATTGGGAAAAGGAAGCCAATCTGTCACAACACGCGGGCACTCGAATTCACATGCTCCACTCAGAAAGACACCAGCTAGCCATCACATTTGATCTCTTATTGCTGTGAGGCGACAGTACTAACCACTGAGCTACTGTGCTGCCCCAGACCCCTGTGTATAGTTTTATATTATCCCACAAGACAGCTTGGTTCTTCATTTTAAGTTGTCTGGAGTTGACGTGAAGATTATAGTCTTGATTGTGTACAGAAATCACTGCTCATTTTGTTAGAAAAGTTAGATTAGATTTTGGGTCTGTCACTCTATCCAGTTTTCTGTTTGACCTGATGTAGTCAACAAAATGTCCGAACATTTTAGCTTGGTTTTCCTCACATTTCCTCCATTAGATCCATAAGTCATTTCCTAAGCAAAAAGTCTGTTGCAAAGTGATGGAAATACTAAATCAATAGTAGCTGAAGTTTGTGTATTTTATTTATTTGATTGTATATTATTAAGAAGTTCTAAATTATTTCATATTTTACTGCACTCATAAAATAATTTTAGTAATCTTTAAGTTTTAGTCATTTTTAAGTAATCTACATATAATTTCAGCAATTTACAGATATCTTCAAAGTTTAAAAAAAGTATGTAATGTAACTTCAACTGGTCACATACACAGACATATTTGGAGAGATTTTCCCTAAATTTTGTGTCTTTTCTTTGTCAGCGAAGAAATCCGACATTTCTGATGGAAAGCAGAAAGAGGGAGAAAAGATAGATAGGTACCGGAGAGCTGCGAGTGACTGAAGAAGAAAAGAGAACGTTCCAATGAGCTCTCATTTTTTCCATGTAAAGTCATTCATAGGCAGGACATTCAAATTACACATCCTTGTGTAGGCGAAGCAAACGAGCCACATTGCGCTGTTAAAATGAAAATCAATTTAAGCCGGGGAAAGTTTCAGGTAAAGAAGGAGAGACGAGGTAGCAAATAAACATAACAGGAAGAGAAAGAACTGGAATGTATTAAAGAGAACATGCAGGACCGGACTGTTCCTGACTGTGTGTCTCAAGTAGAAAACGTGAGTTAGCTGTAATCGGATCTCAGCTGTGGTGAGATCATATAGGAGGCCTGCCAGCAGCCTCAGAAACTACAGTCCACCCATAAGCCTTGGGCCCCGCTGCAGCCCTCTGTGGCTCGCTACAGGCCTGCCAGCTTAAACTATCATATATTATTTTTCAAGAGTACTACTCGGTGCTCGTCTGCTGAGACAGAAATGAAAAAGTAGGTGGAGATGAAATTTAAGCTACTTGATATAGATATGTAGATACACAGTTACATAAAAAGGGAGGCTTTAGACTTTTTTAGACTGAAGTTAAGTATCTGCTATGTCTCCTGTGTTTATCCTTGCAATAAGAGTGCTAAAGTAGAGGTCAAATCACAGTTTGAAGAATATAAGAATGTACTTAAATAGAAAATAAAAATGACTAATTTAACATAAAACCAGATAAAAGTTACCAAATTAGTTAAAGGTGCAGTATGTAGAATTCACTTTACCGCTAGATGCTAAAGTCTACACACTGGTCCTTTAAAGGAAACATTACTTTTTTCTCTCTTATTTTTCTCTCCTTCCCATGTCATTGTAAAAGGACAAAATGACTAAATGATAAAACTAGATTCTTTTACTTGTGTAAAAAAAACTGTCGAGACCCTGAATGATTCAGGGGGCTCAGGGCTGGACAGCGGTCCTGGCACATGTATTATAGTGAGTGAATAAGCTGCTTGTGTGTATGCCTGCACACACAGGTTAGCACTGAGTTGTGTAGCTTTGTGTGTTGAGTTTGTGACACCTGCACATACAGAGCAGCAAGGAAGAAGTCATAGTTGACCTGAAGACTTCACTCTTCACCTTTACCCCTGAATATCTGTGTAGATGGGGGACAAAACTACTTTATTTTATACATAATTCATTTATCAATATTTTCTCTTCTTTTACAGTCACCAAACATGCTCAGATGGACCTGAGATAACACCACCAGCAGGTTTACCCTCGTCCTAGACTTCAGCCAGCCCCGCAGCCTCCGACATACACCCAGAATGGCAGATCCCACTGGGCTGAGCTCTGAAGCGGCGGGGGCAGGCATGGCCGAGGTTGACGCCTGTAGCTTGGAGATAGAGAGGAAGTATGATGTCATCCCTGCCGTCATCTGCTCCATGTGCTGCCTGTTCGGCATCATCTACTGCTTCTTTGGTGAGAATCCCCGCCCCCTCACAGAACTCAAAACTGACCAAGCTAAAACTTGGGATGACATCACACGCTAATCATTCTGATTGTACACGTGTCGATAGATTTACTCCACTGTGTTTGTTCTGCGCAGTTCCTCATCGTAGCTCTGGTCCTGTCTCTCCTCTTGTAGGTTACCGCTGTTTCAAGGCTGTCATGTTCTTGTCTGGTCTGATGTTCGGCTCCGTCATCATCTTCTTGCTGTGCCACAAGGAGCACGTGTTGGACACCCAGCTGAGCGTCGAGGCCAGCGCGGGTATCGGCCTCGGTATAGGCCTGCTGTGCGGCCTGGTCACTATGCTGGTGCGAAGCGTCGGCCTCTTCATGACCGGCCTGTTGCTGGGCCTCCTCCTGGCTCTCGCCGCCCTGCTGGTCACTCACCAGTTCTACACTCCCACCACAGTCTGGGTGCCCCTGGGTGCTCTTCTGGGAACAGGCATGCTGTTTGCCGTGCTGACCCTACAGTGGCAGAAGCTCTTCACCATGCTGTCCACAGCTGTGTTCGGTGCAGCTATCATGACAGTGTGTGCCGACTACTTTGTGGAGATGCTGGCTTTGGCTACGCACGTGTATGAATGCTTGCGCCTCACGCCCGGGCCACCTCTCTGCTGGTACAGCTGGGTCATTTTGGGCATCTGGCCCGCCCTCAGCCTCATAGGAGTGCTGGTCCAGTGGAAACTGACGGATGACAGCTTCTCACACACTGAGGGTAAGGATTTAATATCGTGATGTTTTCACTCTGTGAGTTCTGGCGCTGTTTTAAGGGTGGGTCAGATGTCTTTAAAAACATGCTAAAAACTTGCTTTTGAATTCCCCTTCTCCTTTTAGTTGTTATTAGTCGGAGACAGAAGAGAGTCCAGCTGATGCGGATTCGAGAGAAGGACGCCAAGAAGCGACAGCAGGCAGGTGGGCAGGAAGGCACGTACCGCCGTAAACCCACCCCAGTGAAACGTTACGCTGGGGATCTACTGGCACCGGTCAGTGTCACCCAACATGGCGTGTGCTGTAGTTACCGATCATTGTGTGTTTATGGCATCAGTTGTGCTTACCAGTACGACCACAACACTTTAAAAAAACTGACTCGCTTCTAGACCCTTATCAAGTTGACATCACCATTTCTGTGTTCCTCACTCAGCTCTCTCTCTCTCTCTCTGTGTCCTTCTTCTCAGAGCTACCTGCAAAGTCTGCGGGACAGACAGATGGGCACAGGCACTTCCCTTAGCAGCCAGGGCACCGCCAACCACACCATGATCGACTTGGATTATGACACCGGGTCCACTGTGCCCCTTACAGCCACAACCCCAGTCGTCAGGGTCTGAGCACAGAGATAAGAAGGGACTGCACTCTCTGGTTCTTCAGTAGTGACTTTCTAACGTAGAGTAGAACCTGTGAACTGCTCCATGCAAGCACAGGGTTTTTAGTGCCCTTAAACTGATTTGTGGAGAGGTTGGATTTTCTCTTATCAGTGTGTCAGTCCTGGGTGTTTAAAAGAGAACAACCGGTGGAAAAGAAAGCTGCTTTTTAGGGAGAAGGAGGACGCGTCAAGCTCCTGTACGGTGAACGCTATAACCACTGCAACCACTGTGTTTCTCAGAGAAACACTGAAAACAGATACTAACCAAGCAAGGTCTTCCATTTCCTCTCACCATGTATTAAATACATAACAGCAAGTACGAGCCTCAAAAACAGACGCAATTCTGTTTTGTAGTGAATACGACAAAGCGATTTGTTTGACATTACGTGTACTGTACTTAAAAAGTTAGCCATTGCCATGAAGTGTTGTGTTATTACCAGTCTTTACTGTTTAACTGTGTGGTCGTAGGATTTGTGAAAGTTTATCAGTTAAACAGCTTTCATTTTGTGTATTTTTATTTTAGATGGAGTGTGATGAGAGAGCAGAATATGACAAAGTGAAGCAAAAACTGAATGCTACAAATAAAAAGCTGTATTTAAAAGCTCTTTGCTGGAGCTTTTAGCGGGATCTTTTCTAGCAGCACTCTAACTCTGTGACCTTTCTTTATGTTTGCAATGTAGCTCCTGTCAAAGTTCAGCCGACGAAGACTTTAGACTGTTGTGTGTGTGCTTGTGGAGTATCTGAGTAAACTTTTTATAATTTATTTTATATGACCAAGTACATGGTAGTGATGAAAAAGGACAAAAAACAAACAAAAAAAAAAAAACACGAAGCATGTTTGTTGTTAATTTGTAGATTTTTAAATAATTATCCATTTTTGTTGTTTGAATTTGCAGGGGACAATGCGCTTGTTACCTGAATCTGTACATACCTGTTGATAGAAATTTCAAAGATAAATAAATGTGTTTGATACAAAAAAAAAAAAAAAAAGTTGTTGTTCATTGGAGTCAGATCTATTGCACTGTTTGTCTCTTTGGGCTCTTAGCAACACTGGCAGCACTGCTCACCAGATTTTTCATAGGCAATAAAGAGGTCATGGGGAGGATTTCCTACTCTGCAATTGGTCAGGGTTGCCATGGCGCTTCCAAAGTTTTTTTTAGCAGACAAACAGTGCAGTACAGACGGGCCTTTCATCATTATCGAACATTATTTCAGTTCTTTTTCGGGTGACAGGGCGTTTTGATCAGAAAAGCAATTTTACTGCTGACGCTATGTCAGATTTTCACTTGCAAAGCCAGGAGACAGATGTTTTCTCACAAACCAATGTGGCTCATAAGATAATGGAAACATTTGGTATCACTATGTGACATTTAAAAACACTGAACATACCTCAGAATTGTTTGGTTAAACAAAGTAAAGTAAAAGTCTGAACAGAGAGCGCACACTCCCATCATCATATTACATCTTACTGAATGTATTAAGACACATAATCCAACACATATGTTAGAGAGAAAAACAGAAGGCCTCCCTTGATTTCTCCCTGAGATCATACAAAAAGCTTACATAATACTCAGAAAAATACACATTTGTGCTCAAGCCTCACAAAAATCTGCCTGTTTTGTACATGAGGAGTAGCTTGGTCATAATCCAGTGGAAAAAAAAAACACTAGTTTTAATTGTTGTAGATGACAATTCACCATTAATCACTGCTGTTGAGGTTGCTTGGTTGTCAATGCCCCCTGGAGTGGAACCAGCACCCCCTTAGTGCCTGCTGCCCCCTGATGGTCGACCCCTAGCATCGCATCCAGCGCTCTTTCTTGCTCAGTGGGTATCCTCTGTCGACTGACAGCAGCTTGTTCACACGCCAGTACTCATCGCCCTTGAAGAAGAAGATCTTGCCGTTGGTCCAAGTCAAGGCTGCGTCAGGATTGGACGGCACTCCGGTGAAGAGCATGGAGAGCGGCTTGGGGTAGTGAGTTAAGTCATTGTACTTAATCTCATCCCACTGCCAGTGCTCTGAACCCTACACACAGGCAGGCAGCAAAGAGATGGAATAAAAACTGAGTCACAAAGGAGAGAAATGAGAAATATGGATGCAGTTACATGTTAAAATGCTGTTTTGATCTTACACACCTTGATAAAGACCAGCTTCTTGTTCTTCTCCAAGTACAAGGCTGCATCAATATTAGGAGGGATCCGTTTCACTTCTTTGGGGTAGCCGTAGTCCAGCAGGAAGGTGGTATACCGCCACACTTTACTGCCTGTCACCAGACACAGTGCAAACATTAACACAGGTTCTGTACTGACAGCTGGAGAGCAGAAGGTATACAGCAGGAGTGTAACTCTGCTGGACAGCTGTACCTTTAAAAAAGTATGTCTTGTTGGTCCTTTGAGAGTGCACAGCTGCATTCAGGTTTCCAGGGAGTTCCCTCCACAGCCTGTCAATCTTTATCGGTGTGTGGTGTCCCAGATCTGAGACCGTCCACACGTAATCACCGCTGAAAGCAAAGGTTTTCCTCCACGGGCCTGAGTGAACAAACAGTAAACTCCTCAACGGTTGTGACACATTTTGTGACTGTGCTGTTGTGCTTAAAAAGTGTACGTAGACACTATTTTGTCCGTCCCTTGTAAATCTAGCATGGCGAACCTAAAGTCAGACTACGATCCTTGCAGATGGGGCTTCTCCTGTAATTCCTATAACAACAGCTGATTGATATCTTACCCAACATGATGGCGTCTAGTGAGGCAGTGCAGGGGTCAGGGATTTTCTCAGTGTCGGGGCTGTTTTCTGTGGGGAAGGGGCCGTCTGGGGTTGCTGGACTGCCTGAAGTGCTGGTGACACGTTTGCCTATAGTAAAAAAGGGTGTGAAATTGTCAGACTTTTGCATGAATAGCAATATCTGCGTTTTAAAAATCCACTAACAATATATGAGTCCATTCTCGTTTTCTGACTTTAACACACATCATAAACAGTTTTTCTGACACCTTAAAGATCCCCTCCAGACATGTTGTAAGACATATAAAAATACTCTGCTTTGAATAATAATTTGATACGTTTTTCCATAAAAAAAGTTCAATGATCTTTTTAGAAATTCTTAAAATGACATCTACTCCCTCTACCTCATTAAAAATCCAGAAGCTATGAATATGCAAATATTTTTCATTTCAAAAGTTTAACTTCTGGACACAAGATGACTGGTGGCTTTAAATTTCCACATCACAATTGTGAAATGTGCGTACTGGACCACGATTTACTTCCAAACTAGTTGTGATGTCACAAATCATGATCTTAGGCACACAACTTTTAACTAATTTTTGTTACGCACAAAGAAACTTTCCACTTTCAGCAGCTGAATGTGAAAACAGGCTTCTAGTATGTGCATATATATCATTCTGCGCCATGATGGTCAAATACTCAAGTGAAGTAACAATGAGCAAAACACATTTTTGAGTGGAGGGGGACTTTAAATTTTGTTATTAAAGAATTTTGACCAAGATACAGAGCTTTACTGTTGAAAAATAAACTTGTCTGTGCTCTGTGGTGTACTGGTGTGTAAAGTATATCTGCTGTAAGCTTGTACAATGTCAATGACAGCATCAGCAAGAGACACCAACAAAGTGTCCGCTCAAGCCGCGAATTCATACATACTGTTACAATCAATCGATATTGACAAAGTCCTGGTGCAGTTTAAACACCATCATGTTGCTGGACTCCTTAGTCCACTCACCATATAGCACCTGGATGCCTCTCACATCATCTGAATGCAGCCTGAAGTTGGCACGGTAACCAGTGTACACCGGTGCCATCAGAGCGCTTTTGAACTGAGAGTGACCCAAGCCGAGGGCGTGGCCGATCTCATGGGCGGCTACAATACGCAGATTAGTACCATAATAAGTTCCCTCTGTCCAGAACTCATCCTCATCAAAATGGACAATACCGGATTCTGGTGACTCAGCGTGAGCCAGTACATGACCTGTAGGCAGTAGAAACAAACAGGGATGATTACATGTTCCCGGAGCAAAGTGAATAGTGTTTCACTATGAGACATAAATACATGTATTTATAGAGGAAACTAACCACGGCCATCAAACGGAACAGAGCAGTAGCCATCTTTCTTATGGAAGGAGATCTTTATGTCTGCTCTGCCATAGTTGACCTCTCTGAAGGTCAAAGCGGTCACATCAGCCCAGTACTTGAAGGCAGACTGGATGGCTGTCTTCACCTCTGACCTTTTCATGTCAGGTGTGTAGTTGTAGATGCGGTAGGTCAGAGCCCGCTTTCTCCAACGACCTGAAGGAGAGAAGATACTTTTCCTAAGTCACCAAAACGAAACCGACAATCTCACCAAAAGTCACAAGTTCTGAATATAGCTGCTTGTTGTTTTGCCTCTTAGTGCCTGAATTTGTGCACAAATTGAGCATATTAAAGATATTTCTCTGCACTGACCGACAACAAGGTTACAAGTTATCTATTGACCACAGCATTTGTCACCAACCTCTGATTAATACAGGAGATAAGGAGATGACGGTTTATTAATCAATTAAAGCCACTATCCTAATGTTGTTCTGCTGGATGTGTAAGTAAGTGATTGTTTGCTAACATGTTAGCAAGATATAATGTCAGAGCTCCATTAGCTTGTTTTGAGTTCTTCTGCCCCATAGTGGTCAAATATTGATTATTGTAGCTTTAAACTGTCTTTCAAGTTACCAGGTCTTACTGAGTTTTTAAAAAAAAATGTCATTTTAATAATAAAGGATTTATTCAAACTGCGAGTCAGCCAAGAAGAGTAATCTGTAACCTTGACCCTAATTTTGTAATTTTGAGTATCCTGGCTGTTATGTTGTAAGAATCACATTGCAAAGATCACATCTAATTATGTTCTCCTTCATGATAAGTAGGCCCACATAAGAAAATATGCACGTTTTAGCTCTACTTGAGTCTTTCTACCACTAGTTAAAATCAAGGTGATGAAAATTGTTGCCTTTAGAGATACAACCATTTAACTAGAGCTTAATGGTTTCTACAAATCTGAGTATTGGAAATACATCTACTGGACTTTCTTCACCGTGGTCAAAGTTAGGATTACAAACACTATTAACACTGCAGGACATGCTAACAGCGTATCTAACTTGTGCTGTTTAAGAAGTCACCTTTAGAGCAGATGCATAGTGAAAATACTAATGAACTACTTGCTGACAGTTTGGTAAAATTGCACCATAATCAACATTATAACTTTTAACAAACATTAGTTGGCAGCTGTATTTATAATCAATCCATATTTTTGACGTTAATAAACTAAAGTTATAACCACTAATGTTCACACTCTGTGACTCACCCATCACTCTGTATTTGTGATATTTCTTGTTGAAGGGGTCCTCCATGCCACAGCGGGGCTGCCTCATCACATCCAGGGTGGCTTCATCTAATTCTCCAGTAGGTGGCAGATCATTCACCCTCTGGAAGACCCTGGAGACATGAAGGGAGCAAACATCTGCAAACTGATTTGAAAAGCAGGAAGGACTGCGTCCTCCTCCGCAGTTTCGAGGAGTATTGTTCCACATGTGCTATGACATTAACTTATAGTCAGTAGCTACCTGTGTTGCCCATGAAAGGACATTAGTCTATGTTACCTGAGAGCATCAATGACCTCCTCCAGGTAATGAGGGTCCTGTGGATCATCAGGGTCGTTCAGGTAGCCATACTGCTTTAAATAGGCCTGTGAAATGTGTAAGCAAACAATGAAACTTCACCGCGCTGAACAAAGTAGGCCAACTCATTTAGTGCAAAAGGTTAAAGAGCACGGTTATGATGAGATTCTTATATATATTACATATTGTGAATGTGTGTTCAAAAGAATTAAATCTTACCTTTGCTTCTTCTAATTCTGTCCATTGCACCACTGCACAAAATGAGCCACTGAGACTGAGCACCAGAAGCAGCACCGGCAGCCCTGTGTAGTCCATCTCCAAGTTTTCAGCCACAGACCCTGCACTGAATATCCAGATCTGATGCTTGGAGCTTGAGAAGTGCTCAGCAGAGGCCCACAGCAGACTGTGTTTGTTCTCCGAGCGCTCCAGTAGTTTTTAACTCAGCCCCGGCGTATGAGTCAGCCCTGTGGCTACGATGATCCATCTCTGAAGAATGAGGATCACAAGAGCAGCCAGTTGACCTACAGCCAACTTGTCTGCTGGTAAACCTTACAGCTGTTCAGGGAGGACGTGGAGCTAGTCATCTACAGGCTTATTTGGAAGAGACTGCAGTAAAGCTTACAGGATAGTGGATTTCCAGTTCAGCTTTTTACAAGGTACTGTTTAACTCTCACTGAAAGGAGGGCACTGACCCAGAACAACACTATCACTGTAACATGTCCCGTCTTGTTGATCTGCTGGAGTTATTGTATGTCATATGTATCCCAATTCAATTATGTACCTAAAGCACAGAAGCTGCCTCGCCCTCCACCTCCACATTCCTGTCATCCCCACACCTTCTCCATCTGAGACAAATAATTATGTTTCCAACTCAGACACAAATTGATCCATTATTGGACCCGTCCCTGATGACAGGTAACCAGGGACAGATCAGATATAGGTTTGGTAAGCTGACACAGTGTATTATGTGTCTTGTTTTGCTATTATTAAACAATAAGATCTATTCATATTTCATTTCCACCTCCTCCACGTTTTTGATAAAGTGAACCAGAAAAACAAAACAATATGTGGAATTAATTCTGTGGATGTAAGCATGTTTACCCCAGTACTGCACTTACAGTGAGTACAATTTGAAGGTACTTTGCTTTACTTTTTTTTTTTTCATTTTATGCTACTTTATACTTCCACTTCACTATATTTCATATATGTTTTACTCCACTAAATTTATCTGACAGTTATATAGTTACAAGTTACTTTGCAGATAAAGATTTTGTACAAAACCATAAAAAACATAAATCTAATGCTTTATCATTTTGATACTTAAGTACATTTTACTGTTAATACTTCTGTACTTTTAGTTTCATTTTGAATGCAGACTTTTACTTTTAATGGAGTATTTTTACATTTGTGGTTTTGCTACTGAAGAACTACTCGTCCAGTCACTGAATACAGTAAATTCATGTCACATGTGAAGAAAACTAATGTGATCTTGAGAATTTACAAGTCACCAATTTGTGATCAAAATGTAAACAAAACAGTCATCAAAACACAGATTTGTGATGTCACTCCTAAATTGATTGACTGGTGTTTCAATAGGCAGACTAACACAGGCTAACACTTTTATTCCCAGCAAATTTACTGCATGGTTCAGTCAGTTTCCATCAGCTGCGACCTAAAGCTGTTTTCAGCAAAAAACAAACAAACAAAAATAACTGTACACTTGCTCCGCAGCTCCAAAGACAAAGTTAGCAACTAGCTGGTGAAATTCTCAAGGAAGAGACAGATATTTGTTGACCATTGAGAGCAAAACAGAGCTAAAGGGAGAGTGAATATTGAACTCAAATTCTTCAGGTGGTCAGAAACACATGTTTCAGCAACATATGTGAGTCATAATGCTGCTTTGTGTCTATTAGATGTGTAAATCACATCAGGCCATTGTCAGAGCTGCGTGTTTGCCAGCTTTTTGGGGATTTTTTCTGCACCTTGTGCCTAAAACTTCATGAAGTCATTCAATTATACTGCAAATTGAAATTTAATTATATGCTCACAAAAATTAGGGATAGTTAAGGAGGAAAGAAAGGAAGGAAAGATCAGCTGTCAGCAGCAACTTTCGCTGCTTTTTTGTTTCCACCTTGTCAGCAAAAAATTCATTTCTTGCTGGTTTCAGTGCTTGAACTCAGCAAAGCAGTTATGTCACATTTTTGATGAAATTAGAATGGTTTACGCTTCTGTTGATTTCATCCAAAACTTGCTTCATTACCCAACGCAATGTAAAAGTCTGCAGAATTTATAAATATTCAATTGTGGGTGACGAAAGGTTGATGTCAATGAAATTCTCATCTTGTGTATTGGTGCCTTTATCTTTGCATAATCTGGGACAGGATCACAATAGACTGCAGTGTATAAAACCAGAATAAATGTTACAGTAGCATTAGGCACCTAAAACAGCTGGACTCAAGATGTGAGTGCATGGTGGATTGATGGCATCACACATCCTCAAAAAAACCTGAGCCACACAAACACTAAAGGATTGTCTTTGTATTGTGTGCCAACAGCACAGAGCTCAAATCGACATTTTCCAGAAGGGGAGATAAAATAACGTTTCATTCATGTACTGTCTACAACAAGGGGGCCTACAGTAAAACCTACAGTATTAGCATTTATTTGCATATTAGCATTAAGTTAATTACTGTCATTAATCCCACAGTACTTCCGTTTTCATCAGTTTAATGATTAAACTCTAAAACTAAAGCCATACTCTGACATTTTCTGCCTCCATCTTTACATTCCTCACTGTATCACAACTTACCACACAGAGAAATTAAATGAAAGCAGTGGTGCCCTGGTTTGCTGGTTTACGTAACACCAATGTGACACTTTTCTATGTATTTGCTGACGGAGAAAGTAATAATACTAAGAGTCAGCTTTATCCACTTCCTATCTACTGTATATATCATTGTTGTGACAGATGGTTTATTACCGACAATGAAAAGAAGGGAACTGAAAGCAGTATGAACTTATTTTGGACGACGCTGCTTTTGACACCTTACTCAAAAAACCACACATGCTAAGTATGATGAAAGTGGCGAAATCAAACAGCAGCATAATACTGTAGAACATTATTAGTTTATAATATCACAGGCTAATATTTATTTAAAGTGACTCTCATCTTCCTCTAAAGGGAGCGGATATTTTTCACGTCTTTGCCAACTTTGCTTTCCTTCTCTTCTGTCATTTCTCTTTAAGTCCTAGTGAGTAGCGCATGGTTGTACTTTTTGTGCGTGAAACCAACAGAATACATCAATTGTCACAGCAATATAAACTTGTTTTGTTTATTTGTTTAACTCTATTCTGCTGACCACAGCTTTAGTCATTTGTGAGTCAGAGACAGATCAGAATGAAAAGTTTATCACTCAGGTCAATCCGCTCCAGATACTAAATCACGAGTCCTGTGGTATTTATCATGCGTAGAAACAACTGGAAAATATCTGGTTCATCATATGAAAAATGTCTTTTTCAGCCTCTTGCAGTCAAAGAAAACAACATGCATGAGAACATCCATATCCTCCTAATCCTATCGGGCCAAATGACAGGCTACTTGTCATCATGAGAACATCATGACTCCCAGTTCATTAAGAAATCACACAAACTGACCTTAAAACAGGATAAATATTAGTTTTAGACTAACAACCACTCAAATAACTGTAGATTTAACTTTATATTTTTCAGATTTTCTTATTGGAGTCTATTTTCTCTCAGTTTTTCCTCTGACATGACACCTCATCTATTACATCAAACTCTCCTCCCTTATATCCTCTTCTGTCCTCCTTCCTGCCAGCTGCAGCATCGTTTTTCAGGAAGCTGTCTGAATCAGTTCATATCCCATTTCCTCTGTTACCACATTTAGGAGTTATTAAATAAGAGGAAGAGGATATCTGTATTATGACTTGGTACAGTTTTACTGTATCATTTGAATAAAGATAAAGCCAAAATATCAAAATCCAGGGTGAAGATTTTAGTACCAACATGTGACTTTGGACACTTGAAATTTGATTTCTGCTCAAGTAATTAAAATGTTTCGAGAGCTACTTTGGGAACTGGAAACTGATTTTTTTTGCAGAAACAACTTTAGCTTTCAAAACCACAAAATGTATCACTGTGTGATGCACCTAATTCATGTTGTGAGATGTTGAATTTTCCCCTTGATGTAATGACGTCTGTGGTGGTACAGATCTCACAGTGAACAAAAAAAAGTCCTGAGTAGCTCCAGTAGTTTTCTAGTTTACATGAAAAAGCATAAGTCAATGTGGATTTCATTACAACTGTGGTTATGAGTCACCATATAAATTAGTCACAACATAAAAACCTCTGGGGATTTTCTCTTTTGAAAACAATCAGGTCAGTGCGTATACAGCTGTTCCGACTCACAAGAGTCTGAACAAGCATGTGAAAGCTGGAAAAGATTTAGACATGCTATATTTTAAATAATTAAAATCAACCTTGAACAAAACGAATCTGTGATTTAAATGTGTTTTCTATCAACTTAAGAAAACTGTAGTTTGACCCCGGCTGTCAGCCATGATGTCAACATGTTGAAAGCTGAGTGACACAATAATAGTTGCTAGCTCACAGATGTGCTTTATGGAGGTGACTCTTCACCAGTTGTAGCAATAAGCAGCAATTGAATCAGCGGAAGTGTTTCAGTGTAAAATCTGAGTTTTTTATTCATTATCTTGAACGATAACGTACATTTTACAATACATGGTGTAATCCAAGTTAATCACAGGGCTAAACTGATATGGCAGGAATTCAGCAGATTCAACTGTCATTATGATTACATATTAATATGACTGAATATGACCCTGAGCAGGGTTACGTCTGGAAAAGCTGTGCAAGTTTCAAAAGGATGCATATTAAGGCTTACTGTAGCTGGCCTCACACATTCACTGCTCCTCTCTCTGCTTCAAGGGAGTCAACATCCGCTCTTGTCATCTTTCTTAATCCTTCATGTTTTTGCCGAGCTCAGAAAACTCTCCCTTTCCTCACACTCACACGATACCAGAGATGCCGGTCACACATCAGATTAATCCTGTGGTCAACACGTGCCCAGAGCTCTGCAATGTGCTGTAGTGTTGTTTGACATGCACACACATCTCCACCAGAAACAGAGAGGAGATGTTTACAACCCGAAATGTTAAGTTATTATTTTTTTCACGTCTCCTCGCTTGCAGAGGTCAATGGTAAACAAAGCCACAGCAGATTAAAAAAATGCTCCTATATGTCTTAAAAATTCCAAGTTAATTCAAGTCTTGATAAACTCCGGTTGTTCTCTCTAAAGTAAAGTGAACACTCCACGCAACTCTAACCGCCTTCAATTACTAAATAATTAACTTCATACATGTTCCATCACATTAATTAAAATGAGGCTTTTAAATTATGATGCATGTTAATCACAAAGAACAATTCAGCCCTTTTCATACACTGTGCATACATCTTCGGCATCAAGGATAATTACAAAAATAAATGTTTTCTTTTCTACAGATCAAGAAGAATTCAGAATTAACTGAATAACATTCTCACTTAAGACCAAAGTGTGAGTGAATCCATATCTGACAAAACTGGACATGTTTCGATTTGGTTATTTACATCCTACACCAACTTTGTTTTAGGTAAAGATTGCATAAATATCTTGTTTCCTGTGTATCTATACGTCCTGCTGTAGTACATCCCGCAGAGTCTATTCCTCACTCTCGTCCTCTCTGATCTTCACCTTCACTCGGTGCCAGGCGTTACTCAGCACTCCTCTCAGATTCCAGATGGGAGCAACTGTGTCCGGCTGCATGTTGTAACTGTTGTCGACTGCCTTGCAGACGATCTCCAGCTCCTGAGCCTCGGCGGGAAGCGGAGCCGTCACCTCCCACAGCTTCCAGGCCCAAGCTCGTCCTGGTGGCGGCGAAGGTTCGGGAGCTTGTCCCTTCTCGCTGTTCCTCAGCTGGGCCACCTGCCACGTCTTCCCTCCGTCCACAGAAACGTCTACACGCACCACCTCCCTGCCTCCGCCACTCCATGCGTAGCCCTTCACGGTCACCTCCTCTTCGCTGCGGTCGACCACGGCGCCGTCTGCCGGTGTGGTGATTGCGGACTGAATGGGCAGCTCTTGGATGGCCGGAGCAGACTTGAAATCCACTGTGTCCCAGTCCGTCCCGGGGGAGAAGCCCTTGTAGTCGTTCTGCTGCCAGTGGCTGCTGCTCTCGTCTGCGCTTATTATGATCTTACCCAGCCATTTAACGTTGCGTGCGCCCACTGTGCCCGGGACCACGGCGCGGACAGGGAAGCCATGGTCGGCTGGAAGATCCTCGCCGTTCATTTCATAAGCCAGCAGCACATCGCCCTCCTCACTTACTGCCTTGTTTAGAGGGATGGAGGCACCGTAAGTAGTCCCCGTCACGTCTTTGTCCAGCCCCTCAAACTGTATATGGCGAGCCCACTGCGCCACCTCCGGCCCATATCCAGCTGCCACAAGCACATCTTTAAGCTTAGCACCGCTCCATGTGGCGTTACTGATTGCAGCAATGCCCCAGTTAAGTCCTTTCACCTGCTTCACCTTATTCATCTCAGAACGGCGGTTACCTGCGCACTGCAGTGTGGCGGTCACAGTGTGCTTGGGGAATCGAGTCTTCAAGTCCTCTAAAGACAGCGTCAGTGGTCCTCCAGGCAGTCCCTCCACGTGCAGCTGATATGAAGCCGGGTCCACTTGAGGAACTGGCAAGTGGTTCCTTTTGAAGAAGATAGCAGAGGGGGTGATGTAGCTGTCAGAGAGGATTTCAGGTGGCGGCTCAGCGTTGAAGGGTTTGAGGTTGTTGATGCGTAGTATGGGGTGACGCTCAGGGTCAGAGGAGTAGGGGTCAGATGATTTAATAGCCTGCTGCTTCTTCAGGTCCTCTGAATTCAGCTCACCGACCTTTTATTAACCACAGACACAGAGATGTGTTATTAGCCTACATGGGTCTAACTCATGCAAAACATTTCTCCTGATCTCAAATGACCTCAAATACAAATCAAATGTGTCTTTCCTTTGCTGCATACCAATTCATCCTCCCCTTTCTGAAAGCAGTCATATTGTAAATGCTGTTCTGTCCTGCTGTGCTGGCAGCTGCCAAGCATTTTCCTCACTGGCCACTTGAGGGAGTGCCAGTACTTAGCCTACAGATATGAATTTTTCCTTAGAAAACACTGCGCAGTAGACCTTTTCATACGTATCTTCAGTGATCTAATGCAAGACAGACAAAATAAATGACACGATCGTCAGCTGCTGAAAGTCTACACAGAAGGTTATTTTGGCTAAACTGTGGTGCTCACAACCAGTTCTTGTCTCTGTGTGTTGGAAACTTGCAAGACCAGCGAACATCTGCTGAAAAGCACCCTTTCTTCTGACAGACTATATTCTACCTGTAGTTCACTGGCTTCATAGTAAATACTCTACACTAGTAAAGATACTAGTGACAGGAATGTACCTTCTAACTTCGAGAGCTTGTGTGATCACTTTACAGTTCTTTTACTTTTAGATCTTACTTCTGGTTTTCGTAGATAACTTTTTCTTTTTTTTGCAGTTGTTTTTTTTTATAACAGTGTTTTTGTCAAAGTGTTAATAGAAACCAACTCTTATATTCCCACCTTATATTCTGAGAGGATTTCCAGCACATGTTCCTGGTTGTGTACAGCATACAGAGCCCAAAAAGGTTCAAGGGCCCCACCTGCTGCCAACAAGATTTTATCCCCACCTGGGTGCATGGCCACAAACTCAGTGATGTCATAGACGCTGCCTTTGTAAGTCACCCACACGCCGTCTTCCAGAGAGCGGTGCTTTGTGACTTCTTCCTGGCTGAAGATGGGAAGAGCAGAGGTCTTCTCTATGGTTTTAACTGTAATGGTGTCTGCCTGCTCAGCCTGCACGGGAGAGATGAGAGCCAACATTAGCTTTGTGATCTTAATTGTGCAAACAACACATGCCGGTCAATCAGATCACTTTTATTCGTCAAACAGCAGCAGCAGCAGCATGTTCCTGAGCTGTTAATTCTTTTTAAACTTCTTTCAATTGTCGATTACCTGCGTTGGATCAAGACAAAACACAGTACAACAGAAAGTAGGAGTTAATACATTTACTACTTGTCCTAGTAGTAGTAAATCCTCAAAGAAACATTTAGCACAATGATACAATGATGACACTCAGCAATGATACTCATTGTGTTAATTATTCACACGTTTATACAGAAGAGCTGCACTGCAGAGGTTAATGTTTTCTCACTGTACATGTGAGAGTTGGATGGATGGAGTATTTTTTATAATGTCTTTGATGGGTGAAGTTTGCCCCTGGTGATTTTGAAATAAATGAATCAACTAGTCCATCACTTTCAAGTGCAAGAAAATCAACAATTTGTATTGAGTTAGTCTTAGTTTAACAAATATGAAAAATGACATTACATCTCCAGGATGTTACTAATAAATTTCTGCATTTATAGTCACTAGTTTGAACCTTGAATATATCAAGTCTGCACTTCCCGCAACTTTTCTTCCTTCGTCTAAAGAGGGCAGTCTGCTCAGATCAGCATGTTGAGTCACGCAGATGCGGGAATGAAAACTGACAGATGAGCTGTCAGTGAACAGATGTGATAGCTCACTGCATGTGCTGTTAGCAAAAACACCATAAAAGGGTTTGACTGTTAGAGAACACGGCAAATTCTTCCTGCTTAAATTGGCCAAATTATTGACTTCTTTTATCATTAAAGCTGTAACATACTGTACACTAAAATGGTGCTGCTCTAGAGCAACACATCTTTCAGACAAAGCTGCTTTCTACTGCTGCCATTCACTTTCAATAAGAGCAAGGGATTTATTTGGTGGTAAAAAACATTTGGCAGAGGATTGTAGCCGGTGGGCTGCAACCAAATTTCATCTAAACTAATCTACTGATTACTGTTATTTTATTTATTGTTTTATCTATAAGAGGTCAAGAATAATGTCAGATGCCCATCACAAGTTTTAACAATCAAATTCATGTATTTAAGTTGCATGTTTTGACATAATTTGACATAATTTTGCCTTATGGCAAAATCAAATTCAACATTTACAGTCTTTACAGATCTCTTGGCCTCCTAACCTTGTGGTGGTGGAGGACATAAGCCAGTACAGTCCCTGTACCAGCCAGCAGTCCTGCCAGGGCATGTCTCCAGCTGGGACTGTGTGCATGCTGGTGCGATCTCTGGTCGTCACTGCTGCCGCTCAAGAGACGAACCGCACACGCCGCCGTGGCAGGTGTCACCTGATGTCTAGGAAATGAAAAAAAATGGAAATCTAACTTTTATGCAGATCAAGACAATCTCATTATTTATATTGGTATTGAATACAACTGTGTACAACTGTGTATGCATGTATGTATGTATAATTATACGATTCTGAGGTATTCACAGAGTGTAAAATAAAATATAAAGAGTGATGAACACCACTAGTTAGTTTATTGTACACAATATTCTAATAGTAAACTTTGAAACACTGTTTTCAGTTTTGGTATCTTTCATGAAGCTCAGACCTTTGATTTGCTGGAGGTCCATTATCTGTGACAAATGTTGATGTAATATTGTACCTTTGGGAGTTGAGGGGGCCAAATCGAGTCAGGCTTTGACAGCGTCTGAGAAGCAGCATTGCATTGATGTTCTGTGGAGACAATGAATTGAGAAAAGTTACCCAACATCCTTTGATTTGAACATCATTTGCATCATCATAGACTTTACTAGCAACCAGCTAGTTGCTAAAAAAAATGACTAAAGCGATTATTCGATTATCAAAATAGTTGCCGATTATCTATTAATCGTTGCAGCTCTACACAAAGACATGTAACAGCCTACTGGCTCAGTGAGTGATGTGTTGGTATGTGTAATTTGGGATAGCTGGTAAAAACAAACATGCTACTGTGTGCATAATTTTACACTTTATACACTTTGTTCAGTGAAATATATTTTCGATTTTTTTTTTTTTAGCATAGGTCACCAAACGCACTCTCTGTTCATAGCCCACATTTAGTGTTGTTAAACCCATCGACTCCTACTGAACTGACCAACCAGCAGTTACTTCAACCTTCAAATCCAGCCAACCAGCTGGGGGGGAGTGAACAGAGAAGGGGAGGTGGGGTGAGCCCCGGTTCACTCCTTGACCACAGACATGTTAATGTAAACCATTTAACGGGAAAATGTAATTACACAAGACTTTATCTTCTTATGTTGACCGAGCCTTGACATTTTATCAATAAGGAAACAGGATATGACTCAGTAAAGTCTGAATAAAGGAATAGACCGAATGTCACTCAGCTTTAGAAAAATATATTTGGCTTACACTTTGTGAGGAAAGACCAGTGACTGGTGAACCGGAAAGATGAAGTTTATAGATCTTTACTGTTAATTGCAAGAGTGAACCAAAATTTAAAAAGGCAAAAAAAAGGTAATGCTATTGTAAAAAATCGTATTGTAAAAAATAAAAAAGACAGCATTACAATGTCTACTATGTCACTCATAAAACTACAGGTATCATGCGGAGTTCAGCTTTATCAGTCAATTACACATGCCTTATCACTGTCCACAGTGGCCATTACGATTACTCTGGGTTATCTTTAACCAGCTTTCACTGAGGCAGCCAGCCAGCCAGCAGCTAGCTTAAAATTCTCAGAGTCTTGAAGGGAAAGTGGTCCCCTCCTCCCAAGGAGCCATTACGTTACTATAACTGAATTAAAACAGTGTTATGACCTTTATTTCACCTTACTCAACACTACACAGAAAAAAGTCACCTGTTAACAGAAAGTCTAAGTAACACTTTTAATATATTTCATCTGACTGAGGGCTTTATTGGTTGACAAAGATGTATTTGAGGCTTTTAAACATGTAGGTAAGAGTGAATTGTAAGACTAATTTTACAACTCAGCTCAGTACATTTTTACAGCTACAAACATTGTTCAGACTCTGAATCTGTTTAGATTAAATAATGTGTCTACCACAAACGCAACACAGAACAATAAATAAACAATTTACAGAATGGAATAATAATAGTTTTGAAATGTGACATAAAAGTTGAAATATTGACAGTAAAAAGGAAAGATGGACTGTGCTACGGACAAAGAAATGAAGAGTATGATATATATGAAGGCGACAAGAGCAAAGATTAAATGTGAAGCAGAACAACTAAAATGTGAAACATTAATTTTGTTTTCAGTATCTGCAGTCCCTCTAATCTGACTGATTGATTGATACTGGCACACCTACATTTATTTTGATCAATTTAATTAAGGAATGTTACACTAACAGATATGAAGTGAAATAGGTTGAGAGATACAGAGCTCCCAAATTACACTAAACAACCACCTGTTTGTTTGTGGTGCACAACAAGGACTGAAAAAAAACATCACATACTTAAAAAGAACTTGACTTCTCAGGTATTGAAAAACTATGTATTGACAACCTGCCTTTAACCCCCCAGTTTACATGCTGTTACATGTATTCATACGTGTGTATGTGGAGATTTACAAACAACACATTAAGCTATTTGTAGATAAATCTGGCAACGGCAACAACTGCAACAGTATTTGGTGTTTAGCGTAAATAATACATTTCTTCACTAGCAAACTGTATGTTAGCAACCCCAACGTTAGTAAAACTCACACAGCAGATACTCGTAAAAATAAATCCTATTATAAACTAGTCAGTTCAAATTGTGTCACGGCAGCCAAACGTTTCATTAACGTTTAAATAACCAATACATCTAGCTGACGTTGTAGCGCTAACGTAGCTAACAGTCCAGCTAGCAGGCTGATATTAGCCCGCCAGCCCCACCTCACCCAGCCGCTCACATACAGTATGTCCATAAATAGAATAAATGTCATTATTATAATGTTAGCTTCAGTTCATTTTTTTCTACACAAAGCCACACTCACTTTGGTTGTGTCAGTCGCCTGCTTGAACCATGGATGTATAAGCTTGGACCCAGATGCTCCCCACGATAAACAACACCTAACTACGTTGCTCTGAAACGTAACACAAACACGGACTGGGGGACGTTCAAGACAGCAAGTGCTCATTTATCTCTGTGTGTCTACTGCAAGACTTCCTGCAGCAGGGGCGAGGAAGGGTCACAGCAGCTGCTACCCGCCAAGATTATTAAGTTAAAGGACTTTTTAAAGGGCGGTTTGAAAACAACGTTTTAGAAATTAATTTATAGATGAACACTGTGGGAGGATGGCTGCAGGAAGACTATCTAACTAAGTACAAGTACTCAAGTAGCCTACTTTAGTACAGTTTCGAGGTACCTGTACTTTGAGTATTTCCATTTTATGGTACTTTATACTTCCACTCCACTACATTTCAGAGGGAAATATTGTACTTTCTACTCCTCTACAATTATTTGACAGTTTTAGTTACTTTTCAGATGAAGATTTGACACAATGGTGTGTAGTCGGGGTCACATTTCAGATGTCTATGAGTTGTTAACAGCTCCACCAAATAGTGATTTTTCCCTCTAAACTCATCCAAAAAAATCACCAAAAATCAAAGATTAGAGAAAAAGTCCAAAAACTTTCCTCTCCCATTAATCATCTCACGATCAGATTTATCTGCAAAACTTTAACTACATCAAGCTGCTAATTCTTGTGTACTGTGTACTGCTAATACTTATTAATAATAATAATAATAATAATACTGTAATGTACTTTTATTTAAGTAGGATTTTTCATGCAGGACTTTTACTTGTAATCAAGTATTTTTACATTGTTGTATTTGTACTTTTACTTAAGTAAAGAATCTGAATACGTCTTCCACCACTGCACAATAGTAGCCTAGAGTCTGTACCACTTTGTAATAAGCTTTATAAAAATGTATAAGCTGTCACTAATGACTTAATTAACGTAAGAAAAATCTTTTACTAGCTTAAGCTTTATATTGATCGGTTATATATATTAGGGCTGCAACTAACGGTTATTTTCATTATCGATTAATCTGTCTATTATTTTTCTCGATTAATCAACCAGTTGTTTAGTCCAGAAAACATCAAATAATGTATAAAAAGGTGATTACTGTTTCCCAAAGCCCAAGATGTCGTCCTCAAATGTCTTGTTTTGTCTAAAGAAACCAGAAAATTTGAGAAGCTGGCATCAGAGAATTTTGACTCTTTTTTTCTTTAAAAAAAAAATAAAAATATTGAAACTGATTAATTGAATATGAAAATAATAATTTAATGGTTGCAGCTCTAATATATAGCCTATATGACCACTCATGAAAAAAGCAGGTAAAGTATTTGGACCAAACTATTATTAAACAGTTATTAATGGATTACCAACATTTATGATGACATTATTATACAACTGATAAACACTGGCCAAAAGCGATTTTTTTAACAATCCGCCTGGCAACCCAAAATTTGTGCTTAATCTGGCTGATCAATAAAGAATTAGTAAATGACTTATTGATCATCATTAAATTAAATGAACAGGTGGCTTATGAGAAAGTGGTTCCAGTGTCTCTATACACAAGGGGCCTCAGGAGCCTTTAAATTCCCAACTGCACATGTGTCAGTTGTCCAGCGGTGGTTTGATTGAATTTGTTTGGGAATATGCACCAATCAAAGAATCTACCAGAGTACATTGTTTTGCCAGAGGCTTCACAGCAGGTTAGTCCAGACGTGCTCCAGTTTACTGATTCTTCGTTCCCTTGTCTCTCCCAGTAATCTCAGTTTCTGAGCACACCCTAAACGCACCTGAATTTACACGGTAAACAGACTGACATGCAGAAGGGGAAGAGGATTAGAAGTTTGAATATAGCACAACATAGTCAAAAGAGTATTGTATAGTTTTGTATTGACTGTGTGAAAAAAACAGAGGCCCAACAGAAGCATTTGTCATTGTCAACAGGAGTGAATGAGGAAGTCTTTATCAGGAATCTTTATGGCCTGACTTGACTGCCTGTGTTTATTGTGTCAAAGTATTGCAATTTGACCATAATGTAGTTGGACGTGTGACTTGCTGCCATGAGTGAAAGTGGAATATGTGTTTGACAATAACAACAGCACCAGACCAGCAGTAATAATAATATAACATAATAACACAGCAACTGTTAACTGTTAGGTGTTATACAAACAGAACCATATACAGTAAATATCATGCAGTTTTTGTGTTGTGATGCTTGGTGGGAAAGATGCAGATTAAGCCTGTGTCACCTCGACTGCAGCTGAGCAGGCCCGAGACCCCCGCTGACAGACTCCTGACCCACCCGAGGACAGTACACGTTATATTAATGTAAAATCTTATAACCTAACATTTGTACATCTGTGATTTTTTTTATTCATCACATCTAACTTGGTGCAGTACATTTTTATTATTTTTATATATACATATACTGTTTACATTATAAACATTTGCACGTTCCTGCTCAATATTTTGTACATTACATTCTCTTCAATTTAAACTTGTAACAGCTCTTTTCACTTAGAATATATTTTGAATAATATTTTATATTATGTATGATTTTTGTGCATATTTTGATTGTTATGCATGACAACACTTCCTTGTATGTGCAAACCCACTTGGAAATAAACCTGATTCTGATTCACTGTTTCTGAAAATTAGGACTACATTTCCCATAAACCCAATCACTTTCATTCAAATGTTGCCACTTGTCCCATTTCTCCCTCCATGGATCCACCATGTGTGCATTTGTCTACTCTTTTTCTATCCTGAAGAGAATAAACACCTGATTTTAGACCTTTCCAGCTGCTCTGTTTCCAACAAAAGAACAGTGTTCCCTCGTTGTTTCGAGCCATAAAGCAATAATCCAACATAGTTGCACCATCTCACTGCATAATGCTGCCAGTGCCAGTCTTCTCGATGAGGTTTTTTTTAAATAGTAAATATACTTTTAATAAAATGGAATGCAGCAATGATTTATTCACGTTACATGATGCAACTTTGACTAAAATCTACAAAGTACAGTAAAAACTATATTTGATATTTTTTCCTCTTTCCCCTTTCCTCTAAAATGGTCTTTTCCCTCCTCCAAGTGCACCAGTGGTTGTGGTGGACATCAGAAGCACTGCTGTTTATATTCCTTTTTGCTCGACAGCAATTAGTATCAAAAAGGAAGAGATGCAGACTCAGAATTGTACAAATGTCACACCTTGAAGATATTTCACACTCAGACTCTACCTGTTCTGCTGTGTGCCACCAACCCAACAGAATCTGCAGGAAAGCTGACACAAAAGTTAAAGGATTTAAGGCAAATTCAGCAAACAACTGCTTTGTTCAGACAATATATAGTCCTTATCCCACAATTCTGACACTAAACCATCCGGTCTCACTGCTCTTAGATTCAATTGTTTTCTCTCTCAATGCAACATTTTTTAGGTGTTTCCTGCTGAAAAGCTGTTAACCTGAAAACACACATATTTATGAAGCAGAATATTACAAGATTATGTGTCTGGATTTGGTCGCTGGTGTGTAAAATATTGCTGAGGGCTTTCATTTTTTCCCATGTTTAAACTGTGCCAATGTGAGCTTTGCCATGTTTGGGGAATGCAGTCAAAACATAACTTGAGGCACGCACTTAGGATTTAGTTGCTATAGTAACAACTGATTCACTGGACTGCACTGTTTGCGTTTTGATGACAATTTTTCCAAACACCTCGGTGCACTTTTATACATGCCCTCCTGTTAGGATTCAGTCACAAGCATATTTTTGTGTACATGTACATATCGTTTTTCAAGTAATCCAGGTTATTGTTGTTCGGGTTGTCTTCACTGCCCTCTGACACCTTCAGCTCAGTGAAGTACACTTTGTGAATGGACCAGAACATCCTGTTACTCATTCCTTGAGCCCACAGACATTTCCACATAGAAAAAAGCCAGAGCCAGGCCACACTCTAACTAAACACACACCTTAAATAAATATTTAAGTAATGATATGCCTATTGTGTGTAGGTTGGGCAGTTGGGCACAATCTATTAAAATGTTGGAGCAGTAAACGTCATAAACATCCTGTTTCTGATTGTTGTGTTGCTATGTTTCTGACTGTTGCTGTATAGATTGTTGAATGGTTTTGTAGTTTTTTTTAATCTCTGTAACCAATTACCTCAAAATAACATTTCTCAGAAATGTAGTTTAATGAATCAAGTGAAAGATGAGTTAGTTTCATGCAGAATACAGGGTGTAGTGTACTTTCCTCTCTGTGAAGAAATTCTGTCACCTATGTGTGTAATAAAACCTTGAATATTGCTCCTGCGGTCCGTCACTGCTGGGCTCTGTAGCACTACCTACTGGTAATGTGTATATGATCAACAATACAGTTGTTTCACGTCGCAAGTCCTGAGCATCTACAACCTCTGCCACAGGCTGCAGATACAGAGTTATGAATGATTCAATGAGAGAGATTGCAGGTTGTTTCCTCTGATTGTAACAAAAAGCCTACAGGCTGGAAAATATACTTCAGTGTTTCATAAGAAAAATATATATTAGAGAGTGTCAGAAATAGACATAAATTTGTGTTTCAGTTGTTTCCCCGTCCGCAGCTTGATAGGAGACTGACCTATTAACTCCAAACTGCTCAGATAAACTTTTTCTTTATGATCTGATTTCTACCTGACTAAAATATATATATTTCAGAGCATATACAGATTCTTAATTTTAAAATGTCTAAATTAGCAGAAAAGCCACATAGAATAGTCCCATGTTAACTGTTTACAGTAACATGCTGCAGGTCACAGATGTGTTGTTTCTCACAGTTCTTTGTTAATACGTTTAACTTAATGTGTCAAGAGTGAAGAGGACTGTAAAGACAATTTCAGAATCTCATGTGTATACAAGTTTAATATTTTGAAAAAGCTTTACTACAGAATTTAAATACAATATTCTGAAAAAAGTGGAAAAACAAGGCTCTACCATGAGAGTGTCTACATTACAACATGGAAAATGTCCAAACACCACCTAGAACCTGTCACTATCCTGCTCCAGGATTTAGCTGTAGCCTGTTTAAAATTCACATTTCAGGTTAACATGGCCGTTGTCAGTCCGATTCTTGGTAGCACTGCTGAGCTTGACACGAGCATCCGTTAACCCGCTTTTCTACACAAAGGGACCGACTGGATCCATACGCCTGCCAGTACGTCCTTTATGTGGACTCTCCAGCTGGATGGCTGACATTCACTGCTGCGTCATCTTGGCTGCTTCGGCTTTTATTAGTGAGATGAGTTCCAGGTTAATTAGAAACACGAAGCGAAGACCTGCGATCTGTAGGGACAGATACAGTAGGTTAGAGCTACGTCTCACTCAAGCATATCGTGATCGCTTAAAATTTAAATCATGTACGACTTGGCTGACACCCTCCACACACCTCCACCACTGAGTTGTTGTTGAGTTTCCACTTGTTGCCCGACAGGACCGGTCTGCCATCTATGTAGATGGGTCGTCTGCCCTCATTGGCGATGAAGAAGTCTCCGTTATTCTTCAGTTTAATAATTCCTGGAAGCATCAATACATATGATAACCATAAAAAAAAACATCAATTGATTGTTTTGTTTACTTTCACATCGCTGCTAGTTGATAATATGAAGCTTTAAAAAGGCCCTGAAAACTTTTTTTTCCCCTCAATAAGCTTCTTACTATGACCAGCTGGGATCCTAAATACAATATTTTCTGCCAAAGTTTGAGACGTTTTGGTTATTTCACACTTGGGATTTCTTTTTTCCCCTGTGCTCTTCACAGTTTTGTTTGAAGTGGGCGAAGCTAAGTTGGAAAAAGATAATGTCATATTCTTCTGTGCACTAATCAGGATTCAGCAACATTTGAATCAAAATCTTGGTGGGTTCACTTTCAACCAAATCTTATCAAACTGTTTTGGTGAAGCAAACTCTTATTGTTGTCTATTTAGTCATTATTGTTGTCTTCCAGGGCTTAAACATGACAATAAAATCAATAAAAGAAACAAACTGGTCTCAAATCAAAAGTTCTGTTTAAAACCACGAAAAGCATTGACCTTCTGAGATATATTTATCTTTAGAGATATATTTATAAAACATTAGTCACACATACAAACGCCTTGCTGTGCACATTCAGCATGATTGTGACACTCTGCTTTATGAAACTTCCACAGAACTGCTTGACGTCAAGGCAGCGGCTCCTCTGTTCCAGTAAAATGACACAAAGCAGCATAAATGTATGTTACCCCCTAACAAGAATGATGTGAAGATAAATGAATTAAATCAACTGTTGAATGATCAAATTACGGGAAAGTATTACCCCAAGACCTGGGACTTTTGGAGGGCCAGGAACTACAGCAGAGGTAGTAAATCTAGACCCTGATTCCTCCTCTAAAAACACAAGTATGGATCCTAAAGAGTTCCTAAAAATGTTCCTGGGTATATTTTGTCTTTATATGTTGTGCATGTCTTGGCCAAATATAAGTAGGGTGACTAATAGTGTGTTCAGACCGTTCGCGCTGTGTGTAAATTGCGTTTGGTCTGAGCACAATAATAGTGTTGCATGTAAGTTTACTTTCAAAAATATAACAGATTGGTTATCATTCTCCCAACTGCTGCCTGTAACTAACAGCAAATTATTTTAAATTTGCTAATACAGCCTGACAATGTTTAAGTTTAATCACCTTGTTTTCTTGATATTTTCCAGGCAGGTCCCTCTAGTGACAGATCTACATCTATCTGTTTGTCCTTGGTCGCCCTGCCCAACGTAATCTGTGTGAACATGAATAAAAAGATAATTAGCATCATACTAAAATACACCTTCACAGATTGAAGAGCGCTCCGTGTCCCGCTCACAAACAGCAGTGCTTCTGAGGTATCGTATTTGTGAAAAAACAATGACTTACCTCTCGTGATCTCATGAGGTAGCGTACCATTCGTCCTCGTAGTGCCGCCAGTGTCTGGTTGTCAAAGTCGGGCATACTCATCCCTGGTGACAAACACATGAACGTAAACGAGTTCCACCAAACTGCGTTCTTCAAAACAAATGTAATTTTAAAAGTAATCTGCTTGTGCTTGGCGAGTGAAAGTGTGCATACCTGTGATACTGTCCACAAGGACCTGCCAACGTGGCAACTCCTGCTCTAACTGTCTGATCTCCCTTTTCTGGTGACGATCAGAAATCATCAGCTCTGAAAGAAAACCGGGAGTAAAAACATTTATATAAGCAATATCAAGATGATCAAAGACTTAAAGCCATGTTATACAGCGACAAGAAAATCCACCGAGACATTTCTGTCTGTAATAAACGACTGTACTGCCAACTCGAACCATAACTAAACCTCACTGTGGCGTCAGCTTCGTCATTAGACAAATCTTCAAGTAATGAAGCATCTGAGCTGAATATCAACTTGTGTCTTTATAATCAAAATTCCTACCATGTTCCAACACCTCGTCTCTGCTCTCCCTGCATGTAAGGAAAAGAAAAAAAAAGATCAGCATTGAATATTATAGCAAGAATACTTTAGCAAGAATATGGAAAATAATTTATCTACTATCTTGTACAACAAACTGAAATCTTAGATGAACACTGCAAAGTGAAAGACTGTCTTACTTTAACTTTACATCATCAACCATCTGCTCAGCATCAGAGAAGTTGAGGACTTGGTCACCTTTAGGGAGAGGCTGGACTGTAACACACAAAAAACAACAGACTACTGAATATACAGTTCTTCACTTTATTAATGTGATCATTCAATAAATAGCAACGTAATTTCCATCATAACTGTCATTTATTACAGCTGTTAAGAAACTGTATTTTTCTGTATTTTCAATAAATGTTGATCAGATCAGGGTTTGGTCAGCTGTTTACCTCTGAATACTGCAACTATTAGGTGGCATCAAGTACTGGGCTCCAGTATTTGTATCTGTATTTGTTGAGGCGGCAAAATTATTTGTATTTGTATTCAAATAAAATGAGAAATAGGTGTAACAATCCTGTTTTTGTTTTTATTACACATCTAGTTTTAGGATATTAAAGTGTTAAAATAATTGTTCTTCAATAAACTATTTTGCAAAGTGGGGTTCCCACACTGGGTCTCAAACCCCAATCTCCAAGACCACGGACGACTGTACTGACCACTCAGCCAAAGCTCAGCTCCGCCAAACACACAGACCTGCAGCTATTTATACATCCATGACACAGAGACACTCAGAGTGGAGCAGAGGAGAGAGACAGAGACAGTAATGTAACCTCACTGCACTACAAGTCCCGACCTGTGCGCTGGTTTTTGACGTGTCTTTCCGAAAACAAATAATTTTTAAAATATTTGGGAATAACTCAACTAAATTGGTGAATTCCCTGAAGAGTTTGAATGAGTAACTCAACTCACCACTCTGGTCATCCAGCAGGTAGTACTGCTTTAGAAGCTGCCAGTGTACCAGCAGGCTTTTGGGAGTGCGAGATTGGTGAAAGACACTGGGGTGTTTGCTCAGGAGCTCCTGGAACACGTCTAGTTTGGGCTGACTAGTCTGTTTAACGACAAACATAATGCAAAGCCTCTTGTGAGTTCAATACACAAATATCAAATGTGTATTTCAAAAGGTGTACTCCAAAATGAAACAACAGCTTTTATTGAATTTAAACTGCCATTTGATTAGTACACATCAGCTGATTAAAGAAACAATCTCACTTACTGAACCAATCTTGGCCAGCAGTGCCTCCTCAGCCTGGCTGAAGAGAGCTTTGCTTTGGATTGCTGCAATGGCTTCTGGGTGAAGCTGCCGCATAGCCTGCCACGCCAGCCTAACCAGACAGACAACAACAGTGGTTGAAAGAAAACTCAAAGGGTGTAAACAAAAAGAGAAATAAATTTTAAAAATTGGGGGAAGGTGAAGTTGCTGCCTGCTTGGTATCTTACTTTGAGATGACAGGATCGTAGAGGAGAGCGTACCACCTCTCTTTAATTTCCCGCAAAGTGAAACGACAGCTGAACTTGACCCCCAAATGAACAGAGGTTAGGTCTGTGGTCTAAAAACAAACACAAGGTTTCAAAAGAAAGTAGAAAGAAACCCAAAAAACTAATCACAGTAATTTCTGAACAATGTCTATCTTTCATGACAGCGATGTTTGTACTCCTCACCTGCAACACAGCATTTATAAGCAGCAGGTCATCAGTAGGTTTCCACCGGCCCAAGTCTTTGGTAATATGTAGAGGCTGCTTGCTTTTCTTCACCCTTTTGGTGATAGGTGCAGGGTTTATCACCATTGTAAGAGGCGGTGGTAGAGCTGTTCCTGATTTCGCCACCTGACAGGGTCGCATGAGGGCACAAAAACTTAAATCATCCATCGATCCCATGCAAGCTTTATCTCAGTCATGCTTTTCTGTGGGAATCTTTTATGGCTTTATGTACCTTTTTTCTCTCGCTGGATGAAGGCTCGCTCCCTGAACAGCGGACAGGCTCGATGACAGGAGGACCTTTAACTCTACTGGATGACTTGACGAGGCTGCTTTCCACCAGCTCGTCATCAAACTTCTTCCTCTTTATTGACCTGAGGACATTATTTTGGCGACATTTACACCGCAATTCTTCATTCTTTAAACATTCACATACGCACAACAGAAACACTGCATCACATATTTAGAGCAGCAAAAAAACATGTTGACTATGCTAGTAAACAGCTGGGACAATACAATACACAACAGAATAAATCAAACCTCGAGGAACTTCTGCGTTTGGGAACACCACTGCCAAAAGCTTGTGTCGCTGTCCTTTTCACATCTTTTACTCCGAGTGACTCTTCGTCCTCTGACCGGCTCTGAGCACCAGCCACTGCCATCGGTGCACCGACCACAGGGTCACCTGCCTGCATCTGTCCAGTCACAACATGAGACATGTCAGGAAATAAGTTTGCACCTTTCTCAGAGTAGCAGAACTCATCATTTCCCTCTCTCATATTTATGAACCTTTAACTTGGCTTCAGAGTTTATCTGACTTAATAGGGTTGCTAAATCCATGTGAGAACATGAGCGTAAGCATGTTCCAGGTTGCTCACATTTATCACAATAATTTAACTCTAAGTTGGAGCCTTTCAGTGTTAAATTAAGGAATAACCTGGAATCCGTCTGCCTGTGTTGCCCAGTTTTTAATAATTTACCTTATTTCTTGATAGTAAGCATCTTAATAACAGTGTGTGAAAACATATTTCAACTATGATTCATGTATGAACATAACGTCAAAGTTATAAACAGACGAAATACATCTCAAATGAAAGTCATTTATTCACAATTTCGCTTTGCAGCTGTCTGTGTTATCCATTTTAAAGTAGTCTGTGTTTTTGTTTCTATAAGTCAGGGGAGTGATCAGGCTGCTCATCATCGCCTTTTGTTTACATGTAACCTTAGCCATGAGGCCTTTACGGCTGCCTTCAATATGTGATATTTGATATGGAAATAATAGCAGTAGCGACAAAGAAAGCGTCCCCCAGATAACAGTGCATTATTTTTCTGACAGTCTTTCTGGTTAGCCTACATTATCTGGTCAAAATAACTCCGGTTTACGTTAGGCTAGCTAGCATTAGCTTAGCCAAAATAACGTTCTTACGATAGCTACCCTTAGTTAATTAGCAAGCTAATAAGACCAGCTAGCTACGCTGTCTTGCGACTCACCTTGTTTTAGTTGTGATATCAGATCCGTTAATGGGAGTCTATATGGAGCCTACGTGGTCTATATCAACACCCCGTTAGCTGTTTGACCTGGGCGGTTTATTTAGGTAGCTACATGGCTAACTGACCACAGGAATTTGACGGATGCTTATTAGCATTAGCTTCTGTGTTGGTCTGTTTTCTTCTTGTGAGGGTGTATCGCAGTTAGCAAACAGCTTTACGGTACAACACCGCCCCCCGGTGGACCGGAGAGCAAGCCTGGAGAAATGTTCAAATGATATACACAAAATATTTCACACAAGATGAATATTTCTTAACATTTAAACTGAAATTGTTCTCACGTTTCTTTTTTTTTCCTACGTTGTTTGTTGGTTACATTGCAGTTAATTGTCTGATAAGCTTAAAACCCGTAACTTAGTAAGTGTTTAGTAAGTGTTTTTTGGTTTTGGACACTTAGTACATACACAATTGTTTCATTTCACTGTTGTGCCTTAGTTAAAAAGTCCTATAGGATTTTCATCTTTTCCAATACAATCTTTTAGTACCATAAATTTCTAAAAACGCTGTTTGAAAAACTGTTTGGTTCTTGTTGGATTTTCACAGTCCTATTGGAAATCTGTCTTACATATATTTTAAATGTCTTAGAAGACTTTTATTAATTGTTACAAGAATTACCATTTAGGATTCTTATTCCTTATTTAAGATCTAACTTGGCTATGTTGGATTGCATGCTTATTTACTGTGTGTTAGCCACAGTGTTAGCCACATACCAAATGAGTTCCTGCAAGTTAATCAAGTGATGATTAATTAAATGGAAAATTCTTTCAAGCCATACATTCCTGTCTGTCCCAGCTGTCTAGTCTAAATTTTAACAGTGAACAATATTCTGTGAACCCATCGTGTCTCACAAAATGGACATAATCCAGTGATGTTCCAGCAGTAAATCTTCTAACAGCATCAACTGCAGACTGTCGCTTTCCTTCCTAATCTGTACCTTCTTCCTCCTTGTGATTCACTCTGCAGACACTCATGCTACCTGCTGTCATTGCTCACAGGTCTACACAAGACAATGAGGCTAGAGGAAAGTTTTGCAGTCAGGGTATTGTGAAGGTGTTCATTTCTGCTTCCCTGGGAATTTTAGTCTAAATTTGTAATCATGAGTAAAGTCTCTATCAAAGCTACAAAACAGGGAGCCAACACTCTAATTAGACAAGAATCAACACTTCCTGTGTGACTAATAACCATTGTTTCTTCTGAGGATACGGACATACTGTATGTAGTGTATCACTGTCAGCACTATGATTAAATGAACAGTGTAAACGCTGCAATAAACGTTTCAAGCCGACAAAGTCAGCAGTGTGTTCATTATAGATTGGATTATAACTTTGGGTGATGATGTCACATTTTGAACAAACTTTTTTTAATCGTAACACGATTAGGAGGCGGATCTCCAGATTTAGGTTAAACATCATTGCCCCCCGTTCTGTTAGAAAGGGTGGTCCAAATTATCGACCTACAGCTGGTGCACCGCGGCTCCACATGGTCATGTCACACAAGAACTTTGATACTCAGTGTCATGTTTCTTAGAAATTACTGCCTACGTGCTGAGTGGTTGTTGACTGGCATTAAACTAAGCACAGTTAGAAGGTCGTTTGATCGGTTAGATCTAATCTGACACAGCTAATGTTAAAGCAGATGTTTAAATGCTGAATTGTGACAGAGGGGAATATTTTTCTTAATAAGACAAGTAGGCATCACATTAGTGCACACACACACACATATAAAACAAGTGGTATTATTGATGGTAACTGGGTTCTCATTAGTTAAGCCGAATAAAATCAACAAATAAGCAGAGAATTAACTTGAAACCTTTTATTGACATTTACAGTAACAGTTTTAAAATGTGTTAAATTAGAATAAATACAGAATTCAGATACTGAAGTTTACAAAATGGTGAAATATCAGTCATAGTAGGTTTAGACGTAAAAAAAAAAAAAATTACAGACAGACAAACTTGCATTGTGCTGCAGTGTTGAATTGTTGCACACATTTAAATTTCAAAGACAAGACAGGCAGATTTACAAAGTCTGAGTGCAGAATAGTTTGGGGTTTTAAAACAGTGGCACCATGTATTTCTGCACAGGAATATTTTCAACAGCTGCCATTTTTTGTGGATATTTAAAAAAAAAAAAAAAAAAAAAAAAGAATCCCATCACTAAAAGTTTTTCACCATAAGCACCTTATGAAAGACATTTTTATCGACATGTTAAAAAAGAGCCGGAGATGTTAGAAACTGTGGCCTTGTGCCAGTCTGAAGCTCTCCTAGTACTCTTCAATAATTCACTGTGCATCTCAGACTTCACCAGACATGAAATGTCCTTTCTAGAAAAATTGGAATAAAAATGTACACAAACGGTCTTGAAATGAAACATTTGCACGATAAGGACACACAGGAAATCGCTGATACTGCTGCATGTAGTTAAGAGTGTGGAAGCTCACATGTATCTATGAACACAGTTCTTAATCACATTTGGGAGGGCTTAATCAGAAATCTGCTTCAAATACCGACATGTTGAGTCAAATCCTAGGTAATGGTGTGACTCACGTTAAGGATGAAATGAAAGAATGAAGACTATCTGTTAAACATATTGGAGGAGATCACTGGCTTGCTCTTGGCCTTTGTGCAAATAAGCGCTATAATGTTGATTTTAAAAAAAAAAAAGAAAAAAAAAGAAAGACAGATTGAAATTTGGAGTTACAAACGCTCCCAGGGGAATGTCTCAGTAATGTGCCTTCACTCCTCCTCATCCTTCTCCCATTTGTCCACATGTCAGCCTCCACAAACAAGGTTGCAGGTATGGAGGGCTTTAGTCTTTGATGTGTGTGTGTGTGTGTGTGTGTTGGGGGTGGGGGGTTGAAGGTCCTGACATGATCCGCTACGTGCAACGGGCTCACAGCTCCCGTGGTAACTCCGCCTGCTTGTGCTCTCTGCTGCCAAGAGTCTCACGTTCACGTTCACGTAACTGAAGCGCTCGGGAGAGTGGGTCATCGTTCGATAAACTGCAGGTTAATGACATTTTCAGGAACTAGAAGCGTCCGTGTCATGGGCTTCACGGAAACCCCTTCTGGGTCCGGCTTCACATCGAACTCTATTAGGATCTAATGAGACCAGAAAACAGAGAAAATAGATTAAAAACCAGGTGATTGAAATAAAAAAAAGTGTTGGGCTGTGACTCTTAACTGCCGTTATTATTTTAGTTTTCTGTCTGTGCACTTACTGCCTTCTTATTTTGTCCACTTTAAACTATTGACTCAGCCTGGATTAACATCAGATTTGGTGCTAGCGTGTTAAAAGCTACTCGGTAATCTCACTGATCAGCAAAAAAAAAAAAAAAAAGACTCTTCCTCTTCCTATCTGTAAGTCCAGCTAACTCACCCTGGCAAGAGCAAGGTAGAGCTCCAGCTCAGCAATACGGCGGCCTATGCAGCTGCGTTTTCCCACCCCAAAGGGTACAGAGGCGTACGGGTGATGAGTTTGGTCCTTGTTCAACCATCGATGAGGATGGAATTCATCCGGGTTTGGAAACACCGCTGGATCCCGAGATGTTGCAAAGTGGCACAGGGTGATCAAAGTCTGGACGGAAAGATTTTACCATCAGACGTGTGTTGCATTGCAAAGGTAACTCATATTTAGGCCAGTATGAACTGTGACCACATTATGAATGATTTCAAAGTGCACTAATTCCCTCAACACACTCACATTTTTAGGGATGAGGTAGCCTCCGACCTGGATGTCTCTCTCAGTGATGACTCGTGCATTGGCGGGAATAACAGGGTACAACCTGAAAGACAAAAGTTCCATCGCGTGAGCACAATTAAACTTTGCAGATTCACACTAAATTTCTTGAGGAAAATAACTGAAAGCATTTTGAATTATACCTTAGCACTTCTTTAACTGTGGCCTTCAGGAGAGGCATGCGGGCAACATCGGCTGCCTCCGGTACGCGTCGACCCTGCAGTACAGTCAGCACTTCATCCCGGAGCGAGGCCTGCACCTCAGGGTGACGGGACAGCTCATACAAAGACCAGGACATAGTGCTGGAGATCTGAAACAACACACGCGGGCACGAGAGATTAGAAAAAAAATCTGCAGGACTGACAGCAGAATCCGGTGAAAGAAGGATGACACAGGTATCGGTCTTACTGTGTCAACTCCTGCAAGAAGCAGCTCCGTGACGTTGCTGTAGACAGTCTTCATGGGCAGCCCCGTCTGGGACAGGAAGTAGGTGAGATAGCGACCCTCCACTTTTTCTCCGGAGGCGACTTTCTCTGCTTCTGCTGTCAGACGCTGGTCGATGTGACCTTTTGCTGGAGGCACAGAGATTAGGGGTCAAGTAAATGCAAAGGACCCTGAGGGACGATTACACAACTATTAGTTTGATTATATCACGACTGATAGAGTTTGCAGATAATCTTGTAGTGCGTGAGGGTTCAAGACTTCCTGCTTCCTGATCCAGTGTGGACCGGCATGATTATTTTAAAACATGTTTGTTTTTGATGTCATACATGCAGTATGTTCCACCTCCATGTTTGTTTTGGTTTCCACGTTGTAGTGACATGCTAGACTGAAGCTTCCTTATAATATGACCCAGAATGCACTGAAAACACCTCTGTTCACTGTTCATCCCTCATTTCTTTTTCATTACATCATTTTCATATATTCTGACTTTCATAAAAGCGTTTTGTGATCCCTGAACATAAAATGATCACTATCATGTGAACGTTTTGCCACCGTTTCTTATGCTGACACCAAACCCAGATGATTATTAGGAAAAACAACCTTACCGAAGTCGAACATGTAGTCCCAGCACTGACAAAAGATGTTCCAGGGTTTAGGGAACAGCTGGTGCAACCAACTTGGCATGGCCATGGTGAGAAGCGTCATCACGAACATGGTGTTGATCGACTGGATGAAACGCTCCGTCTCCTCGGGAACAACGGTATCCAGGCAACCAATTCTGGATTCAAACAGCACGGAGGAAATGCCTGTCAAAAAAAAGAGAAAAATGAGAAGGTGAAGACAACATGACACAAAGGATGACATATTGTAAATGCTGATGTACAAAAAGATAAAACACTAAAGCAGCACAGAAATATAATTGATTATTGATAACAATACTTTGCAATAACAATGTAGCCAGGTGGCCCTGATGAAAGGGGATTTTTAAAGTGTAAAATGGAACAAAAAAAAAAAGGAAGTTGGGATCTTTTTGCAAAAGTTTTACATCATAAATTCAGTCAAGTTCTATCAATGGCCACACGCCACAGTTCAGGTCTTGTCCCAGCCTCTAATCAACAATACAGTAATTTTGACGACAGTAAATGTTTGAGAACTGTGCACCGGTCACCGGATTGAAAAATGTGTTTAGTCTGGGAAAATCTGTGAGAGGAAAATGAATGAATGCTGCTCTTTACTCCTGCAGGAATAACTGCTGAGGCAGAAAACAGCCAGAGGATAATGTCCACTTTACATGAGTATGCAGAAAATCCCATTTTTCTATTGCTGTATTCAAGAATCGGTGGTTAATCTCAGCTTAGGCCTAAATTAAGCAAAATCATGTGCTTTTTGTTTTGCCAACAATCCAACTGAATTCTGAAAAGTAAAAACATCTTAAATCTCAGCTAGAAAAACTTAAGAGTAAGATAAAGGTCACTTCTTGTTTGGTATTCTGAAATCATTGGGGCATGTTGGGGCAGGCTTTGATAGGCATGTATGTTTGAAATGTCAGCTTTATAATATATAATACTGCTCCCAGCATGCAGCTGGCCCTAATTACCAATGTTTACATAATGTGGCACAACCTATAGTGATGCATTACACTGAAACCCCTCAAACTCCATCGAACCTTACCCTCCAGGCCAAAGCGATAGAACTCGCTGGCGATGTCCGTGACGAGGCCTCGGGGACGTCTGCGATGGCGAAGTTTGGCAATGAGGTCACTGACCACGCTGTTCAAGGTTTTGTCGTAAGCTTCGACCGCCTTCGGCCGCAGCATGTGCTTCCCCAGGAGACTTCTCACCGCCTGCCACTCCTCCCCCTCACTAGGCACGCACACAGAGACAAACATCAACAAATACTCATGTTAGCGTGGCTTCTGTGCATTCTGCTTCTTCATTTCAAGAGGGTGTGTTTAACTTCTGCTTTGAAAAATGCAGCAAAGAGCTTGACACCGGCCGTGTTATACAGTAAGAGAGTCAATAATTTAAAGTCTTGTAAGTCTGGCTTCTTTTTGTTACTTTTGGGGGGAGATTTCTCGATCTTTATGGCTCCAGAATTACATTGTCTTGTGATTTGGGGCTTCTAATGTTTGACAAAGAAGCGGAAAAAGTCTGAATGTAAAGTGTGAACAGGTAAGGATGTGACACTTACGACGTCAGGAGTCCGTAGTGATGTCCTCTGAGCTTCCTGTAGTCCTTCCAGGAGGAAAGGTCAGAGCGCATGGGGTGCTGGCCCTCCTGCCTCAGTACCTGCTCGATGAGAGCTGGATCGGCCACGTGAACTGTCAGGATGGGGCCGAAGCTCGCCTTCCACATGGGGCCGTACCGCTGCACTCCTTCCAGCTGCGACATGAGACAGAGGTCTGACATTGTAAAAAAAAACAAAAAAAACCCCTGCAGGCTATGAGATGATTGACACCATCTTTGGATGCACCTTTCTTTAGTTAAGTAAAACCCAGCGCTGAGCTAAAGACACTTGCCTGTAATCCACTAATGTAATAATTATCAGTGAAGATACTTGTTGGTACAGTTTGATCGGCCAAATCTTGTTTTTCGCTTGACAGACCGGTTGACAGATGGCAGCTAAGTTCATTTACAAAGTGTTTCATGAACCTGCTCCACAGCAGACCAGCACTGATTGAAATTCTTAGATATATTTTGAATATTAGAGATCAGCAGATAGAACACCTGCATCTTAAAAAGGTGAGATTCAGATTAAAGTCCCCGCCCACCAAAAACTGTGCTTTGCTCATTGTTGCTTCATTTGGATGTTTGACTTTCACTGTGCAGAAGGACGTTTTCACATTCATCTTCTGAAGGGGGAAAGATTCTCTGTGCTCACCTTAACTCCGAGTTTAAGGCGAGCAGTTTTACGAACATGATTTAGTTGACATGACATCTAGTTTGGAAAACCAGCAGCGGTCCAGTATGCAACTTACAAAAGTGTGATGTGGAAACCTGAAGCCTCCAGTGCACATACACTGAGAACAGACTTTTCAGTGAAGCAGGCGACATCTTGTGTCCAGTAGTTAAACTTTTGACATGAATTGAATGAATGATTTTTGAGGAGTAGCTTAGATGTGTTTTTAAGAATTTTTTAACGAGGAAATTGAACTTCTTTGAGGAAAAACCATGTCAGACACAAATTCTTTAAATGTCTTAAAACATGTCTGGAGGGGATCTTTAAGCCATTTTCACAGTAATCTAAAAAGATAGTCACAAAATTAAAATGGAGTTCGTTCCTGACCACTTATACTTTCTTTCTTTATTATTATTATTATTATTTTCCTACTGTATGTATATGCAATCCATTATGTTTTTTAAGAAATGCATTCATTCTGTCCTCTTTGGACCTCCTGTGCATCAGTCTTGGTGCTCTATCATGCAGCCTATATGCATTTCCACAAAAAAAAAAAATGCAAGCATTGCCAATATTAAGTGTTTTAACTGGATGTGCAGTCAGTGTCCGGGCTTCTCATCCCTGCTGAACTTCATCCTACCTGTAACTCGTGCAGCCGTGACAGCCCCCGCTTGGCAAACAAGTCCCAGGCGAAGCTGGCGACCGTCGGTCCGGGCATGTCGTCCAGAGTCTTCCCCGCAAGCTGCTTGGTCCCCTCCTGACCGGCTGCTGCGCCCTCAGCCCACCTCTCCATCCACTTGACCAGGGGGAAGGCGCTCCGGCCGGATACTCTGAGAGCTTGCTGCAGCATCCTTCTCACTAAGATCATGGAGTGGTGGCCGGACGCGGCTCCCTTGGCTGTCGATGCTCATTTTATTCTGCCCGACCGGAGGCCGTATTTATAACGCGCGACCTGCTCCTCGAACCCGCGGAGATAAAGCTGTACATTTTCTTATTTCTGGGCCAATCATAGGTGTAAATGCGGCCAGGCACCGCCCCTCCGGGGTGACACTGTGAAGGCGTGAGCTGACAGGAAGGTGTGTCCAATCAGAGGGCTGAGCACGGACCATCCCAGAGTCAGCACACGTGGAGCTCCAGGCTAAATAATACATGACTTCTCTGTTACTGTCCAGGCTTATCTCTTCCCCGGTGAAGCACTTTGCTCTCTGATAGTGCAGCAGACTGACATATTTAGAGTGATCACGCACTTGTGGATATATGTCTTGTGTGTTTAAAGACCGCTTACCCCCAAAGCCAATGTTTATATAGATCCCATTTATCTGAAAGAGAGAAACCAGGTCTGTTTAACAGTGATAAGAGGGCTGGAAGTTAGTTTTACCTTAAAAAGAAAGGCCAAAACCTTCAGCAGAAACAGCTGATCCCAAAAAGTGGTATGAAAAGATCATACTCACTGTTATGCACCACAAACAAGCTGTTTCTTAATAAGAATAGGCTTTTGCAGGAGGCACAATATTTTATGAGGAAACTGGAGAAACAGGCAGGTGTAGCCCCCGTCTTTTCCAGACGTGGTGGTGCATTGTTTACCCTTCTTTTGCTGACTTGGTGGGTTTCCTAGTGAGAGGAGAAAATCCTGACCTGATTTCATTTGAAGTGGAATTTGTCCAAAGCACCATGTGTGCGGACTGCGAAGTAACAACCCCCGGGGCTGTACTCAGAATCTGCTGTGACATTTGCTCCCACATTTTGTATGCTCTAACTAGAAATATTAGATCACCCAGTTTCAGAGAAATACAGAGGACTGACAGGCAACCGCTGCTTTAAAATAACGAGGCCTGATGGGCGACCTCTGCACTCCCAGTGGCACCAATGTGTTACATCTCAGCATCGACTTGATGTATTTTCCTTATCCATCATGAAATATACTATGACTGAATCATCATCTAAATCATTCCTGTTTGCTTTTATAGTTTTTCGGTGATGTTTGTGTGGAATCCCCAAATATGTGATTAATAATCATCCTTAAAGCTACCTAGCTGTACACCTGGCTTATTATATATGTTATGATCACAGTAGGCCAGCCGAATGCTACAATCCTATAGGTGTGCATATAAATTTGGCACCTGAAAATGAGCCTGGCAGCCTAGTAAAAGCTTGCGGGAGAATCCGCTGGATTTACTACAGTGAACAGGCCGGCTGCCCTGTGATGTTCTGACTTAGTCATGAACAGACAAAGTCGAGTTTCGCTGCGTGAAAAAACTGATTAAGATGAATTTATTCCACAGAAGTTCACACTCCCTGCTAGTGGGTTAAAGGATCGCTTCTGACATGATACATGACATTTTGATTTGTAGCAGCCATTTGCTGTTATGGGGCTAAAACACTTAGAAATAGATCTTGCGTTTTGGGGACGTGGTCTTTTTTGGGGTTGGTAATCTCACGTCTTAGCAATCTGCAAAGGTCAAGTAAAGTCTGCTTGATTTATTTGACTGGGGAAGGATTCAGTCTGATGAGAATGACCCGCTACTGATTGTGTAGACTGCACGTGAAGAAATCTAATAGACTAAAAATAAATGTTTTCTGAAGTAATTTGGGTCGAATAAAAGGTTAACATGGAAATGATGGAAAGATTCCCATTCTAGAGATTTACACAAACCTCTTAGTGTGTATTAATGACCAAGATAATGTCAACAATAGTCAAGACATGTCTGCAATTGTCTGCATGAGTTCTTGTCATAACACATACACCATTAAAAAATTAATTTGAATACATAGAGATCAGTTTTTGTGTTTCTTGACACAGTGTATGTGGAAGAAAACTGATATATGACTGAAGCAAGAAGTAGATAAATAGCAGCAGTAAGACGGTGACATAACAATGTAGATTCATTTGCAAAACGATAATCATGGATGCTAAAGTCGACGAACGCGAAATCGATGGAAAACACTTGACTGTATTGAACGATGCCTTCAGGGGAAAAGGGTTATATTGCAAGACCGCTTTTAAGCACTGCAGCAATCCCCCGCATATCTGACCTCACTATTTACAATACTTGACCTGGACATGTGAATCAGACTTCTGCTTTAGCAGCCACAAAACAAAGTGTGATGCAGAGTTACGAGGAGTGCAACATAGAGCAAAGATCAAACGTGCTCTGTAGGCAAACGTCTATACACGAGACATGAGACTTCCTGAGTGGAAGGTGCATAGTTATCTTCAAGGGTGAAAGATAAACAATGACCCCTGAAATTTACATGAACACAAACAACTTTTAAGCAGGGTCACCAGAGCCATGATGAGTCTTGGTGTTACACAAAGATTGCAAACATCAGGCTGTTCAGGACTTTTCGTAAGACGCACATATCTTTACGTTCTGCTGTGGCACAGAGGCTCAGATGCACATCTTCAGTTTCCCCTCTTGTTCAGCAGGCTGGTAATTTAAGACCACACAAGAAGCTGACACAGATAAGACTCTCCCCAAAAGCAGAGAGACAAGGGATTAATATTGATTATGAAAAACATTATTAAGAAATCCCATGAAAGAATGGTCTCTTTGTGCTGTCGTATGGTGTGGACTGATGTGGCCCAGTTGTAGATCATGCTATAGAGCGGGGCGGGGAGAAGGTATTTTCCCTTACTGTGTTGGCCCAGTGCCCAGAAGGGAGGCTGCTATACTCCCAGACTATTATGTTAAAGTTCATGGCTGCAGTCTGCCTGTCTGGGTGGTATCAGAAGAGTGTCTTTGTGTACACACACACACACACACACACACACACACATAGACACACACACGTGTATATGTGCGTATGTGCCCAGAGGTGCACATGAATGAGTGAGTATGTGTCTAATGATTGTGTTAGCAGCGGGCTGGTGAGGATGGTGTATATATCAAGTCAAGTTTATTTATATAGCACATTTAAAAACAACCCGAGCTGACCGAAGTGCTGTACAAATTATAACAGGCACAACAGTAGCGAGTGAAATGACATCAGTAGTAAAAAGGCACGAATAACAGCAATGAATGGCAATGATAAAATACAAGGCAATATCAAAATGTGCCACACAAATGTAAAACGGAAAACAGAATAAAAGATTATAAAAGTATTAAAACCACTGAGAGCAACCAAAGACCATTGAAAACTTGTCCATCTTGAGTTTTGTCTTAAAAGTGTCAATGGCGGGGAAACACTTGATTGACAGCGGACGACTATTCCAAAGTTTTGGAGCAGCAACTGCAAAGACACAATCTCTCTTTCTACTAGCTTCAATCGTGGAACAGTTAAAAACAATGGTTTGGAGGATCTAAGAGGCCTGGAGTTGGAGTAGGGGCAGAGAAGTTCTGAAATGTACAGGGACGCTAGCTCATGTATGGCTTTAGAAACAAATAAAAGAACCTTGAATTCAGTGCTGTATTTGACAGGCAGCCAGTGCAGGGATGCTAGTACCAGTCTAATCCTGTCTCTTTTTCTATTACCAGTTAGGAGTCTCGCTGCAGCATACTGCACCAGCTGCAGGCAAGACAAAGAGGACTGGCCAACACCCAGGTACAGTGAGTTGCAGTAATCCAGCCTTGAGGAGATGAATGCGGTGCTAACAGTCTTCATATCGTTGAGAGAGAGGATGTACTTTAGTTTAGCAATGTTCCTCAGCTGAAAATATAAACCTTTCACCACAGAGTTGATCCGTTTGTCAAATTTCAGTGCCGAGTCAAAGATGACACCAACATTCCTGGCATGAGCATGAAGGTTCGATGTCAGTCGCTCTAAGTGGCTAGCTATACCCAGTATTTCACATCCTGGAGGCAAGTATGGATGGATATGATAGACTTGGAATCCCCCGGATTCAGTTGAAGGTATTTAAGCGTCATCGGTGTAACAGTGAAAGGAGACACTGTGCTCGCAGAAGATAGAGCCTAAAGGAAGCATATAATGGGCCCTAAAATGGAGCCTTGAGGTACTCCACAAGCGATTGGGGCTGTAGAGGAGGAGAGGCTCCCAATCTTATAGAAAGTCCTGTCTGTTAAGAAGGAGGCAAACCACTGGAGGGCAGTGCCCTGGATGCCAACCTGGTCCTTGAGACGGTTTAGTAGAACACAATGATCAACCATATCAAAAGCTGTGCTAAGGTCTAAAAGAATTAAAATGGCACATTTACCACAGTCTCAATCAGACAACAGTGAGTCATTTGAGACTTTGAGAAGAGCAGATTCTGTGCTGTGACGAGCCCTGAAGCCTGATTGGAATTTCTCCATGATGTTGTTATTATCTAAAAAAGATGAGAATCTGTGTGTAGACAATTTTCTCCAGTATTTTGGACAAGAATGGGAGCTTGGAGACAGAAATTATTTAGTTCTGATTTGTCAAGGTTAGGCTTTTTAATAAGAGGCTGGACTATTGCATGACGGTTCCATTTGCAAGACTGCTTTTTATAATAAGAGAAATTGTGGGACCTACAGTGTCCAACATTTCCTTTAAAAAGTATGTAGGAACAATGTCCAGGGGGCAGGTGGTGGACTTTGTGTGAGAGATTGTGTCATAAATGTGGGACAGAGACACAAGCTGAAAGTCATTAAGGATGGCAGAGCAGGCAGACCCCAGAGAGGGATTGTAGGCAGTGTAATATTAGATCATATGTGATCAATTTTTCGTTTAGAAAAAGTTTAAAAAGTCCTCACAAGTAGCTGTGGTCGGCACAGGACAGGTAGCAGCAACAGGGTTGAGAACTGAATTAATTGTGTGGAACAGAACTTTGGGACTGTGGGAATGTCTGGAGATAATGGTGGCAAAATAATTCGCTCTTGCAGCTTTGACAGATGGCTGATAATGTGCCAGACAACCTTTCAGTATCTCAAATGAAACCTGTAGCCTATCTTTTTGCCATTTACGTTCTGCCTTTCTACATAGCTGGCTAAGAGCACAAATGTCACATGACCAGGTTGGATTGAAATCATTTTAGGAGCGTTTCTTACTGAAAGTATCATATTAATAATAATAATAATAATAATATTATATAAGATCAGCACTCTGCCTGCGTTGTCTGAACAGTTTGGATATTTGCTATTTTTTTAATGGTAAACCAGTGTAACTGTTTGAAATGTCCCCTTATTTATTATTTATATGGTAATGGACTCTACTGTGAGCCCCCTGCCCTTTCTACATGGCATTTCAACGGCCATGTTTGTTACTCAGACACCCATATGCATTATGTCAGTGGTACCTAATCTTTTTTTGTCTGATGTAACCCCACCTAGTAGGCAATTCCTTCACCAACCTAGGGGTCAGGCCCCTCCAAAGGGTCATCAGATACATCTCAAGGGGTCGTGAGATGATTAATGGGAGAGGAAAGAAGAAAAAACAAAGTTCTGATACGCAAATCTGTTTTCACTTTTTGGACTTTTTCTCTAATCTTTGATTTTTGGTGAAATATTGGATCATTTAAACATTTATTGAAATGAAACCATGTGAGAAGTTTAGAGGGAAGAATCACTATTTGGTGGATCTGTTAACAACTCATAGACATCTGAAATGTGACCCTAACTACACACTGCTTTTTGTAAGACGTCAAGAGCTAAAAAGGTTGGAAACCACTGGTTTTATTTTTAACAATGTGTTGTATTTTAAAAGCTTGTTATATTATCCATTGTGTCAAATCTTCATCTCAAAAGTAACTAAAACTGTCAGATAAATGTAGTGGAGTGGAAGTATAAAGTAGCATCAAATGGAAATACTCAAGTACTAAAGTACAAGTACCCCAAAACTGTACTTCAGTACAGAGTAAATGTATTTAGTTGCTTTCCACCACCGCTCATTACTTTTAGCTAACTATTTACTGATTACAACTCATTCCACTGTTTATCATTTTAGCTAGTTTATCCATTTATTTTCAACTGTTTAATTATCTAACTTTCATCTGTTCCATTACTTTTAACTAAATATATAAACTGTTACACCATTCCATTACTTTTAGCTATTTCAACCTTTTATTCTTTACTTTTTGCAAACTATTTCAACTTCTCAACTCGCTTGCTAACTAGTTTTCATGCACTCTCAGTTGTTACAGACTTGGGTGCATCAGCATGACATCAATAATCCTACTTGGCTTTTTATTTTTCTTCTTAATATCGTATATATTTCTTAATAACAAATATATGCGAAATATATTTTAATCAAATAAGGATTTTTTTATTGTTTAGCTGAGTTTAGTTTAAGTTTCCACTTACCCGTGCAGGCGCCTGTGGGAATCATTACATTAACCACACACTCTATTAGGTGAGATTGGCTCAAATCCGTCTATTCATATTGTGGTTCCTATTTGTCAAATTATTTTTTTCGGTTGCTCTTCATTGTGTTTGAAAAAATGTTTACTATTCAGGATGTAATATTCAGGATGTGTTTATGATGATTTAGGTCGATGTGTTCAGACACAAAATGTTAATGTGAGTTAAACGGTGGAGGTGTACATGGAGTCATTAACAACACTCGCAAAAATGCCCAACAGCTGCAAGTGAGCACACAGGATATGAGGATGTGGTAATGAATAATAAAAAAATAGAGCAATAAAATTACTGAATAATGATTTTCATTGCCATACATGCAGTAATTGATTAAGATTGTGCAGTCTTTTCAAAAACACTTTCATGTAATGAATATAAATTAGGTGTTTAAGGTGTGGTAAAAGGCATCTGTTGAATTAAGAGCACATCTGGACACCAGATGTTCTGTCATATGAGAGAGACTTTTTCATTCTGTCATTATGTGATGTATGTCCACTACAGTGGCAGCATACGTGTGATAGTTAGCAACTTTTCTTTGTTCCTGGGCCATATGTAAAAGCACATCCACTGTATAAAATGAGTGATTACACAGAAACTTTAATGATTTTTCACTAAAATGTATTATTAACACTCTGCCTGCTCGTGTTCACAAAGAGAGGTTAGGAGCTCTTGACAGAAAACTAATTGAATCAACCTTTTTGTGGGTTTTTGTGGTTTGTTAAATCAATAAAATCACGTCTGATGGATAAAGCTTTACATGAGCAAAATGGTTGTGTGATGTGCTACAGATTCTCTCCAATGATTTGTACGATTACGCTCTGATCACACGCCTTGTTTACATTTTGCAGATATAATCCCGACAGTACATATAGAACTAGTTGGCCTTAATACTGTTATAAAACCCTGATTATATTCTTCTTCTACTTGTTTTTCTTGCTTATTCTTCCCACTTAGCTTTGGATTTGCTTTCCTCTGAAGCTTGTTTTTACTTTGTGGTCTTAGCTCTTATGTAACATTTTTAACAGCAGCATATTTGATCATCAGTATATAAAACACAAGTAGATACATGTCATTTTTCAATAGATAACATATCTAAAGATGTCCCTTTTATTGTACTTTATACATTTGACAATATGTGTTTAATCTAACTATCTCTAACCCGACTATTGAGAGCTACAGGATGTTGTGATTTTTTCTTTACACATTTGCTCCATTTTTCATGCTCGTTTTCATTCCCGTAATAATTATTTTCAACAAAATTAGGTACGGAGAGGCTGCAATGCTCCTTATACCCCAAAATATGAGACAATATTAGATGGAAGGAACAACACACTGATGATTTTACTATTTCTTTAGTCTTAGCAGTAATGGCAATATAAATGTGAAATTTATCCTGAGGGTGGCAACACAAGAAAATTCATGAGGTAGTTAAGTTATTGGCCTCCGGGAACATAAATAAACTCAGTACATTTCATTGATTTGCTTAATTACATTTGTACATATCCTGTGTGCCACATTAAAACATGTTTGTTTTGGCTTTATTTGATAGCTGGTAGAGTAGAGACACACAAGAAAAGTGGGGAGAGAGGAGGGTGTGACAAGCCACAGAGGTTCCTGACTGAATTGAACAATGAACAATGCAGTTATGTGGTATGAGTGTTCAGAATGGAAAGGATTCATCCACTGGGGAACAAGAACATGCTCATAAAATTCACTGCAAGCTATAAACTCAATTGTGATATTTCTTGTGAACAAAGGGAGGCACAACATCTGTGTTTAACAGATGGAGAAACTGAACGACATCACCTACCTTAAGCCATACTGTAGGGAAAAAATATATAAATATGAATCAAAGGGGGATCTCTCTAGTTTTGCAAAGGGGAACTGTAACACTTCCAAGACAGACAAACTCAAATTCATAAAAAGGACAAAGTACAGACACGGTCTAACGTATGGCCAGCCATTACTGGTGGCCACTTGGCACTGTTTCATATTTTAGTCATCTGATGCAAGCTGACTTAAATAATGAAGCCGTGATGATGTCATGAGCAGCATGTGTAAACAGTTAGGAGAGCCTGAGAGGGCTGCAGCTGCTCTCCACTTCAAAATAATTACTGGTGTCCATCAGCAGAAAAGCATACTTTGAAAAAGTTTGCTCCGATCACATTTCCTACTATTTATCACTTACATATGGTGGTGGGACGAATGTGACTCGCAATGACGAGAACTGCGCTGTTCACATAGTGGCTACAACCATAGACATTTGAGTCTAGGGGTTGTTCATCTGACTACAGTGTGTCAAGATTCCCACAGAATTTGCTTCACTACATGTCAAGGGGAAACTGATGCATCTCTTGCTATACTGTACATGCAACTTAATCTGTAGTTTTACCTAAAATGTTCATTGTTCATAAATGGGTCAAAGTACTAAATCCCAAGGTATTACCACTTCAAATCTAGAGATTACTATGTCGTTGGCTTTCCTATGTGAAAGTATCATCTGATGGAGAGGAGAGACTACAAGAGTTACTGCAGCCTGATGGCGGAAGTCAGAAATACTTTCTGTGATATTAGAGTACACCATAAGTGATGGAGAAGTGCACGAGAAACACAAGAAAACAGACACTACTGTATTTTTTTTTCTTTTTTTTTGACGTACAAATACATGTTGGAGAAGGTTGAGGGGGGAGATGGAGAAAACTGTGACGTGATTATATTTAAGAAGGGAGAGATGAGTTTTCAACAAAAGATATAATGATAGGGTGTTACTCTTTAAAACCTGACTAGACTAGTGAAGTCATTCCAGTCTGACAAGGGCCTGCAGGTTAAAGAGATAATTTGGGGAGATAAATGACCGAGCTACTGCAGGATAGGACTATTGTCTATTCCTTGGATCTGAGTAGTCACAGGCAGCCATGCAGAGGGAAGTTAAGAAACCCAAATGAGGAAGGATTTAATGCTGAATGCAAACCTGCAGGTTGGCAGAGTTGCTGTGATGTGGCTGCGAATCCCATCAGGATTGTTGTTGGTGTGGGAAGAAATGAATCAAGATTTTCTGTGGAAGTACCGCACCTCAATCTGGTTTAGGCTGAGTTTGAGGTGGCGGGCAGACATCCAGCTAGAGATGTCAACTTAAATAGTAAAATGTTTGCGGGGGTATTTTGATTCTGTACCAACAACAATAGTGGACAGCTGCCTCGGTAAACTAGTTCAGAGGGGGATTAACCTTTGACCTCAATAACATTCTGATGTCCAGATGCAACAAATTCTTTGGGTATGAAGCAAAGGCAACATCCACATCGCTTTACTAGCGTTGCCAAATGCTAATCATTAAGTTTCTTCCCCTGCAGCGCATTTAATTAAATTCTTTGGTTTGATGACCTGATGGTACTAAAATGTTGAATTATGCACTTTGGCTGACTCAAATAGCTTTGTTGCCACATGGCAATAATAAGTGATAACAGAGCAGCGGATCCCCTGCAACATCACAGATTCAGTGGACTAGACTGGTTAACATTTTTACACCAACAAAAAATTCTGTGTACAGTTCCTGTATTTATACAATAAAGATCTCCTCAAGACATGCTTGAAGATATGTAAAAAATACAGTGTCTGATATGGTTTTGCAGCAAAAAAAAAATCCTTAAAATGACATCTACTCCTTCTCCCTCACTGAAAAATTCAGAATCTATGGATACGCAAATACTCTTCATCTCATAAGTTTACCTGCTGCATGCAAGATGCACTCCTACTTCAATGACAGGTCCATTCTCAGTGTTTGTGCCCTGAAGGCTTCAGGTTTCCACATCACACCTCTGTAAGTTGCATACTGGACCATGATTGGCTCCAAACTAGTTACAATGTCACAAGTCCTGCTCATAGGAACAAGCCTTAAACTGAGATTTTCAGTGAGCACATAATGAAGCAAATATCCAAGCAAAGTAACAATAAGCAAAACACATTTTTTTGAGGGGAGGGGGACTTTAAAGCTGACCTCGGAAATAACAGGCTTCTTTTATTTATAAATTAGCCTACTGTTGTTTAAAAAGTATATTTTTTTGCAATGAACCAATTATTTAAGCCTGCTTTGTTTTGGTCACTTAGAACATTTCTTATTTAATGATTAATGATATATAGGAAACACTCATCTCCATATCTTAAAGATTAAAAGGTTTACTGAGCAACTAGTTTCAGCGAATGTGATCAGCTATCCAACTAACTGCCACCAACAAAACACAAAAATTAAGTTTTTGTTATTTGTGAATATGTGTTTCAAGGCTACAGATGACTATAGAGGGAGATTGCTTTATTATTAAGAGTTTTAACTACATTATTTAACACTTCAGTTCATCATATGTGCACAGATGGACTTAAGCCCACATGCTCATGGTAAATAGTTACATACTGTACTGTATATACAAGATTATTGAGAGAAGGGGAAATTAAACATATTGTCTATATTCACAGATGCTGTTTCTGGATCATTTTCTCTTAATACTGGAAGCAATCTATAGATTTGTATCACCAAGAAAACGTGCAGCAGACACTTCATCTCTTACTGTTCAGTAGTTTGATTGGCAGGAGTCATACTCTTTGTGAAGAATGCAGTTTGGGTCACAGGTGATTTTAAGGCCCTGCCTCCTTACTGTCTCCTCAAATGTCTCCTGGAGAGAAGATGGGGGCAGTATGCCAATTATTTTTCCAGCCCTTTTGTTCAGGTTTTCTGAGTTGTGATTTGAGTTTAATGGACAGGATACCAAACCATGTTGTGATGCCATAATGAATAATAGATTCAATGGCTGCCCTGTAGATCAATAACAATACTTTTATCCACTCCACGGAAACCTGAGCCTTCAAAGAAAATGCAGCCGCTAACTGATTCGTGAGCAAACACTCTCCACTTGATGAGCCCATTGTAACTGAGAATCAAAGTGAATGCTGAAGTACTTGTACGTTACCACCTGTTCAACTCTCTCCCCATTGATTAAAACTGGGCTGTGATCACCAACAGACCTGGGATCGAAGGCCAACTCTTTAGTTTTTTTGACGTGTAACATCAGATTGTCCCCTCACACCACTGCACAACCTCTTCTATCTCTGACTTACACATAGCAATGTCTGAGTTTGGCTGTATCATCAGAAAACTTGATAACGTAGTTGTTTGTGTACTGGTTTCTATAATCGTTTGTATATAATGTGAAAAGAAGGAGCTCCAGTACTTATAACCTGTATGTCAGAATAGAGTTGAGTTGACTTTCCCCTGCTGTTGTCTTCCTAACAGTTGTTCCTTTGTTCATTACTTATCAGTGTTTCTTTCTTGGAGGAGTTCTGCCTCCGCATCTATCTGCTGAGAACTGGAAGTTGAAGGTCGAATCACACAGTTTCACTTCTGATAAAAATTTCTACACCTGCTGGGAAGTGGGAGTTGAACACTTTCTCACACAAGGGTTATACAATTAAAAAAGTTTCACACACACACGCACATAATCATAAAACAGTATAACATAAGAGTATAAATTTCCATTACAGTGCTTCAATTACTCTCTGCCATCACCGTCAGTTTTCCAGTGTCTGGGCTTCTGTCATTGGGGCATGTGCTGTCCTGTTCTTAATCACCACCCCCTGCAGCAGCAAAAGGGCTTCAAACCTGCACTGTCCCGTCTCCAAACTCCTGACAGACAAAAAATACCATCGTGTAATATACAGCTGAAATCATAAAATGAGAGCAGAAAGCCACCGTTTCGGTTACAGACTCCTTTGATTTGTACTTCACAAAGATCCTTACCAGACACGTCTTTGCTTATTATGTGATTGCGATCAATTTGTACTGAATTATATTAAATTACTTAATAGAGAGAACTATTAAGTAATTTAAAATTTATTTTAGCACAAAGCCCTCAAAGTTTCATATGTTGTTGGTCATAGAGGTTCTTTTAGCAACTGCATCAAAAAGGCAGAAAATATTCTGAGCATGATTGTGTTAGTCATCGAACACAATGATCACTCTGTGCTGGAGCATGCAGGTTTATTTTTAAATCACACAACAACCCAAAACAAACAAGCGAGATGTAGATTGTTGGCATACTCCGTTTAATCTATTTTGGATTCAAACTCTTGCAAATTAAAACCATGATGACTGACAAGTCATTGAAAATTTCTCAAATTAATTAAAAACACCAAGGCTGTGTCTCATGGAGCAGGCTTAGTCAAGTTAGCAGGATAACCAAACGTCAACCTCCGGGGCTGAAAAATGAAGCCAACACAGAAGTGCCAAAAACTGCAGTTCCTCGGATGGCCATTTGAGGCTGGCTCCAAAAGCGAGTCAATGCCCACAGACCCCTGTGTTAAAATGCCCAACTTTTTACAGCCTGGTACAAAAAATGGTTTTGGTCTCTATAGCTAATTTCCCTGTTCATGACAACTGTTCAGGGGGTTAATTTTTATATAACTCACCCTTTTAGGTTTTATTAAGGCTTAAAGTTATGCATAATTAAGGGCATGGCTGCTTTGAGTGACAGGTGGGTGCCATCACAGGCAAGCTGCTACCACAGCGACAATGTTGGTTAGGTAATGTAACCATGGCGTGCGTTTTCAGTTGATGAAAGTTAATTGTAACATTTTGGTCGCCTAAAAAAGTCTTGTTCAGCGTTTGGTTGTACTAAAAGAGCCTCTAAGGAGTCGGATGTTCAATTTTTTCGTGGTAAGTCCATTTTGTTTTAATGGTTTTAAGCTTGTTTTTTGCTAGCAAAAATTAGCATTAGCATTATCACAGTTAACCATAGACTGTAAATACACCATGCTAACTAAGCTAGCAGCTAGCATTAGGGTCAGCTCCACCCTCTCATCCAAATAGGGTCCATTCTGGCTCCAAAAATCCAAGATGGCGAAAATGCAAACTTGAGGCTTTAAAACAGGAGTCCACAAACCAATGGGTGACGTCATGGTGGCATCCATTATGTTTTTAGCCTATGATAATAACTTTGGTAAAAAAAAATTTTTTTTAAATCTCGACTTCAAATCCAGGATCATCTTTGTTTTCAGTGTTCTGATTTACTACTACTTTACTACAATGAACCAAATCCAACATTTACTTTTTCATTAGAAGCAGTTTTACTGAAAATTTACAGCTTTACAGGAAATCCAAAACAGCTCTTTCAAGTTTGGCAAAAGAAACTGCAGAACATCATTAAAAAAGAAGATAATAATATTAAAAAAGCTACACAAAACTCTTCACAAGTCTAGTCTCAATAGAGATTTACTTGTTCTGTCTTTTGTGAGCTGAGGAATAAAATACATAAAATATGTGAAAAACAAAACCTGTATCAAGCGATGATGTAAATGTTTGTCCATACCAGAACATAAACATCCCTGTTCATCTGCAGTATGAACAAGCCACAGCCTTCGGGGCAACAGAGCAGCATTGTCCTCCATGTTGTTCATGTATGGATGACTGCATAAGATCATTATTAAAGTTTATTGCATGTCCATACTTGTTTGGCCTTAGTTTGCATCCTCGATCCTCCGGAAAATTGCAAGGAAATTCTTCCCTCCATTTCTCTGCACTTTCTTTCCTTCCTCTGTACAGGTACCCAAGCGATTTATGATGACATCACCGACCTGCCAAAAGAAGTTAGATTGAAGCTTATTGAACAAAACTACAATAAGATATTCAGCGGAAGATGAATTCACCTTCTTTCAGGATTCAGTTTACTCACATTATTTCTTAAACATATTTACCAAAATATCATGGTACAGTGTTCATTTTATTTATAAATGTCATTTATTTAAAACATGACTTGCTTTTTAAAAGAATAGTTTGACGTTTTGGGAAATCCACTTATTCATTATCTTGCCAAGAGTTAGAAATTAGAGCTAAGAAGCAATTAGCTTAGCTTAGCTTAATGACTGGAAACAGCAGAAAAAATGTTAGCCTGCCTCTGTCCAAAGGTAAAAAATTCCCAAAACCTACCAACCTCTCTAAAGCTCATGTATGAATATCTTGTTTGTTTAATCCGTACAGAAATAGAAATGTAAAAATGGCAAGTTGTGGTTTTGAGGTTAATTTTGGACAAAGTCAAGCTAGCTGTTTCCATCTTTTTCCAAAGTTAAAGGAATTTCTGACAGATATGATATCTCCCATTTCACAAAAGAGCTAGCTACAGAAGCGCTAACAGACTGCTAGCAAAATGTCTGCAAAGCCTCTATTGTTGGTAATTACATCAAAATATAACTCAATATTAAGATTACGCTAATTTAACATATATATATATATATATATATATTGCTTATTTGTATCTGCTTTCACTTTTTAATGAACCGCCACAAATACGCAACAAAACAAAAGTAGCTAACGTAGGCTATGTATCTGGTGTGACTTCAAGGTTAGCAACTGGGCTAACCACCTTGGAATAATGTGTGAACAATCCCAAACTGGAATATAAGGAAGTTTTCCTGTTCTTGCCATTCTGCCGATGTTGTGAATGCAGCATAAGCTCGGCTGCTGGCTGTAGCTTCATATTTAGTGTACAGACACGAGAAAGGTATTGATCTTTTCATGTCACAAAGAAAGTGAAAAAGGTCTAACTATTCTTTAAAATTAAGAATTTCAGATGCAGGGTTTTGACCTCTTTTCTTCCAATGAGCTGATGAAAAACAAATATTGTTGTCATGACCTGCAAACACGGGGATAAAAAGCTCCACGTTAACATACCAGCTCTTCGTCGGGGACACGTGTAAATAGTGGATGTTCAGTGAAGTGCTTCACCATCCAGAGGTGGACTTCCTCCACATCTGTGATAGTATACACCAAACCCTGACATGACCAGACAAACACAGGAAGGTTAATAACACAGTTCTGGGAAAAATATGTTACACTTACATGCAACTTAAACATGGATCCATTTATCAAGTTAACTCGTTTATCAAGATATATGCAAACTTTCTTTTTTTTCTTTTTCTTTTTTAAACACTGTCAAACATTTCAGCCTGAGTTAAGTGGTTTCATCACCTCTGGAGAGCAATGATCCTTGCTAGAAAGATAAAAATAACCTACAGACAACACAGAGGTTAATCACCTATGTCACTGTAGTTTACTTTGGAGAACAGATAGTATTACTAGAACAAGGATTTCTTTGAAAACTCAGCAGTGGCACAGATTTCCACAGCAGTGCATGTTAGCACGTATAGGTTTTTTTTTTTTTCCAGAGAAGCCAGGATGAGGATGAGAGACTGTGAGCATGTTATCTGCACACCTGTTTACCGTTTCAGAACGAGTCACTAATAAACTACAAATTCAGCTTAATTTTGGTATGAAACTGCTTTTATCAAAGAACATTTTCTTGACAGCCTCCCCACCCTACAGCACAGTTATGGCTGCGTGCCAATGCTGAAGGCCCTTGTAGAGATTATACACACACACACACACATATATACAACATATGCATGCACGAATGCATCAATGCACACACAAAGAAACACACACACCAGAGGAAGAACGATAAAGCCAAATTTAGACACAAGCCTTCCATTGTTCCAAACAACCTCCATCAGCACTCGCGCCTTTTTCAAGTGTCCCACTGCTGCTCTGACAGCTCTGACAGGCAGGAGCGGGGTGTGTACAGACGTCAGCCAGCTGCAGGCCACACTGGTTGCCCAATTTTATTTCGGTGAATTCATGGATTTCTACACACTGCAATCAACTGATAAAGTGGTGAGGATAGTGGCAATTTATTATTTGACTACTGAAAAGTCAGCTGTTTTTTAGTTGCAGATACTTCAAAATGTCTGCAAATATAACTGAAACTATCTTATCAACATTGAAAGATAAAGTTGGTTCTATTCTCTATTTTTCTTACTGTAACCAAATCTGAAGAAAAAGAACAAAACCAACAATGATTTTTATCCTACTAACAAGTATTGTCTGTGTAGCCAAAGCCTGATATATCTTATTCCTCTGCGTCATAGAGCTCCATTGTTTCCAAAAACTATTAAAAATCCCACATTCACAATCCTGCAGCTGTAAATACTCACTAGAGCAAAAAAAAAAGTGTATTAATCCGCAGCTTAAAATAGTCCCCGAGCGCACAAGTGCACAGTTTACTGCTGTTTGAGTAACTTTTGCTAAACATTACAGCGCCCAGCAGTTTTAAGAAATTACTGAGCCTTTAAAAAAAAAAAGAAAAAAAATGACATTATACATTTGTGAACTGTAAATATTAACATCTTCAGCACCACAGACAGAGTAGAGTTGTCGGAAAGTTGTGTTGACAAAGAAATAAACAATAATTTTTTGATAATTTTTTCTCATTTTTGTATGTTCAATTTTAAAAGTTCAAACAGAAAGTCTCATATATAGTCTCAGAAGCAGCAGTTCTATGAGCAACCTCAGCTTGAACTACGGTTATTATGTTAATTAATTGTTTAGTCTATACAATGTCACCAGTGTCATATCTCAAAGCCCAGGGTAAAATCTAAAAAAGTCCAAAACCCAAAAATATTCACATTACAACGACATGAGTCCACATATCTGAAAATCTGAAACCAGTGTATGTTTGGAATTTTTGTTTTGGAAAATGACTTTTAACGATTATCAAAAGGATCATCTATCACATTTCTATTGATCGTCTTACTCATGTACGTACCCCAACTCTTAGTGTATAGGCATACTCTGCCAGCAACGTGGGACTAATGATCCTCCATTTGTGCTTGGTCTTCTTAAAGTGAGGGTCAGGAAAGAGGAAGAACATCTTACTGAGCTGTAACACAGAGGGGGTGGGGGGGTGGGAGGGTGGGTGGGGGTGGGGTGTGGGGGGGGGTGGATGGTGAGAAACCGTAAGCAAGCAGCAACAAAGAGCCTGAATTCACAAAAACACCACATTTCTTTTTAACTCCGGTTGATTACCTGATGTCATTCCCACACATGAGATCAAAACTAAACTTTCTATTTGCATCTACTTTGATACTATCGTTCTAAAATGCCACCACTTCAATGTGGCCCACATAATATTTTGTGGTTGGTTGTTAAGCACCACGGATTGCAAAACTGGAATTTCCCTCCTTGATTTTTTTTTTTCCTTCCATAAAGTTCCCCGTGTCTCTATCTTTGACAAGTGTACAATTGCAGGCTCCATTGATATTAGTCTGGCTGATACATTAAAAACCATTCCAGTAGCTTTTTATTAGTTAAAATAAATAATGTCAGGTATAGACAGAAAGATGTAGGTATAATGACGGTGGACTGCTGCAGCCTGAGGGGCTGCTTCACTGCTGAAAGAAAAACATTTAATTATTTTCTGGGTTACAAAACATACTAAGTGCTAAACATACTATTGCAGGTCTTCAGAATATGCTGTTTCAACACTTGAAGCACATCATGCATGTGAGAAGGACTGGAGCTACATTTTGAGCACTAGCCTGGGTGGTTGTCTTTTATTTCTCCACTTGAAGACAGTTTTCGTCTGATCATGAGAGAGGAAGATAACCAAGGAATAAAAACGAGCCGCATGGAGAAAAATGTTAATCTCTGGTCAATGAATACAAGTCAAGAGATGCAATTTATGAATGAGTTGAAGGGGGTGATACTGAAATGTAAAATTGAGCCAAGATTCTCTGCTCAAACCGCGCAGATGTCTGGACAACTGTTCTTCTAAAACACTTCAAATCTCAGCTTGGCATGAAGCCCTAACGCAAGCTGTACAAATATTATTTAAAATGACCTGAAATCATAAATTAAAATTAAAAAAAGTAGGCTTTTTGTATAAACCCCTACACGGTATAATTAGTATTCCATAAATGTGTCAGTATTTTACAGTATGTTACAGTATTTACTCCCCTGTGTTCATGTTTCAGTTTATACTTGCTCAGGGCTTTTGAGGTGAACCTTTTATCCAGGGTACCTAATTTAACCCTGGCACTAAACCCACTGTGTAATCTAATGCGAGTTTCAACAAGTCACAGATTACCACAGTTAATTGGAACGGATAAAAAGCATTTTGCACTGCTCTCTACTCAGCTGATGCGATGCCTTTGCGTGTCAGTCAATGACCCCATTGTTGTGGATTTATTGAGCAATCCATATAAACTAATTCAGCCCATATGTTAAAAATGAGGAAAGTCATTATTTTTAGTTAGAAACGGTTGGGCTGCGTACTGTAATTACCTTGGCGGTGCCAGGACAGATTGTCAGCTTTAATTTAAGGTTATTACAGGCCACATCAGATGAGCAATTAAAGAACTGCGGGCTTTTTGTATGTGAGCTCTTATTCAGGGAGTCGTCAGCAGTATGTGGGCACATTAACATCACGTTCAGGAGCTCTTTATGTAGCCGGCTCAACCGATTTCCAAAAAACGTGCCTCTAGTAGTATCTAGCCATGCAGATAATAGAGATATCTATGAGATGTCTGCCTGTAGAGAAATTGACGGTGCTGGAGCAACTTTTTTTTTGTTAGAAAGTTAGAAAGTGTACTCTGTCCCACCTTTACCTACAGGAACCAGCATGCACCACTGTCAGATCTGACCAGGTTGGAAAGCGAGTTGGTTTAACTCCTTTAATGATTTCTGACTTTTGAAAGTCAGACGTCTGTAAGGCAAAATAAAGTCCAGCCAAAGTTGGATGTGCACGTGAAAAGGAAGTGGTCAGAAGTAGATCCAGGTATCAAACCTTAAAACTTTTCAGGTACTGACGAAAATGTTCCTGTTGCACCGTAGTAGTAAAAGCTGAAAGGCACCAAAAGCTGTAATTGAATGTCTGGTCAGACGCTTAATGTTGATTAGTTATTCTCTGATTTAAATCAGAATTTTACCAAGTTCAATAATTAGTGACTAGTGACAGCTTATATTTGCCGGCTGTGATCATTTCATTGCAGTATTTACATAAACTTGCAAGCTCTCATGAAAAATGCAACAATAGGCTCAATTGTATTCATCCTTGTGACCTGAAAGATTAACATTTCCTCCAAACACAGCTCAGTAAGTTAAACATCAAAGCCCCAGTGTCTGGTTAGAAGCGAGAACCACTTCCATCTGTTCTGTTATCTGACAACAGCACAAATACAGAGGCAAACCCACCTGTCCTTTGGAGAAGAAGTTGGGGAGGTACTTCATCGCATTGCTGCGAATGCAGGCGATGTTCTGGTAGCTTCCTGGTTCAGAGGCACGCAGTGACTGGATACGATCCTGAACATAATCCGACACTTTCACCCGGATCTCCATGCCCAGGATGAGCTTGTCTGGGAAAAGTGGAGATAACTCCACTGAGAGAAAGTAAAGATGCACAAAGACACAAACAGAGACATGAATGAAGACGACACGAGGTCGATACAGAACAAAACTCTAACCTGTGAAAACTCTGAAAGGCAGCAGATCAGTGACATAACTACCTAAAAGCCCGCCGTATCCACATCCAATGTCTGCAAACTCAACTTGTGGTGTCCCTTTCTCGGGCGGGTTGCTGGTAAAGAACTCTGGATACAGCTTGAACCAGTCCATCTCCTCAGGACACAACGGGCTGACGAGGAAAGAGAGGGAATTATTTTATAATAAAGAAACATAAACAAACTTTTCTGTGGATTATCCAGAGTAATGACAGGGATGCTGTTTCTGGAAAGAGGCGGTGCTGCTGAGTTTTTTCATTGCTGTCAGCACCTATATCGTATTACAGTGGACACAGAAACATCAGACAATATCTTAAATCCTTTTGTAAAAACTTTTCACATCACCAGCTGGGAAAAAGTGAGCAAATATGAGGCAGTTTACTTCTTGATTTTCTTCTTCTACATTTATAAATGCACAGATGGGACTGACAGGGCAGCAGGTAGTGATATAAACTTATATAAAGCTGCACGAGGCAGTGCAGGTATAAATCTTTATATACAGTCTATGGTATAAATACAGACACATGTGCATCACTCACTAATCAAACGTGTGGTGAGCCATCGGGTTTGAATGGGCTCGTTGTCTGTAGTAACGTTTCTGCGGCATAGACGAACTCATGTTGCTCCCGATAATATTTCAGTCAGTCCGGCTGGATATTAATAAATACAGATATTCACTTCTAGCTATCGATATTCAGAGAGTCACGTTTGTTTCGGGATAGTTTACCACCGGTTGCGAGTCGCGGCGTTTATACGTCATCGCTACGCGTCTACTCTGGGTTGCCAGGTTTGTTGAAAGAGAGAAGTAAACTGAATTCGTTACAAGCATTAATGTATAATAAGAGGTCTTATAATACATCCATGGTTACAAGTACAAAGTAGAAACTACACTGAGATAAAGGTTTTTTAACTTTTGAAAGTAAAAATAGGCTCCTCATCAGAATCGCCTTTTTCTTTGTTAAATTATTTATAGGCTGTTATACTGTTGGACTGTTATTACTGATGCACTTGTAAGCAGCATCGTTCTTGTTTTGTTCTTGTCTTGTTAATCTAAGAATGATTTTCCCTTCTCATATTATCTCATTTGAATTGTTGTAGTGGCCAAAAGACGTAAAACTGCACAAAATTACATAAGAAAAACAGAAAAGATTAAAGAAAACTTTTTAAAAGCCTTTTGTGTCTTTTATTGTTTTGTTCTCCAGTTAAAATCTGCTACTCATTAATATCAAGACCCTTTGTCACTATTGTAGTTGTTTAAGGTGGATCAGATTTTTACTACCCACCTATAGCTTACTGTTGGGGAGTAACAACAAACACACAATTTGATAAAATAAATCAAATTAATCTGCCAACTCTGGCCATCAGATAATCGAGTAAAACGTACAATACTTGCCTCTGAAATGTACTCAAATATAAGTAAGGCTACTTAAAGAGATTAAATGGGGTGTTAAGTTGCTGTGCTTTACTTGAGTAAATGTACAAAGCTACTTTCTACAGTAATGTTAATATAATTGTTAATATGCAATATTTAAGTTGCCCCATCCCCTCAGGGTAAATTTAATTTTTGCTTGCTGTTGTTGTTTGATGTGAACCCCTGGAGAGCACATTTATGTGTTTTACTGTGTGTGTATATATATATATACACACACACATATACATATACATATATATACACACACATATATATACAGTAAATATACACACACACACACATATATACATACATACATATATATGTATGTATGTGTGTGTGTGTGTGTGTGTGTGTGTATATATATATATATATATATATATATATATATATACATATTCTGTAGCAGCTCTATTATCCTGCAGGCTGGAAATAGTAGACATTTCACAAGCTGGATCATGAATACTTCATTAACAAAAACACAAATCAACATGTATGTTTGTTTTGCTCTCTGCAGGCTGAAACTTCATCCCCCCCACCCCCCCTTTATTACCCACACAGCCAGTGATTCTTTACATTGTGTTGTCTCTGCAGGTCCCTCTGGGCGTCCTCTCAGTCAGCTCTAATATCCTTCTCAATTCTCTGTCAACTTGGTGACACATTATAATCCCTCTCCTCCTGGTGTACGGCTTTATGAGAGAGAGTTATTTATGTCCACCAATGTAAAGATAACTTTCTACTGTAGATTCAGCAGTATCCTATTTCACTTGAGTATTATTAGATTTATGTGCTTTTGAGATATGTAATGTAGACTATTAACACAATGTGGAGGAATATAACTTTTTTCCCCAGATCATATATTGAATTCTTGCTTAATTTGATAGTTAACAGGGAGGAGAGACAGAGGCGAATGACACGTGTCACAAGCCTTTAGATACTTACAGCCAGGATTTGTGTTATATCATTCTGCCAAAAGGAAAGAGTCTGATGGCGTGGGCAGGACGCTGGTGGTGGTTTTCCATCATTTATTCACTCAGTTTAAATTTCACTAAAGCTCATATGCTTTTTGATAAACAGAAAATCTCCCCCTTTCTTTCTGTCATCTGCCAAACCATTTCCTTTTCTCCTGATATCCTTACTTATATAATAAAGCTGAAACCATTTTCAGATGTATGTCACATGGTTTATATTAAGTACAGCAGAGACCTTATTATTACTGAACATATACTGTACATTATGTCAGAATTACCTCATATTAAAATGAGATGAGTAACCTGAGGTGACAGATTTAAACAGAAATGCAAAGCTGCAACAATATTGATATTGGAACTGTTTTGTCCAAATTGGAATATATATTAATAGGGAATAACGATGAATGAATTATATAATGATGGAGAGTACATAGATCAGACCTGCAGCTACTATCAGATGATTTTAAGCAAATATCTGCCAGAGAGGCCAGTTTTTTTTGGCCTGGTGAGATAAGGGGGTGGATATTCAAAATCACATTTCAAATATTTTTCTGTATTTTAAAGTCCTATTAACATTTTTCCATAATTTATTTGACTTGTGTCGTGAGATTTGTTCAAACGTGGAAATCCAATCCGTAAATATATCAAGAGTGTCACATTTGTTTTAGGCTTATTGGCTAGAAATGAGACAAAACAAACCACAAAGTTTCCCTTGAGATCCACAAAGTCTTTATTACAAAACATGGATTGTATCTTGAGGGTATATTTTAAGCAACTGTGTCATGTCACAAAGTTGTGTCGGGCTTTTTAATGTCTGATCCATCAGCGCCGCTTCAGATGACACCAGCTCAGATCTATCAGATCATGACGGACCCTCAGGAATAAATGGAATAAATTATAGGAGCTGAGGCCATTGTTGTGGTGGTAACATGAACAGGAATACATCAAACTTTCTATTATGAGCAAAATCAAAATCAAACTTAACAATAATTTATTTTTTCTTTATAAAACAAACAAAAAAAACACTAAATGTCATTTTGTAATGTTTACTGGTTATGGTGGTAAAACATGGTTAATAGCTTTAAGAATCAAAGCCCCCCCCCAAAGTTAATTTTTTTCAAATTTCTTCTTTGTATTTAAAAACTCAGATAAAACTGCACTGTTCTCCCTTTTGCCCACATCTCAGAAAGATTTCTGCTTCCACACACAAGCTCAGAGAGAAACTGTGAGCAAAATGTGAGCTGAGAAGTTAACGGCAGTGTTTGTGCAGCAGATTAGGATTTATTTGTATGAAACCCCAGTCAACTCCTGTGACTTCTTAAACACTGGAGCTGTATATAAGCCAGCCTCATACTGTGGTCACCCTCATGACCACCTCATGGTTGGTACTGTGCAGGTTGTTGGGTCTTAACTGGCTGAGGATGTGCAAAATAGTGTAGCCACAGTGGTGGTTAAGAAAAGTCCTGACATGCCGGCTTGCCCTCCGCCCGCTGTTTGTGTGAGAAGAGTTCCTCTCAACACGACCGGCGCCTTTACTGCTGGAACTGATGGGGTCACCCAAGTCCTTTGCTTTCTCATAATTGAGCACTTTCCACTGCTGGTTGACTGCCTGCCAGCGCTTAAAGATCCGATAAACAGACGATCCTTCATGGATTATAAGGCCTGGGTATAAAGGACAAAGGGTTGGGGAGGTGGAGGGGCAGGAAACAGGGTTACATATAGACAAACAGTTGCTTATTCAGCCAAAATCAGGAAGTGCTCAAAAGGTACAGAAGTTACGGAGTTAAAGAACTGTGAGACTAGAAGTTCTCAACACTAAAAAGATTAAATATATCATGCCTGTTTGTGGGTTTGGTTAGAAATATGTGTTTCAGGCAGACACAAAACAACGAATATGCTCATGCAAACATGTTTTTTTACACTCAGGATAAACACTTTAATGCATTCACCAAGAGGATAAATTACTGCATGCATCATCTAGCAGCCACTTATAAATACAAAAGTAAGAGATCAAACGTGAGCATCAAATTAATGACAGTAAGTAGGATTAACTGGATAAATCTTTTTAATAAGGTGAGTTAATGATGTCTTTACTGAAAAACATATTGGTTACACTTTATCTTACTGGCCTGTAATTTCCTGATAATTTCATTTGTTTCATGTTTCCTGGAGCATTTCTTGTAACCCAAGTAAATATTTATTCATTATTCATTTATTATTGGAAACTTTACTCTTCATATATGTTGAATTGCACGCTTTCCTGTACACACATTTGACATTTTTGCATTTTCAGCTCATCCCAAGACTGTCTAGGTTACAGTAGCAATTAACTGGAATTTATTGGTGTAAGTGTATTGAGTACAGTCTCTTTTTCCTCTATAATAGTACCAAATTACATATTTCTATCCAGGAAATTACAGCATTACCGCTAAATTTGTGAGGATAACAATCAAATGTGTTGATATTCAAAGCACCTATGAAATAACCCAACCTGGCAGCCACAATATATGCGTCTTACCTATACAAACTATGTCCATGAAGCCGTACATGCCGTAGCATATCTGGAAGAGAAGGTCCTGACGCTGCCATTTGGCCGACGGACTGAGGGAAGACCACACCAGCCAGGAGATACTGGCGATGAGGAACAGAGAGCCCAGGATGATGGCCGCAATCTGCACCTTCTCAATCACAGTCAGAGAGATGGCCTGCCACTGCAGAAACAGACAGAGTGAGACACAAACATGGACTGAAATCCGGTATTGTCAGAGTAAATTGCCAAACGCGTCGTGGTGAAGAGACGGTGCAGGGTTTTGTCGCAGTCTCTGAATAAATCAAAAATGTGGTTTAGAAGAGTACTATGCATCTAAATAGCCACGTTTCATCTCTGTTTCCCAATTGTTTTCATTGATTTCAGAGTGTAATTGGAGTGCCTCTAGGCCAGTGACAGTGTTTTGGTTGTGCAAGTTTGAAATTTAACTATAACACATTTCTCTTGGCCTTGCTTCTCCGTTGCAATATTTGATTAGCATGCAAGGTCGGTCGTAAAACATTTTTCTAACAAGTGAAGTGCCTCCTGGTTTGAGACTTACCTTGAATGAAGCAGTTTCTCCAAACAAATATATTTTGACACAAAGTGAAGCTAATGCTAAAGTAGCGTGGCTGAACTGAATGAAAATGAATAGCAATCCATGTAAACAAATGACATTAAAAATTAAAAAAGTTCATTCACTTGAACTCGAGGCATGCTATCGCCCCCCGCTGCAATTTCTTTATCTAGTTTTGAGAATACTTGCTGTAAAAACTCAATAATGACTTGTATATAAGATCAAATATACTGAAACTTCACTGTCTTTCCCATCAAAGTTAATGGAGATATATGAACAGCAATTGCCAGATGGTTTACTTGCTTGCCGGCTCTCCAGAGAGACTGTGCTCCGGCAGTGTGGTGTCAGTATTGGATTTAATGTCATTCAAGTGACAGGCCTCCGCAGATTTATTTGACAGTAACACTGCTTATATCTTCTGTGAGACAAATGCTTTATTGCCCCAATTCACTCCACACCTTCAAAGTGCTGTAACTAGAGTGCTACAGTATGTCATCCACTATGTGCAGAGCTGCAGAGCTGCAAAAAAAAAAAACTCCCCCACAACCTCACAGCTTTTGCACTGATAATAAAACCATATAAAACAAGTAATTTAGAGAATTTAACTCAACCCATTTCACTAATACTACATAACGTACATTCTCCAACAATATTGCAGTTTCATTCATAAGGTGCATTCAGATCGAGCAGGCATTTCATCTCTTTTCCAGCTTTCATTTGGTGATACTGTCAGTTGGTCTACTGTCCATGTGTCCACTGCCTTTGAAATGTGCTCCGTTCTTGGCATCTTCCAAGAACCTCCTCATCACTTTCTTCTTCTCCATTTGTTAATTGAAAACAGTATAAATAGCTCTGTGAAAATCTGCAAAGGGCTATTCACTCTTTATCTGTGTTTCCTGTCGGGAGTCGGTGAGTGTGGAAGTGACAAAATCAGGTCAAGTGTAGTCTGACAGCCTTATGAGAAGGACCTTTAGTAGTGAAGCTCCTAAACCACATTTTAAAAAGTTTCTACCCTTATGATTGTTTGCCAAAATGTACATTAAAGATGACGACAGTGTAGAGTGACAAAGGGACACTGACTGTACCTGCAGCGGGTTTTTGGTGCTGATGGCCAGGACCTGGTACTTGAAGTAGCAGAGCTCACAGCTCCAGGAGCCTCTCTCACTGATCCAGCGGATAAGGCAGGACTGGTGAGTGCAGCGCACAGAGCCGGCGCAGCGACAGGGACTCAACAACTCTCCCTGCAGGACACAAGGAGCCGCTGCATGAGACACACTGCTGGATGTTGAAACTGTTAGCCTATTGAATCAGTCAGTTACAAGATTTGATTTGGTGAAGATGACAGTGAAAATAAATATTTTTATAATGAATAGCCCGACTTGGAAATCCCCTGCCCTTACGATGTTACTGTCATATTTGATCTACTGAAAGTGCTGTTTGAAGGTATTGTATGAGGTGTTGTTTGTGCCCTGAGGCTGATAAGGGATTTAAAAAAAGCAAGCAAGGAGCAAGTACCAACCATTTTAATCAGTTTAAAATTATACTGCATGTGCATCAATATATATACTGGAAAGTACCACTTCAAAAAGTATTTAAAAATACTTTATGAGAGTTTAAAGGTTAGTCAGGATACTAAAAGATTAAGACCAAAGTGTAGACTGATGATTATTCTTATTTTTTTGGTTAGTGAAATGTGTTGAGTATAGTTATTGAGTTTTATTTGATTTATTGACAGTCAGTGTCGTATATGAACCTACATTAATCCCTGAGAGAGAAAGAGTGACAATAATAATGACAAATAAGTATTATTTCACAGTAGTTTTGTCGCCTACAAAGTAGAATTGTAACACTTTACTCTGTCAGCTAAATTCCTCAAAATAATCAGTTTCCCTCAAAGAGTATTGGCATTAATACAGTGTTTTTTTTTTATCAATCATTTAGTCTATAAAATATCAGAAAAAAAGTGAAATATAAAATTTTTTTAAGGTGTTGTTTTATTTGACCCCAAAATATTTAGTGTATTTTTGTATATGACAGCCAAGAGCATCAAATATGTCACATTTGTCAGTTAAATTTTAGGCTTTTTTGCCGAAAAATGACTGGAACTAATCGATTAATTGTTTCAGCTCTAGCATTAATGCTTAGATAACAAAGGCAGCACAAACCACACAGTTTGTTAATGACTGCTCAAAATAACACTTTTGTATTTTTAGATAAGCTCCTTGTGAGTTTGTGATATTTGTGTTTGTATGATTTACAGGGGAGTTACAGCAAAGTTTGATTCACTGCCAGTGGTCACATCAGCCTTCAGTAAACCTCACAGTGTTCAATTACCTCCAACTCTTTGAGAGCCATCTTAGACACTGCTGGCTCTCCATCTTCTGTCTGACAGCTTCTCTGTTGCCCCGCTTCACTTTCATCTTCAGCTGTTTAGTGCTGCGTTGTGTCGAACTGAAGAATCCAATTCTGTTGAATTTCACGATGCTGCTTTGATGCGCCATTGATTAATCTCACACAAATGGTTCATTTCATTCATTCATTTCAAGTCCCTGCATTCATATCACACCTGTTACCTTTCTTTTTGTGGTGAAATATTGATAAGTCCTTTAAAAAAAGCGCACATTTTCATTCAATTTCATACGAAGGAAGGAAATCCAACCTATTCAGCATGACACATTAAACTTTTACAGGTCTGATATGTGGGCTTTGTAGCTACACATACTGTACGTCAAGAGAGACTTTTTTTTGCCATTTGCATGGGCACAAAAAGATAAATAGGACAAAACAAGATGACTACAAATGCAGTATATGCATTGATTGTTGCCTGTAAAATGTTTTTAAAGCTGCTGATGACACAGTGCTGTGGGGTTTATATCAAAGCACATATCAGGCTCCTAAAATAGTGCATTTGAATGTCATGACATGTCTGAACATTGCCAGTCAATCATATCCCTTCATAGTATAAATGCAGAAGGCTATAATTGTCTAGGAACATTTCCACAGAAGTGACACTGAACTCATCTAATTGTGCTGGCTTGCCCAGTCACCAGATCTCAGTCCAGATTTGGGATGAGGTTTTTGGATCAGTTATTGGCTCCCAATTTGACACACTTGCAGAAAATACTGGAGTCAATGGCGGCCAGAAATCCTAAAAAAAGGTTTTGGCAGTTGAACCCCCATTTAGTTATGACTGATAAGGGTGTAAAAGTGAGTGTACCTCATTATGACGGAGGTATTTCAGGCATCATGAATGTATATGTGCTGACTTAAAAGGAAAAGTTAATTGGTTGAGCTGTTCAGTGGATATACGCATGGCTTTACTGAGCTGCAGACACTCCGAACATGAATCAAAGTGTAATAAAGTGAGAGTATACAGTGTTTTAATTCATGTGACTGTCTGCAGCTTCTTCTGGATACAGTTTGCTTCTCTCGTGTCGCTTTTCTATAGCCTCAATAGAAATCACAGGACATCTGGCGCAGGTTTTTGTTGTCAGTATGAGACTCCCTAAGGCCTTCGGACTGACAACGCTCTCACACGTCTCGCTTTATTTTCTGTCTGACTCTAGGTGATGTGCGAGGTCTTTAATTAGTTGGATATCTGGAGGGGAAACAAAAACTTTCTAAGACCTCTAGCAAAGTCTGTCTTTTCAAGGTTGATTTCATCCACTAGATTTGACATGTTCAGACTTCCATTTCTTCCATTTAAAAAAAAAAAACACATTACTTTACTTTCTGTGCATCCCCCGCCCCTCTGCTCTCCTGCATGTGAGTAGAGGTCACTGTACTTTGTGTGACATTCCTGTAGTGTGAAGGAATGATCGAAGGTTTGATACCTGTGTGTCAAGAGTCCTTCAGCAAGTTGTTGAACTCATGCTGCCTCAAATCCCTCTGAATATAAATAAGTATAAATAAACAACTTCCAAAAATGTCTTCTATGTCAAAGAACCATTCTTGACATAAAAGAACTTCACTGGTTCACATTGTAAATAAAGCTCCTCCTGCTTCTCTCCAGCCTATTCTTAACTGACGCCCTTCATCTGCCCACTGCTATTTTCAGATCACTGTTGATAGATTAATTCCTTTTTTTAGTCTTAGTCACTCGAGCATTTTTAGGTTGTGTCAGAGCAGACTTGTTTGGTATTTATGTATAATAACTCATATTTTCATCGTGGCTTTTTAAAACTCAATTTGTTTGCTTAACTAAATGACTTGAAGGGGCGCACCACTGATTTTACACATCACACAACAGTTGTATTATGTCCTCTGTACCTCTGGAGGAACTTTGTCCAGCCTGAGAAAAATACCCTGATGATGTCACAGTGATGTCATCGGGGTTATCTCAGCTTGAGCTCTGAGACATATTTCTAACAGAATACTTGCGTTACAAACTGGTTGTGCGGCATTTGAAAAGACGCTTAACCGTTTACAGAGCTAGCTTGTTGTGCTACATATCACAACCTCTTGACTTTGTACTGAAGTTCTTTGAGAAATTTACAATGTAGCACAAAGTTAAGAGGTTGTGATATGTAGCACAACAAGCTGGCAAAGCTCTGTAAAAGGAACCACATTCCCGCACATGTGCAGAGGCGTCTGCCTTACATGGAACAACTCTCCAGAGACTGAAAACATGATTGCGTTATTCGTCTTTGGAGCCGTTTCTAAACAAACTAACGTGCCCAAACTCTTCGTGGTGAAGGAACATGTCACCCCACTGTAACTGATATGTTTTTAGTAGTTTTTGGACAACAGCAGAGCTCTACGGCACAGAGGAATACAATATATCAGGCTTTGGATACACACACAGTACTTGTAAGTAGGATGAGGTCATTGTTGGTTTGGCTCTGCACATGAGATTTGTTGACAATGGGAAAAATACAGTATTGAAAATTGCCAGCCTTATGCTTTAAGGATCTTGGCCTCTGTTACTTTGATTTTGAGTGTTCTTTTCTAAGTTTGTCCTTCGGAAGTCCACCAACTGTAAGAAACTGCAATAGCCTACTAAATTGCTGGAGCACCCCTTTGATACTGAAAGCAGATCAACTGGTGCTAAACTAAAGGCTGGCACAAGGCATTTATTTGTAGACATTATATTTTGTTCAAAAATAGTCTTAAAACAGCATGTGTCTTAGCAAACGTCTGGATTTTAATCTCTAGTGTTACTCTGAGTGTGTAGCATTCAGTCTTGAAGATTGCCTGGCATTTCTGGAGTATAGTAAAGTTGGCCAGACCTCTCAGATCATGTGGGACAGGTTTACTGTCCTAAACTAAACATAGAGAACAAACTCCCAGAAAACTTGGGGTCTGCTCCAACTCTCAGTTCAAGACTTTTTTGTTTGCCACTGCCTTTTATTAAATTCATCAGGACTTTATTAATATCTTACACTACACATAGCAGCACTGTGATTTTCACTTTCCTGTTTTATGTCTTCTTCTATTGTAGCTTATTATTTATCTTCTATTTTATTTTACACCCTTTAAAACCTAATCATATGTGTCTTTTTATATTGTGTTTCTTTGCTATCTTGTCTTAATGCCTCTTCTGTCTTTTGTAAAGCACTTGTTGTTGAAAGGTGCTATACAAATAAACCAGCAGGCACCTGTCCTGCTGAGCAAACCTGGACTGTAGTGATTCCATCAGTGGTTTGCTAAAGGGCACAAAGGTCCTACTGAGCAGCTGACACCTCTGGTTAAAGTACAGGAACCCACATTAAAACATGTTTTATTTGAGTTTACCTTCTCTGGCCCCTGGAAGCAGATCCGGCACTGCGGTGAGCGCGTCCCGCTCTCTGAGAGACTCGGCAGGGAAGAGGCGTCCAGGCCTCCCTGGGGTTTGGCTTCTTTATCCTCAAACGCCAGGCTGCGTGGCCGGGGGTCAGAGCCGTAATATTCCTCCTCGTCGTCCCGGTGGGAGCAGCTCAACGGCGGCCAACCACAGCCTCTTATAGCGAGCCCTCTCATCCTGGTCTGCGTGTCCGGGTCTGTGCCTGGTTCAGTCCTCCTGCTTGATCCAGAGCGCATCAGTAGCAACACTTTGAGTTCATTGAGAAACATCCGGATCCGATACTTGAACATTCTTCAACAGCTTTACTACACAGGCAAAACTGCTCTGTGAGACAAAACTGCCCTCAGCTCCCCATTGACTGTGCAGACTGGTCCATCATAAATTATGATAATTATTATTATTACTATTATTATGTTGGCATCTGAACCATTTGATTCAAGCACACAGTTCACATCCTAGCATATAAAATAAAATAACATACAGATCTCGGTCAAAAAAGCATGCGAACAACATGATAGGCTATTAGATCAGCCCATAGCTCTTTGCATATCCTGTTGTTATAGCATGTGCACCGCAATCCAGCCAATAGGGAAGGATTATTTTTCATGGATAGAGGCGTTTTCTTTCGGGATTCAATGGAGGCTGAAAGCCACGAACTGTGAGGCACCAACGTTAAAGTCAGAGGGGTCCAGCAGCATCCTCTCATGCCTACATGTTCAAATCCAGCTGATTGTTTAGTATCCAAAGATTTAAAAGGGTCCTCTTGGTGTTTTAAGTCTGCAAGAGCTGTCCAAGGTTTGCAACAAAATGCTGGTGTTGGTGTTTGTCTTCAGCGAGGGGTGTCTGAGGGGGTGATATTAAAGCCCATTAACAACTAAGTCCAATCCGATTTATATTTGAGTGTCTCATTTACCTACAGGGGGAGATGACAGCGTGCATCCTTTGTTGTCTCGCAGTGGCGTCCATCAGTTCAACACTGTTTCCTCCTGTCTCTTCTTCGCTGTAGCTTTTTGTCTTTTGGCTTATATATTGAGCGGGTTTCGTCCCCCCCCCCACCCCCCACTCCCACCCCCTCCCCTTTAGTTACAAAGTTGCAACCCGGCAGCGTCGCATGTTAGAGATGGATGCAAAAAAGCATATAAAATGAGAAAATCCATTTGGAACTTGCAGTGCCAGTTGTCTTCTTTTCCAGATCATCTCTGCGCCACAAATCAGGAGGAGGATGCCAGATATAGATTCCTGCAAACACAAAATGAGCCCACAGCACACTGCAATAGTCCCTTCCGGGTTCTTAAAAACAACTGCACTTCATCATCATCATCATAATCACCATCACCTCTTCGTCAAACCAAATCAAATCAAGCCCCCCGTGAATCAATAGGACGATAAATTGCCCCTCCACATGGCAGGGCTGTAGCGACGTCTGTCTCCTCGTGAATCTCCTGGATGTTACAACTTGATTCTCAGGCAAACCAGCTCACAGCACAAACTTCCCAGCTGCATAGTAACAGACAGCGGCGTGTTTCCATGAAGCCATCCTCCCTCCGAGCAGCTGAGAGGAGCAGAAATGAGCTTCTTAAGACAGCAGCGCGCTGACAGCGGCTGCTGCTGTCCAAGGTGCTGATATTCACGTGACGTGGAGGCCACGTGCTGATATCCATCGGCTGATCGAGAAAAGAAAAAAAACAATTATTGTAAGAAACCCAGTGTGAATGTATGTGTGTGTGTCACCATCTCATGCATGGTGTCATAAGACTCTAATAAACAGTACAAAGGCTCTTCAGGGTTGGGACAGTGAGCACAGTACGTACAATAGATTCAATAGAGGCTCCATTCACAGAATCACAACACATCTGTCAGATAATTGTCTCAGAAGACACTGTCTGCTGCTATTATTGGCTAAACAAGGACAAGCATTGTACTTGTTTGGTGAATTGTAATCTTTTTTTAAATGCAGTGGTCAAAATATTAGCAGTATCTCCAGAAAATCATCAGCTGTTTACAGAAAAATCAATTAAATATTAGCATATGAATATAACTGACATGTGTTGTTTATAAAACCAGCATGTGCCTCACACAGGCTTCTAACCTGCTCCTGACTTCCTTCATTACAAACCTGCAGTCAGTGGGGCTGTAGATTTGATCAAAAGTGGTCAAAAGTGTTGAAGTGTTTGTTGTTGGTGGAAAGGAGCTACAATGTGCTGGAGATGTGTTGTAATACAGGCGAGAGGGCTCAAGTTGTTCCATTTCCCTTTTTATTAAGACAGATAAATACAACAAAATACAACCACACAGAAGAAATCACACAAAATCAGACATAAACGTCAACTCATAAACATAAAAGTCCACACATTTACTACCAAGCCTGACAACAAAAAACAAAAAAAGGAAATTCTACATCCTCATTATCATATAGAAAATAATAACATTATGTGGAATATAAAGACAAATGTATTGAAAACACATTTCTTACAAATTCTCAGCTACAGTGAACTTTTCCCAACACCTAGGATCATTTTTAGTATCATTATTTCTGTTTGCTACACATCCTTCCAAATAAAGTAGTGTTTTAGAAACATTCTAAATTGATTAATATTCAATGAATCAATCAGTTTTAAAAATGAACATTTTCCCTAACGAAATGATAAAATTAATAATATAATTATTTGTTTCTGTAGCATCATCCAGTACAACCGAGCAAAGGTTTGGCTGGAAGCTCAGGTAGATGTTTGAACACATTGTTTGAAACAACATGACAGAACTGAAACGAGTGATCTGTGGATTCAGATCCCACAAAACAAAAACGGCATTCATCTGACTTAGTGATGCCCCAAATCTTTAGCATTTTTCTACATTTTTCAAAGTAAGCTCATGTTTGCAGTAACCGGTGTAGCTACACCCTTTTTAAAAAAACCAAACTCAAGACTTGATTGAAGACTTGAAAGCTTCTTTCAGAATCATATAGGATGTTTTATTGGTAATTCTAAGTAATCAATAATTTATTAATTGCTTGGAGAAATGATCTTGAACAATATTTTTTGCTTCATGTGCCGTTCCGAGAAATGAACAGTTAAAGTAACAGTTGGATGTTTAATTTGACTTTGTTCTTCATTTTTAAATTAGAAGACAAACTATATTTTCCAGCTATAATATTTCAAAAGTATCACGACACAAATATAGAAAAACTGTGAATGAGTATAAATCCACAGGGAGATTTGGTGGGTTAGGGTGACGGGGTGGGATCATCTAGACTCTTTGTTGCCTTTTATCCTTTTTTTCCATCTTAGTTTATTTTGCAATTATTTCTGTTCAATTTTTCCTTTTTAAATGTTTTAATAAATAAATGCAGAGCAAATATTGATGTGAAAGGTTGGTCGATTGATCTACAGTATGTACAGTATTTAAAGCACAGAGAGACTATGGTAGGTGGTGAATAATAACTTAATATAATACTATATAATACTTTTCTGTGTGCAAAAACTTGATCCGTGTCTCATGCAGAAACACCTGTGTTAACCTTTCTTACAGTGTTATAAAGGATCTCATTGAAATAGTTCAGTCTAAAGGTGGGAAATGCTTTGATAAGTGCATAGGAAGATAGCTCGTCCTATTAGAAGTGGCCAATGTATGGCTGTAATCAGAGAGTTATATATAGTATAGTAAGAGGAGATATCAGTCAGAGTGAAGTCACCAGTGCTGCAGGAGAGAAGACACTGTGCAGGGTGGAAAAAGTGGCTCAATGATAGTAATCTCAGCTTTGTCACAGCTGTATACTGATCGTAGAGCCGGAGCGGGTGGTGCACGGTGTCATCATCTGTATGATAAGGGAGGGTCCGAGGTTATCAGTGGGTTGTGGTAAACATTAATGCAGAGCTGGAGGCCTTTTTATGTCCAAAGAGCTGATGAAAATGTCATGTAAGGTATCGCTGAGGCATCATGAGTCAATTTAAAGAGGATGTAACTAAACATGTTCAACACACTGTAATTATTATACAAAGATGATTTAATCGGAGGTGTGTTTATGTATATTGATTATTATTTGACCTGCACCGTGGTGTCAGAATGTAAAACCTCCCGTACCTTTCATGAAAAGAATGAAAAGAAATGCCAGCAGAAAGATTTTCAGCCAATAACACTAACATTTAGTCCTCATATGTAGTGATAAAACTATAAACTAGTCAAAAATTTGAGGTTAACCACATCTGCAGTCAGCCAAACAGCTGCCAAACTCTCTTATAAGTCTCAGTGCTCCTGCTGCAAGTCTGAAACAGATCTTTAGCCGCATTATTTGATATTCTGCAGCACAGAAAATATGATTTCTTAAAAGCTGCCACTGAAAATGTGGTTAAAATATGAAACATGATGTGAAGTTTTTCATAATATTATGTTCTCTTTTTATTATTGCTCTGCGTGCTTATAAATGTTCTCATTAACTTTGTAATTTTAAATCTTTTTCAGGGTGACTTTGTAACATCTGTACAGCGACTACAGATGAAAAATAGCCTCTTGGCTAACTCCAGCGAATTTATAGCAATGTTTATTAATGTGCACTGTCCCTGTTAAATAAACCAGCAAATAAATAAAGGATGCAATGAAATAAACAAACTATAAATCGAAAATAAAAATATGAAAATTAAATTGATCACAATGTTTGCTTTTAGCCCAAACTGCAATATGTTTACTGTTTATTTCATGCATGATTATGCACATGTATATGTGATGTGGATGTGTGAGGATTTGTTTGTACAAGGATATAAAGTATGAATGTACACAATTCAATTTAAATGCATAAAAATGTGTGTAAATGTGCTTTTAGTTGTTTTGTTTTTTCATTTAAAATGTATTATGTCTTTTGCAATTATTGTCTTCTATTTCTTCATCACTGATCACGTTTTATTCTTTTATATTTTCAGTGTCTTTTATACATGATCATTGCTGTAAAAAACAAAACACATTGTCATCTCAAATACAGTATGTTCAGCATACAATCTACTGCAATAAAAAAAGTACTTCAAATGTCTGAAAATCTTCAAAATCACTGCGAGTGTTTCTTCTGCACTTCTCATGGCGAGGCAGAAAGTCCCAGAGCAGAACTTGTAATGACTTGTTTTAGACTTTTGTCCCGTGCAGCCACCGTCACTGCACTACACCCCCAGAATACTGACAGCGTCTACTCTCTTTCCCTCAAACATCCAGGAAGAACACAAATGTAGGAGCAGTGGCTGGAAGGAATACTGTAAAAGCTCTGAAAGACTGTATCCCAAATGCATCCGTTGTGCAGGACATCAGAACATGGAAGCTACAACTGACCAACTGGAATTTTATTTATAGACAACCACAAGTCAACCATGAATGTTTTTCTTGTGATCGCACGCCGTTTACCAAGCAGGCAAACATTGAGCAGTTTGTTTGTAACCAATGAACATCCACGAAGGAACAGAAATTAACCTTTAATGAGTCATTGACTTTAATGTGCCCCCTTATTACAGATTATTAGTGCTGTGTCACAAATGCCAAATCACATTCAGTCCATTTGTACATTTTCTTCCTTTTCACTGGTAAACATTTAAGTGTGGTTATTATCAGCAAACAACCCAGTTTAAAAATTCTAGCTGCAGAACTTTCCTGAACGTACGGCTGAAGGTTTTAGGTTGGACTGACTGTTCAGATTATTGTGAACTTCAACACTGGTTAAAGTACTCAAACAATCACACAACAAAAATAATTACACTACAGCTTGTGTAGTTTATCCAAGTAGCTAAATGCTTTTTCCTTTCTTTAAAATATCAGTTAATATCTGTTTATTATACAGTTATAATACAGAGGGGCTTTTTCTGTATTGTATTTATATTTTAAGAATAATCCCAGCAGCTGTCAGAGTAGGTGACTGAACACCGTTTTTATTCCAATAACTGATTCCCACATGCAAAATAAGTCATTTCATCATCCACACACACCCTGTGTAGCTATTACAGTATATATTTTTATATTTTTTATTGCAGCAAGTCCCTGATAACAAGTAATGTCAGTGAAGTCTGACTGGCCTCAGCTCATCAGTATAAATAAGACACTTTAACCAATAATACATATACAAGACATATATGAGCTCAGGAAAAGTCTTTGTGTTCTTTACATATTTTTTCATCAAAATTACTTTTTAAATAATTATTTCATGTTTTTCACCATAAATGTCAACAGCAGCCGTGTGAAATTAAGTCAAGGCTGAAAAAAGCCGTATTATTAGATATTTTTTTATTTTATTTAAGCTTTTTTTTAACCAAAAAGTCTCACTGAGATTAAAAATCTCTTTTACAAGAGCGTCCTGGCCAAGACAGGCAGCAGCACAAATAACAGGGTTACAGACATTAAAAAAAACATACAACAATTTACAATGAAAAAAAGAATAAATGACAGAATCATAAAATATTAAAAATATTCACCAGTATTCGTTGCAACTCATCAACATTAGGGATCAAACAGGGACAGTATGAGCCTACAGCCAGATGTGCCTCCAATTATGTAGAATCACTTTAAATGCATCCAGTGAGACTCCAGAAGATTCAGATAATTTTTCAACTGATTCCAAGCAGAAGGAGCCACGTACTTAAACGCCCTCTTTACCCAGTTCAGTACGGGCTTTAGGGACATAATGGAGATATAATGGAAACTCTGGAAATTCTGTGATTTTTTATTCAGTTTTTATGGAGGCAATGGATGAAATTAATGTGCAAAGGTAGATGTGGATGGATGGATGTGTGTATATGTACTGTATGAGCATGAGTATTACATCTGTTCAAGTATAATTACAAGTACACATATTTCTCCTGATGTGTTAAGTAATAAATTACTGGGTCTTTTTTCGATTCAGGACACATTTCCCCCCAATTTCTTGTCTTTCAATAGTTTTCACTTCACTTGTTTCATTTTATTACAATTATAATATTTTGTAATTAAAGTTTGCATTGTAAAAAAACAGCAATTACAGGATTAATGTAGTAAACTGATGTCAAAAAAATATATTAAAAGTCTGTCACAGATGGGGAAAAAAAGTGCCATGTAATTTTTACTCAGCTGCACACAATTCAGACTTGATTCAACCTTTACCAAGAAATGTAAAATGTATGCTTAGAGTTTATTTGAGGAGCAAAAACTTTTGTTTCCTGCTGCAGCAGCATCTTTTACAGCAGTCATGTCTGTTATTAACAGTTGAATTGTATGCACAGTATCTTATGTTTAGTTTATTGTTAGCACATGTAATCTATTTGTCTTCTTTTCTTCTGTTTCTTTTTTCTTCATCAATAATCTTTAATTATAGATGTTATTCTTTTATTTCTTAATTGGTCTTTTTTTAAAAAAAAAAAAAATCTCACCAGCACTTTTTACTCCTGAATGTTTTATGGGTTGTTTGTGTGTGTGTGTGTGTGTGTGTTTTGTTCCTTGTGAAAATAAATGAACTTTACCAGCCCAAGAAAACATCTCTGTGGCATGCTGAAACAACAGGTGGGTCTTTACATCTTTACTGCCTGAGATAAACAAACTCTCTCTAATAAAATATTTTACGACAGCAGACTGAAATCCTCCCGCAGTCGGGATTAAAACTGTCACTTAAAAGTTTGTATTTGCCACATACATGATGCGCTCTCGAAGATTGAAGCTCCGCCTCCGTCCAGAGTTGCTTGAAGCAACAGGAAGCGACAACCCAAAAGAGTGGAAGAAAAAGGCCGAAATCATATCGGTTGATTGGCTTGTTCTCCTGATCAGAGCCGGTGTCAGGCTGTGAAACCACAGCTCAAACCCCGACCTGCCACTTTCTGACCCATTTCTGCAGGAGTTATACGTGGCAGATCAATTAGCATGTCCTCCTCATAAAGCTAAAGCCAAAGCTTACCTGCCACAGCAAAGAGCAGCCGAGGTGAGTGGGCTACATGTCTTTTTACATGCTTGTGATCCATGTGCGCGTCTATGTGTGTGTGTGTGTGACACTCAGGCAGCGGACATGAGACGTTTATGTAATGTGGCACAGATAATGTGGAAATGGAAGTTATTGCAGGCGGAGATCATCCAGCTCCAGCTCTGTTTTTTTTTTTTTTTTTTTTTTTTTTTTGTGGTACTGTTTTTCCTTCTCCGCCACGTCAGTGAACATGTGGGTGAGGAGGAAAAGTCCGTGTGGCCTGTTTGTTGCTTCACTTTTCTTGCTTGTTTAATTAACAAAGGAGCGCCATGGAGGAGCACCACGTGTCGGGCCTGTTTCTTTCTGCCTCCGCCCACAAGCTGGCCTTCAATGTCCGGCTTAATGTCAGTTTTATCAAGCAGATCAATGGATTAAATGTGGCAGAGAAATGCCCAACTTCCGCCTGTCTCCATAATCAATACTGACAGGCTCCTCTCCTGGTAATCAACAGCTGCCATTACAGGCCGTCAGATTAATGACCTCCAGTGTTGTGAGACACATGTGAAACTTCCAAAATGTTATGGCAAAATCTTCCCCTTCTTTCCCATGCTGGTGTTGTCACTGAAAAAGGAAATAGAGGGGAGGGGGCGGTGGGGAAGGGGGGGATGTTATTAGGGTGACAAGTCATGTGCATCCTGACCACTTCCTGTCCACAGAGAAGGAGGTTCCACAAATGATCAATGATGATTCATTATTAAACAGGAAGTACTTTTAACAGGATACTTCTGTAATCCAGTGATCGGTCAGCTGGTTGTGTTTTTTTTTTCCCTGCAGTGAAACTCAGGTGAGGACACCGCAGGGATCAGAGCCCGACAGATAAAGTGGCCCCGGCAGATATTGTCGGCCGGTATTAGCTTATCCCACATGGATCAGTATTTGGCGCCTGTATTGGCTGATGAGTAACAAGAACAGATGTTGGAGGTAGTTTAGAGACTGGTGACGCTCTTACACAGTTTGTCTTGGAGGTGTTCAGTACACACGTAGACCTCTTTTAACTCTGAACTGACTGTACACGAATCGCCGTCGTCAGTCGCTGTGGTTGTCTCAGTGGATGTGCTGCCTCACTGGCGGCTGTGTCAGCTCAGCCGTCAATACTTAAAAGTGTTCTGAAAGACAGCAAAAGCCACAGAAACTGTCGCAATGTGATAACTGTCGCAAACACACGGCTGCAGAGCTCTTTAACTTATAAACAGTGCTTCTGCAGGTGTAGTTTTGTACTGAAGCGCGACTGCTGACTGATATGTGTACCTGAGTGTATTTTGAATGTTGTTGCAGTCCCCTAGGTGAGGGAAACGGTGAACAAACTATGTAACAATTTACTGAACGAAATGATTTGAATCAGCAAAGTGATTCATAGTTTCCGCTGTTATTTTGTTCTCCACAGACTGAAAACATCAAAAATGTTTAAGTTTTGTGTTTTTAAGTTTAAAAAAAAAAAAAATCCCATATATAAGAAGTTTTGTGAATTTCTGTTATCAAACTAAGACAAAATGCATCTGTGTAGCCTTTCAAATGAAAAAAATATTAATTATATTGTATAAAATACTAATTCTTAGTAGTTAGAGTTGCCTGAAAATTGTTACTCATTTGATTCTATATAAATGTATCATAAATAATAATTGAAAGTATTCTCTATTATTGTATTTGTAATATTTATATAATATATATTTTAAAAATAAAAAGCTACATATTCCTCATTCTGAGTGTTGTAATAACTTCATTAGAAAACAGTTGAATGTGAGGCCAGAATTTTGGAAATATAGATGATTTATCATGTTGTTTATGTGCTAAATAAAGTATTTAATTATTTAAACAAGTTCAATAATTAAACTATAAGTAATGAATTTTGATTTCTGCAGGATTGTGACAAAAACACACTAAACAAAAACTAAAAACAATCTTCATGTGATGCCTCAACAGTTAATTTCATTAGTTAAGTGATTGTTTACTGGTTGGCTCTAGATGTATGTTGGGATACAAATAATTCTCAATCTGTGTAGTTGAGTTTTTTTTGCTGTTTGATTTACATAGTTATGCAAATCTTTATAAATTAAGGCAGTTTTAGAGAAGAATCATTAAGTTACAGTTTGTTCATGAGGGGAAAAAAAATGCAACAAAAGTTTCTTTGGTTATATTAGTGATTATATATATTTTTTCTGTATTGCTGATTGAAGTCAGCAGAAAATAAAGTGTTATTTACAGTCCAATCCTCGTCTTAGTCGTGACGTGGATAAAAGGAATTTGTAGTTTTTTGCAGACACATGGGCATGCGAGCAGAGTCTGATCCGCAGACACTGACTCAACATTTTGTTTGCATAATAGGAAGACATGCGGTGTGTTCAACATGAATAATGCAACATTACTTCCTTTTATTAACTACGGCGAACTTTGAATTAAACTGACCACTTCAATAATTGTGGTTTGACAGCTTATGTGAATATTCAGACCCCTGGCGACAAATATTGAAGCCCGATGTTAGTTATCATGTTTATTTTTAGCAGTGTTTTAACCCGATTGATCATCACTTCACTCAATACCTTGAGATATATTTTACATATCTATATAGATTTAGAGCGTTTGATTGTGGACCGGCCTTGGAAAATTAAAGTGGTGCACAACAAAAGAGTGAATTCCTTTTTTTTTTTGAAGTCTTTGGCTTTCAGCAGAGTGTGTTTCTGCTCTTTTTGTTGCTGTACTTTTTTCACTCCCCTACGCAGAGACATTTTTCCGCCTTTTAACGAGTCCAAGGTGTTCAGAGCTTACACACAGTCTGACGCAGCAGCAGGGCTCTAAAGTAGTTTTTTTTTTTTACTCATAACATCTAAGTGACACACACTTCTCTGACTGAATCCAAACTATCAAATTACTATTTACATAATCCTGGCTTTAAGATGGACTCTCTAAAAGGCATAAAATCGCACAAAAACAGTGGAAAGGCGGGACATATGGATTGTAAGAATGTGTGTTTACATTTTGAAAATTGTGGCAGAATTAAGTCAAGACTCGGTTTTCCAAGAAAGAATGCAATTTTACCATTAAGCCTGTAAGATTTATATACATGAATTTAATAAAATATAGGAGAATAATATTTTTTTCACTGACGGGAGGTGATCTAGATAGTGACCGTGCTTTGGTAGCTCATAAATAAATGGAGGTAAAACTGAAGCCGGAGTCGGTGGAAATAGCTGACCACAGAACTGCCACCAGTGAACAGGTGAACCACAAATGCACTATAGGAAGAACATGAGCAGCAGAGAGATGTGAAGGCGACGGTGTGATTGTGGAGTTGGTGGAGGGGAGGGGTCCTGAAACGAGTCACCAACATGCAGAAGCTTCATCAGACAGCTCAGAGGCACAAGCAAAGTCACAGAGAGGCAGATGCTAGAAATAAGAGAGGAGACCAAGACCTTTGTTACAACTCTCCAAGCTAAACTCCTGCCTAAGGCACCAGTGAACCACCTGCTGGTAAGAAATATGCAGTGTGTGTGTGGAGGAGATGAAAGGAGTCCTTCATACACTGGTTGCTGCAAGCCAAGTGGGTGCATCAATTGTGACCAAGTCTTACAGGAATTCGGAGAATTCCTTGATGTTGCTGCGTCATCTTCTTCATCTTTTTTTGGTCTTGATGTGCTGCTCCATGAGACCATTGTCACACAGTCTGGCTGGAGAAGTCTTTGGGATGTGATCCAAATTCTGTTGGTCATGTCCCACGGACAAGCCAGTGTGGAGCAGGTTTTTTTTTTCGGTGAATAAGTAAGTCATGGTGGAGAATATGAAGGAAGATTTGATAGTTGCACGGCGGGTCATTGTTGATAGCGTCAGGGCAGCTGGTGGCCTTGAGAAAGTCGCCATCACCAAGGAGCTTCAGATGTCTGCTTCGAGCGCTAGACAAAGATATGTGGCGTACCTTGACGACAAGAGAAAAACAAAGCAAATCAAAAGCTGTCAAGAGGAAGAGAATAGCAGATAAACTTCAGGAAATGAAGCAAAAAAAAAAAAGAAGAAAGCAACTCGAGTCAGACATTCGACATCTTGAGCAGTCTGCTGATGAATTTGCAGAGAAGGCAGAGGCGACACGAAATAACTTATCATTAAGTCACACAGCCTGCGGCACACCGCAAAAAACAAGAGAGCGAGCCTGTCAGATTTAGACAAGGACATTTGAAGAGAAATTAAAAAAAAAAAAAAAAAAAAGATGAAAAATGAGATCTTTAAAACACAAACCATGTTGGTTGAATGTTAGTAGTTGAATCATACTGATTTGGTTTCCTATGGCTGTCATATGAAGGGCATGTCTGTAGTTGTTTAAGAATACATTGTGGAGCTCAACGTTTTCTCTTTTGTAAATTTGTGCACGCAGTGTGCACAGCCGGGTTGTGCCAAACAGTCCATAATAACTTAAAAGGAAAGCCATGCCAGTGAAGTCAGTGATTGAAATACACTATAGCATGTTTTTAGCAGTTATATCACATCTTGAAAACCCTTTTTTGAGTTGATAATACAATTTTTTAATCGTGTATTAGCAAGTCAGTTCAGTTTTCCCTGACGCTTGAATGCCAGTGCCAGACTTTGTTATCCTAAGTGCCTGTAATAAAGGGCAATGTAATGACAGTGCCTGTAGTTTGGAGTATTTGAAGTGAATGAAAATAACTGACGATTAGAAGGGGGGAAAAAAAAAAAAAGAAAAAGGTTGCCGTTTAATTTTCATACCATAATTAACTAAAGTACACTTCTGTTCACGTGCTTGAAGGTTGTGAGTGGTCGTGGAAATTATATTATGGGTCCTTGAAAAGTCATGCAAAAGTTTCAAAATATTGTGGGAATGTGTGGGAAGCAGCACTGGTGAATTCATCTTTAGATTATGACTAAAAATGTCACACGTTTCAGCGCTTTGCACCCAAAGTACCAGGAGAGCTCTCAAGAGGCATCGCTTTAATAGATGTTGGTGCAGAGAGCTGGATGGCACTTGGTCCCAAGCATAGTTCACACCTGCTGCCAGGATGATTTGAAATATACTGAGAATTGTTATTTATGAACTACTCTTCTTCTCCACTGAGAAGGGGAACCTTTTTGGGTCACTTCTATCTATTGTTAAAGCTGCACCAGTCAATATTTTATATGATGAGTCTGATGACTGCTTGTACGTTAAAGGAGGTCGCCTTTAGTGACAAACCCACAGATAATTATCACCCAACTCTGCGGTTCCTCTCAGCTCATTGTTTTCCAGCCTACAACTGTGCTGTTTTGATTGACAAACAAGCTCTAAAAAAACTACAGACAAACCAGCAGAGACGGCTAAAGTTGGAGACCGGCTGGTGAACACAGTGCAATCCAATACAACAGCTCTGACATAAATGCTACATTTATGAAGCTTGTACATTTTCAGTTTGTGTTGACGTTGTCAGAAAGGTGACAATTCTGCTTTTTTTGTGCTGGAGTGTATTATATTGAAAAGTGTTCCTAATATTTTGCCCCCCTCATGTATATTAATGGAGTGGACAACATATTAGGAACACCATTTAATATAATGTACTCCAGTACACCACCACCACCCACTATAACCTCAATAATAAACATAAAGTAGGATTTATAGCAGAGCTGTTGTATTGGATTGCACATGTGTACCTAATAAAGTGGCTGGTGAGTGTATTTTAATGTTATGTTGGTTCATAGCAGCCTCATTGTGTTAAAATTTTTCATCTTTTTGGCGTTAATGTGATAAACCTGATTACAGCTGCAACGATTAGTCAATTACGAAAATGAATCGGCGACTATTCCTCATTCCCGATTCCTCATTTCATTGTTTTAAAAGAAAAATTATCTGGTTCCAGCTTCTTAAATGGGAATATTTTCATTTTTTTTACTCTTCTGTGACTGTAAACTGAATATCTTGGGGTTGTGGACTGTTGGTCGGGACAAAACACGACATTTTAGGTTGCATCTTGAGCTTTGTGAAACAGTGATCAACATTTTTCACTATTTTCTGACAGACCAAACAATTAATCGATAATGAAATGATCATAATAATCGTTAGTTGCAGCCCTGTAGCTGATTGTGTTAATATGAGCAATATGATGATAGAAATGTATCCACCGTGAGATATTTAGCTTTAGCTTGTATACTAAGGTAACTATACTTTAATATCTCTGGTTGTGTCATTGTGAGTAATGTTGCAAGTCTTCTTTATTATATATAATATTTAAAATTAATTACAATACAATAATTTAACTACAGCATATATCTGTATCCTTGTAATGAAGTATCATGAGTTTTTTTTCTTTAGATATTTAATACAAAATACTTTTTCCATTCAGATTTTATTTATTCATTTTTTCAGTCGTATTTTGTTTGAAAATGTACAATTCAACTCTTTAATCTTTATTTATATAGATAATGATTTTATCCACATTGCTCACTCTCCTCTACTAGCTGACTTTTTTATCACCACAGTACAGATACAGATACAGATACAGATACATACAGTGCCGAACCAGAAAAGCTCAGCTAACTCTTGGTGCTTCTACTCACCAGGTGGTCCAGCTGTACAGCATCCCTCTCTTTGATGCTGCCGCCTCTGCATACCGCTGCCCCCTCACCACTCTGCACTGGCAGACAGTGTGAAGCAGTCTGTTTTACAAATGGAATAATGTATAACATACGCAGAAAAACAGCCCTCGTCCTGGTTTGTAGAGTGTGTTGTGTTATACTGTCAGTGAGAACAGACAGGACTGCCCCACATGCCCAGTCTGGACACTGATGATGAGGGTCAGTGGCTCACTGCTTTGTACCTCGCCAGCTGCTGCGATTGATTCCTAGATGAAGCTCGTCTCCACACTGTTGCGCTCCACCACCACCTCCTCCTCCTCCTCCTCGCGTTGATGCAGCTGAGGAGTCACTGGAGAACACCTGGAATGACAACTCTCTCCTAACAAGCTGAGGACATCTGGCTGCGAAAGCTTGAATGAAATGAAACAAAGTAAAACAAAGGGTGGTGCTGCTACAGATGAAATAACACAGCGTTTGAAGGAATTTTCAGAGCTCAAGGAAACACAAGCACAGTAGACTTTCATATAAAGAGAGGTCTGAACATGGAAGTGTCCGTCTGTCGACACCTGAAAGTGGCTGGCAGGTTAATCCTGAGACAGACTGCTGGCAGTGTGACTAAAAATAGATGTTCTACTCATTCAGAAAATGGATACTCCAGCACAAAAGCTGTTGAGGAGCATCTGTTTTTGATTGTAAAAAGGTTTGGAGGGAATGAGTTTCGAACTTCAGCTGCAGTGTGTTACTTCTTAGCCTGAGGACATTTCTGTCTTTTTATTGCTGGAGATCCACCAGCTTCTCACAGCCAGAATATGAGAGTTCATTACTTGTCCAGTACAGAGTTCACGGAGAGTTCATTAAGCTGTTATGAGAATGTCAGATGTTCATTGTCATTTCCAGCTATGCTAGCGGCGTAGCTCTACGGATCGCAACGTTGGTCAGTCGGTCAGTCCAACACTTTGGTTCAGACTGAAATATTTCAACAAGTATTGGATGTTTACTTTTTCATCTTGTGCCATCATTTGGTCAAAATGTTAATTCAGTTAAACCATCTATTTCAACAAATGGAAATACAGTTTAGCTTGGCGCTGACGGCTCCACTCTAACATACTTCCTGGATTAGACAAGCAGCATGCTAAGCTAAACCAGGGAGCGCAATTGCAGAAACCCCCCCGGATATACAAGAGTGGGCTCAAAGCAAGACATTTGAATTCCAGACTACCTCGAGCCATGTTAAGAACCTTGTGGTGGTGGAGGCAAAGCTTTGCCAGCAGCACTGGTGTAGCAGGGATCAGTGTAGGAAGGAGTCATATTTGAATGGACCACCTAGTTGGGAGAATGGCTGTGATTGGTGTTTGACAAAATACCTGGAGGAAAAAAAAAAGACATTTCCATCAGTCTCAGCTGTACTTCGTGCTAATTAGCAAATGTTAGCATGCTAACAGGATACACCATGTTGACTATCGATTCACTTTAGCATTTAGCTAACTGTGCCTAAGTTTAGCCTCACAGCTCTGCTAGCTATCTATAGACTCATATTCTTATTATAATTTACAACATTTAGTGATACAAACTTCTATTGTGTTTGGACATAGACTATAAACCTATAACAAAGACATATGAAGAGACGTTTGAAGAAAAGCATTGGGGTTGTTGGTTGTTGGATGTTTTTATGCGTCCTTGGTTTGCCTGTTTCAATTAAATCTACAAGTTGCATCTCCTTCAAGTATCTTTGTGGTATTTACATCAGATTTTTGTAGCTACTGTACTTTCTATTTTCGTTCATAACCTGTGTAGTCACCATGTAACATTATCATCTTTCATCTCATCAGGAAAAGATTTTGCAGCTTTTGCATCTCATGTTTCTGTCCATATTTTGTCTTTCAGTCTGTTTGAACCTGGCCATGGCCCACGGCTCCAGCATCCAGTATGAGCCAGTGGCAGAGATCGGAGGGGGCGCTTATGGGACAGTTTATAAGGCCCGGGACACGGAGAGCGGGCAGTTCGTGGCTCTGAAGAGCGTGCGTGTCCAGACGGACCAAAATGGCCTCCCGATCTCCACAGTCAGAGAGGTGGCTCTGTTGAGAAGGCTGGAGCAGTTTGACCACCCCAACGTGGTCAGGTAAGACAGTTATCAAAGCGTTCATCTTGTGTTGTCTACACGTCACTGTGAACACCTCTCACAGCAGTCACCGTTTTTCTTGTACATGCCAGGCTTATGGATGTATGTGCCACCCAGAGGTCTGACCAGGAGACTAAAGTCACTCTAGTGTTTGAACACGTGGACCAAGACCTCAAGACATACCTAGAGAGAGCCCCAGCTCCAGGATTATCCCCTGACCGCATAAAAGTATGAACCGACTGAAACGATATCTAAACTATGAACATTTCAGATGGTCCAGAAGAGAGAAAACTCTATCGAAAAGATAGTTTTTAGTTATTTAGCCTCTTTTTAAAGCATCATATCTGTTGAAATATTTAGTTTCACTTCAAACATGCCTGTTTTTGAAGTGGTGTGTGTGTGTGTTTTTTCGCAGGACCTGATGAGGCAGTTGCTGTGTGGTCTTGCATTCCTTCACTCTAACCGTGTCATGCACAGAGACCTGAAACCAGAGAATATTCTGGTAACCAGCCAGGGCCAGGTGAAGCTGGCTGACTTCGGACTGGCCAGGATCTACAGCTGCCACATGGCCCTCACTCCTGTGGTAAGAACCTGGACGTCACCAGTAGTTTATTGTGTCGTAGGTGGTGTATTTTCCCGCAGCATACCATACTTGTTTTTAAGATTTGTTTTAACCTGAATGTTGTGTTTGGGGTCCTAGAGCAGGTCCTGGGCACTTATAAACAGCTCAAAGAGCATTGTTTTATCACCTTATTTAATGGCTTTTATTAGAATTGCTTATAAATATGATGTTGATGAACTGATGGCATGTTTCAGGGGTCCGCTACAGAAAAAGACACAGTAGTTCTGGTTGGAAGGAAAAACAAAAAATGTATTTAAAGGAAAGAAATTGGTTGATTTCTCAAGTGACAGTAAGTGATACCAAAGTCACAGGAGTTATTTTTTTAAAGAGTTTAACCATTCAGCCAGTTTCAGCCACCTTCAGAGATTATTCATAGTCGGCGTGTTCAGTGTCTGACACTTGACAGTCTGCTGCCAAACATTAACCTTGTGAATGCAAGACGCTGCCATGTTTGCTTATTATTTGTCTTCTGAGTTTAATTTCCTGACAAGCATGAACGACTAGCATGAATTTTTGATGTTTTCACAGGAGCTGCCCTTGAATTCATGTTTGAGGAACAGTTTTAAGCTACAGATACGCACAAGTGTTTTGTTGTTAACAAGGCAAAACATGCAAACCCACCAGTATAGTTAGTTCCTTAATTCACTCCCTATAAATGTTTTTTTTTTTTTTTTCCACTTATGCGTGTCTCTCAGGTGGTGACGCTGTGGTATCGACCCCCTGAGGTTTTGCTGCAGTCAAGTTATGCCACACCTGTGGATATCTGGAGCACCGGCTGCATCTTTGCTGAGATGTTCAGACGCAAGTGAGTCAGCAGAATAATGATCAGTAATGAGAGAGACACTTCATATTGTGTCTGTGTTATGATGACATGATAAGCTGATACAGCATTTGTGTCAGTGTTTCAAATCCAGGTTGAAATAACTGTGATTGCCTTTCCAAAAGGTAACATGAACAGATTTTGCTGTAGTTTGGTGAAAAGAGGGTAAAACAGTTGATTAGATTTTGCTGGTGATCTGATCTATTTGATTTGATTACATATCCTGAAGGTATGTTTGCATGGCGCAGGTTTGTGCTTACAGAGCGAGTTCTACTTTCTCCTCAGGCCAGCGCAGAGAAACATAATTGCTGCCTGGAATATGTTCACTTGTAATAATAGTTTTCCAGCCTACAGTAACAAACGCACTAAAACAATATTCAGTGGAAACTGCTTATAATGATCACGGCTACAGTGATCAACCGCTTATATGGATCAAAAAGCTCAGGACAGAATCATTCCTATACAAATGCTGTTTAAATAATTTGCTATAATAATCAAGTAGTCCTCTTACAGCGTTCATTTTGGGTCTTTCCATACATGACAACATATGGAAAAACATTTTTAAGACTACAATAATTTTTTTTTTTTTTACCTTATTCCCAGACAGCAAGATCGTTTTCTCCCAGTATTTAGCAGCTGCAGCACCATTATCAGGCGTTGCGCCACACCTCCACAGGATTGTGTGGAGCGAAATGTCCTTCCCTCTTCCTAGTAATGTTTGTGTCTTCCCTCATGGCAGGGAGTTAGGGCGTTGCGTTTCTCCAAAAGTTGATTCTGGTTCAAATTTTTTGCTGCAGGCCGCTGTAGAGCCCCTGCAGCCCCCTCCCCCGCAGCCTAAACACTGCTTCGGGTTGGTAACCTGAGGCCTGCTGCTGCGTGCACACTGAAATCATGACTGGGAAAAGGAAATAATTTTCTCTCAATGAAAAACGTCGTCTCCTTGAAGCTTATGACAAACTGCCAAAAACGAGCCAGCGAGATGCAGCAGACAAACAACAGGCGTCTGAAACAGCTGCAGGCTACTGTATAAACAGTCAGTAAAATTCAGTAAATAGCCAAGCTGCCTGTTGCATAACTTTATATTCGTGTAATAAATATACAAATGTCAATTAGATGGTAATCTGCATGATAAATTAAGAAAAAAAAATCAGTTATAATAATTCCACTGAATTATAAGACTTTAAAGATCATCAGACGCTACACAGTGTTATATATGGATTATCTTGGCAGAGGACAGTTTGCTCCACCTTTTTAGGCTCGTCTCTCATTGACTGACGCAGCTACACTCATTACCTTGTGATGTTAGTGTCGGGCTTTTAACTCAAAGCAGTGATGAGTTTACCAGCAGTTCAGCAGGGTTCAGATTTTATCTGTAAATGGCTCACATTACGAGGTTATCTGTGGCCTTAGGGAAATCTGCTCTGCAGCCTCAGACTGTCGGGAGGTGAACTGGTGAAAAACAGCCGGGCTTTGCTGTTACACATTATATTACAGCACGTCCAAATGTTTTATTTCAACCAGGTCTACAATATATTTACTCCAAATATACAAAAATACAGTTTGGGCGCTGACATATACTGTACTTTACTTCTTGAGCCCAAGGCTAAGTGTCATCAGTATAATGTACGCTGATACAAACCAGCTCACACACTCGGACCTGCTTCAACACAGCTGAAAATGACCCGGTGTTAACGTGTGCACAAACATTTTCTGCAAGCAAATGTTACAATCTGTTAGGTCAAGTCGTTCTGCTTGGAAACAATAAGAAGTGTTTTGTGATTGGTCTGTCTGAGGTGATGTATGGCTGGAAGCTTTGTCAAGTAACTTCAGTGCAGAGAGGCACACCGCAGCTTCATCTAGTGGTAGAAATGACACATTGCATGAAGACAGTCAGTGGTCAGCTGCTTTGGTACAGAGATTCATGCCTCGAAATAATTGCTTTGTCAACAGTTAATATAATGATGGTGATGATGCAATGATACGTGGACGCGGCAGAGATATAACGTCATAACTCATGAACATTAATAAACAGAAAGTAGTAGATCTGGGTGAGATGTTGCAAACAGTTGAATCATTTAACTAATTCTTCATACTTCACATGCAAAACTGGTAATCTGTGTCTTAAACTGTTTTTTACTTTGCTGATTCACATTTCAAGGCAAAGTAGGCAATAAATCAGCTTCAATCTATTCATTTTAAAAAAAAAACTTTCTGTTTTTAGACCTTTGTTCTGTGGAGACTCAGAAGTGGACCAACTTGGGAAGATTTTTCAGTGAGTATTAAACATTTTCCATCATTTTTACCAAACTAGGAGATGAATGAATAATGATTCATTAAAAATGTTGTGTGTTCTCAGAGTTTTTGGCTTGCCACCAGAGGAGGAGTGGCCGACTGATGTTACGCTTTCGAGAAAAAACTTCCCCCCTCTCTTCCCTCGACCAATCACTGACTTTGTTCCAGAGATAAATGAGCAGGGGGCCCAACTATTGCTGGTAAGATTTGGCCATGAATTAAACATTAAAGTGGCGGTCCATCCCGCCTGGTCATTGATCAATTTTTCATCCGTATACAGACTTTAAATCAGGACTAACAGATAAACAACCTCGGATGCAGAGGAATTTTCTTTGCTCTGAGTTTGGTGAACAAGCCACAAGAATTTCGCTGCTGCAAACCTCATATTCTTGAAACTGATGTTACTTATCCAGCTGGTTAAACTAGGCGAGAGCAGGATTACACAGTGCTGGTAAAACTGAAAATAAAACTTAGCAACTCAGCAAATCTAAAGAAGGAAATGTTGCTTTTCTGTGATTGAACCAGTGACTTAAACATATCTTAAATAATACTTAAATAAGACGGTATATTGTATTCTGTCTCTCTCCATATGATATAGAAAATATGGGTTTATATGCAAAATTGTAGAAAAACCATTTTAAGCAAGAGTTTGTTAAAATCACTAAATTAAAATATTTAAATCCTAATGACCGAAGAAGGCTGATGAGTTCTGTAGGCTATTTTTTTTAATTGATCTATTTCTTGACTTTCCTCTTATCTGGTTAAAGAAATAGTTCGACTTTTGTTTTTTGTTTTTTTTGTTTTACCAGTAATGTCCTGGAGTCTCTGCTGGTTGCCTAGCAACTGGTCCTGGCCAAGAAATAGTCCAGGACACAACATCCTGCAAAATGGTCATTTTTGCAATATGGATTTTGTACAGATAAACAAACAAGATATAACATGTTAATTAATAAACTTTAGAGGTGCTGGTAGGCAGATTTTGTTACTTCTGAGTCAGATTAGCTGTTTTCCCTGTTTTCATCATAATGCTAAGCTAACCAGCCTCCTATTTATCGCACAGACATGGGAGCAGCATTGATCTTCTCACTTTACTCTCTCAGCAAGAAAGTGAATAAGTGTGTTTCCCAAAATGTGGAATTGTTACTTTAAGACTTAAAATTTGACATTGAGACAGCTCTAACATACTGTTATTCTTTCCTCCACAGAAAATGCTAACCTTTGACCCCTTCAAAAGAATATCTGCGCTGAATGCACTAGAACATCCATATTTCCGAGACGAGGAGACATTGACTTAGAAAAAAAAAAGCTGAAATGATGCCATGAAACAGCGAGAGGTAACTGTGTCTAAGTTTAGACCTGGCCTAACCGATCTCAATTTCAGTCAGCGCCATGCCTTTTCAAGACATCTGGGTTATGCTTTGGGATATATTTTGCTACTCCTGCATCACAAAGGATTAAAAGAAGCCTGAGAAATGAAGAGGAGTGAAATTCCAACGTGTAAATGTCACAATTAATGATGTTAACATGTCCTGACTTCAAGGACAGTACCAGTGTTTTTGATGTTGGCTTTCTGTATCGGTCGTGTCAGCAAGGACTCATACAGAAACATCTGTCATCTACTCTGAAATGTTACTCTTGTTCATTTTGTACAGTGTTTAGACAGAAGGAAGCAGGGATGTCGTCTTTTCTTGTGACGGGCTCAAGAAAGTCTGACAGAAGTGACGCCTCAGAGGGTTAGAACAGCTAGTCGTTAGCGGTTTTACTGTATTTGTGTTCATATTTATCACACAAGAGGAACAATAACAACACAAGCCTGTGTCAGAAATAAATCTGTATTGTAATTATTAAACATAACTATTTAAATCATGACTAGAGGAAACGAGTAGTAGAAGAAGAAAAACGCACAAGAAAGACGCACATGACACAAAAAAAATACTGGTATTGCCCTCAAATACTCATGAAGTGAAAGAAATTGTTTTTGTTATTGGAAGACTGAAGTGGTGGACTTCATTTTTATGTTTAACATTTTTTTTTTTTGTCTGTTGCCAAAACCATCTGAAATCAATCAGCACCGCAACTACAAATAAATTAAAAGGAAAAAAAAGTTTTAATCACATTCAGGCTTCATTTGTGTATTATTATGTAGATGGAAGTCCATATAAAATCAATAAGTGTGATTCTACGAAACTGAAATGGACTAAAAATGTTTTGTTGAAAATATGATGAACTATATTAAATATGAACAAAAATAAAAAGACCAAGTAGCCTTACTACACCCGCTGTCTGTCCTGTGAAATTGACCAAATAAACATTTAAGAGCTGTTTTCTTTGGGGTTTTTTTTGCAGGTGAATTGTTTTTGTAAGGGAAGTGTTTCACATAGGAATTAAGGAATATTTTAAAGGAGTACTCTTTGGGGGACTTGCTAGAGACAAAAGTAAAAAATAATTGTCAAAATTGATGCAGCAGAAGATACTTTTAGTCCCCTAATATACTGCAGGTCAAGCTCCAAAAACACTTCCCACAATGCAACTCGATATTGTCTTTTTGTTCGACCCTTCCTGTCTGGTAAACACTCTTCTTGTCTTTCCACAAGTTTCTAACAGAGTTTCAATGTGTGTTAAATGTGTAGTTTGCAACCCTAAACTGAGATGACCCTGATGACATCACAAGGGGTTATCTTTCTCATTTTTCTCAAGCTCCCTCCAGAGCCACAGAAAATATTTATACAGCTTTCAAACTCAATGTATGCAACTGTTTTTAGAGGCTGATTTGTGCTGCCCATGACGAGTAAAGATGACGGGAAAATCAGCAGAGTTCCCCTTTAAATTGTTTGAATGCGTCACTGTTCTGTCGAATGAATAATCTGAGGAATCTGCAATACTCCCCAATATATGAGAATGTCAAGCTTAACTTCAATTAATTGCTCAGTTATTGGCAAATGTTCATCCACAGCACAACTTGAGACCTTAAGTTAAATTGACCAAAATGTCTCTCATGTGTCAACATTTCTATAAGCATTGGAATTATCCCCCCAGCAGCACTTACATTACTTCAACAGTTAGCTGGCTCTATTTCATCTAAATAACTAAATTCAATAAACTGATATAAAATGTAAATCAAAGAAAAGTCCAGGGTGCGAAAAGTCTTTGCACTCCTGAACTACACATCTGAAATATTATTAGTTACATGTGTTTTGACAGTATTTGCTCTCTAATCACTGTTTATAATGTGGTTTTTCCACTGAAAAAGTTCAATTACCTCTTTAAAATCCTTCAAATTACATCTCCTCCTTCTCCCTCATTGAAAAATCCAGAATCTATGAATATGCAAATATTCTTCCTTTCAAAGGTTTAACTGTATGTGCACCGGAGGTTTCAAGTTTCCACATCACACCTTTTGTAAGCTGCGTACTGGACCGCGATTGGCTCGAAACTATTTGTGATGTCGCAAATCCTGCTCATAGGGAGACGCCTTAAACTCAGATTTGAGCACGGAGAAAGTTTCCACTTTCAGCAGCTGGAAAACAAAACAGCCTTTGAAGTAATAATAAGCTAAACACATTTTTGAGTGGAAGGGGACTTTAACATTAATAGTGTATATTCCAAAGTAGATATTTATGGCAGCCACTTTGTAAGATTTAATCTTGCTTATTTGTAACTGATGGGTTACTGACTGATCCACTTATTTTGTAATGTTGACTTGAGTTTTGTACCATTTTTAACCATTTTCTAGATGTTTTTGTTGTTAGACTAGTGCCCCCCCCCCAAGGAGAGATTGTGTAGTGAACAGAAAAATATTTTTAAGAGTTTTGTACCATTTTTATCTTCAAGAAACCACTTTTTATGTTTTCCTTCCCCGTCTTCTATATTCTTCTACTGTCCTGCTTCATCCAGTATTTATTATTCAAACCCTTGAGTCTCATTACTTCCTTCAGGTTTCTCTCTATTTTATCTTCTGTAGTTTAATTTGCTGCTATTTAATTCAGCATTTCATTTTTTTTTTTAAGAGTTGCCTATTTTTTTCTATTTCCTACTGCAATTATCCATCAACTAACATCCTGATTTTTCTCCTCATGTGCATCATCACTTTCTCTCCCTCAGAGGGGACAGACTGTGAGGCAGGGAGAGAAAACAGGAGCTGCCCATAAATTGCTTTGGAAAGGAGAGAGGAGAGAGAGAGAGCTGGAGACAGAGCAGATGCATTGGCAGGAGCAGAGCTGGAGGTTTTTTTCTCTCTCTCTCCCTCCTGTCTCTTTTGTTGTGTCGGCACAGATAAAAATCTGATGAACGTGGGCAAGGACCACCACCACCACCACCACCACCTCCTCATTGCAAGCTTGTCATTTCCAGCCTGTTTGCCAGAGCTGAATCCAGTGTGGAGCTGGTTGTGCGGCAGGCTAACGGCGGGCTAGCGGGGGGCTGCGAGGCAAAGGAGGCAAGGAAAAAAAAAAAAAGAGGAGGAGGGGCTGTGGTGAGCTGGTGGGCTTCCTCTGCCTCACAGACACATTTTATTGACTTGCTAATTGGATGAGGCACTCGGAGGAGAGGATGCGGTGACCGAGAGGAGAGAGCTGCTCTCCAGAGGAGGGATACAGGCACAAGGAAGCATCGCTTGGTTTGCCTAAATCTGGCTACTTTATCGCCTTTTTTTTAATGTTCTGGAGACATAACAACAGATGTTTTTCAGCATCTCTCAGTGACCCTCACACCGTGCATACATAATTTTATGCATGACATTGTCGAATGGAGGCTCCAGCTGCCAGACGCTTCGTGACAAGTGAATGATTTCCATTTTGATGTTTTTTCACCCTGTTCCCTTTCACCTGTTTTTTCTCTTGGGCTGATCAGCTGAAGCTCCTTTTTTTTTTCTTTTTTTTTTTTTTTTTTTTGGTCAGCCTTGTTTGATGTGCCATTTGATGTGAATGATGATCTGATGGCAAGAGAACATCTTCATTTGTGCACAAATAAAATGTACAATGGATATTCTTCAGGAAAAATGAAGGTATGACATGAGCGAAAGCCAAGACACACGCTGTATTAAGGTGGCATTATTCAGCCAGTGTTCATTTTAGTCCGAGTCAAGAAATGGATAAACCGAATGTATTGACTGTTGCATAATTCCAGGCTGAAATCGGAGGCTATAAGTCACCACCACTGTAGAAAGAAATGTCTTCTTATATCTATCCGTTTGTCTACATGTCAGATTTGTGCAGAATAAATGAGTTTAAGAGGGAAAGCAAAGCAAAGAGAGGAGAGGATTATGAATGAATCAGTGGTGGAGACCAGTAGTAGCTGTGTGCATTGAAGAGGATTAATGGAGGCATTAAAAAAGAGTCTAGACTTGTTTTACCACTGGGTCAGGCTTTTAAATATATTCTGAAATTTGCAATTCGCAGCATTCCTCTCTTTTTCTAACAGACTCTTTATGTCTTTATTAAGGCTTTAAAAGGAAAGCAGGATTCCTCTCAATTCCATCTGCCTGATAGATCAGACTGAGACATCATCAGCTACACAAGGTTTGAGCAGGTGTCTGATCCATATTTGATCTTAGATTTTCTTTCTCTTCTGCCTCAGTCTTGTCCTGGTTGCCATGACTGAGGTTTGCAGGTCTGGCTAGGTCAGAGAGCAGGTGCCACTGTGCTCAGGTCTGCTGTCCCAATGAGCAAAGCGGGCAACCCACAGAAACGCACCACCTACCTCATTTCCCTCACTCTGGTGAAGGTTGAGGCTGTGCCAGAGGATGTAGCGGGGAACCAAGCGGAGAAGGAGCCCCTTCCAGAGGGGGAAGGGAGCCCTGACAGGGAGGAGGAAGAGGAGGTAGGCAATGCCCCTAAAAGGGAGGAAGAACCTGCATGTGTGCAAGTGGTGGAGAAAGAAAGCACACAGGTGGAAGAAGAATTGGAACAGGTGCCGGTCAAGTATGGCAGCCCCAATAAGAACTGGGGGAAGCCCGAGAGGAGAGAAACTCATGGACACCAAAAAGACTTCGTATCAGTCGGTAAAAGCAAAGACACTTCTTTTGTGCATCCACCCGTGAAGCAAATGGTGAAAGTGTACGGAGGAACCAGCTTTGAGGGAACCGTGCGCAGAGAGGGGCCTCGCTCAGATGCCATGCGCCCTAAGACGGAGCTCTACAGGGAGCCCCCCATGCTCTTCCTAAAGGGTGAAAATGGAGCCGACCTGAACAGCCGCTCACGTTGCAGCCTCCCTTTTTCCGTCCCGCCGCAGGTCAGCCAGCGCCCTGAAGTCCTGATGAGGTCGCACGCAGGAGGCAACTCTGCATGCTGGAGGGAGCTCAGAGAGGCCAACGCAAGCTTGTATCACTCTGCTAAGACTTTGGACCGGAGGGATAACCGCATCGGGGACCAGTCCCCCTTAATGGCAGCTACAACTCTGGGGCCTTACAGGGCGTCCTGGGCCGACAGCGATGGTAGGGGCACGCTCATTCGCCCTGGAGCTCCCATCAGCGGAGGATTCACAGGCGTGATGACCAGGGACAGCCCTCAGGGGGAGAGATTTAAGACAGTTTCAGTTTCCTTGCCTGCACCTCCTTCCACTGATGTGCCCAGGCCTCAAAGAAAAGGTACAAGTCGTACCCTGGACAACAGCGACCTACATTCCCTCTCTGAGGACCTGAAGAAGGGGAAGGACGGCCAGGGAGGGACAATCCAGAGAGCTCCCGCCCGTGATCGAAAGATGCTCAAGTTCATTAGTGGGATTTTTACCAAAAGTACAGCTGTGCCACCCAGTGTCAACACTGCACCGCCCCTCTATCCGGCTGCGGAGAGGGGCTCTAGTGAGGAGGAAGGTAAGTTCACCTCATGCATCTACTGCACACACAGAGGGAGAACATTACTGTATGACAGAGAATTATGGCAGCCTCTCTGGACTTTTAACATACATTTTACAGTTATAATTGGCCCACTATATCAAACCAGCTCACCGTTTCATACATTTGGACTCCCCACAGTGCTGCACAGGCATAACAAAACAATATTAAAGAGGGCTGTCGGTGACATGAACCAGCTGAATCATTCACACAACTCTACAGACGAGATGAGAAACTACAGTACTCTTCCATGAGAATTTGGTGAGGGCGGCAGAAAAGCTGTCACATCTGCTGTTTCACTTCACTCATCACTTGGGCTGAGATTAAGCGACTAAGAAGACCATTTTGTTTAATGTGATTATACAGGATCACATATTTATTGCCATTTACGCTGCCCTCTCTGGAGCTGTGTGGACCTAAACCAAAAATCTGCTCCCACTTATAGTCCAAGTAATGCTCTAATGTGCTTACAATTCATTAATTAAACATTTCATTTATTTTGGCACCTGATAATTGAATGGATCTGAATTCTATCTCAGTAAGAATAAGTTGTCGATGATTGCTTTGCTTTAGGAAGATAAGTTAGCATGAACACGTGTTAGCTGAAAGCTTTACAGATTAACTGTGTCAGTGTGTGTGACATGCTACTGTAGGTAATGGGTTAATAATATGGAGGGTCAAGAAGTCCAGCTGCTAACCTTTCCTGTCTTTGAGGAATTTGGTAACACGATTCTTCTGTTTCATTACTGCCTCGAGCTCTCAGTGTATCTGAAACTACTTGTAAGAGCGACACAATTACTCGAAATAACTTTGGTGAAAATACAATCACAATCAGATCTAATGAAATGGGGCTCTTTCATTTGGAGCTGCAGAAGAGCACAAACATTTTGCCTGGGATGTATGACTAATCGTTGATGAAAAACACTCCCTGGTTCCAGCTTCTCAAATGTGAATATCTGCTGCTTTTCTTTGACTTATGTCTTATTTTTTTTGTCATTTGGTTTTCATGTGTGATGGACATTCATCGCTAAGTTTACTAGGGCTGCGACTATTATTTTCATTATTGATTAATCTGTCCATTATTTTCTATATTTATTGATTTAGTTGTTCCATAAAATATCAGAAAATGGTGAAAAATGGCAATCAGTTTTCCAAAGCCTCAGATGACGTCTTCAAATGTCTTTTTCAGTCCCAAACAGTCCACAACCCAAAGATATTCAGTTTACTATCATAGAAGACTAAATAAACCAGAAAATATTCACATCTGAGAAGCTGGAATCAGAGAATTTGGATTTTTTTTTTCTTTTAAGAAAATCAAAATATTAAAATAGTTGGTGGTGAATTTAATAGTTGACAACGAATCGATTAATGGACTCATCGTTGCAGCCCTGAATTTACCAAAAAAATGTATGTGTTAAGAAAAATTCAAAAACAAAAGCTGGGATCTGTTGCTGGAAATACGTTAAGATATAAATAAATAAACTTTTTCCAGACTACAGTAGCTACAAATGTGACTGCCTAAATAAAAACAGCTTGAAATAGGATTTCCACTTAATGTTGGAGATAAAGTTTTCAGATTTACATCAAAGTACATCTTACATGTGTGAGAAGTGCATCCAGATGCGCTTTATCAGTGGGCCACAATACAGCTTCACTGTAGGTGTTTGAATAGTGGAGAGGGTTAAAAATCTTTAACTGCCTGGTTAAAATGCGATGATCTGTCTCTGTATTGTCACTAATGTGCTCAATGTTTTTGGATATCTGTTTTGAGGAATTCCCTCTTCCCCCGGAAAATCAAACAAATAGAAATTACTTCAGTCTTGTCAAAAACTAAGAAAAACACCTCATGAAATATTCAGACTTGTCTATTTCAAATAAAGGAAATGATGCAACTTTATCAAACTTTAATCTTTCTTAATAAATTCAAAAGAAAATCATCTATGACAGAGAATGTAGGATCGGCGTAAGCTCTGAATAATTTGTCAGGAGTAAGTGGGACATGAATAATTAAGGTTGGGGATACACAGAGCTGTGTTCATCGGAGGAGTGAGGAGAGGGGGAATGTAGGAGGAGTGAGGAGAGAGGGAACCTGCTACTTCCTGCTCTGTGCACAGAGTTAATCAGCCTCCAAATGGAGCCTATTCATTCATCAACGCTATATTTTGTCAGCGTTTGTGAGCTGCATAGTCTAAACAGTGTCGTGATGAACCTATAATTTCAGCATATTATGTCAGTATTCTGATGACAGATGAACATTATTTACGGAATTCACTGCAGAAAATAATATTCAGCAATGTCAAAATGCGAGAGACACACTCTCATATGTGCGCAGGTGGACATCATCTCTCTATGCCTCTCACACACGTCGCTGTAGCCATGAGAGACCATTTATTGTATAGAGACCCGGGCTGGAGGCTTCTGGAAAATGGAGTTGCCATGGCAACAGCAAAGCCGTGAGAGATGCTATTTGGTCGGTGGTGTGACGCTGTTGATGGAGGGGAGTGTGGGTGTGGGGATTGCCCAAAGATGGGGATGAGGGAGAGTCACGGGGGTTTAAAGTTAGAATCTGTGTCCCCGGAGAGCCGGCCGATGCCGAGGCTCCGCCCGGTACAACGTGACCCAACAGCTTTAGTGTGTGTGTGTATGTGTGTGTGTGTGTGTGTGTGTGTGTGTGTGTGTGTGTGTGTGTGTGTGTGTGTGTGTGTGTGCGTGCGTGCGTGTGTGTGTGTGTGTGTGTGTGCGTGTGCGTGCACAAACAGTATCTGTGTCGTCGTCTGTGACGATAATGATTTCCACATTAATCTTCATCAGTATTACGCTGAGTGTGTGTTTGTGAATACGGATGCATGTGTTCACTCTTGCAGGCATTTGTCTCTCTCTGTTCGGCCTCACATCTGCAGATGTGTACGTTGTCCTTCATGGCTGCGTGTGTTTGCTTTATTGAATTTCCGTTCACTAATGCAAGTTTGCTGTCATCCTACTGAGGTTAGAGCTATGGCACTCAAACCACACTGTAAAGTGCATTTCACGTAGAGCTTAAAGAATCCCTCCTGTTTTAAGATGGATATAAAATACTCTGCTTTGAATAATAATTTGTTTGATATAGTTTTCCCACAAAAAAGTTCAATGATCTCATTAAAATCCTTAAAATTACACCTACTCTTTCTCCCTCATTAAAAATTCCAAAGTCTATGAATATGCAACTTCATTTCAGAACTGCTGGATGCAAGATGTCAAGTCAGTTCTCAGTGTTTGTGCACTGGAGGCTTCTAGTTTCCACATCACACTTGTGTCAGTTGAATACTTGACCACGATTGGCTCCGAACTAGTTGTGATGTCACAAATCCTGCTCGTAGGTACTCCCCTTGAACTCAGATTTTTGGTGAGCGCAGAGAGAAACTTTCCCCCTTCAACAGCTGAATGTGAAAACATCCTTCTAGTGTCAAACTCTGCATCACTCTGCACAGTGTAACTCAAATATCTCACTCAAGTAACAATAAGAAAAACACATTTTTAAGTGGAGGGGAAAAACGTATTTTAAAAAAAAAAACCTTGTTAGTCTGTTTTATTCCCCCTTTCAAAATATTGACACTTGTTTTTTACAGTCCTGATAGTAGTGGAGTTATTTCTTTCTAGAATAACTTTACCACTGAATATGAGAGAGTAAGTGACTCGTGATCGATATTTTCTGCAGTGTGAAACTGAAATATTACAGTGACTGAGAATTAAATTAAAGAGTGAGCTATGGAGTAATAAAAAGAAATTCTAACAGTTCCTGTAGTGCTGTAACTCCCACACTGTGACTCCAGTACGAACTGAACAAATGTAGTAAATGTACCTTGCAGTCTGCACCACCATAATGAATGTTTATTTATTTTAGTCTTATCAGTATCAAACCTGATAAAGCATGTACAAATGTACCAACACAGCTGCAGGATCATTATGAACAACAGTTAAACAACGAACTAGACATATTTAGCTATAATACAGCAACTATTTATAATCATGACACTGGGAACATAATGTGAGTTCTTATATATAAACACTCAGTTATCATGTTGATGAAAAATGGTAATAAATCCTTTTTGTGCTTTAAGTTATGTTGCAATGAAAGAAGGTGCACTCGGTTTTCAAGGTGTTCATTTATTTACTATTATCTATTTAAATAAAAGCATTTTTACAGAGTTATTTTATGTCCTGTATGAGTTTAGATTTACTATATTTCTGATGCAATTCAAAGACTAAAGATCTCTGGAAATGCTGATGTCTGCCTCAACCTAATAATTACATTCTGCAGCTAGATGAGTCACTTAACTTAACTTAAAAAGCCATTTTGTTTTTTTTTGATACAAATAAGTTTCACAGAGAACCAACCAGAGTCTCACTATTGATCATCCAGTGTGAAAAACATCCACCTTAACAAGTAATTTTTGTCTCATTTTCAGCCCTCAAAATGTTACAAGAAAAGTCACAATTGCAGTAATTCTACTTTTTGTCAGTGCAGTTTCTCCTTTTCACAGAATATTCAGTAGATGTAGTATCGTAATAAAACCGTGATAATTCTCAAGAAATTTTCATAACAAGTTGAATTATACTGCAAATGATCTGACTCAATAATAGATAATAACAACGTAAAGCATTTTTGATAAAACTGTACGTTTTTATTTTCTGTTATTTGACTCGTCGGATGCAAATCAGCTTCTTGCAAAAGTCTTTTTGAACCAGGTTTCCTCTTCTCAGTACCACAGAGCACCAACTGGCATATTCTGTCTTGTTTCACTGACACTGCCTTCTATAAAATTCATGAAATGAGGGAAACTGCACTGGGAATAAGATGAGTTATCTCACCGCGGTTATAAGATGAATTAAGTCTTCAAGGCTGAATAAAAGAATAAATGACTCGTTAGGAGGAGTTTTTGCAGGGTAACTACAGTAAGAGGCAAAAGAGTGGTGTGTTTTACAATGTTGGGATGAACTAAAGATATCTGGCATGCTCCCTAACTCATGCAGGCTTGCATGGTTGTACACTTGATTGGATTTACTGGGTACTCGCCGGGTGCTGCAGCCTCTCTGCATCCAGAGAGGAGGCTTGGACACCCTGACACTCCACACTGTGCTGTGCCTGCAGGCAGTCAGGCTAAACCTGGCCAGCAGTCAGCAAGGACTTTTTAAAAAAAAAAAAAGGAATTCACCCCAACATTTTGGGAAGAAGGCTTTTTTATTAACTTTGCCAGAGTTAGATGAAAGGATCGATATCAATTTCTTCTGTGTTAGTACAGAAATAGACCCAGGTACGGTTTAGTGGATGAGAAAACCACAAAGACTGGAAAGCAGGATGTTATGCTCCTAAAAATGAAGTTGCCTACACATTTTCCTGATTCTGGATAAAACACAGATGACTCATGGATGTGTTGGTGACTAGTTGCTGTTTACTGCATGTTAATATGAAAGTTGTTTTTTGCTGTTAATGGAGGCGAATCACCTCCGTTTCTTGTTTGTACTGTTACAAAGCTCCTGTACAGGTGTGACACAGTTCTTAAAACAGTCTGACAATTTTTTTTATGTCTCCACGCCGATGACAGCCGTGGCTGGAGGCATTATGTTTTCAGGTTGTCCGTCTGTCCGACTATATGTACGGTACGTCTGTCCCATTCTCGTGATCTCAGGAACACCTTGAGGGAATGTCTTCAAATTTGGCACAAACATCCACTTGGACTCAAGGATGATTAGATTCTGGTGGGCAAAGGTCAAGGTCACTGTGACCTCATAAAACTCGTTTTTGGCCATAGCTCAAGAATTTATTCTGATTGTAACAAAGTTTCACACAAATGGCTATTGGGATAAAACGATGAAGTGATATATATATATTAAATATATATTAAAAAGGTCAAAGGTCAACTTCACTGTGACGTCATAATGTTGTGCAAAAACATTTTTCTGGCCGTTATTCAACGCCATAACTCAGGAACTGAAGGGGAGATTGTGACTATATTTCACATTTGGTCAGATACTGAACTGGTGACACTAATCTTGGGTCTCCACCTTGACACTGTGGTGATTGTTTAGATCTTCTGTGCTGCCGGGTTGAAGATGTGTGTGTGACGCATCCACGTTTTAGCATTTGTAGCTTCTTTGCAGAAACATCCATATCTGAAGCATCATCTACTGTCATGGCTACAACTGGCCGACCATGTGAACACATACAAGGAAAATACCTTTTTATGTAATTCCTTCAGAGTCTGGACAGACATGGAAGTAAACTGCAACTGCGAGGCCATATTTCTAGTTAGAAATTGTTTTCTGTTTTGGAAATTGAGGATAATTTCATATCTGTAGGTGTAGTACAGAGATGGAATTAGCTTGTTTGTGCCCCCCGTGTTTTACCATTACAGCGAGTCACAGTTCTAGGCATCCTAATCCTACTTCTTAACCCAAACTAAGATGGTAGCCAGAAAAGACACATCTCCTCGCTCAATCTGTGCGATATGAACCAAAATCAAAAATGTAATTATCAGTCACCTTCTGGGTTTTCTCAAAGACAGCTGAACAGGGGGACACTGTTAGCTCCATAAAAAGTGAAAACACATCTTCCAGCAGCTACTTTTTTGCCTTATCTATCCTTTGTAACCACATCTTGTCAACAAACCACCAGTTAGCAGTAAATCAAATCTTTGCGGCACTATTATTAATTATTCCATTTATTTCTTTTGTACTCAGCTGGATGCACCAGCAGTCAAGAATGGACCATCAGCCAAACTGTACAAGAACTTCACCTGGTAAGCATTAAGACACTTCTTTTTACAAACCGGTGAGCAGGATTCAATACTAAATTAATATCTACTCTCGTTTTTATCTGTGTGTTTGTTCATCAGGGTGTTTTGGGAGGTCTGTGCAGCGGGAAGTCTGCTCTGGTCCACAGACACTTGACAGGAAGTTACCTGCCGCTGGAGAACGCTGAGGGTTGGTTTCACATGTCCTCATCAGCAACATTTCTGTGTGTCTTTCTGTGTCAACTCACAGTAGACCTTTTGTCACCGCAGACATTTTTACTTCTCATACGCAGGTGTAACATTTCACTCAGAGCCTTACAGTAAATGACTTATTTCTTCCTATTTTTTTCCAGGGCGCCAGTACATTAAAGACGTCCTGGTTGATGGACAGAGCCACCTGTTGATAATCAGAGAGGAGACAGAACTCCCAGGTGCTCAGGTGGGTTGGGAACTGACCTGAACTTGGATAATGTGGACAACTGATTAAACGTTGTGTAAATTAGCCCTTACTATCAGCCTGCTCTTGTGTTTTTTTTTGAGTGCCATTCTTCTTCTGCCTTCTCTTCAGTTTGCAAGTTGGGTGGATGCGGTTATCTTGGTCTTCAGTTTGGAAAACGAGGCCAGCTTCCTGGAAGTTTACAAAATCTACCACCAACTCGCTATCCACCGGCCGGTCACTGAGATACCTTTCGTAGTAGTCGGCACGCAGGGTAAGGTGCTCGCACACAAGCATGTGCTTTGATTCAAATCTTTGCGGAGGTGAACTCTTGTTGCATTTGTGCTTCGTGCGTTCTCCAGATAAGATCAGCAGCAGCAACCCCAGAGTAATAGACGATGCCAGAGCCAGACAGCTCTGCTCAGATGTGCGGCGTTGCACTTACTATGAAACCTGTGCTACATACGGCCTCAATGTGAACAGAGTCTTCACTGATGGTATGCGTACCTGTCACACCAGAACATAGAGAATAATGCCGCAGAGTACACAAATATATGAAGGATATGTCTTTTTTTTGGTGTTAAAGTGAAGGTTTTTTTGTTCCACAGCTGCTCAGAAGATCATGGCAGCCAAGAAGCAAGCTGCTCTACTGGCTTCCTGTAAATCTCTCCCTAACTCTCCCAGTCACTCCGGAGGCTCCACCCCAGTGTCTGGCATCTTTCCAGGACAGGTAAAACTGTTACAGACCATCTGTCAGAAAAAATGGTACAAAGTCATACCATCTAACCGCACCTTTTCTTGCTAAGTCTGTTGCATATTTTAGATTTGCTGTCAGGCTATTTTTAAAGTTGAACTGAAATTTAAATCCTTATTGTGTAAGGAAATATAAATTAAAATGATAATGCAACTAACGATAATGCATCATCTTCCATTTTTCAAACTGAGATTTTAGGCATTTAATTTCCAGGCCTCTGGGTGGGCATTTGAGGGCCAGTATTGTTGGCCCTCATTGGAGACTCGCTGTCAATTTCCATTGTGTGCTACCAACTATAGCACATTATAGCCCTGTGTAGCCTACCAACATTACTAGAAGATGGTTTTGCCTTTTTCAACAAGCCCGCACACTGTAGCTCTGATTATGTACCGTTAGTGATATAAGACATTTGTCCCTTTACAACATGAAACATTTGCGATGTTGTGCTATTGAGTTAACATTTTCTTACGAACTTTCCGAGTGAAATGTTAGCACTAATTATTTTTGGTTTGTTATTTCAACACCTGCTGAGTCATTGTTTGTCCTGCATTATGCAAAGAAGAGGCTCTTGCTGGCCTCAGCTGTCTCTATTTAATGAGTCCATTTGTATCAAGTCAAGTCATTTTTTATTTGTATAGCCCAATATCACAAATCACAAATTTGCTTCAGGGGGCTTTACAATCTGTACGCTGTGTATGGCAACAGGTAGGCCTGTAACATCAGCACCTTATATGTTACTACTCAATATAGAGTCCAAGAGTGACATGAGGAGTGCTTAAATCACAGATGAGACTAACAGCATAAAGCAACGGCAAACAGATATTGGACCAATCCAATTACAATACCGTCAGTCACATCAAAAAATTAAATCCCCCTGGAGAACACTAATGTAGGGGGCACCAGCACTGCTGGAAAATAAAAACTTTCTCAAATTTCTTTTTTTTGGTAATTACAATTTTGCCCAAAGTAGTACACAAGTCAAAACAAACACTAAGGATATTCTTAGACAGAAAAAAATTCTGTTCCACTCATAATAAACTCAATTATCTATCTCCCCTCACTCAGGCCAGTAACGGCGGTCAGAGCAGTGACTACTCCTCATCACTTCCCTCCACTCCTGTGATCAGTCATAAGGAGATCGGCAGGACAGCGAGAGGGGAGAAACAGGACAGTGCCACGCCGGGGTCAGTCCGCAGTGCCACCCGGAGACGCACATCCCGATTTGCGGTAAAAACACAGACACAAACATTAGCATTCATTTGGAGTTGTGTTTCTGGCCACATGGTGAATGCAAGTCCAGTATTCACTCTCCTTTTAACTCTGTTTTGGGTCTCCATTAACTCCTAAGAGACGGTTAAGCTGCTAAATTCTCCACTATGTTCACCAGCTAGCTGCTAACTTTATCTGCCATTTAATCCTGGGCAGGTAGCATACACTTATTTTTTATAGCCTTTTTAAAAAACTGCTTCCTGCTGTGTCTGGTATTGAGGTTGATGAGAGTGAGACTGAACCAAATGTGTAAAGGTGCAGGCAGTAAAACCAAAACGATGAGCTGAAAGACACTAAAATAATTAGCAGAGAAGAGAGGAACTGCAGAGTCTAGTGATATGCCGGTTTGTCACCCCCTTTCACATGACACATAATCATTTGATCCATTGTTAATAGAAAAATATTGATTAGTGCAGCCTTAATTTAAGTCCAAATGCCGCCGCTAAATCAGCAGAAACCACATTCACAATTCCAAATACTTTTTTTGGCAAGGAGAGATTGCATACTTTATTTTCTAAAATAAAGTTAGAGTCATAAACGATATTTATAATCGTAACCAATCACCCCATTCTTTCCTCTAATGCAGTTATTGCTCCTCTTGTCCTTCGTCTAGGGCCGGAGAGGCAGTGACTCAAACAGACGGAGTGCAGACTGTAAGGGAGATCTGGGCAGTGGACGCTCAATTCCCATCAAACAGGTAAGACACAGATTTGCACTTGATGCAGAAACAAATCGGATATATCTAATGACCCTCTGCACAGGACATCACACCAGCAGTCACTTGAAATTAAATGTGTGACAGTAGTTTTCATCGTTTGGAGTGATGAAGTGTTGTGATCTCCCATATTGGCCTGATGAATAGATTGTGGGTGTTTTTGGCAGCCAGCAGGCATCGTGGTGCTAAAATGTGCAAGATTAACACACGAGACATTAGCAATAAATTCTCACTCTTCTGTTTTGTCACCTCCATCAGGGCATCTTGCTGAAGCGCAGCGGGAACTCGCTCAACAAAGAGTGGAAGAAGAAGTATGTCACGCTGTCCAACGACGGCATACTGTCCTATCACTCCAGTGTCAATGTGAGTCAGAGTGCTGACAGAGCGCTTTAAAGGCATTTTGCTGCTGAAAGCACCACCGACAGCTGGTGGTTGATGGTAATGGCTGATGTTTGGTTTGGCAGGACTACATGCTAAATTCCCCAGGGAAAGAGATGGACCTGCTGCGGGTGACGGTGAAGGTGCCGGGAAAGCGGCCGCCTCGCGCTGTACCAACCTGCGGCCCTCCAGCCGGGCTCAATGGGCGAGTCAAAGATGTGCAGGGACCTGAGGGACTCAGCCCAGGTCAAAGAATAAACATGTTTTCTGCATCGTACACCATGAGAGGATGTGGGGAATGTGGGTGGGGGGGGGGGGGGGGGGGGTCAAGCCTTTTTGCCAGAAAAGAAAAAAAATTGCAAGAGGATGCAAAACCTTTGCAAAAGAACAAAAGAGCATCATAAGGCATTTCAAAAGTTTTGCAAGGATGTGTGAAAGATAAAAGTAACTTCAGTGTCTTTTTCAGGACTTCTTCAGTAATTCTTGTGTATCTTTAATTTTTCCTGTGTTCATACAGAATCATTCATGTATTTTTTTTTAAAATCATGTAGTTTTACATTACATGTTTGGCTAAATGACTCTGTTATTAAATACATGTTTGCCATCATATTTTTAGTTCCTGTAAGTACCAGCGGCCTCCTGCAAGTGGAGGAAATGGAAGGACTGGGTGGCGCACTGTTCCTGAGGAGTAACAGAGGCGTGCAGCGATGTCCTTCCACGTTATCTAACCACGCTCAAAGTGTTGGTGAGAAAAAGAATGCATACGGTATTTATCATCATTTAAAATCATGCTTGTCTTTGTACCACATTCATATAATTTGGTACAATTTTCCTCCCGCTAGACTCTGCAGTGGAGGGCGTGTCCAGCTCCTCCTCCACCAAAGACGTAGGCTCCGCCTCCCCAGTGACAGACAGGAAGAAGCATCGCAGAAAGAAGAGCATGAACCAGAAGGGAGATGCAACCATCGGCCAAGCAGATGGTAAACATAAAGAACTCCAACTGTGTTTTTATATTGAGCGTTAAGCAAGGCAATATTCTGACAATTATGATATGTTGCTAATTATTGTAAAAGTAATAGTAATAATTGATAACTTAACATTAAATTGGATAAAGTGTCATTTTTATTATTCCCTCTCTTTCTCTGTTTGGCTCTTCTGTGACATTTTCAATCTTCTCATGCAGCCAAGCGCAAAATGTGGAAACTTAAAAGCTTTGGTAGCTTAAGGAACGTAAGCAAGACAGGTAATGCTGATCTGTTGCTTTGCATCTATTAAACTCTAAATATTTAGTTTTAACTGACTAGTTCACTAACATAAAAACGACTTGTTTGTTTCTAACTGTGCTAAATCATGAATGTTTAACTGCACTGACGCATGCAAACTCAAACAGTCTTTATGTTAACAAACATTTCTGCATGAAATGGGTTTTTTTTTTCTGCTTGAAATAACCTCAGATTAAAAATCTCTTCTGTCTGTTCATGTTTTTCTGTCAGATGAGGATAATTTTGACTTCCTCATTGTGTCGAGCACTGGCCAGACATGGCACTTTGAAGCCCAGAGCGTGGAGGAGAGGGACTCCTGGGTCCAAGCCATCGAGAGCCAGATCCTGGCTAGCCTGCAGCTGTGTGAGAGCAGCAAAAACAAGGCAAGATGCACCGAAAGGCAAAAGGCATATAATGCACTAAGATTTACAGTGAGAAAACATGAGCACATTCATTTGTATCTTACTCTCGGAAAACATCACATGCATACTATTTTATACAGACGCAAAACTGGCAGAGGAACACAACCACAATGCCCTTTTTGTAAAGTGCAAGCTGCGCCTTTTTGATGATTTTGTGCTCCCAAATGGTACCTGCTTTCATGGAGATGGCCAGAAACGTGTTTGTGCAGCTCAGTTAGTGTGGTGCTATATTGGTATGAAATTGTGTCTGTGTTTCCAGAGCTATTCTCAAGGCTGCAGTTGGCACAGTCACACACACTAGAGGACTGTTCATCTGCTGAAGGGGGAAAGTTTCTCTGCGCTCATCTGAAATCTGAATTTAAGGCGTGTATCTACGAGCAGGATTTGTGATATCACAACTAGTTGTTTACTGAAGCCTCCAGTGCACAAACACTGAGAACGGATTTTTCAGTGAAGTAGGAATGATGAGCAGGTTGGCACCTTGCATGGCAGCCTCTGCAATCAGCGTATGAATGTGTGTGTGAATGGGTGAATGTTAACATGTATTGTAAAGCGCTTTGAGTGTTCCAAAGACTAGAAAGGCGCTATATAAATGCAGTCCATTTACCATTTACCATAGTGCACAGGTACAGTAAATGTATCTATGTAAAGTAAGAGAAATATTGGCAACAGATTTTAATAATGGACACACTGATTGTACCACAAGATATCTTTTTTTTTTTTTTTCTAGGAGAAATGTGGTTCATTATGTGGTTTTTATGTGGTTCATTATGTTCGGAAAGCATGGAACAATTTCAGTATCTCCTCATTTGTAAATTCAAATTTGTAAGTCGCATTATCGGCCCCAGGAAGTACATTGGAGTGCCTTATAATCATATTTGCGTGCTGTATATTTGCACTGTGGGACTCCAGAAGAAGAGCAGCTTTCTCTCAGGAGAAGCTGGCCTCGACCCATTAGGACACTGTTACTGCTGCTCCTTTTAAAAGGGACGAGGGCAGTTAATTTGATTGGCCATTAATGGGTTAACACTAATGGGTTGTGCTGGTTTCTGTTCTTGAGTGGAGAACACATCCTGGTTTGGATTTAGATAGATGATCTCTAAAAATGATAATTGCCACTAATATAATGATAACCTCAATCCTATGATGCATTTCCTTTTTAGTGTTACAGCATTGTATTTCCAAGGAGGCCCGAACCCTTAATTCTACAGCTTAAATGGTTGGTATATAATGATGATTATAGCTATCTTCCACAGCGTTTTCATGGAGAGATTTGAAAATTATAATCATCAGTAAGGAGAGTAGCTACAACAGAGCTAATAGCACAGAGGGAAGTTTGCTGGTGTTTCTTTCATTGTGATCATTCACTGTGCGTTTTTTCACAGGCTCGCAAGAACAGCCAGAGTGAAGCAGTGGCTCTGCAGGCGATTCGCAACGCAAAGGGCAACAACTTCTGTGTTGACTGTGATGCTCCAAGTTAGTGACTTGATATGACTCCTTTATATTTCATATGTTTATATGTCGCTTTTCTCCTCTTTGTACCCGTGCATGCGTGTCTGGGTTTGGTACTTTATGACTTCCTCTCATTTCAACCGTATGTATGTGTCATCGTCCCAACGCTCCTCTGATTCTTTGCCCTTATTTTGTCCATTTGAAAGCCTGCAACGCTTTTCTCAACATGGAAAGTTTACACAAAACTTTCACAAAAAAAGCAGTAGTGAGCTGCAAAGCATAATTTTCAATAAAATACATTTTATTAATATCCTATAATTCAAATCTGTGTCTTAGATATTAACAAACCAAACAAAAATAGATCAAATGCTGAATATTTCTCTGATGTTGGAACACTTAAAAGTCTATCAGGGGAGTATATAGTCTGGCACACTGGCCGCAGAGTTCACAGCTCTGCTTTAAAATTTGTCCAAACAGGATTTCACACAACTTTTGTGGTATGACATAGCCAAACTGGCACACTTTTCACATGTGAACGCTGCTTCAAACAGATTAAAATGGGAGAAATCTGTCAACCATATGCACGTAGACCAGTTTCAAACGAAGTGGCAGCCTCATTTGTTTGTGTGTACGCTTCCCCTCCAAGATCCAACCTGGGCCAGTCTGAACCTGGGCGCTCTCATATGCATCGAGTGCTCTGGGATCCACAGAAACTTGGGGACCCACCTGTCGCGTGTTCGCTCCCTGGACCTCGATGATCTGCCACGAGAGCTCACGCTGGTTCTCAGCGCCATCGGCAACCACATGGTCAACAGTATATGGGAGGCGCGCACCCTGGGACATCGTAAACCAATGCCTGACGCTACCCGGTGAGCACAGTGGTTCCAAAAAGACAATAATGTTAGATACAGTAGGGTGACAGTGTTTTACAGTATGTAGGTGCAGTATATGCTGCATACATAGATCTTGTGTGTCTGAGTTCAGTGAAAAGATATTTTAAACAATGTTTAGCAGCAGAACAACAAAAATCTGTAAATGTATGTTCACCGGTAATTAAGCTTCTCTTCATCATCTCTCTTTGCTTGTCCAGAGAGGAACGGGAGTCATGGATCAGGGCTAAATATGAGCAGAAACTGTTTGTGGCACCGTTGCCTCCTCCCACTCCTAGCGAGGGCCCAGACATCACACTATCTGGCCGTCTTCTGTTGGCAGTGATGGAGCACAACCTCCCTAAGCTGCTGCTCTTTTTGGCCCACTGCACTAAGGAGGACATTAATGCCCCTCTCAGCCTGGCGCTCTCCTCCAGGTCGCTCTTAGCGCTGCGGCTGCCCGGTTCTGCCCTGCACGCCGCCTGTCAGCAGGCCGATGTGGTGATGACACAGCTTCTTGTTTGGGTGTGTTTCCCTCCTTCTCTGTTTGCCTCACTGCAGCTTTGCCAGTTTTGATATAGGAATCAATAAAACATTTGTAGTGAAGTTTCATATTACCCCCCCAAAAAAATGCAATATTGACAAGGTGTGAAATCATTTTAAATGTCTTCTCGGTGTAAAATATCTGATCACAGCAAACTATCACGTTGACTTATGCAAAAATGGCAAAATAATAAATGTTATCCTTCAACAACCTCTAAGTAATACACTCAGCAAGAAACAAAAACTGTTAAAACAGGTGACTCAGCAGACCACTCAAGGTGATCTACGTATATGTGTGAAAGGCACTAAAACTCACTGAGTCACACCTTGTTGGGATAATTTAAGACAGTCCTGTCAGCTTTTTGCTTCAAGAAGCCACGGGCCATTTATGCCTCATATAATAAAACTTCCTTAAAATGTGGAATATGGGATAATTACATAACCTAATCCAGTTTTTTTTATATCTTCTTCCTCTCATCGACTTCAGTATGGCTGTGATGTTCGGTATCGGGATGCTCAGGGGCAGACGGCGCTGGCTCTGGCTCGCAGTGCTGGCAGCCAAGAGTGTGTCGACATCTTGCTCCAGTACGGATGTCCAAATGAACCACCCCCCTCCGTTGCCGCAACAGTCGGCTTCGCAGCGGCCGCAACCTCCAGCTTCCCTGTTGCCATGACGCCGAGCCTGACGGTTGCCACGACACTCAAGATCTCACACAAGAGCGGCGGCGGCACCAGCTTGAGTTACAGCACCTCCAGACGAGCAGTGTCATAATTGAAATGTGGTGTGGTGAAAGTGCGTGTGTGTGTGTGTGTGTGAGCTTGTCGCTTTGCCCTCATAGTGTCCTGTACATTCACGCAGGCCAGTGGGACTGATGAACACGTCGCCGCCAGATGTTGCGCTCCTGAAGCCAGATGAGGTTTAATAGGGTGTGTTTGTGCTTGTGTGAGGGATGGAAACACTCACTGGTAATCAACACTGACACATTCAGTCTGCTAGAATGGTTTAACCAAAACAAAAAGAGAAGTTTTCCTGACTACACTTTGTACGTAGACAGTAAGATTAAAAAAAAAAAAGACATTGGGATGCCTCTGCATTCAGATTTAATAGGGATGTATTGCACTGTATACCAGCTGGTATGATTCATACGTCAACATGCGGTCAATATTCAACATTTTAGTTTCCACTCAGTTAAGAATGGAAATTTCCCCTCGGCCTAAAATAGCTCATCATATAAAGAACTGCAATAAGTTTACTGTTTGATAGACGGACGCCTCGGTCTGTCTTTACCCGCTTGAAATACCAATGTTAAACACATCAACAGTTTTTAACTTTATTGACAACGAATGTTACAAAATCAGATCAGAGAGAGTGCATATATACTGTGTTATGTTCAACAAAGCCGGGCGTTAAGCTGTGCATTAATAATGTTGTGTAAGTTGATTATAAAAAAAAAACACTTTACAGTGGCTGAAAAGTGAGGCTGTTTTAAAGAAAATAACTGTATAGAGATGAGTTGATAAAATAATATAATTCTAAAAAAAAGTGCTTCATTTTCAAGATTGTTATTGTACGATTTGTACAGTTGGTTCTGTGTATAAAAATCAAAGGGTTACTCATAGCTGTTCAGAGATTTACAGCTTCTTGGTTTCCTTTGATAACCACCCGATTAACTCTTTGACACCCAAGACTGAGATTTCTATGTTATGTTTGTATCACTGTGTGTGACATGAACACTGTACATGATTTGTGCATTAATACCTGCAGAGCGAGTGACTCCAGCAGCAGGTCATTGTCAAGGCGAGTGTAATACTGGACGTGTATATGAACAAATGAAAATGAAATGCCTTGATTTTGATTGAATGTACAAAAACAGATGTTTGAGGTTGTTATTTTAAACACTTAACATGCGTTATCCAGATGATACAGCTGTGGTTCCATCCATGTTTCGGTGGACTGTCGGGGGGGTTTTATGTTTTTGATTAACTAATATTATTCCTGCTGTGACTAATAGAAATTAAAAGTATGGTTTAATAGATTAAAACTGTTAAGTCTTGACACTTAAAGGTTCTGATCTATAAAACGGGGCCTTTGAATGAACGTGTTTGTAAGTGGCTGAAAATCAACATGAAATAGAGGAATGTTTCCCAAATTAATATTTTAAAAAATGACATAAAAAACAATCCTCCTGCAGTACTGTATGTATTTTTGTGTTAATCTGAAGACTCTTCGCTGAGTGTACATGTCTGTGATGTAAGCATCTCTTTCCATTTGTATTTTTTTACTCATGCAATGATTCATAGAGCATTCATTATCAATACACTAAGGCTACTGCCCAAGCTGTGGTGTTTTGTTTAGAGTTGTGTGTGTGTGTGTGTGTGTGTGTGTTTTTTGCTCAAAGCAGACCATTTTTCAAAGAGTGAGCAGAGTTAATGGATAAGGCTGGCGGTTTTCTATATTTTTCTTAATGTCAACAAATCTAATGTGCAGAGCCAAACTAACAATGAACTCATCCTACAAGTATTGTGTGTGTATCCAAAGTCTGATATATCGTATTCCTCTGTGCAGTAGACCTCCATTGTTGTCCAAAAACTATTAAAAACACTCCAGTGAGCCACACTGCTGCACTGGGTGACATGTTCCTTAACAACAAAGGCAACGGCTACTGTAGTTTGTTCAGAAATGTCTCCAAAGACTAATAACAGCAATAACATTTTCATTCTCAGGAGAGTAATCCTTTGTATTGCAGACACCACTGTGTATGCACTAGCTTCTTGTGCTACATATCACAAACTCTTGACTTTGTGCTACATTGTAAATTTCTCAAAGTAATTCAGTACAAAGTCAAGAGGTTGATATGTAGCACAACAAGCTAGCGCATGCACAGTGGCGTCTGTCACAAAAGGAACTACTCTCCCGAGACTGGAAATATGATTGTTGTTATTAGTCTTTGGAGGTGTTTCTAAACAAACTACAGTAGCTGTTAGCCTCCGGGTTGAAGGAACATGTCACCCAGTGCAGCAGTGTGGCTGACTGATGTGTTTTTAATAGTTCTCGGACAACAACAGAGGTCTATGGCACAGAGGAGTATGATATATCAGGCTTTGGACACACACACAACACTTGTAAGTAGGATGAGTTCATTGTTTTGGCTCTGCACATGAGATTTGTTGACAATAAGAAAAATATAGAAAATTGCCAGCCTTATCCTTTAATGTTTATTATGTGCAAGAAGTCTGTTCAGATTTGTCTTATTTCTTGACTGATCTTGACCCAGTAAGATGGAGACTACTCCTGGGAGGGTGAGGGAGGCTCCGGTAGATGGGAACATTGCGCAGTACAGTTACATCATACATGATGGTGTGCAGAGGGGGTTCATGTTTCAAACCAAGCGGTTTTCTGGACAGGTGGAGTCCTCCAGCAGCCAGCGGCCATCACTTAACACTCATCTAGCATTTGAACATGAGATCTTTTATAATCAAACCGGTCCTTGTTAAAGGCCCCTGATGGCTTTGACCTACTTATTTCTAGGTCGAAGTCCTGGACTCAATTTTTATAGTGTAATACCACCATGCACCGAGCGATTCTGTTCTATTGATTTACAGTTGTTTGAATACTTCTGGGAACACATATATAAAAATAAAAATACATAACAAACACAATAACTATAAGGCAGCCTGATAATTTATACCAGGAAGGGAACAAACGAGCCTTTTGAGATGCCAGTGTCTGAGAACTAAAATGGAACATCAAAAATGCGAGGTTAGTCTCTCAAAAACATATAAAGCTTGTATTTCTTGATCCAAACAGAACTCAGGGGCATTTGGTTTATACATCGCTCTTAAGGTACCAAAAGGAAAAAAAAACTTAAACAGAAAAAAAGAGAAAAGCAGCAACAAGGTCACTCCTAACAGGAGATAGACCTCATTGTGAACGGTTACCTTGAAAACTCCAGAGGATTATTGTAAGTTGCTGAATCATTGTATATGAAGATGTTGCTATTTGTTGCTGTTCTGTCTGTTGAGTTGTCAACTTATATCTTTTGGATGCAGCAGAAGTAAAATGTTTTACAACACTTTAACTTTTATAGGTTTTTTTCAAGTTTATCTGTAGCTCACACTGTTTTACCAACTATTTTCATATGACTCAGTAGACAAATCCCAACAAAATGTTTAACTCCCAGTTTTTCTTAAACATGCTGAGAGAAAATAATCTAAAATGATAACAGATAATTTCCCTCCCAAAAAGGAATAAAATGTCCTCTCAGCTACAGTAAGATGCATACTTTCATAAAACCAAACAAAGCAATGATTCTGCGATATCTCCATTTGATTCTAGTGTCATATAAATTAACAAACTGCCTCTACAGTTAATGCCCTGTTTCTGCCCTTTTTCTGCCCGTTTGTCCACTCAGATAAACCTACAAATTAGTCCAAAGTTACATCCTCATGACAGTCTCATCAGGAGTTTAAGGAATATGTGCCAGGAGGACTGGGACAGGGGAGACGACTAAATAAGAACAAAAATGAATGCTTTGCCACTGAGAATACATGTTAAAAGAACCTACTGTGTGAGCCTGGATCCCTTTTCAACTTCTACTCATATTGTGAGACTTACAACCAGCTGAAAGTGATGTTATATGAGGCTGGATCCAAGCTACAACATCTGACTTAAAAACTCTTTGATTAATTTATAGTTTCATATTTGGTGTGCTATGGTGCCTCTCAGATGATGCAAGCTTGTGTGTAGCGTAGCCGACACAGAATTGCACTGCAAGCAAAATATGGCACGATAAATACTGAATGCTGAGCCAAGAGAGAGAGAGTGTTGCCCTACATGTAAAGCTTTTCAGTTTCTGGCTTTCAAGACACAAACAAAATGAGATTATTTTTTACTTAAATAAGAAGTTAACACGCAAGTTAATAAGTTAAGCAGTGATGTCACAAGGCCCTGGAGTATACCTGTCCATCACTGCGGAAAGGCCAGGAGTTAAACCACCAGAGGTCAGCATAAACAAGAGTTTCAGGGGGTGTTAAGGTACTCTTCAAATCTGCAGCAGCCTAATTTAGTGATGCACAGAAAACTAAATGATGAAATCTGCTGTTTTTGTGAAAATACTTTTAATAGCACATAATCAATATCATCATTCATAATACATTCATCAGTAAAGAACATTTCTAATGGCTTCACCTATTTGTGTTATAATTACATGGTAGTTTTTAAATATAATTCTAATAATCTTCATTTTAAAGTATATGCTCAAAAATGGGGCCAGTATTTAACAGCTGGTACTTCTTCACACTGTTATGTCTGTGCTGTTTGTTTTAAATCTGCACTTGGCAACATATTCATGTAAAATTAAGTCTTATCAGGTTAAGGTCACATATTGGTGCTGAAAAATAGATGAACACTGTATTATCCCTAATTGAGAACGTACAGATTTGCCCAATTTTGCCAAATTATTTTGGTGTCACTGGTGGAAAATCTTGACAAGAAAAGGAGTCACAAACCAACATATTTTTTTTTCTCCTAAGCAACAATGAGTGAGACTTTCACTGACAGAAAACTGGACACAGCAATGATCAATGTGTTGAGAAAACCTTTTTTTCCTCTCACTATATCCACCTCCACTGGCCACTAAAAAGAATACATTAATATCTGAGGCATTTACTTACATTACATGATTTCTTTAAAAAAAAAAATCCTGTATTTGTGGCTATCGCTTTAAAAAACAAAAGAAAGTCATTCACAATTTACCAAGAAGACTTTTCCTCCTGTGTGCAGATTCCAGTTCTTCACTCAAAAATAAATGTTGCCATCTGGGATAATATGGAGGGTAAATACACACACAAAAAAAACACCTAAATCATTTAGAAATTAATGTTAATTAAATTTTCAGTGCATCTTGATGTTGATTTGACATGGCTTAAATATTGCATAGTGAAACTCCTCTTGTATTAAATGATGACGGTAGTAACCTGGACTGAATCCTTGAACTAGGCAAAGATCTTAGTGATGAACTCTCGGAAACGTTTCGCGTACTGCTCCGGATGAACTGTTGAGATTTCTGCTCCTGCCTGCAAAACAAACACAAGCAGGCAGCATTGATTTAAAAAAAAAAAAAAAATGAAAGCAACTCTTTACACTTTGCAGGACAGAGAGAGCCGTGCTGATTTTGCTAACCAATCCCTTTAAAGGACACTGATCTCTCACCCTGTGTTTGACTGCCTTGGCAGCATGAGCAGCTTTCTTCTTGGTGTCGTACTGCGTCAGCATGTCAATCAGACCCATGAAATACACTTCCCTCTGGGGTGCACCTACATGAGAGCGGCAGTGTTCACAGCATTTGGGTGAGTGATATTGATCTGCAGGTATGATCTCCAGTGTGAGAAGGGGTTTAGGTGAATAACAGCTCCTGTACCCTACATAAATTCACATCTCAGTTGTCAGGACTCACCTACAGCACTTTGAATAGCGTACACATCCACATAAGGGTCGAACTCTCCGGGACCCATGGGTTTGAAGGAGTTCATGTAGCCAGCGATACCCTCAGGGGAGGTGGAGCCCGGAGCAAGAGCCAGGCCGTTTTCATCCTCCTCTTCCTCCTCATAGGACGACTCCATCATCTCCTCCTCCTCCTCCCTCTCAGCCCGCTCAACATCATGGATACCCAGCAGCAGGCTGTAGTCCATGATCCTCATATGCACCAGAAACTGCACAAAGGCGACACGCATGTTCGAATCATATCCGAGGAAAAAAACGCCTGGATGCATTTCTTCATTTCTTACCTCAATATCTCTGTTAAGCTTGTCCATGATTTTCTCCTTCTCCTCGTCGCTCACATAAACCTTTTGCATGTTATTCCTGAAGTCAATGTCCTTATAGGTGGGCAGTTCTTTCACCTGCAAATACGGAGTGAAGGTCAACTACATTACATTTAGCCTAAGAATGCAGGAAAAACACAATATTTATTAGCATTTTTCTCATTAAAATATAATTATTTTCTGCAACATAAAAGTCAAATAATGTTGCCCCAAATATTGCTTTTCAAATCAACACAGTCGGAAAGATCAAAGGCTTCCACAGCTCTGCAATTATTTTAACTCCATCTCTTCAACCAGCTATTTTTCGGTCTTTATATCTAGGTCACAGTCGCTCTGGTTCAACCACAGGGGTTCTGATGTTATCTAAACAGTCTATTGCTAACTGACTGAATGAAAATCTAATCCTCAAATCACATTTGTCTCACTGCACAAACAAAAAAAAAAAGAAATGTCGCTCATTTCAAAAAGTACATTTCTCATGTTTGCAGTTAGAGTTACAACATGTCAGACTGGGGAAAACAGCCTGCGTCCACGCCTCCAGACAGACTGTCGCACAGCTGCAACCAATTCCAGCTCGTTACAGTGGCTATGTTGTCCTCGTTAAGCATAACACAAAGAGTTAGAGTCTTAATTTGACTTTTCTCAATCTCCTCTTACAGTTGTTAGTATATACATGAATATGAATCAAAAGCACTCAAATTTCAGCTCGTTGTTAAAGGGGCATTCCACCAATTTTACACGTAAAGGCTCGTTTACTCGTCTGGTCGAAAACTAATGAGCCCGTGAAAACAGCTGTACAATGTCTTAAAATAGTTTTGGAGGGAGATTTGTCAAGTCTGAGAAAATAACTCATGATGTCATCAAGGGTTATTTTCAATTTGGGCTTAATTTAGTCTGACTCACCGGATGTAGACTGTAGGTATAAGCCTGCCATAAGCCTGCCATTGGCAAATTACATCAAATGGTTCTTACTCTTTCAAGTTTCTTATTGACTATCTCAGAGACTCTCCAACACAACTTTTATGTTTCTTATTGATAACAAATCTGAGCTCATCTCATCAATAAGTTGCCAATAACTAACACAATTGAAGAACTACCCTTCTCTCGAAAAAATAGTAAATCTTTTCATTTGGTATTTTTTAAAAATGTCCAAGAGAGGTTTAAAAACATAAATGTCAAGGGTAAAACAATAAATTCATCATAAAACGGACATATCCCTCAGTCTGATCTCACCTTCTCTTTAAAACTTGCTTCACGAGACACCAGAGAGCCCTGAAGCAAGAACATAAAGCAGTGATGTCACATTACTTCATACAGCGATTAACTGTTATCCTGGGTTATGTAGGCTTTATTCATTCATGAGCATTAAAGTCCCAACCAGTACAATGTTTAAGTGGATGTATCATCTTTTAAATTAGGCAGATTAAATTGACATTAAATGATCTCACATGGCCACCCTTCCTTTCATATATTTCTGTAAACAATTAGCTTTTTAACAAGTCTTAAAAAGTTAAATGAGAACAAACTGAATTCTATAAACGTTTGTGACATAAAAGAGGTCCTATAGTTTTTACATCGGGTCATCACTTCCCATGATCCGTTATAAAATCAGCAAAGCAGGATGTAAAATGAGCAGAGGTAAAACTACAATCACAGGGGACGTGACAACACATCAGACGGTGTGTGCAGCATTAATATGTTATCTGTACTGACTGCACCCTCCGGATCCTCATCTAGCTACACGATTCCGACAGAATTTACCTTAAGGTCGTACTTCCTGTGTACATGCAGTCTGTGGCTGAACATGTTCCTCATCACTAACAGGTAGGTGTCCTCACTCTCCACAGTGACTCTGTACATCGCCAGGAACTGAGGGAGCAGCGTGCTGCCATGGCAGGTGACAATATGCTGGAAGAGATTAGCGGTGAATGGACGATGAATGATGGGGAACAATGAAAGCATCTACTGTACCCAGCAGCATGTACATAAAAGTGTTACTGTCTCAGGTGAACGATCCTCCTGAGGATCCTCCGCTGGCCTGTGATCACAACTGGACAGGTTGTATGTCTCTGCACAAGAAAATGTCCAAATTCTCTGATTCTAGCTTCTCAAATGTGTTTACTGTCCACTATGATTGTAAACTAAATAGCTTTTGGTTGAGAATTGTTGGTCAGGACAAAAGAAGACATTAGGGGACGTCACCTTGGGCTTTGGGAAACAGAGATCGACATTTTTCACCATTTTTTGACATTTTTTTCATCAAATGATTAATTGATTAATCAAGAAAATAATCGATGAGATGAATCACTAATGAAAATAATCATTAAAGCTAGTAATATAATCTCAAATTGAGATTTTTTTTGGGCAAATAACCTATAAGAATATTATTAATATCTATGAGTTAGAGTTTGTCTTCAAACATTTTTACTTGACTATTAGGTCAAAACAAATACAAATACACTACACTATAGTACAAAGTCAAGTCAAATTGTTTTCTCTATTTAGTTAAATGTCTTCAAAGAGTGCATCTTGTCCTTAAATCTATTCTTTGCCATTAGTTTGTTCTTTAAAATTTTCTTTAGAGGAAAAAAAAACATAAGATGCTTGATGTTAAACATTTTTATAAACTCAAGTTTAAATATAAAACACGAGCCCTGGTTACATATTACATGTAGGAGAAAAACTCTCTCATTGAAATACAAACACTCATCTGTCTTTGCTGTTGTAAAACCTTTGCCATGGCAACCAGGGTTATCACACTTTGTCTTGTCTACAAAAGATACAGGACAAAATGAGTGGAAAATATGTGACTTATATAATTAACCCTCAGATTTCACTCACTAGAAAATAGACAAACTCACTAAAACGCTGGTTAAAATAATGTTTCGGTCTTCCAGCCTGTGTCAGTCCTACCTGGTGATACTCAGAGAGGATGTTGTGCATCTCCTCCACCTCCTCACTAGAGATTTCTTTGACTACCAAAGTGCGGTCGTATGATGTCAGCAGCAGTCCCACGCACTGCCCCTCCTCGTCTTTGAGCGGAGGACTGCGGGCCAGAGACACCTGTTGGTGAGCACCAGTAACACGTGACATCAGCTGCACAATACATCTCTCCTACTGTATGAAGCCTTTTACATCCCTTTTTGAAATGCAAACTATTTCCACAGAAGCACTGACAATGTAAGAAATGCAAATCTCTACCATAAACAGGAAATGTACAAAAGATAAGGCCTGTTTGTAGACTCAGCCTAATGTTATGGATCACGCTGGAACAATAAGCTGTATTTTGTATTGATGTCCACTGTGTTTTAAGACATTTGTTGCATCACTCTTGTGGGTCTGCAGTAATACGGCTTTAATCAGCACATGCTTTAAAGGGCACATACAGAACACCTCGCATAATTGCGTGTAAGCAAATGTGTGCCGAGCAGAGCGGCGTGTGCCACCTGCCGTATGCAAATCTCACAAAGAAATGCAAATTTAGAAGAGAGAAGATCAACAGATACAAAAAAAAAGCGTCTGTTTTTTTATAAAAGAAAAGAAATACTGAAACATCTTGAATGGTCTGCGTTTGTTCAAATCTACGTCTCTGTTTTCCAAACCTCTTGTAATCTGCCTCACTCTCTAAAATTAGTGTTTTTATCCCCTTTTTTTCTGTGGATTGTACCTGGTAATCTTGATCCTCGATGCCAAAGCGCTCTCGCAGGTTTCTGAACACCTGTGGACAGTACTCTTTGAATTTAAACTGTCCAGGAAGGTTCTCTCTGAAGGGAACAAAGAAGTTTTCATAAATGAAACAAGACTAATGCAGGTTGATTTACAGTGTTGTAACATGACTTTACACACTCTGCATCTAACAAAGCTTCATTAAACAAATATTAAAGAATGTCTTTATCACTAAATGATTCTGTTTTCACTTTCTCTCTCCTTCTTCTTTAAATACAGCACAAATATAATATTTCACTGCACAAGAGCAACACGTTCAAATCATGTGATGAAAAGGTGAACAAGATTAAATGTCGCTGTTTTGTGCTGCTGCTTCTGTAAAGATACCCTCGTTCAAAATGATGAAAATCTTAAAATGAAATGAATGTGTTTGAATCAGCACTATATCTATTCCAGTGTATGTAAGAATGCTACTGAAACATGAACTCTGTGTGTGTTTAAAAGCATCAGGTCTGTTGTTTTTTTTATATATATATATCATTTATGTTTAAACTACTTTCTACTAATACATCCTGCCGATTCAATTAAACAGTTCCCACATCAAGCAACATGAAAACCACTTGAGTAAAATCTCGTCAAAGTAGCAACACTTCTACTTGAGAAAAACATATTTTATTGTTCCCCCCTAACTTCTGTTTAGAAGTCTTTATGTGACCTGGATTCCTGAATGGATTAAAGGATTATTGAAAGCCACTCAGTTTTGGAGACTTCAGCCGTATAGAAACCGAACCTCACAGCAAACGCAGTTTATAGCACAGTTTTTCATAAAGAATTAAAAACTGTGAGCCCCCCCGAATATCTTCAGATGAATTCATCAACTTAGCCGTGTGACACCGGTGTGACACAGCCTCTGGCACCACTGAAACTACCCACTGAGTGGAAATTATGATGCATTTCTAACTTTAGAATACATTATTATTGTTTTAAATGACTGCATGCTGTAGACTACAGTCCAAACAAGATCAAATTATGATTTCTGCCCTCTGTTTGACTGCTTTATTGTTATTATAGCTGTAGCTGTGGTGCTGTTAATGGCATTGTTGTTCTCATGAGGGGGTCTGCAATTTCTGATAAGTGCAAGAAGACAAATAAATCATAAGCAGCAACAAAAATCTGTGCAAATCGCAGGAAGCAGCAGGACGAAGGTTACAATCAGGCAAAGCTGAGCGGAGCACTGTACTTGTTGAAGAGGTGGTTGTTGACTTTGATCTTGGTGCTGGCTTTAAAGTCGTCTGGGAGCAGCATGACAGGTACAGGCACCTGGCTCAGGTCATTGATCTGCGCATGATCCATAGACAACACAGTTGGTCAACATATTTACACTCACGCCGATATAAACACATATTAGACACATACCCACCGAATGATTGACTCCCCACATCAGCACGCTCAACACGGGGTCACTGGCTCGGAAAACCTCCACTTTCTGCTGCACAAAGTGTTTCTTCTTCGTCTTCCTCTTGGACGCCAGAGCGGTCAGAGGGCTGGAGGTGGCACCGGGAGAAGACATCTCACTTTCACAGGTTCGAGAGGCGTGTGGGGGTTTCTCTGTGGAAGGGAGCAGCTCAGTCTCCGGCTCTCAACAGGCTTTTAGCTGTCATCTGCGGCGTCCTGTCTATGTAAAGTAGCCGTGTGCAGGCTCTGCAGCAGCTGCTGGGAAACAGCTCCTCCTGGTCCGGAGACGTTTGGTCGTTTTGCGTCGATTCAGTCCAACAATAATGAAGTCAAACAGGTGCAGAGCATCAAATACTGTAAACATGTTAACTCGTCCCTCATTTTAATTCGTTTAACACACGTTTTTATTATAATAGTAACAATTTTTTAATAGCTTAAAATTCAATCCACAACATTCTTGTAATAAATCATAAGTTTGTGAAACATTTTGTTGTTGACACTGAGGTTCATTCAAAACTACTGTAACTCTTTAATGTTAGTGGTAGGTTGGTGTTAGATTGCATCATAATGAAGAAAGTGTTTCCCAGAGTTTGCTTTATTTGGAGTTTTATTAGACACTTGAAAAGGTGAAACAATATATATTTCACAAGAAGTGAAAAACTTGCAAAGAAAAACACAATTTTGAAGTCTTTTTTCTTTCTAACATAACTTTAATCATCGTGTGACCTCTTAGATTTTAGGTAGGGATCCATTGTTTATGAATGAGGTGGACAAAATATGCCTATATTAAAAAATAAATATATATTACAACATTTTAAGTAAGGTAGTGGTTATTACTGGGCTAATATTGAATTGTATTGCAATATACACTCACCAGCCGCTTCATTAGGTTCATCTGTGCAATCCAATACAACAGCTCTGCCATAAATTCTACATTTACAAAGCTTATACATTTTCAGTTCTTGCTAACCCTAACCCTTTTTTAATACAGTACAGGTGTTTCTATAACTCACTATAGTCAATGTCTTAACCCTTACATACAAGTCAGGTCAAATTTGACCCTTTTTTAAATTTAGAGAGTAGTAAAAACACCCTAAACACCATTCTTCTAACCGGAAATTTTATGACCTCTTGTAAAGTGACCCAGGATATTCAAAAAGGTTTCAACTTTTTTTGTGTGTGTGCAGCTGATTCATATTTTTGTACATACTGCAGAGGGTGCTCTGGGTTCAATTTGAGCCGTATTTATTAAAAATCAGCATTGTTCTCCTGTTTCAGGTAACATAGGACCATAATACAGTGTGATTGTTTTTCCTTCATAAACAAATAAAGAATACACTCTCTCTGGTCCCTGAAAGCTTCATTAAAGATTAATCAACCATTTATTGATGACTGATGAGGTATTTATGAATGAATGAATGAATGGATTGATGGATTTGTGGTTCAGAAGTTTGGTATAGAGACTACTGTAATTATGAAGCGATGCTGTGAAGGGTCAGAATACTGTATGAACAGTGTGTAAGGGTTAATTACAAACATGGTGCCTTCTGTAACCACAGTGATCCATCCAGCGTGCATCCATCCATCCTTTCAGTTATATTTTATGAAAAGAAGTTGTGAGACTTAAAATCAGGAAATACATGTTTATATGTGTTGTTACTACTATGCTGTGATCATAATTGTAGACTAATGATACGTTGAATCTGTTACTCTCTAACCCTGCTCCTTTGTTCATGATGTTGGATTAAAGGACCAGATGGATTTACTTCCTGAGAAAATGTATTTTTATTTCCAAAACAGGTAACCAAACATTTTTTTAATGCACAGAATCCACAAAGAATTCATGAAGTCTCTTGTGTATATTTGTGAAATATTGTCCATCAGTGTCAGTCTTAATCACCTCCTCTTATTGCTCAAGAGGCAAAATTTCTAATGGCAAACAAGAAAATCATAATAATAATGCACCCATGTAATTCTGTATTAGAAATGTAGGTTCTTAAAATGACACCCGTGTCTGCACTTGTGGACAAGCACTGGTACATTTCTTATTCAAAGAAAAAGCAATATTTACATAAACAATATCATACTTAAAGGGACATAAATAGGGTGACATACAGAGATTATATACAGCAATTACAGTAATAATATTACAGTGGTTTAAAAGTAAAAAAAATACTGAAAAAAATATAAATATGATATATTGAGTGCATACGAAATACAATATTAGAGTTAAGTGGCTGAGAGACTGCAGATCCCTGCAGATTTAATAAGTTGACAGAGTGTCTTCTTACAATGTGTCAATTAGTTGGATAATTTTTCTATGTTCATACAAATATAATATGATATACTTCTGCATCTGATAAATTCAGTAAGTAGATGTGGAAGGATGTCAGATCAATACAATCATAATATGTTCAGCAGAGGGCGCAAAGAGACAAAGTTACACCTGACTAACAGCTTCTCATTGGTAAAGCTGCTTCCAGCTGATGGAGAACGACATGTGTTGAGTTCCTTCAGACTCTGTGAGGTGTTCCTTCATCTTCATCTCATATTGGTCACGAAGCCTCAGCCTCCTCTGCTTTAGTCCAAGCTTCATGCATTTCAACAAGTCAGGCCACCCCTCTGCTTCGGTTGTGAAGCCACTGGCATGCCGTTCTCATCCACACACCAGCACCTTCCGCGCTGCTTACCCCGGGACGACCAACACTGCACAAATGCAACACACAAACACACGATGAAGCCTGACGCTGCAAATACATCCGGTAGTAACTTTCATCATTTAACATTATTCATCCTGAACAAAAACTCACCTGCTTCTTACTGAAGAAACCACGCTTGTCACAGTTGGGCATGTAGATATCGTGATGTAATTTAAATAAATGGGCATCGAGGCCTCTGATGAGTGTAATTAGCAGTTTTCGACATGGAGCCTGAAAGAAGAGACGATTTCAACAGATAAGTCTAAATTTCAGGCTATTCATGTACTGTTTCTCTGAAGTATTAGGATTGATATGAAGGTGATTTTTACCTCCTCTGGATCCCCAGTAGGCGCAGGATCTGGGGTCAGATACAGACAAAACATTTGTTGTGAGCACAGCTGCAATTTTTCTTTTTAACCAACTCTTTAAAACCTTCTAAACCTTATGTTTTTTGTAACATACTTCACTCTTAGTTAACTAATCACACTCATAAAAGCACTAACAAACCGAACGTGAAACCTGTCTTAAACAAAAGAAAAATCAATGCTTATAATGATTTTCATTGTGATGTTTCACTACCTCTCCCTAAAACTGCTATTTATATATAACTGCTAAACCACCACTTAATAGCTGAGCCATGAAAAAAAGAAAATCAAGTGTGTAAAAACAGGTGTGTCTCTGTTTTTTTTCTCTTGACTATCGCAAACTCATAATCTTGTTGCAGGAAGATTAACTGATTTGTTGATTAAATGTGAAATGTAAGGTTGTAACGCTGTCAAAAACTGACAAATAAATCATCAAATGGCAAGTTTTGGCGTTGAAAATCCAACGAACCTCACCTATACTGTACACCTGAAGGCTGAATGACACCACTCTATTCATTCATTACCATCCTCTTCCAGGCACAAAGCAGGAACCTTACCTACAGAGTGGCTCTTTTCAGTCGAGTTGATGCCGGTGGTGTTACTGCAGACTCCTCTGCCTTCCAGCAGGGTGCGGAGGGGCTTTGGGTCGTCTTCTGGAGGGGCGCAACGCAGACCAACGGCACAGCTTAGAGTGTAGACCCCACATGGTTCTCCAACGGCCAGAGAGGAGACATTTAAATCTACAGTTGGCTGACTTTCTGCAGGTTTGCCTCTACAGGTGGGACATCCTCTGGATGGTGTGGTCAGCGGCCTTGGGCTTGACAGAGCCGGCTGCAGGAGGAGCAGCACCAAGATGTTTAAATATAGCATCTCACACTGAAAGCTGTCCTCTAGTAAATGGGTCTAGTCACTGACTTGTTGATTGTTGTTTCCTATGAGTACTTCTGATCCCTCTTTAGCACAGACTTAGTGTTGCTCCACTGACTGCAGTCTCCCGAAAGGTGGATAGTAATTCCCTCAAGCCAAGACAAAGTGATAATGAGCCTGACAGACACCACTGGCAGCAGCTTTTAAATAGCCAAAACCAGTGAAAGGTATGGGAGGGTACGTGATGGAGAATGTTAGTTTTCCTTCTCATTTCCACACAGCTGAGCACACCCCATTTCACTGACACACACACAAGCACGCACACACACGCATGCTCATACCATTTGTTGTCTGTCATCTTGCAGGGTAGTAATGTTTTCTACACCAACATTGTGTACGCTACTCCATTGCTCTGCCTTTTCCGCACTGACCAATCATGGCATGTGACCAACCATGGCTCAGCAGACAAGAAATTAACCGTTCGTGTTTTAAAGTTGTTGCTGTTTATCACAAAGAAGGAACTTCACTTTAAATGTTGTCATCTGTCTATACAGGATTTTTGTCTTATAATAAGTCACTTTTACTTGTTCAGAGCCAAAATGACCAACTACAAAATGATTTGCAACGGTAAAGGCATCAGCAGTAGTGGAATCTAACTGAGTACTGTATTCACTGTAAGTACAATTTTACAGTAGTTGTAATTGAGTGATTTAGGTTGAGATTAGGTGAGAAATGTGAGGTGATATAGATAAATATATAGATAGACATATAGAATATGGTGCAAATAGAAGCATCTCAACTAAGCACAACATTGAAATGTTTCTTATACAGTAAATGGCTCAACAATCAGTCATTTTGCAACAGTATTGTGCAGTTTATGGTGATTATAGAGAGTCGACAATATTGTACTCTGAGGATGATTCGGAATGTAGTTATGCACATGATTTTAGTAGAAAAATATATAATAATATATTTTTACTATAAAATACTCCAAATAATGCAAACACAATGAAAAAAAATTCCAGTTACAATAACAAGTACAGTATTTGGTTACTTCCGCCCTTTTATCCTTGCATTTGACATTGCCGTGACTTTTCTTTAAATAGCAACCACAAAAACAAACACTTTGCTCACAGAGTGTGTTTACAGACTCTGTTACTGCAGGGCTAAAGATTTACATGAGAGGCTGAAGGAGTGCCACTCAAGGTTGCATGACTAAGACATTAATAGCCACCAGCAAAAAGTCCCACCCTGCAAATTCCACTGTGTGTGAGTCACAAACACTTTAAATTAGAAAACAAGATCTCATAAATTTAATAGCATGTCTTTTAACTTAATGTATCATTAAGACCGAGTCTGTGACCACATCTCAGTTAACAATAATATTATTTATCTATCTATAATAGAATAGAGTGGAAATGAACTGCCACTTGAACTGAAAACCTCTCAAGTAAAAGTAGGAAGGGAGCTTTTTGGAAGACTGTAAGTAAAATACATACTGTAAAATTACAGACATTTGTCAACCATCACATTTTTCACCATACGGTTTATACCGAGGTAGCTGTTTGGATGTATTACGCCTTTATGGACAGTACTGTATTTATAGGATTATTAGTGTCATTGTGATGAGGTATCTTTATTTTTATTTAAACAATTCTTCTTTGATTTATACAGTTTCTAATTCAATTTCAAGACAATTTTCTACAGTATCAGTTATTAACAGTTACTCATAGTCAACATGGAAAGGCTGCAACTAACAATTATTTTTATTATGGATTAATCTGACGATTATTTTCTCGATTCATTGTTTTGTCTATAAAGTGTCAGAAAATAGTGAAACATGCCTGTTATGATTTTGTAGAGCTCACGATGTCTTCAAATGTCTTGTTTTGTCTGTTCAACAGTCCAAACTGTAAAGACATTCAGTTTACTGTCATGTATGACACAGAAAAGCTTCAAATCCTCACATTTGAGAAGCTGCAACCAGCAAATGTTTTTGCTTACAAAATGAGTGAAACAATTATTCAATTATCAAAATAGTTGCCGATTTATTTTCTGTCAATGGACTAATCAATTAACGGACTAATCACATAGTCTGTATTGCAGCTCTACATCACATACAGAGGAAATGTTGGGTATTGAATGAGTCCCCTGCAATTCAATAATGCTCTTCGAAATAGTATCATGTTTTTGTTTTCTTTATGCTTTTCACTGATTCCTTCCTTTTGGTCACTCTGTGAATCTTGTCTTTGCAGAAGTTAAACCACACTTTTTTCACTCAAGTAAAAGTAAGTCTTACTGCTTTTAGGATATAGTTGAAAAAGTACAAATTCAACTCCCCCAAAGGGTTAAACTTGACATTTTTATTGCTGTATAAAAATAAAAAAAGTTAGCATAAAAATAACTGTCTTGGATTACACATTGAGGTGACACAGCTTATTTTCATACGCAATCTCAAAACTCTTTTTAGACACACACACACACACACACACACACACACACACACACACACACACATTTTGGGGACATTACATAGCCTTACATTCATTTCCTGGAGACTTACCCTAACCCTAACCATAAGCACTACTTGCCTAACCCTAACCCTAACCTTAATGTAAATCTAACTTTAACCATCCCCAATTAACTGGTCTTGAGTCAGCAAGTCGGCAAGCACACTGTGTGATTGAGGGCGGTAGAGATTGATTACCTAGCAAACTGTTCATGTGCAGTTTTGATTTGTCCCGACTGTTAAATTCAGTAGTTATGTACCTTTCATCAGTGTACTGTAATTTGCAACATTAACTTCTGACTTTTCATCTTTTTATAGCCACCTAAATCCTGATATCTGTATTAATGACCAATACTAATTAAGTCCTACTTTTGACTTAATTATGTCATCATTACACCTAAAAGCTTTGCTTACAGGCTATATAATTATACCAAAAGATAAGTTGGGCTCTGTATATGTGTGTTCCTATGCTCTTAAAATATATAATAAGCAGCTATAACACAGCTAATAGTTGCATATTGTATAATACAGTTGTAGTAGTGACATTAGTAGCTTATGCCTGAGTTCTGGAAACTGAGCTTGTACAGTAATCAGTACAGTAATATGCTGTATGGATGTAATTACCACTTCAACTTCATTTTGGAGCAGGTCTCAACGTAAACATCAAGCTCATACAACCAGTCTGTTGCTACTGGTGATGTGAACAACATGTCCTCACATCTGATTCACACACACACTCACACACGTGCGCGCGCGAGCGAGCGGCACTGCACAGGTTAATTAAAGACGTCACACTTTATTTATCCTCTGATGTGATTGGTTGAAGGGGCGGGACTTCCGGCAAGGCAGGTTGGACACAAAGTGACAGACTTCACCTCCTTAAAATTGGAAGAAAACCCGCAGGACGACGCGTTACAAGTTATTAAACAGTAAGGAATCAACATAAGACAAAGGGGCTTTGAGTAGCTTGATGATAACCTGAGGTATATTTGTGTTTACAGTATTTTTTTAGACATACAGCGCGATAATGTTGTAACGCTGAAAGCAGCTAGCCGGCCAACCGAGTCCTGCCTGTAGTTTGGGAAATTTGATGCTGCATTTGGGAAAGGCTCGTAAATTGCTAAACTGAAAGAGTTAACATGCAACAAACAATAACATAAAGTGACAGCTCACATATTTGTTTACCTCATTAACGTATATTACTAGTTTGACTGTCACCTATTTTAATCAGTCGTATTTGGGCTGGTTACTCGGTTTAATTTCCTTACACTGTTCATGTTTTAAGAAGAGCAGATAGATTTTTCAGGCTTTTTGTGACAAAAGTATATCCCCCCTCACCCCGAGAAGGTAAATAAACCTCCACTAATCCAGTTAAAGTAAAAATCCACACCGTAAGATACTTTTGTACCGAGATATGAATGTGAATGGCCAACAAAACCTAAAAGTGCTTTCACCTGAGTCATCCTGGCTCTGATGACATAACCTGCCAGAAAAAAAGTGTCATAGATTACTCATGCAGTGCACCATTGTAGTGCTGGTGTGATTAGTCTATTGATCGATTAGTCAGTCAACAAAACAATAATGGTAACTATTTTCATAATTGATTCATCGTTAAACTGTTGTACCAGCAAAACGTGCCAAACATTCTCTATTTCCAGCTTCTCAGTTTTGTGTTTTTTCCTGTTTTTCTTTGGCTTATTTTATAGTGAGCTGAATATTTTTAGGCTTTAAAGTGTTGTTTGGGGAAAACAAGCAATTTAGTGACATCATCTGGAGTCTTTGGAAGTTGTGATAGGCGTCTTTCACTCTGACATTTTATGGACTAAATGATTCCCAGTGAAAATAATCATCAGTTGCTAGCCTACATCAGAGACGTATTGAATTCAAATGTTGGCGTTTAGGTCGGCAGTATTTAAGGAAGATAAAGACCAGATCAGAAAGACACCACTGTACCTGGGTGTTGCCTATACAACAGATGTTTATGCTTGTATTAGTCCCAGTTCACATTGGGTGGAAGACAAACAAGGGAGACACCTGACCATCACAGGACTGACACAAACAGCGGACTCACAGTCATGCCTGTTGGCAGTGTAGAGTCTCCGTCCAGGCCTTTGCTTGTCTGTGGAATGTGGGATGAAACGTGAATGGAAAAACACACAAACTCTTCACAGGAAGGGTTTGGCCTGAGGATCAAACCCAGGTCCTTCTTGTTGTCAGGCAACAGTGGTAATCTTGTTGTGGTCATATATTTTTGCTGCCTTTTAAGGAGGACCTGTGCTGTTGCTGCATTTTCTTCCCCCCTTCTTCTCACAGCTTTTATGGCCCCATTAACTAATTGTTCTTCTGCTGTTCATCATTATTGCTTTGCTCATTGTCTGCGTCACCGATGGAAGCATCATTGAAGATTAGACTTGTTAAACTGTTTTGTTTTTGCACTACGCCTGTTATCACATCGGTGGTGCAAAAAAGCACCAGGGTTTAATTACTGAGTCTCTCTGAGCTTTAAATGATGCTGCATGAAGAAACTTTTGGATGAATGTAAAAACGTTCCAATCAAAATATCATCAAGCACACGTTACACTCAAATAGATAAAAAATATGTACTGTAATTATGTCCTTCCCAAAAAAGTATGTTAATGTTTTAAAATTGGTTATTTTGTCTTGAATTCTCAAAGCTTTTTGAGGCAGGCTCTTAGATTTTAGTGTTGACAGTTGATCTAGTTTTCATGATAACATCCTCCAGAGCTGTAATAAAGCTGTTTGATTTGTTTCCCTGTGTGCTAGATTGTAATGATTTTCCGACATGGACGACATCAACCTTCATTATCGCTTTCTGAACTGGAGAAGGCGAATACGAGAAATTCGTGAAGTGCGAGCAGTGCGATACCGGGAGCGGCTGAAAAGGATGCTGAGAGACGGAGACATACTCAGGTAACAGTGATGAGCAGCGACACCGTCATGTTGAGTCATGTTTTATTCATGGTTTTATGCTAGGGCTGTAACTTTGCTGAATCATTATCTCACTTCCTTTTGGCTTCATTATATTTCATAGAATTTATATAATATCGAGTCCTTGGTAATAATTTTTTTTTTTTTATCTTTGTAGGTATCACGGCAATTCAGATGAAGTTGGCTGTTTTGTGGCGGCCAGGCCGTTGTCGAAAAGAAATCGCTATTTTGAAGTAAGAGTTGATGATTTCCTCCCAATTCATGACTGTTCATTTCACACAGGACAGCAATTTTTTTTTTAAAAACACAGTTTTACACACAATACAGCTACACAGATTATTTACTGTCCTGATTTGACATGAATATTTCTCCTTTTTCTCTGAACTAGGCCTACACATCTGTCCCTGTTGAATTAGGACTAAAACCCAAACTGTACTCATTTGACCAGCTGGGATTTTTATGTACCAAAGGTGGTAGCAGCTTGATTTATTCCCTCATGGATCATTAACTCTCAGTGTAATATTCTCTAGTACATATCCAAGCATGATAAACACAAGTCTAGAGCTGCAACAATTAGTCCATTAATCAATTGACAGAAAAATAATTGGCAATTATCTTGATAATCGATTAATCATTAAAGGCATTTTTCAAGCAAAAATGCCAAAAATTTGATGGAGAATTTGCTGCTTTTCTTTTACTTATATTATAGTAAATTATAGTTGCAACAAATGATGACATCACCTTGAGCTCTAAATGTTTTCACTGGCATTCACATGCAGTTGTCTGATGTTTTATTCACCAAACGATTAATCAATTAATCAAGAAAATTACCATCAGATTAATGATAATAAAAATAATTGTTAGTTGCAGCCCTGCACAGTCAAACAAGTTTACAATTTTCTCACCAGTTATCTTTAACACAATTTTGGACTACTGGACAGCCCAGATATATCTTAGAAAACTAATGTTTTCAGAAAAAACATTATGCATTTGAGTCACAGCGTGATTGGCGTCCTTTTGGCGCATATCTTGTGTCATTTCCTGTGAGTAAAGTAAACTTACAGTACATTCATTTCTTGTACTAAATGTCAAAACAATACTCTACCAAGATGAGTATATAATGTTAACTTTACAGCATGATACAGGGCCTCTTTGTTGATGAGAGGAGACTTGGCGGGCCATCGTGTCTGACTGCCTGCCCTCACCTTCTTTAGTCATAATGAAAAAGAAATCACGACACCTTCTGGAAACAGCACTCATTTGAGGAACAAAGACCTTTCTGCTTGGAAATAGATATGCCAAATTGCTTGGCAGTGCTTTTTACATTGTGTGCAGAGTTTTTGGCGTACAGTAATTGCTGAAGCTAATGCTGATTCTTCAAGTCTGTTTGCCAAAATGATTTACACCATAGTCAGAAGTCGAGTCAGCAGTAAGTCAAATTTCAAAAATAGCAACTATCATGTTGGAGATTTAAATAGATTCAACTCTGCATGCTGAGCAGGTTTTTCCAAAACAAACGTGTGCACCTTTTCTTGCATAGTTTCGGTGTTGAGACTGTTCAATCAGCTTACCAGGTTCAGTTAGGGTTAAAAAAAATATCTTGGTGTATTTTGATCACATCTTTTTTTCTTTTTTTTAAATTGTAAAGTGATAAGTGAAAAGAGACACCAATATACTCTATTTTTGCATCAGAGTTAATAGCCACTGGAAATTTAGTCACTGGGAACACACACATTTCTTCCAGTTTCTCTGCAGAACATTCCTGCTATAAACATTGATTCACTTCGTATAAAAGCTATTAAAAGAGATGTGATAATTGTGCAGGCCAGCAACAATTCTTAGTTGCTGCTGAGGGGTAAAATATACCAGACTCTGCTGTCGACACCGGTGGACTTAGACTGTGACCCTGCCTCAACCAGCAGCCAGTGAGGCAGCCGGGATGGTGTGTGTGTGTGTGTGTATATAGTATTACAAAAACGAAGAAATGCTGCATTTACAGTTGCTGCTTCAGTTTCAGTGGTACTTTTCCCTTGATGGGTTCACAGACTTTTTCTAATGCAGGGGCTTTCTTAACTCAACCTTGACTGATTGGTTTCACAGAGCCAAACAAGTCACAGCTTATTACAAATCCTGTGCTGGTTTGTTTCGTTCACTGTTCTTGGTAATCTAGATGCTGTAAACATCCCAGGACAGTGACTGTTTCTCAGAGTAAACCATGTTCAAACTTGCCTAACACACACATCCTGCCTCGGTCTGACGCGTAGTGATACAGTAACTAACCCTCTTAACCTTTATACTTCCGTGTGTTTCATCCTTGTGACTCACTTCGTGGGAGTCACGTAGGAGGAGGGAGGAAGCCATTTGCGTAAACAGGGATATGGGCTAATCAATGATAGTTAAGTGGATTCTGATTGTAGATCTGACGTCAGATTTTAGGGGTCACCTGCATGTTTCACTCTTCAAGAGACATACTCCTCCTCAGCCTCAGGAGACCAGTGTTGAGGTCATGGGAAAGAACTTAAAGTTTCCTCATCTCTTTGCCCTGGATTTGCCAGCAGCGCTCAGATTGCACTGCGTGTAGGGCTCCTGAGGGATGATGTCATATGGTCACTATTCAGTTATGATAACAATGGTGCTCTTTACTTCAGGGGTTTCACCGTCATGTGGTGTTGTGCAAAGAGATACAATGTGGTTTCAGGTTGGTTTGGAAATTCCACGAAGTGAAAAGAAAAACAACCCAAAACCAAAAGCAAAATGTAATGGCATGTTCAAATCTGGTGTGTAGTCTAAGAGAGCGGAAACAATGAGCTCTTCTGCCATATAAACCTGCAGCGGTCAAGAGGGCATTTTGAAACTTTTATGTCACCTTGTATGAATGTCTTGCCTTAAAAAGACTGTCTGTCAGTGGTTTTAGCCTTGCTAGCAGCACAGCTCTGCTTTGTTTATAACTAAATACAAAACTAATGACATTCCCATCAGCCTCAGCTGTCCTTTTTGTTTAGTGCTAATTAGCAGTTATTAGCACGCTAACATGCTAAACTAGATGTTAGCATGCTCACGTTAACATTTAGCTCAAAGTACTGCTGTGTTTAAATATAGTTTCACACGGCCACTAGCTTGGCTGTAGACTCTTAGCCGTGTTCATTGAAATATAAAGTAGTTGCAGCTGTGTAAACATGATAACTTTGCTGGCTTAGAACCTCTTTATTAGTCAGCAAAACATACACCACAAGAAGGTAGAATAAATTCAGATAAAAAGATGTTTATCTGTGTCCTTCACTGTACCCCTCTCATACTTCTCTTTCTCTGTCTCAACAAAGTTTGTTCTGCTTCTGCTGTCTCATAATACAACAGCCTCCCACACACAGTGTGCAATGAGAAGTTCAAGACTTGTCGCTCTAATTATTAAAACAGCATAATTTGAAGTCTAGGTTGGCATCCAAAGATTTGAAGAATGAAACACATTATTTAGAGGAAATTAATATCTAACCTATCTAAAGCCTATTTAGGACTATTTATACATCCCAAAGAGTCTATAAAAAGACAAAAATGATCATTCCTGTCCCGTTTCTTGGTGATAATCTGGCCTTTGGTCCTTGCAGGTGACCATCATCGATACAGGAGTGAGGGGGATGATTGCTGTTGGTTTGGTGCCTCAGTTGTACAAGCTGGACCATCAGCCGGGCTGGCTCCCGCATTCTGTGGCCTTTCATGCTGATGATGGCAAGTATGTAACAATGATGATTTTCTTCAGACTGAATATGTTCTTAAATGATACATGACATCAAGATGCAGCAGAATAATACACTTCTGATACAACGTAATGTTATATATCTTGCACAAACTCACAGAACACTTTTGCTGTTGTACTTAAGACGTCTTTGCTCATGTTACAGACTGAGGAACTGAGAGCACAGCAGTTTTGTCTGTTTTTGTCTGCATATTTAGGGGGTAGTTGAAAAATTGTCTGTTTCCACTTTTAATGTTTGATTCGCAGAAACTGTTACTACTTTTAGCAGGAACTTTGTTAGTGTGAGAGTACTGATGTTTTAGGAACTGGATGACATTTATGTCAGACTCTTTAGAGTAGCTGCAGTGATACTGTGCTGATTGACTGCGCAACATTTTCCTCAACACCAGTGTTTATTGTACAAGTTTGGTTTTCTACTATGTGAAGTAGTGTCCTGGTGTTGATCTGGATATCCTGTAAAATCATGTGAATTCTATATACCACTGTAACACTTAAAATGTCACACAAGCATTGCTGACTCCATCACAGGGAAATTGGCAAGTAAAAAAGGAGTTATACAAGTAATATTTACCAAACATTGAGTAACATTAGGGCTCTTTTTATCAGGGGATTCATCAGTGATTATTATGCATGTTATAAACTGATAAAATCTGATAAAAAAAAAAAAAAAGATCCAGGTGAAAACACAATAGAGTTTGCTGTCCAAACACTAGGTGTTATAAGTTTATTAATACTAGTGATGACTAGTGATTTTATGTTTTATTACTCAGAGGGACTAAAAATCAAATGAGCTTCTGATTCGGTACCATTTCTCTCTTCATTTTCTGTAAATATTTTCTGACAGCCACCTGGTTTTTTGTTTGAAATCTGAATATGATTATATCACCTGCTGTGTTGACATCTGAGAGATGCAAAAAGTCTTCAGGTTCAGCTGTTGAACCTCTCCCACTTTGTATTTCTGTAGGCTGTATAATGGCAACACTGTAGGACAGCAGTTTGGTCCAAAATGCTGCAGAGGTGACAGAATCGGATGTGGGATATCCCTGGACTCTGATGATGGACAGTTAACAGTGTTTTTTACCAAGAATGGTAAAGAAGTAAGTGCTCCCTTCCCATCATATCAATCTTAAGACATCAACCTGTGAGTTGTCTTGTTTTTGTTCAGTTCATAGTTTCCAGCTACTTTACCCTGAAGAATACTGTATCTGAATGTGTGCGCAGGTCGGCAGTGTGGAAATCCCAGCATCTCCTGATGCTCTCTACCCTGCTGTGGGAATGCACTCTTTGGGGGAGGAGGTGCTGCTGGACCTGCACGCTGAATGGGGGATGGAGGAGGATGACGGACAGATGATAGTGGATAGCCACGAAGAGGACTGGGCCCGCCTCCACGACGTTAAGGTGACTGGCACGGTAAGTCCTAAAACGCAGAGAGAGACAAAAACATAACATTAAAAAAATGGACTTCCCGTTTCACTGTGAACAGGTCAGCCAGTCAGAGACATTAAAGGTAACATGACAGATTGATTAAGGCTCATGCTGTGTAATGATATGTTAGATCAGTGGGAGTTTGAAGCAGAGGCAGAAACCACACACACACCCGATTACTGGTCTGGAATACTTAAAAAGCTTTATTTTAGGTTGGCTGCCACCTTAAGTTTGACTCTTTTACCACATTTCAAGAGTGATATACCACTTGTTTGCTATTCCATCACTCATATACTTATTCATTTTCTTCCCATTAGTTCCAGGAGTCCTCATCATACCTTTAAAAAAAAAAAAGTTCATTTACATCAGCATTGGATCTTAAATCTTTGTCTGTTTCAGTCTCCTCCCCTCCCTGAGATGGCACAGCTGCAGTGTTTGTGTCTGACTCAGGCGTTGATACGCACAAAACCTGAATTGAAAGGGAGGGGATTGCAGCTGAATAGCCCTCAGACAGGAACCTGCATGCCACCCGCACATTCACTAACCCTTTCTACAGATGTGGCTCTGGCCCGTATGAATACAGGGCCCACAAACCACAGTCTGAACTTGCTACTCATCAATTACACATGTGCACGTTTCCATACTACATGCAAGAAGTGGTTCTTTACTCTGGCTTCAGGAGGCTTTTGAGGGATAAAGGACTTAAATGAAGTTTCTTTTGATATTGAAGTTTTAGTGTGGTATAAAAATTTATGGATTACAATGTTGGGCAACTTGGCAGGCAACTTGGTTTCTGGGTGTATTTATCTACTTGCGCCACGTTGATAGTATATTTATAGCCATATTTATAGTAAAAAAAATATGTCCAAACAATAACTTGTTTGCAAGTGTTGTTTGCGTTTAATTTTGCTGACAGTTGTGTCATGTGAGGTCAGGTATTTATGGAACACAGGCCATGCAGGTGTGTTTAACACTCATATTTATTAAGACACACAAAAATCCAATATTGTCTACAAATAAACCGAATCTGGCACAGCCAGCTGTTTACGGATTAGTGAGTGATTCACTATCAGCTTTCATCCAAATGAGGTCAGCCACAGTTACAAAACTGGGGTGGCTGTTTACCTCTTGAGGTTGTGCTTGCATACAGATACTGTCAGAGAAGGGAGAGGAGGAGAAAATGAATCAGTGTATAAATACTCAATAGACTCAGTATTTGATTTATTAAAACCAGGTGTACACGTGTGCACTTGTTCACATGTGTAGCTTGCAGATGTGTGATTTAAAAGTAAACCAGCATCATGTTGTTGTTGTTGTTGTTGAAGGGACAGTGGTTGTATTGGCAACATTACTGGCTTTGTTTGTAAAAATGCAAACAGACCAATGCAGCCTGATTATAGTTATCAAAAGAAAAAGTGAATTGAACTGTGTCAGAGCAGCCTGGACATGTGTGATCTTCAGATGGTCGTTTTATAGTCCAATGAGTTCATCAGTAGCTCTGATGATGTTTGGGATATTTCTCTTCTCTAGAAAGAGATTCAGCTTTGATGCTGATTTCCTCTGCTGCATGTAGTAAACAGTTATGTTTTCCCTGTTGCCCCAGCATTGCTGTCAGTATACAAACAGTAAGGTGGATGACAAATCCAAATCCTACCCTATTTTTCCAGGATAGAAAGAGCTGCGTGACGTTGCAAGCCATTTTTTTCATCTCTTCTTCTAACATCTCTAATAAGCTAACGTGTGAATAAAACATGGTCTCCCATTTTGTTCGACTCTTGTCTTGTCCCGACCTGAGAAGAAAGCAGCAGCCATGCCAGTGCAACATTAGACATGCTTTACCAGTGAAACAAAGTGCATAGTTTTAGGTTGAACACAGGGGTTTTTGAGTCATTATGATCATTTGATTAAACTCTTCCTCTGGTTGTGCAACCTATTCACCCAAACGGTGAATAGGTTGGATGAAAATTGTTGGAAGATTCAGATTTTAAAAATTTATAGATTTGAAAGAATTTGCACAGAATAGTAAATCCAGCAAGTAAATTGTTAACCCCAGCACTGTTTGAGCCTTTCAGAAAAAAATAATAAAGGGAGCGCATAATGGGGATGAGGGTTAGTGGAACAGAAGCTACCTTGGAAATGGGGCAGGACTTGGGCTCTCTATATGGGACAGGCTGCTTAAAACGAGCTTATGTAACTTTTTTCTGCCCACAAGTGACAATTACAGGATGATGTTATGTGCTAAAATGTAGTAGAGAAGAGTCAGCTAAATAACTCAGTAATGTTAGCCCTACATAGCCCTGTCTACCCAAAGTTAGTCATCATTGCCACCAAAGCCAACAAGACCAAGTAAGGCTGAAGCAGCAAGGCTAAGACTGCTATTTCTTCATTCAAAAGTCACATAGTCTCGCTTTAAAGCTGCATTAATTGATGTTTTGTCCACTTGGGGGCAGCAGAACAAGCTGAGAACACATGATTGATCATGTGTAGCAAATGTGAACACAGTAGCGACGCCTTTAGCAAGCAGTTGTTATGTCCAGCAGACATGGAGCAACATTAGCATTCATTCATTCATCCATTAGCATGGAGTTGTGTTTTTGACCACAACTTTGTTTTGCTCTGTACCAACTCTTAATAAAAATATCTGTCTGTTAGCTGTTAGCTAAACGCTCCGCTGTGTTCACCAGGTAGTCGCTAGTTTTTTCTGTCTGCAGCTTGAAGCTAGACGGCGGTTTTATCAGAGCTTTTTGACTGAAAGCAGCTGCCTGCTGCACCTGGAAACGAGGTTGATTAGAGTTTAAGGGCCAGAAAATCAAAACAATGAGTTGAAAGACACTAAAAGGCTCCGTACAGCTGCAGGGTGCTGCAGAGTTGGGTGATAATTATCTGTGGGTTCGTCAACTATGAGCACATTACGCAAGTGTTTTGATACCTTGTTACACATTAAAAAAAATATTAATTACTGCAGCTTTAAAAATACTTAAAATTAGGTGGTTGAACCCTTTAATCATTAATATAAGCGCACACTGAGTGGCAGAATTAACCTTTATGTTTTGTTGGTTTCACCCCTTAAAGTGACTTAATCAATCCACATTTTTTTAAAGTATAAAATAAATATAAAAGATAGTAACCATAACACAAAATTGCAAAACTGATCTCAGACTCCACATGGTTCAGCCTAACACTGTCTTAAATGAGTGTTTTCATATCAGTTCTGCATTGTATTCTCATACATGCAAATGTTTGGGGATATTAATCTAGTTCCTGTTTACAGTCATAACCTGCATGTGTCGGTGTTACTTCCTCAGCTGCTGGAGTACGTGGGGAAAGGGAAGAGCATTGTGGACGTGGGCTTGGCTCAGGCCCGTCGGCCTCTCAACACACGCTTCCACTACTATGAGCTGGAGATCACAGATGCTGGAGAGAAGTGTTACATCGCCCTGGGGCTGGCACGCAGGGTAAGAGCCTGCTAGGTCCAATCACGTGTCATGCGGCACGTTGCGTTACTGTACACAACATAACTGTGGTTATCTGTCGGTAAAGAAAACTTCTCCCCCCCCCCCACCCCACCCCCACCCCCTCTCGCACCTCGTCATCCCTCTTTCTCATACGCACCACTGCTCTCACTGTTTCCAGTCTGAGTGATGGATGACCGAAAGAGGAAAAGCTAACAACAGAATAAATATTGTCTCATTTTACCCCCACATCTGGTTTTCCGTAGAAAGCAGGTTGTTCCATTTACATGTTAATCTACCATGTTAAATTTAATACTGCAGTCAAGTAAAGGGACAGTTAGTCACGAGATAAGATCAGAACATTTGATCGAACTATTTCTTCCAGTTTCTTGCTATTTCTTCTTTTTTTTTTGCTTCCTCTTTACATACACCTGATCAATGTACACAAGAATAAGAAAACAGAAGGATTAAAAGTATGCAAGTAATTCCTCGGGCTAAGTCTGAGGCGAATATCCTAATTAGTTTCGTTCATTTAGGCAGTATTTAATCACAAATAATGACAGCAACTGATGATTGATATTTTGGAAATACGTTGGGTCTGAGAAGACTTGTTGAATGTTGACGCATCAGAGATGCAATCAGCTGCTTTAGGCCTTGTGTGAAACCATCATGAACTTTGTGCACATCCTGTTAAATATAAATAAAGCTATGTAAATATCGCTGAGGACGCAGTCATTGTGTCATTTGAATAACAGATGTGAAATGAAGTGTGGCTCAGATATCGCTGCTCCCATTGTTCTCAGTTATCAACTGTTAATTGACTGAGCGTCATTCTTCCTGATCACACCGCTGTTTTGCCAGCTGCGACGGTGCTCACGGCTTGGGAGGTGGTGGATCGTTGTTGCGCTCACCACCGACGTCAGACAACACCCCCCCATCCCACCCCACCCCACCCCCCCACCACCCAACTCCTCTGCCGTTCCTATGTGTGGGCATGTCGTGCCCTCGGGTCAGACGGCACGGAGAATAGAGCTCTGTGATTTTGCTGATTGTTTTCCAGGAATTGTTTTTCTCTTATGTGTCTGCGGTTTTGGTGGAGCATTATAAATCCATCAAAAGGTCATTCCTGAGGTTGAGTTCCAACCCCCGTCATCTCCTGCAGGACGCATCAATCTCCTGATGGGAACCATTACCTCTCGCTGCAAAAATCAAAACAAAGGTCTCTCTCTCTCTCTCTCTCTCTCTCTCTCTCTCTCTGTCTATCTCTATCTATCTTAGGGTAACACATGCTTAACAGTTTCTAGTTGCTCAATTGTTGCTTACATTGGATGAAGGTGCAGTTGTTTGTGGTGCATTCTTTGTCTATTGGTTTTTTCTTATCGTCTTTTTTGATCTACACACCACAGACAACGTATCTCTTTAAACCCTAAACTCTACACTCTAATCTTCTCGTGCTTTGTCCCTCCAGCGCCTAGTTTTCCTACATTTTGCCATCATACCACTCTGCTGTCACATCAGTGATCTGCTTACATTGGCACAACTTCTCTTAGAATTAGACTAAACACGTTACTGGAAAGTCAATATTTGATCCATTTTGTAAATCCAATAGACGCCCAATGTCACTCCCTGGTTCTGTTTTATGTCGCAATACAGTTTTCTTGTTAGAGATCATCCATCAGATCATACTTGGATCTGAAGTTGTCTGCCTGTCAGTCATGATGTCAAACATCATTGTCAAACAACATTAACAATCATTAAGCAACATTTTGCTACTTTGCCAATTAAAAAAAAAAAAAAAAACGATGAAAGGGAAAGAAATGTTGTTTGGAGTGATTTTTTTTTTCTTAATTCTGACAACCCCCACTGCATAAAATGCAGAGATAAACTTTGCAATAAAACGATCAAGTTGATAAATAAGTCCCATTAATGAAATCAAATGAAATGGAGACGTAGTTTAGACTAAATGATGTGCTACTGAGTCCTATGATGTAACTCTTTCTTTTGTTTCACAGGACTATCCTAAAAACAGACATCCGGGCTGGAGCAGAGGGTCCATAGCTTATCATGCAGGTGAGTGTCGGTGGATCACCTGCATGATGGTTTGTCAGAGGTGTCTCTACACGTGTTGTGCCTCAAACGATCACATAGGGAGTAGAGCTGCAACAATTAGTCGGTCATCAGAAAATGAATCTTAAATGTGAAGATTTGCTGTTTTTCCTTTTCATATATGACAGTTAATTGATTATCTTATCATTTTAGACTGTTAGTCAGACAAAGCCAGAAAATTGAAGACATCACCGTGGGACTCTGACAAATTGTGTCACTATTTTTTAACGTTTCATAGACTCAATGATTAATAGACTAATTAATCAATAATGAAAATAATCGTTAGTTGCAGCCCTAATTGGGAGTGGCACCAAATTGTCATTCATATTTCTGGTAATTAGAAAGAATTACCAGAAAGAACAGAATTGTTTTTATTATTCTGGATAGTCTTGTCAATAATAATGAGATATTTTATAGGACATATTTGATTTTCTTTTGCTTCCGTCAGCTAGAAACAGCCAGAACAGTGTATTGCTGAAAGTAGTTCCCAATAAACATATCAGTATTGTAGTTCCAACATGTTTTAGCTGTTTGCTCTGGTTTCCTCCCACAGTCCAAAATCATGCAGCTCATGTGAACTGGAAACTCTTGGAGTGAGTTTGTCTGTCTGTATGTGTGGGCTGAAAAGGATCAGTGGTTTAGAAAGTAGATGGATGGATAGATTACTCTGCTCAAGCAAACAAAAAAGATTTATTAAATTTAAGTGGTATTACAGATGTCGTCATGCGTTTGATCACCCACTCTCATGCTTTGTGACACACACAAAAAAAGCACTAATCAGCTTGCCCTGTCGTTCTTTGTAGATGATGGGAAGTTGTTCCAGGGCAGCGGGGTCGGGGACGCGTTCGGACCACGCTGCTTTGAAGGAGACATTATGGGCTGCGGGATCATGTTTCCACGTGACTACAGCCTCGATGGTGGAGGTGAACACTGTGTTCTCAAAACCTGTAGGATGCACTGCGCCTCATCATGTACACCCTCTAACTGTCTTTCGCTCTCCTCCTTGGTTCTCTCAGATGACGTAGATGACTGGGACCTCGAAATGTTACCCAAGCCCAGCGAGGTTCAGAATGACTTGTATGCGAGCAATGAAGACGAGGAGGACGAGGGAGAAGATATGGAGGGGACAAAGGTGACGGTGAGTTAGTGTGTAAAATTTAAGAATGGAAACTCTTTAACCTTCGGTGCAAACATTCATATAATCTCTTTGCTGTCCTCTTGTGTGCGAGCAGGTGTTCTTCACCCGAAATGGAAAGGTAGTGGGCCGGAGGGAAGTGGTCTTACCAGCCGGTGGCTTCTACCCTACGATTGGCATGATGAGCACCGGGGAGAAGGTCAGGGTGGACCTGCACCCCCTCAGTGGCTGAGCGGAGCGGAGGAAATCAGAGCAAGGACGAATGTTTGAGCTCAAAGACCGACAACTTTAAATAACACCTCCGCATCAACAGGCTCCAACGTGTTACTTGAAAAGTCACACCGGTGTGGTTACTGTGGCTCCCTCATGCTGTAAGAATGGTTTAACATGCTGACAATTTTTGTTTTAAAAATAATGATCAAATTAATTTATGTTAATATTATCTGTGCCTCAAAAAAGTGCTTTATAATGAAATGGTTTTATAAGAAAATTTTAAGGGTAAAACACTATTTTTGACAATTTAACCACAAAGTTAATAAAAGAACTTAAAATGCCAAAAGAGGGTCTCACCAGAATATTGAATGTAGGTTCCAGCCAACAAACAGACCCTATTTGTCTTCATAAGCGGAGCATTATCAGCAGTAATATATGTCAGCAGATACGTTCGCAGCCTGCAGCCGCACCGTGCTCATTAACAGAGGTCTGCTGTGCGCTGCTGTGCTTCCTCCTGTTGTTGATGGTGTATTACTGACACTCAGTGGCGAGAGTGATAGTGTGGGTGCTTGTTCTGACACGAGAGTCATTCCATGGAATCATTACAGCTTGTTTTGTGGCAACCGCGCAAGCAATGAGTATTAGGAATTATGGGATAATTAAGTGTGATAACAATTAGTTGGAATAAACTCCAAACCATCACTGTGACGTTTAACTGTTCTGAAGGTGTAAGCAGGCAAAATGCCAAATTGAGGTTGGTTTGAAGATCGTGACCGGGTGTTGTCCTTCTTAATCAGGTATTAACCTAATTGTTGGAATGTAATTAAAAAGATGTACAGGTGCAGGTTATAATCACTCCAAAAAAGATTGGGATAAACATGGCTGAAAAAAAAAAAAAAAGGTCTTTGGAGCCTTTTAATAAACTGAGCTTTTGAATGTATTGTCTGTGGATCATGAGGTATTCTGGATGAAATGGATAAAAAAAAAAAAAAAGTCTCAAAAAGGGATAAACCGTGAAGAGCAACTCTCCTGATTCTTAAACCCTTTCAGGCCAAAACAAAATTAATGACTAAACATGGCGTAGTAGTAAATTTCTTACTAGTTCAACATTTGAATATTTTGTTAAAGATATGAATGTTGAAAGTGAAGCCATAACTAAGATTTGCTGCTCTCAGGTATATTTGAAAATCAAAATTAATGACCTTGTTTTGTTTTTTTTTTTCTAACGTCAGTCAGTCATTGTTTGCCACAAACTGTTCTTTACTTGTAATTCTTTTTTTTGTTTGTTTGTTTGTTTGTTTACTGTTTTTCTAAGAAATATTTCTCTTGGAAATAGAAGACAGTGTAAGTCGAGGACTTTGACAATCCCCCCCGTTATAGTTAAATAGTAAAAGGTTGTTTTTCTTTTCGTGATGCAAATTTTACACACAACACCTACTCTTCACCACGATTTTAGGGATAAAGACGCTGCTTCTGGTATCAGTTCATACTACACTATAACAGGTTTCTCTGCAGATTTCTATAGATTACAAGCTGTGAGTTATTCATAAAAAAGTAGGCTGTGTATCACTGGCGACAACTGCAATCTTTAAATTGTACCTGCAATACTGTATTTTAATGTTACTTTTTATTTTCTTCAAAAACAAAAAAAAAACAATCTGCCATAAACAGATATCATAAGAGCTTTACGGATGTAGTAAGAGGGCTTTATGGTAGAATATTGATTATTTGAACTTAAGTTGTGTAAAAACAACAAGACTGTTTCTAAACATCTGACCTAAAGACCAAAGTGCCTGCGTGAAGTAGTCCAGTGTGGGCCCTTTATTTGATAACACGCCTGGTAGGATCCGTGTAGGTGGTGGAAAATTTCCATCTGGATGTTAGTTTGTAGTGACTCATATTTGTAGAACCACATTCACATTGTTGCATGTCTGGTGACTGTGCAAGGTCACCGGAAATATGTAAAGACACCTTATTGGATCCATGTTGTCCTGAAGGCAGCAGACTCCACATCCTGCTGAAATTAATTAAAAAAAAAAAAAAAAAAAAAAAAAGATTAACTGCGGCCATGAAGGTTTACATCTGGCCAACAATGTTTAAAGACTCTGGTGTTCATATGATACTCCAACTGCTGCTAACTGTGTGCTGAGAAAACTCTCCGCACATCTTCACATCAGCCTGTACTGTAACCGAGCGTGTTCATGTTTATGCCATTGTTTATGTTTTGGCTTTACTTTTTTTGTTCCCCCCCCCCCCCCTTCCTATCATCGTCCCGTTTTGGTGATCACATTGTGTGTGAATCATTAGTTTACATGAACTAAGAATGGTCTTCTGCTGCTGTTGTCCACCTGCTACACGCTTCTCACATTCAGCCCCAATTTATCTAATTAATCATGAACAATCAAGGTATGTTTCAGTCTCCCTGTCGTGTATGTTTTCATTTCATCTCGACTTTTCTCTCATCCTCTTGTCTTTTTTTCACTTAAAGCAATCAGATAAACATGCCAAAAATAATGGAAAAAAAAATAAAGAGTATTTCCTTTTTATTGCTCCAATAACTCGGTTTGTGTCCCTTTTTTCTGCTCCTGTCAAGTTTAGTGTAACAGTTTGTGTTGTCTGTTGACTTTAAATGCAACATGTTAGATTTCTGTTTTTAATGTAGATCAAATCTTTCAATCCCCAAGCAATTTTATATACATATTTCCCTCAAACTCTACAGTTATATGTTGTAGTACTGGGGTCAAAGTGCTTATTCACAGGTTTAAGCCCTTGATAAATTGGTCTTCTACTTAACAGCATGTCAGAAGGGATCTTAAGATGATGTACTGAGAAGCATTTGAACTACAGCATCATGTGGGTTTATCAGACATTTTATTTCAGTGTCTTGGAAATCTTAAATTAGTCAAATATGTACATTATTCAACTTGTAGCTCAACAGTAAGCATAATATTAACAGCACTGCAAGTCATATCTTCAGGAAGGAGAAACTGGGAAAATCTATTTAACCAATTTCTCTAAAGTAGATAATATCTACCATCCGGTTAAGAGTGAGCGCTTGGTTCTTTGGCTTAACTGGTAGCATGACAGGATGTTCCTCAAAATGAAATTAATGCCCCTGCCAGCATGAACGACTCGTAACAAGACACAGATTTAAAAAGGTAATATTCTGACTATAGCCTGCATGTTCTTCCTCAGTTAATTTAAAACAGTCGTCTCCTGTGAAATGTTGAGTGAATTCAAGTAAAAGTCTAGATGGACCAAAATGTCACTGTTTAGTTCACCTCATTGTATGTGATATATAAAACTGTTGCTCCTCACCAAAGAGGACACAGCAAGTGAAAATGTGATGTGAAACAGACGCTGTCGGCCCTGTGCAGACTCTTGATTGTCCTTATTGATACATTTTAATGTATTTCAACAACAGCTTACACTGTAGCGGGCAATGTGTCAATATACAAATTATTTTAAAAAAAATCTTCTGCAGTGCAAACATATATTCCTCGGCACAAGTGTTTTACATACAATACAAACCTGGACACCACATTTTACAATGTTAAACACAAATCCAGAAGGCCCAAAACGATGATATATACTGAGATATCAGACTGAAAACTTTTTAGAAACTTTGGTTAATTATATCTTCTCATTTTTTGAGGTAATGGTGGTAAGAACGTTTCCAGAGCATCTCGACCACGACTCTTTCAGTTTCAGATCAATTCACAAAGGCTGCACATTTTCAAATGTCTTAAAAATATCTCCCTGATACAACCATAGTAGGGAAAATTTGACTTCTATTAGACTACATGACTTCACATAGCTCCGCCTATGATTTTGAGATTCCCTTTGCAACATGCCCTTACAGCTCCAGTTGTATTTTTTTTTTTCAAACCACAGAGCCCCCTGCAGGATAGTGTTATTATAGCTCACTGACTGGTCTGAATGTAAATTTACAGATCTCCATTTACTTGTAGTTATGGTTATTCAGGCGTACGGAAAAGGTAAAGCTTAATAACAGTCAAAGCTGTAAACTGCATATCATCTGCTTTATAGTATTTTTCACTTCATGTGAGTGACTGTAATGCCTCTGATAGCAGCAGAGTCCCATTAGAGAAGATACAGTACAAAGGCAGCTGGACATTAGAGAGCACAGACACTGATGCTGTCGTCATCCCTGAGCAAAGACGAGACCTGTACAATGTGCTTGCTAAAATCTAACCCAGAGCATACTTACTTGGGTTATATTTTATTTCGTTTTCCCTCTAATTCACAATTTAAATTGTTTTTTTAATGCATAAAAAATATGAACTCTAAAATGCACAGACTTTTGATTTCCAGCAATATTTTAAAGAGAAAAGTACTTGTGTGCCCTTTTTGGTGTAATAAGATACTTTCATGCGTTCTAGTTTGGATAAAAAAAACACACTAATGGCTGTTTTGGTTGATGCAGGCTGGTGCTGGCTGTAATAAAAAAAGCACTTTTAAGTACTGCATTAAGTACAGTGTTGGTGTAAGTTTTTGAACACACCAACTGGAAATAATTTGCCATGGAGGATGCATATAATTATCAAAAGATGAGGTCCAGAGATGCATTGATTCAATTTAATAGAGGCCCACCTTCCAGTATAATCAGGAGTCATATAAAAGCTGTATTAGATTGAGGATAGAATTAAAATGTAAAAAAAAAAAATCAAACATTTGTAACTTTAGAAATTAAAAGGCAGTTATTATAACATATATGCACATACACACACCTATTAAACATTTTTGCATCTTTCCTTTAAGACTATAAAATCTGGCAAAGCTAAATTAATGATCTACCAATAAACTGAGAAGGCAAAACTAACTTGAAAGTGTTATATGGTGGATTGACATAACAGTATGACCCTGAGCTGTTCCTATGAGTCAGAGTCCTCCTCCTCCTCCTCATAGTAGCGGTTCCTCTTGATTATATCCTCTGCACTCAGCTCCTCAGCATCACTTCCTTCTTTGTCCTCCTCCCAGAAGCCCACATCCTGTGAGGTGCGATTCTGTTTTGGCTGCAGTGGTGGAGAGGGGGATGCTGAGATGTCAGGGGAGATGCTTCTGAGAGAGCCCTCTTCAACCGCCATCTTGTCTGCTGCTGCATTTCCTCTCTGCTCGTCTCTGTCTTCCTGTTGCTCGGGCACAGTCTCCACATCCTCCTCTGAGATGGTCTCACTAAGACTTGCTGCATCTTCGCTCGCTGTCTGAGGTGTCACCTGCTCTTTCTTTTCTTGCTGTTTCACCTGCTGCAGCTCTGGTTTGTTTTCTCTGGGTTGTTCTTCAGATGAGCTCTTTTCTTCCAGTGATGCTCTCCATTCCAGCAGGGACTTGAGAGGGCGTCGAGGCTCCCTGGGCCCCGGGCCGGTTGCGGGGACAGGTTTAGCTGCGATTGTAAAAGGCCGACTGCGCTCCTTCAGAGAAGAGCTCCTCCTCAGGCTCTTCAGTTCAGCTCGCTCAGAACTCTGGAAGGGTGACGGTAAATCTTCCTCTGGGGGCCACTTGGCTCTCCAAGGTCGGCCTGAAGCAGCTCCCTCTGTGACGGGACTAAGTGCTCCTGTTCCAGAGTGGCCCTCGCCAGCTGGAGGAGGCCAGGCGATCCTCAGCCTGCGTGTCTCAGCTGGCTTCTCTGCAGACTGATGCTTCTCAGAGCTAGCATGTGTCTCCAGTAAGGCAGTCACGTCTGTAACTTTGACTTGCGGGGATGTTTCCACAGTTGGGGTCGGCTCTTTGTCTGAGATACTCTCAGCTGAACGCGTCACGGCTGCTGGTGCCTCTGGTTCTTTTGGCTTCACTGTTTCCTCACCTTCATCTGCGTCGGCTCGGGGTTCCCACATCTCCTTGTGAGGCCGATAGCCGAAGCCCTCGTCATAGTTGCCCTTGGCTTTAAACAGCTGGTTGAAATGGGGCTTGCAGTACACGTTACCGTGCAGAGAGGCGTAGTTTCCAAGACTGGAAACAGAGAGAAGCAAAGAGACCATTTTGTTTCACATTGTAGATTCTGTTTACATGAAAAGACATAATGCAAAATAAGAATTTGTGAAATATGCATCAATGAGAGACTAACCTGAGCTTTGTGCTGCAGTGAACACAGCGGAAGCAGCTTTTGTGGTAGACATGCTGATGAGCCACCAGTCTCTCCAGCGGGTACACCGTCTTTAGACAAGCAATGCACGTCTCCTTCACTGGTGGGCAGAACTTCTAAACAGACAAATAAAGTCTCTTAGATCTATAATCAATGAGGGCTGAAAAGCGATTCATGGTTTAAGCATGTTTGCTGTTGCTGACTCACCCTGAATGCTTTGGCTGGCTCGCTGCTCTTCCCTGAAACACACAAAACACTCAAAACTTCTGTCTCTCTCGTACAAGCATTATATTACATGTATTATATTATATTACAAGTAATACTGTATCGATAACAGTAACGTGGGAATATGTCCGTAGAGTATCCACTAAGACTTACCATTGCACTCAGGCGCAGGTACAGGTTTCTGATTTACAGGCGAAGATGTTTTTGGAGTAGGCACCTCTGGAGACAGACCCTGGAGGAGCCACAAAGTGAAAGAAAAGAGGACAACAAACACTTGTGTTAACTGGCAGGTACATAATCAACTATTATGATTTTTCCCTGTGTCTGGTATAGGTAGGAAGAGAGAAATTTAAATAGAAGGAAGGGAGCAAACAATGGATATACAGTAAGATTAGTGTTCAGCCTCCATCATTGTGTAAACTTTGGTTTGTTGTCAAATTCCTGTTAGAGCTCATTTATCTTAAAACCTGGAGCATGAGAATAATTTTAGACCATTTTTAATTATTCTAAAGGCATCAACAATGTTATTGTTAATGGTTTGCAAAAATTTTTAAATGTTTGGTAAGACTATAAAAATCTAAAGTATTTTGTGAATGATTTATTACATTTATATGTGATTTTGTTTTTAGGAGATTACTTACGTATTCGTTTACTGATCGGCACCAGTATGGAGAGTTTAGTTTCTTAAATCGACATTTTAAAATGGATAGGTTATTTTAAAAGTTTTAAAATAATTTAGAAAATACAGTCTTAATACATGATACAATAAATTTTGAACACTGAAATATTTCATCTCTATCCTTTGGTGGGTTTGAAGATTGTTATTAAAAAAGTAATAGAAAATCAAACTGTAATGAAACAACATTTCAATCATTATAGAGAGACTATATTTTTGTAGTTTTATGTTTTTAAACTTGGCTGCTTTTGTATGAACTCACAGCTTGTGTGGGGCCTTGTTTAGAAACAGCAGCCTGGTACTTTGCCATCTTCTCCCTCAGGGATGTCTTCTCCAGCACCCTGTCAGACACTGATAGACCTAAAGCAGAAGAGATGATCAAAGTAAATGCTTTGATTGTTGTTATTCTGCAGTAAACTGGCTGAATTTAACTAAGAGTGCCTACCACTTTGTGGGTCCATATCCTCTGATGAAGTACTGCGTAGTGTTGTCCTGCCACTCTGGAAGAGTAAAATGATTGGTGGGATCAGAGGGCCAGTTTATAAAATTGGTCCTATAAACTCATTTATGCATCAACCCCAGTTTTCCTGTCCTCTACTAACTTTAGTTTATGGTGTAAATCAATCGCTGCATTTGTTTATCTGGAACATTATCATCACTCACAGACCACTTCCACAAAGCTTTACTGCCTTCCTGCCTTTCAGCCATACAAATATTACAATAAATCGTATATACTATACTACTACTGTTGCTGGAGTTTTGACAATAATCAATAAATCTTACATTCTCATAAAATGCAGATCATAATATTTCTTTTTCTATATCTGATTTTTGTGACCATGCTTTAGCCAAGATTTGTGCACAAGGAATTATAATAAAATTATATTATTATTATAATAAAAAGTGAGAAAAACCTTATTATTAACATTAACATTATTATAAAGATCATTATAATGCTGTGATGTGAATGCCATTAGAGATTTTGCTGTAATATGGAGGACCTGCGTAGACAATGTATTTTTACATGTCATACTGTTCACTTCTATTATTTAGTTTTTACTTAGTAATAGTTTTTTACAGTCACAAATTGTTTAAGTTTTTCAATTTGTGTGTGTTAATACTATAAGCTACTATTTATGTCTCTGTCAATTAGTGTAAAGGGGGAAAGAAAGAGACTGAAAGTCAAATTATTTCATAGAAAAGAAATACGAGTATTCATTTAAAAGTACACATTGCACAACCTGCAGATCAAATTTAGACAGAGACTGGCCATGTATCTTAGGCACTTCCTGTCCTGTTTCTCATGCCTGCATGACACAGATATCACCAGTGTCTCAAAGGTCAGCACTGTGACGAGGAGCCTGGTCAGAACATGAGCTCTCAGTGTAAAATGTGTACAAGACAGTGGTTGCATTCTCATAAATAAACACAGAGCTAAAAACCCAGATCTTCAAATTCAAGCTTCAAATATCTTTTTGTTTTGGGGTATTTTCCAGAATTATTTTTCACAAATGTACAATTTTACATTGAAATGTTTAAGGGAGCCATGACTGAAACCTGGCCCCATATTCAACTTTACTGATCACACTAAAAGCCTTTGAACACAGTGTCATAACACTGTCTTTAGAACATACTTCAAACTACTGACTCATCTCAGCAACATTGCACTGAACATGAACCATGTTAAGGACAATGAGAGTCACCAGTCATTACCATCGGTCACTTTGCCTCTGTTCTTTACAGCAGAAATGACGCTCTGCAATAAAATAGCAGAGTACACCAGAACTGGGGTTACAGAAAAAAAAAATGGAAGCAAAGTAAAGGTGATGTCCTTTCCAGTTGTTCATCTAACAACATCTGGTAATAACCAGAATGCCAGTGATCTGTATGGAGAGCCACCAACATGCCTTTGGCCAGTCCAGAGAGCCAAAACTATTCCATTGCGTGTAACTGCAAAGAATGAGTATGAGTGTGTGTGTGTGTGTGTGTGTGGGAATGCCCACGTGTCACCAACACTAATGAGTAAACCAGACAGTTTGGCTCAGCAGTTATCCTGTATATACACGAGTGGAAAAGAGTTGTGGCCAATTAAAACAGGCCGCTACTTCGGGGTATTTCAATGAAACTGTGGATTCCTGTTGTGCCGCCATCTTATTCTGCCACATAAACCCGAATACCAACTGGATTATAACACAGTCAAGGATTCAGTAAGGTGAATGTACACCACTGGTTTTACTTCTTCTTTCCACTCAGCTGAATGTTACTTCCTAGTAGTGATGTAATGATGTTCAAATCATACTATTAAGCATTTTTAAAAGACTACAACTCCGAGAACTGGAGAACCACAACATCATGGAAAAGGTGAGAGAGTGAGGGTTAAGTAAAATGACAGGCGCCTGCACATTACACACTGTAGCTAATGAAAAGTGAGATAGAGGTGGCTCTCTGAAGAGTGAAACAGCCTTAAGTCAGGAATGTTCCTACATTCCTCTGTTATGGGAGGTGAGGAGAAGAGTGCTTGGGCTGAGAGGGAGAGAGAAAAAGGATAGAAATGGGTGGTGGGGAGGCGACGACAAATCCAGGTAGAACAAGACGACTTCACAAAATACATTAAGTTTGAACAAAGGGTCATAGAGAGGATGGGAAAGTTGTTATTATGGTCATGCAATATATATCTTCTTATCTCTTTTTTATATGTGTAAACTGTCCCATATTCACAATAGAACTAATACTACTAATTGTTGTGCTTGGTTTAGTTTATCAGGTAGTTCTGATTTGCTGTAAGGTAGATAATCAGGGGACAAACCTCATGTGGTGCAGCAACAAGCCTTGTAAATTGGGGTATAAGATTTCACTCACTTCAGGTTATGCCACACAGATTTCACCACGTGAAAAACTTTCTAAGAATGTTTTACAAAGCTGACCAACATCAGCACAGTTAATCCCACCATCATTTTTGTGATTTACGGTTAAATCCTGAGAAACACGGCCGGTAGATGCACAGCTGTAAAAGCTGGCAAATGCCTCATTCATGAAACATTCGTGCAAAGAAATATGATCTTATCTTATGCCTACGCACAAACTAAGAACTTTTGTGGCTGTACAGCTAAAACGATTAGTTGATTAATTGATAAACCATAGGGGGAGAATAAGTCAGCAACTATCTGACAATCTATTCATCATTTCAGTCACTTTGCAAGCTTTTTTTTTGGCAAGTTTTTTGTCATATGACAGCACACTTTATATCTTTGTGTTTTTGAGTGGTGGTTGGATAAAACAAGGAATTTGAAAGTGTCGTCTCGTGCTTGATGAAACTTTTTTCAGACATTTTAAAAGACAAAATGAGTAATTGATCAATTGAGAAAATAATAATGAAAATATTTGTAGTTGCAGCTAAGTGTCAGTTTCGTAGATACTTTACTGACTTAATAAGATGATGTCCTAGTGCTTGCTCAAGTGCTCATTACACTGTCTAAAATGTACCAGGAGAAGAGGTTGTCAGGGCAGAAAGTTTTAACTTTAACTGCCTCACTAACTAATGTTATTTATTTACTGAACATGATCAGTGATAAATGGATTACTGAGAGCTACACTTTTACCTTTCCTGTATTGTCCTCTCCCTTCTCGAACCTCATCTTCAGGTTGTTTAGTGGCACTCTGGGTTTTTCATAGGAGGCACAGGGGCTAGTTGGAACTTGCTCTTCAAGCTTTTCAGGTCTTTCGTAGTTTGTCAGCTCATCCCTGTCCATCCCTCTCTGTTCTTCACCTGCTGGAGCTGCTGCTGAGGGCTGCTGGGCACAGCTGGCTATACGTTGACCTTCCTGAGCAGTCAGCAGGCCGGGGCTCTTCAATGGAGGCGGGTGCTCGCTGGTAGGAGTCGACCTGGTCGGGGCAAGAGGTGTGCAGCGTGAGCCGGACTGGGTGAGAGATGGGATGGAAGAAGGCTTGTCGTGATCAGTGTTCCCGGCCTGCTCCCAGCGCTTCTTCAGAGCACTCAGGTTGCTTGACCGCAGGGAGGGTGACGCACTCTCAAAAGACTGTGTGGAAAAAGAGAGGAGATTAAAAGCAGTTAAATGGTGTTCATGCCAAACTCACAAACACTGCCAATCAACAATATACAGTCTATTCATACTGAGATGATGTCATTCTGTGGACAGGCTAAAATATAAAAGTATTTCTATTTTCCAACCAAGCATATACAGTCATAAACATACAGCACAAAGCTCAACTGCACAATGGTAAAAAAGGAAATGCTGGAATCTGCACTTGGCTTCACTGGCAGATGAGGTGAACAGCTGCTCAAAGTTGGTCCAGGAAATAGATGTTTTGCTGCGGCTGCTGAAGGCAACGGACTGGCTCAAGATGGAGATAGCAGGGCTGAGCATGCAGGCAGATTTTTCAGCTGCATTCCATTCCACAAGACAACTTCACCTTTCCCAAAAACACTGAGGACGCCTCTGTTCGCCACTCAGCCATTCATTCAACTAAACCCGCTGTGCAGCAAACAGTACAACAGAGCAACAGGAGGCACACTACTGCTGTTTGACCTGCAGAAACGTCCTTAATTATAAAAGAGGAATGGCACGTTGAAGAAAGAGAAACTGGCCATGAGAGTGAATCACCCTCAACCAATCAACTAATAAATCTTAGTGAACAATATGAGCTTTTGTAGGGAAGCTTCCCTGCTGGGTTCAGGTCACATTTAAACACTATTGTATTAAACCACAATTCCTTAAAAAACAAACTGCAAATCAATTTTCAACATCATTTAGAGATGATAACTGTTCTAATAATTAATCCTTTAAAAACACACAATTAGTCACCCAAAACTAAACTAGCAGAGCACATCACTACATCGACGAATAAATCTTGTACATGTGCAAACAAGTTATATTAACATGCAGACAGACGGACCGAGAAACAATGGGGAAAAAGAAAAAGAAAGAAAGAAGAACATAAAGGACTGAACAAAAGGGACAGAAACCCCAAAGTGGACAAAAAACAGTGACACAATTACTGCCTTTGTGAGGCAAGTCCTGGGTGAATGGAAAGAGCTGGACAGTGACAAGATTGTTCCCCTTTTTTAAGCAAAAAGAGAAAAAAAAATAAACCTCTGTGAATGCGATCGAGTGGCCAAGCGAGATGTAACCGCAGCTAGACAGAAGTTTGTGTCCTTTGGTTGGTCCTTCTCTACAGGTCAGTGTGCTGACAGACAGTGAGAGGTAGAGCTCTCCCAGATGTTAGCCGCTAGACAAAATCTGCTCGTAAGAGTTAGTCCAACCCCTTTAACACCAGGAAAGTGAAAAGGAGAGAGAGTCAGAAAACCCAGGAAACCAGAGCAGGAAATGATACATTCAGGGAAAAGTTAACTCTTTGTTCACTGTGTCGGCTTTGACATTTTTCCACTGGCACATCATTTCTGAAGATAACACTACTAAAAACCACATTTACATGGCTCTCATCTCAACGGTCTTTAAATAGACTTTGAACAAGGCAAAAAGACACAGTATAGAATAAAAGTTTTTTTTTTTTTTTTTTAAACATGATGGAAGGAAAAATAAAGGAACAAAAGGCTTTTAAACATCACGTGAAAGCAAGTCTGTAGAAAAGAGTTGTACATTTTAAACATTGCACTGATTAAACTCAGAGACTCTGGGAGGTGGTGCACAAAATATAGTCTCGCAAAATGTTTGCAATATGGCTTTATATAACTTTAAAAGTAATTAGTAAATTTCTTACATTAATTATGACTAGAATTGGGTTGTTCTCTGTTTAACACCATTTAAAATTCAAGAAACTGTATTCTGTACAAGCTGAAGATGACACATGAGTAAAGGCAGTCCTGTTAGCCTCGATACACTGTGAAAGCATCTGTGTCTTTCTCTAAATCACTCATGGATAGAAATGTCTTAAACATATTGAGATCCTGGTGAGAAAGACCAGACTACTGCATTAGATTCATGTCCTTGAGGTTCATAAGCTTCTAAGAGCAGCTGGATGCACAGATACCATGAGGACCCATTTTGAGCAAGCCAAGTCTGTTTGCCGATTATACCGTTGAAAAGTTGGAATGCACCGTGAATAAATGATTGCATCAATGTGGTGACTGTCCACAAATATTTGTATATATAAATTGCTGTAACACCAATTTACAACATTAAATGGATATAGAGCGATGAACAAACCTGATTTCTCACATTCTTATCACAATTGTTATTATCAATTAATCTTTTGATTATATTTTCCTTACAATAAGAATTACATCAATCTTAAAAATTGTAAAAACAATCACAGATGCACATTACAATTCAATTTGAATGACATGAAACGGACAAAAGGAGCACATCTGAGGAGCTGTCACCAACATATGGTGATTGTTTGTTATTTTTAATGATAAATGAGTAATATGATTCATTTTCTATCATTTATCTGATCAAGTAACGGATTAATTGCGTCATTGTCATGTTTGAAAAGTCCCCCCCCCAACCCCCGCATCCCGTTCTCCCACCCCCACCCCCTCAAACACCCACACACACACACTAGACAGATGGTCTTTTACGCTGATCGTTCAAATTAGGCTCAGACACGTCAGGACACGTGTTATTTTCTAATATTTTAATTACAGTTCTGTATCCCTGTAATAGTGGCATCAGCTCATACACAAACACTATTACATCTATTGGTTCTGTTATTGCAAACTATGATGAATGAATCACACTAAAATGCAAATTTGTATTTAAAAAAATGAACCAGACAACTTTGACAGAAGTTTGCCTTCCAAGCATCTCTTAAGTTTTGTTCTTTAAACACAACATCTAAGTGAGTGATGCAGGAAAGTTACTCTCACATACATCCATATCACACATCACCTGGTGTGAAAACAACAGAGCTTTGTCATTGTCATTATGAGCAAGATCATTAAACAAAGCCTAAAGAAACTAACAAGCTTTTCACAGCGCTGGCTCACACACACTGCTAGACACTCACCACATTACGCACAGCACATCCTCAGCAGCATTACCTTGAATTTCTCCATGATATTAGCTGATCAGTTATCCATTTAATCTCAGTCCGGGCTTGTTTATCAGTCTTTCACACAGACAAAGCGGCTAACCAACAGTTGGAACCACAAAGCATTGCAAGGGGATTACACTGAAGTAGGATTATGGGTTTGATAGCCTGCCCATCGCAACAAGTGGCCAATGAGAGGTCAGCCAGGACAAGACATTTGGCCCAGACTGTGTGTTGTTGGCATGGTGAGCGTGTGTGTGCGTGTACTGCTCATCTCAACATGCAACAATTAGTTCAGCACCAGCAGCAGTGAAGGGCCTCTTGTGAGCTAATGAAGAAAGACATAAGGTGTGTGTACATTTCATTTAATAACATTGTTTGGTAGAAGAGGCTTATCTAAATGTATTTAAACAAAATGCATCCTAGATTTAAGATTATGAATTACTATTTACCTTTGAACTGTTTGATCTTTTTAATCAATTTGTCTTTCATGTATTTAGGAACAGCTGTACAATACTGATAGTGCATAAACACAAATTTGTCTCTAAACTGATAAACTAATAAAAGGTCTGTAGCATCCTGTTCAAAAATCTTAATACTTAAATAGATGAATACTTACTCCTTTTTTCTTCTCTGCACTTGACTCCTCAGCAGCTCTCTGGTACCTGAAAAAGACGGAAACAACACTGACCTCTGGTGACATTAAACAAGTCATTGCATTTCTTTATTTAAGAATCATCCGAGTGGCCTCAAGAACTGCAGGGTGCGAACTACAGGGGAGCCAGGGGGAGCTCGGCTTAATAAGACATGAGCTCCCCTGAAAACATGATTTGTGAATTTTTTTTGGGGGGGGGGTCTCTAAAATATTGAAAATATGCTATTTTTGCCATGCATTTCTATTTTTCTGTATCTTCACTATCATGGATCATGCGTAAAATTAGGCTATTATTGATGTATGATTCATGCATGAGGGTGATTCATCACTAATTCACTTAAGTAAAGATACCAGCATGCATGCTATTCTTGCCATCACCACTGAAGTGTGGCAGTGCAACTTAACATAAACTTAACTCACTTTAACTCAAAGATCAGAAAATAACAAACTTTCTTTGCAAATTTACCCAAAATATCCCCCCTGATAAAAAAAAGTCAGCTCCCCTGAAAGCCATGGCAAAGTTCACACCCTGAAGAACTGCACACTGAAAAACTTTACTTGAGCTTAATTTAGTTTCAGTTACACCTTTTATATTTTTAGGAAGTATATATTTTATATAAAATATTATTTATGTATTTTCTGCCCAAAATGTATTTTTTGAACATGCATATATGTCCAGGTATAACATGAAGTTTTACAAGTTGAAGTTAAGAACAAGTATTACTGAAAACCATGTTTTACTCACTTGGAGAAGCGTTCAGCGATGGCATTGTTTCTCCCTCGACCACTGACCAGCGACAGCTCCTTTGCAGTGACACGCAAGGACTGTGTCGCCCAGGACCTTCGACTGAATGGACCACTTTCCATTTCTGGCAACTACCTGAATACCTGAAACACAATCACACCATCTATAAGCACAATGTATTGAGACCTTCACTTCTAAACCATTCCCTAGACAAGAGAAAACTAAACTTGAGTCATACCATTGACCATCCTCATGCTGAATGTTACAGTCAGCACCAGGCAAAAAGACCTCATCCCTGAAGAATTCTTGCTTCTTAGGGCAAGAGAATAAAATGGTCCTCTCCCTCCCTTTGTTTGCAGTCAGTCCACTTTTCATTTGACTAACTTCACATGTACAAGCTGTGTGTTTTAGGCAATAGAAACAACCATGGTGACATTACCACACTGCAACATCAGACAAGGATTAGATCAACAAAAATCCCTCATTTAAATGGATAAACAAAGGCTGAAATTTATCTTGACATACACAGATCCTTCAGAAGGTTGCAGTGCAGGTTTGTGCATGTAGAAGAACGGTCTGTTGTCTGAGACCACTGATGTGTTTATAACATGCCCTCTGTCAGTTTACCTCTTGTCAGATCCCCTCTACCTGACATAGCTTTCATACCAAAGAGTGCATGCGCTTGTACTGTATGTACTCAAACAGTGCACACATACAAACACACCGTCGTTTACAGACTCAAGCCTGTAATCGACATGTTCAAACTTGCACTCCAGCTCGTGCCGCTTGATTGCAAGATGGAAACACAAACTGCAAACAGCTAAGCTGTCATTTTCTAGATGTGAGCACATTATTATTCTGAGCGGATAACTCACCTGGGGGCTAAATTCATAGAGGACCAGAGCAAAGCAGAGAGCCACAACTACAGTGCATATCTCGCATACACACACACACACACTCTGACAAACCCATATTTAAAGAAGAGCTGCAGACAGATGATGAGCCTCTGATGTAGCTTCTGTGCCTAGTGAGACAGACAAGCCTGATGTCTGGGTATGAATCCCTCCTTTAGTGCTCAGACATTATGTTATAAACCATGTGTTTAATCACTGCTGTGCACAGCTGGCAGACAATCATTTCCCTCACTATCTAGGCCTTTCATTCAGGTGCGCCTATTACATCATCACTCTATGCAAAGCGATACTGGTGACAAGCAGTGTGAGGACTTTGGACGGACATTTCAACACAGCATTGGTTACCAACATTCAAATGCAGCTACACATCTGACTATATTACCAACAGGCAAAGATTCAAAAAAGAAAAACCTAAGTTACAGACAGTAAGATCCACATCCAGTGCTCGAGTTCTTTTATTAGGTGTCTTATGTCTGAATAGCTTGAGGCTGTTTGCTGCTGTTACAGGTTTTGAAGCCTGACGCGCAAGTTAGTTTACCATGGCTATTGATTATGGGTATGTTGTGTTGTGTGACATTACTATTGAATAGGTACCTGAGTCTAAGCACACAAACACTGTAACTTGACGGCCATGCTGAAAAGGACCCTGGACAGGTCACCAGTCCGTCACTGGCGTAATACATGTAGCATGAGCAAATCCACCTCTTTTGCATATTCTTAGACCGTTGAAGGAAGCCAGAGCAACTAAAGAAAACCGGGAGGACATATGAACTCCCCACAAAAAGGACGTGGGTTGAGAATTTTTCTTGCTACAATTCACAAAGAGAAGAGCTGAGAGACATCATCTGAAAATAAATAGACAGGAGGAAATGTTACTGATTTAAATAAAGAACAGGGTGTGACCATAGCAGGATTTCCTTATATGTGAAAACAATCCTAATGCTTTAGAACCTAACTTTATTTAGCATGACATGTTTTGGAAACAGGAGGGTGAAGAAACTGTCTTCACAGTATAAGAAGCTACCATTTTGTATGACAACAGGTAATCTATGTTTTCCAGAATGAAGTCAGAAAAAAAGGCAGCACTCCATAGTTAAAAAACAGCAAAAAAATCACCTCATATATTGGTCTTTTAGATTAATTTATTCACAATCTCTTACAAACAGATGATGTAATCTTTTATCTTTTTATTTAAGCCGTTACACTATCAGTTTCATGTCGCACTAATTGCTTTCATTTCAACTCCACACCTCCTGGCATGATATCATCAATTTTACTTCTCTGACTGGAAGAGAAAACATTGACTAAATTGTCATTAATCAGAGGTAACAAAGGTAACAAAATGTAAACAAAGCCTATTCAATGGAGGCACAGTTTTGGCAGGCAGTGAGGTAAACTGGAAAAGGAACCTTAAAACCTTTACAGGCTATCTGTTATATGATCTTTTGAAATTTGATAACCTAAACACCTGTATTTAGTATCGTCTCCATCACACTATCAGTGAAAGGTGGATACTGACCCTCACTTTAAGCCAAGTCCTCCTTACCAACAAGTAACCACAACACAGTCAGATAGTCTGCACTATGATTCCTCAGTAAGGAGGAGCCCGCATTGCTTAACACATGATTGACCTAAGAGGTAATTATTAATAAGAAGAAAGGCAGAAAAATCAGCTGGAAATAATTGAGTTTGAAAGGAAGAATCAATACTACTGGGGCAATGCAATAAAGAGACATGACTTATGTTAATCACTGGCAGCTCTAACATGTTATTTGTAGAACTTCAGCCTACAGGTGTATATAACACTGTAAGCGCTTGGTAGAGAAGTGGATGATAAACAGACGTTTGTGCCTTCTGGTAAAAAGCCAAAATATAACTTTAAAAAATGAATTTAATTTATTTTGTCGTGTGTGAGTTGCACTTACTTTAAGGTGCATGAAGCGAGTACCTAAGCCAAGAACACAAACTCAGCAGCTGGACTGGTTTGGCATCGATTACTTCGAAAGACAGCGAGCTCTTTCAGAGCCAGACTAGAGAGTATTCAGAGTATTCGCACGTGCGTAATTATCAAAATCAACAACTAAATCTGTACACACACATGCTAATTCGACTATTCAACATACCTACTTTTGCCATATGTACAAATAACCCTATAGCCAGAGTTATTATAAGTTTTCACGTCCTTGCTTTGAGTTCTGTCTTACCTGTGCGAACTTCCGTTGAGCCACACTTTTTGTGAAGCCCTGAGACACCTGACACTCTCCGCGACGCTGCGTCACCGCCCGGTGTGCGGACAGACAGGGGTGGGTGGAGTCAACAGAAAGGTGTCATGGGAGTGGAAGAGCCAGGTCATGTGATTTCATGCACCAATGACCTTAGGTATTACATTACCCTTACCTGGTACATTTGCCTGTGTGTGCGCGTGGGTGCACCTGCATACCGCTCACTACAGCTCGTGAGAACAACAACCAGGACTCCGCGCAGGTCACTTTTCACGCGGAGAGGAAGGAAACGAAAGAAAAGTAAACGAACAACTCATGGAGCATGCGTGGGATGTGGGCAGAGTTTGTTGAACACTGTTCCTGGGACAAAGGAACAGATTATTTGAAATAAATTTAATCAACAATTATACTTAATTATTCTCTTTTATTGTTCCTAATAATGATATTAATGCAAAAAACACAAAATCATTCACGAGGAAACTCTGAAGCAAATGTTTTGTGGTTCAGTCGCCTAGCAACAGTGTTCTCACTGTTTAAACCAATGGGATGTCTCTTTGTTGAAATGCTCACAGTATTATATAAAGTATCATCACAGATTATTAAATCCGTAATCTCAATCTTACTCGACAGAACTATAACAGCGAATGAAAAGGGTGTTTTTCAGCCACAGCCACATTTTACTCAACACATAAACATATATTAACAGTCAATAAGAGCCCATTACAGTGTTAAAGATCCCCTCCACATATGTTTTAAGACATATAATATATTCTGCTTTGAATAATATTATGTCTGGTATACTTTTTTCCATAAAAAAGTTCAGTTACCTTCTTAAAAATTCTTAAACTTACATCTACTTCTCCTCTGTCACTGAAAAATCAATAGTCTGTGAATATGCAAATATTTTTCATTTCAAAGGTTTTACTGCTGGATGCAAGATGTCTCCTAATTCACTGAAAAGTCCATCCTTGGTGTATGTGAGCTGGAGGCTTCAAGTTTCCAGTTTGTGTAAGTTGCATACTGGACTACTATTGGCTATTGATGACACACATTCTGCTGGCATGGTCACGTGTTAAACTCAGATTTATTAGGTGAGCACAGTGAAACTTGCTGCCTTCAGCGGATTAATGTGAACACAGCCTTCCGCTGTCAAACTTTACACACAAATCACAGTGAAGGTCAAACATCCGGTGAGGTAAGAATAAGGGAAGGGGGACTTTAAAGATCCCCTCCAGACATGTATTAAGACATATAAAAATACTCTGCTTGGGACAAAAATGTATGTCTGACATGGTTTTTCCACCAAAATCCTTAAAATGACATCTACTCCTTCTCCCTCATTATAAATTCCAGTCTATGAATATAAAAATATATTTCATTTCAGAAGTTTAATGGCTGGACACAGGATGTCTCCTACTTCACTGTAAAGTCAATTTTCAGTGTATGTGAGCTGGAGACTTCAAGTTTCCACATCACACTTGTGTAACTTGCATACTGGACCAGGACTGCTCCAAAAGCGTTGTGATGTTTTTCAATAAGCACAGAGAAACTCTCCTTCTTCAGCAGATAAATGTGAAAACAGCCTTCTAGTGTGAAACTCTGAACATACATCATTCTGCACAGTGAAGCTCACACATTCAACTGTAGGAACAAGAAGAAAAACATTTTTGAGTGGAGGGAGGTGGACTTTAAGGACATTATATAGGCAATCAGTAATCACACAAATAAATAATTCCTTAAATCTGATACATTTTACAAGGCCAACAATTTTTAACACAGTGAAAAAAAACAAAACATAATACCTGATTAATGACAACAAATTGAGAAAGACTATCATTTTAGTTTCAAGTAAACATGCAAACCAGCCATGCAACCATAAGGCACTAAAAGGAAATGTGCAAATTGCAGAGTAAAACTCATTAGAAGAAATCAATACTGACTATTGACGATGACGTCATTCCCCGTTAAACGGGAGCTTGGCAGGAGCAGCTATCTCATTAATTATTGGAATAAAAGATGCAGCAGCGGTAATAATAACACCAGTAATTTAATAATAATGATGAGAATTATTATTGATTTGGTCCAGATGGGCATTAGAGAAAAAAAACAGGGCAAAAAAGGGGGTGGGGGTGGGGATGGGGGGCGGCGGTTTGAGCCACTGTATAAACCACTGTATGTCTGCTTTCTGTCATTTTCAGTGTTCACTCCTTCCTTCTTCATCTGCGTCTCTTCGGTCGTCGCCTGAATCTGCTGCAAACTGAGAAGAGGCCACCTCCACCATAACAACACACATATCGATATAACGCAGAGTACGCGTCAGATGTCCACAATAATATAAAAAATGGTTAAGAAATAGGTTTAGTGCGCTCTTTCATGCAGAACCGTATGTGCACGGGGAGCTGGTTGAAAAAGATGAGCCTTTTTTCTTCGCTGGAGGAGGCTGTGCTGCTGTGTGGGGGAGTGGGTTACATCCTGTGGCGTTTCCTGTGTTTGTAAACTAGACGGTCTCGAAAACGTCGGGCGAGTGAAGCTGAAAGGTAGATATACATATCTTTTCATTTCTTCATACGATGCTTGGTGGGTTTTGATTGTGCACTCAGTGGTTTGCTATGTCGTTTATTTTAAAAATGCACGCAAGGCTGCAGAGGGATTTACTTGATATTACAGCGTCAATGTTAGCCACTGCTAGCTGGCTAACGGGAGGGGGGAGGCTCTCACAACGACGGCCATCACGAATGTCTTTATCGTTCAATCTCGTCTTGAACGACTTCAGCTTTTGTGTGTTCACAGGGTTATCATAGTGAAAAGATGTATGTGTCCAGTGCTCATGATTGAGCGTTTCATGTATCTGCTGTTTCAAACCAATTACCAAGTGGAGTGAAAAAAAAAATGTTCCAATTTTTAACATTACGGTGGGCGCCAGCGAGCAGCTAGCAGCTAGCTGCTGTTAGCTTGTTCAACATCAGCAAAACTAACGCTAGGTTGGGTGGTAGTGCGAAGGCCAGCCCAGTCAACGCTGATAAATTACATATTTCTCTTCCAAACAACATCATCTTAGTGTAGTGGCTTTTATTCTGCTGGCAACTATATCGACGACATCCAATAAAACGCCTTGTAGTCTTGTAATTTGCGTTAGCCAGAGTTAGCGTTTTCCTAGCAATGTTAGCCAGCTAACCAACGCTAATGGCGAAAGCACTTTAAGCGTTTAAGTATATTTCTGCCTCCATCTGGCCACCGTTAACTTTTATGGTGGTACACAAGCAGTTAACCTGTACCACAATGAGGGAAACTTAACAAACGGACGTAGATAATGGAAAAGCCACCTTGGTTTTGCATCGACAGTGCTTCTCAAAATTGAGCAATGTTTCTTTGAGCACATTAATGGCCTCCTCGTAACCCAACAAAACGGTCAAAATGCCAAACGTACGTTTTAATGTATGAGATTATAAAGGGCCCAGGCCAAGAGCTTGTCTTTATAGTTAACACAATATATACATGATACATGTATAATCTACAGTTCAAATATTAAATGTTAGCTTTTAGAGCTGCAACGATTAATCGGTTAGTTGTCAACTATTCAATTAATTTCAAACTATTTTAATAATCATTAATCGTTTGGAGTCATTTAAAAAAGTCTAAATTCTCTGATTCCAGCTTCTTAAATGTAAATGTTTTCTGGTTTCTTTCTTCTTCTATGACAGTAAACTGAATATCTGGGTTGTGGATAATTTGAGGATGTAATTTGGGTATTTGGGAAACTGTGATTGACCCCCCCAGTCAACAGATTGATAATGTAAATAATCGTTAGTTGCAGCCCTGTTAGCTTTTGCATTAACCTTTAACAGTAAGTGTATAATTGCAACTCTCACTCAGAGATATTCTGCTCACATTTTCAACAAGTTTAGCAGAAGAGTAAGAAATAGGAGATTTAACCTGTTCTAAAAGTTTTGCTTCTAAAGTTGAGCAGCACAATGTGAATGCAGAAAGGGGGGCTTTCCTTCAGCATCCATGAAAACATCAGAAAGAGGCTTCATTAAAATAACATATTACTTCCATATTACTTATTTCTCACACTGTGTGAATATTGTGTATATTTAGCTGTATTCTTGTACTTTGAAAGTGGAAAGCTGATTTGCCAAAGCTGTTTCATTATTATTACCACCTAAATGTTATCATAGCTAAATATGTCTTTGTCCCTCTTAAACCTCAACCTTAATAACTTAATTAATACACTGAAAACCATTCTAGACATTTGAATAACAATTAACAGCAGCATACATACCAGCGTCTACTGTATGTTTAACCCTTTTGAGTTTTTGTTTTGACTGATAAGTTTACATAAAGAAAACAGGCTTTGAATACAGTTCTTGTCTGTGTTATGTTTGTTGTTGAATTCGTTCTCAATTAAAGGGAACTGCAATTACATAATTTGGATATTTTGAAGCTCACTTTTGCCAATTTTCTGAGCAAACCCTTCTTATCGTCACATTTCAACTTGTTTTCCTCTAGTCATACAGAACACTTATGAAAAACACTATGCTGCAATGCAAGCACTAAAAGAGTTATTTAGACCTAGTACATGAAGGCCTGGTAAAAATACCTTTTAATGGTTCAGGTTTGGTATTTCTAAATTCTAATTGTTTCCAGATTGCGCTTTTCAATTCCACTTATTGAGTTCTGCAGAATTTAGTTTGTGTTTCCATCTACTTCAGTGGTTATGCACAAAGCATTGTACATGTATAATATTTACAATAGACCAAAAGTTTGGGTGAGCTTGTATATGTGTGTATATATATATGTGTGTGTTATATATTTTTATATAAATACATACACATACACCTGTCTATATATGTGTACACGCAGTGTGAAAATAATTTCATATAGCAAGGAAGTCTGACTAAACAATTATGTATTCAGATTTCTCTTGGTATTATTTTTGAACTCTTGATAATGACGTGAGAAGTTGACTTCAAATTTACCTGCAGTCCACTGTGATAAACAGTTAAACTGCTGTTAAAATCTCCTGTTAAACTAGACAGTTAACAGAATATTTTCCATCTAACAAGATAATGTGATCATATGTATATTGGAAGATGGTCCTATAGTCATTGTGATTTTAATTTGATTTTGTTTCGTGTGTGCTGCCCAGTCTTAGTATAAATTGCACTGATACTGGTACCTTGCAGTTAGGGTTTTATGTATAGGGATTATGCAGAAGAAAGAATAATTGTTGAAGTCCATCAATTGCTGTCTTGGTAAACTATGGTGACCCCAAAAGAGAAAAACTATGTTAAGCTTCAAGATAAATGTACAGTATGAAAAAGTGTTAGCCACAGTCAGTCAGCTTTATGGTCAGTTGTTATTATGGTGAGTATACTGACATATCTATGAATAAAATGCATACAACTCCTGACATAAAGAGAATGTGAGTTTAATAGAATATGTGCCAATAAAGACAGCCAGTGATGCTGTTGTAATTTAATGTTTGTCTGTTTCATCCACATCCTCCTCTTCCTCAGTTTTAATGCTAGATGAGTGAGGTGGGTGTGGCTTCCCACCAGCCCGACCATCCTGACTGACGGATCTCTGGATGACCTTGTCCCCACCCCTGTCCCTGCGCTCACATACACCGTTACCACAGCAATGTCACACCTGCCCAGCAGCTCAGTCCGCGACCATATGAAATGGGTTTGTTTTAAGAACACCAAAGTGGTTACAAATAACTTTACTTGGAGTCTTGTGTCACTCAGGATGTTGTCGTTGATGACTAGCTTGGCAATTGCCATGTCTTAAATGCAAATCATTTCAAATTCCAGCCTGTTTTTTCTTAAAAGTATGTTGTCATTAGTTGACTATTCTTAAATTGTAATTTTCTATCGTCCTAGGCGGGTCTGCTTGGCTGCGAGGCTGTCCTTTCCAGTATGGCCCTGATGCAGGCCAGCTCCATGGCTGCTCCACCCAAAAAAATGATGGCTCCACTTGGCCATGGACCACAGCAGAGAGAGGGACCTGACCGTGCTCCCCAGAGCCATATGATCCTCCCGTCTGGAATGAGCTGTCCACCTCTGGTTAGGACCCACTTGGGAAATATGGAATGGAAATTGGGCTGTTTTTATGTTTTTAATATTGTCGAGGGTATAAACCCTTTGTCAAATTGATAAATTTGAGAGTGGAAGGACAACACAACCTCCACTTCTTGTTTTAGTGGTGTTTTAACTTGGAATTGGATAATGACGTCATGTCATAATTCACATTGAAAAGCATGTTGACAGAACCACTACCAGGTTTTATGTTAGATCATATAGTTACAGTTTTAGGAGCATTGTTCTTACACTGCCACAAACAGCAGTTGTACTTTTTTTAAATTAAAAAATTTGATTTATTTCAAGTGGTCAAAACCTTTTCCGTTCTTAGTGATCAGAAAATGTCCCAATTGTTTTAATGTGCTGGTTTTACTCAAACCAAGACACAAAATCTACAAACCCACTATTCAACACTGGCTTTGGTATCAAAGTGCAGTGGCAAGGTTTACATTTATCTTTGTTTTAGGCATGTCTTGATCAGATATTTTATTTTTAGAGGTAACTCATCTGAAATACTTGGCTTTTTTTTCTTGCTCTTTAGCTTATCCGGAAGGAAGGTGAATTCCAAGCTCCCCGCCTGCTGGACGAGAAGGAGATGAGGGCCAACGAGGACATGCAGCAGAAAAAAAAGAACAGGAAATCAGTAACGCCCTGTAAAGTGAGAGATCAAGAGGGAAGGGGAGGGAAGGTCAGTTGCTGTGATTGCTAAATGGGGAAGGGTCCTGTGCATGTTCCTTTTTCTGCATTACAGAAAAATGTGTCTTTAGCAGCTTGCACATGTTTTTGTAAAAGCCTTTAACTTTATTTAAGTGTGCCTCACTTGGAGCTTTCATGTCTGCACATTTTGTTTGTGTGGGGGTGGGGGGAGGAGCTCAGGGAAGATGTGGAGGGGGTGGAGGATCTCTAGAGAGGAAAGAGGGGGAGGGGAGCAGAGCTGAGCGGAGCACAATAACTGCAGTTGTGTGCATACAGGGGAGCAGTAACATGAGGGCATTGGGCCATAGTAAGGGATTGTGGGGTATTTCTCAATTCAAATGTTAATTACATTTAGTTAAAAAAACAAACTGTCATGCCCTGCATATACATACCCAAGATAATTTGGTTTTAGACATTATAAACAATTAAAAATATACATGAAACTGTTGGATTTGGTGTAATGGAAATAATATACTTTGCATTTACTAAAATTTAAGAGGAATTATTTACTTTTATTAGATCCTGAGCAATTGTGGGTGGGTATGTGTGACAGATTGTGCCATTGTTTTAGTGGTAAAATGCACTGGTACCTTAGTTTATGTCATTGGTGCACCGTTAAGGTGGTATTTGAACAAATGTTGAACGGTTATTCTTTACTGTCCACCTTAGGGCACAGGTGGAGATGAGAATGGTCCATCATCCAAAGTGCAGAAAAATTTTATTTGTGATCACTGTTACGGCGCATTTAGGAGTGGATACCACCTGAAGAGACATATCCTCATTCATACAGGTATGGGTCACGCTTGGAATAACCCGATTTCACAGTAAAGCCAAAAACAGCTTTTAATGCCTGATTACATAAATCATTTGTTGAAAGAGGCTCTGAAAGCTTGAGTTGGACTGAATTTAGGAGTGTGCAGCAACTGTAAGGTTTTGCAATGGCCTGCTTAAAAATCTTGTTTGGTAATAGCTTTTTGCCTCACAGCTAATTGGTGGTATCTGTGGGGACTTGAACTAAAACTGGTGCTCTTCGGTTTAGGGGAGAAGCCGTATGCTTGTGCCGTATGTGACATGAGGTTTATTCAGCGTTACCACCTGGAGAGACACAGCCTCATTCACACGGGTATGCGTCCTCTAACCGTACCCATATTACATAAATCTGACTACCTCTGTAGTCTTGACACTTGAATCAATGGACAGATGCTTAGGGTTCATTTTGTCTGTGGACAGTAATTTCCAACAAAGCCACCCCCCAAAATCTGTTCAGCACAAAATATAAAGCACAGTATTTGTCTTTATAAATATTGGTCCCCCAACACCAAGAAAAAGTTACTGAAGGCGATGTAATACAGTGCGGTCCAGTAGTCCCAAGTCCACTATTAAAAACTCTTGTTTTACCATGTGTGATTGCCATATATCACATTATTTCAGCTATTTAAGAAGATCCCAAAGATGCTGAAGTCACAGTCCTCCTTTTCCAAATGATCTCTGTTTAATGGGGTTGAGCTCTGGTGACTGTGAAGGGAGTAATTAGCCTCTAATTAGTGACTGTCATAAACCTTTTTATTGCAAGTTCAAACTTTGATTAATCTGTAAAAACAGCTTTCTTTCTGTCTTCAACTGTGTTGTTGAGATTGTTTAGCTCATGCCTGTTTTTGGCCCATTCTTTTGACTTGTTTTGTCCTTAAATTGATTGTATTGACAAGTGAAATCGTTTTTTTTTTTTGTTCATTTGGACTTGTGTTCTTGGTACAAATGCTGTTGGTTCCTGTTAAGATGTAAGCTTGATATATTTGTCTTCACATAGTGTGACTGCTTTAAAGACTAACAACAACCAGGCTAATCCTGCGTGTGCTGTCATCTAGAAGTGGGCGCATTGCTCTCTGCACACCGCGTGCAGTACGCTTCGTCACCGCGCACTACGCTGTATCACAGCCGGTTGTGGTTGCAAGCACAACAGATAACACCTGACCACCAAATATATGAGGATGAGTGTGGTCAGAAGTGCAATAGATTTGAACCTCACAACTTGTAGATGTCAGAGCAGCAATGCTTTTTCACCTTCCAAGATTTAATGTGTTAAAGTCCGCCTGATCTTGGTTTGGATTTTGACTTCTGAGAAACGTTTCTAGCCTGCCGGCCCTGTAGAGCTTCAGTTTTGCTGCAGTTAGATGCGATACTGATTACTACATCAGAGAATCTTTTGGCATCGCATTATTTGGCTCTTCAATTTTTTGGCGGCTCCTCAACAGAAAATATGCTTAAATTGAAACCCAAAGTTGAAGCACAAGCAGTAGTGACACATGGGCGACCATATTCATTTTGTCAACATGTGGTATTCTCTGTAAAACGGTTCTCACTACATATTAAAGAGAAATCCTTGTGCTTAATATATGCATGAAATGTGTGGTGTGACTGCAGTGAGAAAACCTTACAAAATGTCATTTTTCTGTTGTTTTTCTCAGGATCATAAGCTATTCGTTTGTGTCAGCGCTAAGTAACGTATCCACGAAACAGCTGATTAAAAATAAGATTTTCCTGTTGATGAAAAACAGTTCTGTAAGCAAGAATTCTTGATAGTGGACTTGAAAAGGACTCAAAACTTTTGGACCCCAGTGTATGTATATGAAAGCCTCAATGCACAGGCCGCACAAAATATGAGATTTCTTTTTTTTTTTTTTTTTAAATCATTTTGTATGTAATTATTATCAGTGAAAATAACTGCATGGACATCAAAGGACTATGTCTGTATAAAATGGAAATAAGGTCCTTATCGAAAAACATTTCCATAGTGTCCATATTTGCGTTGCACCTTTTCACACAAAATTCTTTGTTTTTCATTGTTTAAGAAGTATGCACTGTGGGTAAGTCAACCTCTAAGTTTTTCTGTGACTACTGCTTCCAGTATTCACAAAAAGAAACACATCAATAGTAAACTAATGTTGACCAATTTTACCCAACTCTTTATATTGATACATATGTGTACGTGTATACTTTTTTAATTCTCATATCCCAGTAGCTTGAGTAAGCAGTTGCTCTTTGTGGCCACACTGCATCTGTTCTGTCTGTTTTCCACATAGTATTTTTAAAATATATATATATATATTTTTGTCTCTAATTTCAACTTATCTAATAGACTGAATAGCTAATAATTTTATGCTCTGTGTGTGTAGGGGTGAAGCCGTACGCTTGTTCCATGTGTGACATGAGGTTTTTCCAGCGTTACCACCTGGAGAGACACAGACTCACTCATACGGGTATGCGTCCATTTACCGTACCCAGTTCAGGTTAAGAAACTTTATTTGATCAGGTTGTCTCATTGAGATCAGGATTTTTCTTAAAATGAGGCCAGAAAAACAAAAAAAAAACATTTACAGTAAGCCCTCATATACAGCCAACCAAACCGACAGCACACAAGCGAACATGCACGCACAAACAAGTCCTTCAGGAGTTGATCTGGAATTACTCTTGTGGACACCTCAAAGTGTATTATCCCTCTTGTACCATTGCTGCTCAACAAAATTTCCACTTGCTTTATTTTTCCTTTTTTTTTATATTTTATTTTCCCGATCAAATTGTTACCTCTGCTTCAACATACAAGCAGAGCTTAAGAGTTAAAGCCAACTGTCAGCTATCATACATTGTGTACGTCCTGCACATTTGCTCATCCCTTTATGTATTAACAGCGATAGAGTATTCATCGAAATATCCTATTAATAATGGATTTACCCGTGGTGGTTGAGGACTTTAGTAGGATTTTTTTTTTCAAGGAAGGGTTTCATAGCTACAGTTAAGAGATGGGGGAGATTGGTCACAATATAAGGGCAAAATAATGTAATTTTGTAGGAAACTTGCTAACTTTGGTGGTTTGTAAAACCTGATTGCATGACTTTAATAGAAATAACTGACTAATTATTTAAAAGTTTTGCAGCCAGTCACAGTTTGTGTTAATTCCCTCCTGCCTGATCCAGTCTCAGTCGTAGCTGATGCCCTAAGGCCATGGTATACTATGGGAATAGTCCTTTGATGTCCACACCTATTTTACATGCAGATTATTGGCTGCACAACTCTGTAATTGTCTGGCTTTTTAATTTAAGTTGCACAGCTGCCTTTACAGATGCTTCTGCTGTAAGCTTATGGCGGCGGTGGGATTGGAAGCTTTTAAATTCTGAGACAGATCATCACTTTGGAGCGCTTGAAAGCAACACACACTTGCATGCCACCAAATAATCGAACGAGTGCGTTGCATAGAAATTTAACCAAGTTCAATTTAACAGTAAGCTGCAACCAACATGCTAAAAAAAAAAAAGTGTTGACATCCATCAAATAAGCGGTGGAGAAGTGTGCTTATGTGTCTGCTTCAGCTGGCCAGTGTGATCACCGTCTCAGACGTTTCTTTGCTCTCTTGCTGCTGACTTGTATGTCTTGTTTTAAACATGCTTGGCTTGTATCCTGTTGCTGTTTTTTGTTTCACGATGTCCTCCAGAATATTTGAAAAAGAATGCTCCCCATACCAGAAGACACTTTTCCCAATTAGAAGTAAAGACAAACACCTTCGCATGAAGCTTTAATTGGAATGTGAACTGTCTGCCACGTCCTAGTGATTTAATGACTGTGAATGATGCTTCCCTTTGATGCAAAAGCAACGTCTTAGCTAATATGTTATTTGTGTATGTAGGGGTGAAGCCGTACGCTTGCTCCATGTGTGACATGAGGTTCTTCCAACGTTACCATCTGGCAAGACACAGCCTCACTCATACTGGTATGCGTCTGCTTACCCTAGCTCATTAGGTAGTGGTTTTTTAGAAGTGCTTTAACTTTGAACTCATAGCTGTATAAACAGAGGTTTGAGGTATCTAAATTGGCAACCTGCTTCAAATATGTAGACTTGACATATTAGGAAACATTGAGATGTATCCAGACATGTGTTAGGACAATCAAATATTAAACTCTTGATGTGAATACATGCATATATATATATATATATATATATATATAGTGGGAAACTGTAAAAACAAAAATGTACACAACTTCAGCTTTTCCCCTGCTGAATGCTCTACTTAGTTCTGCGCAGTTATCTCTTTAGTTAGTCCTAATTTTACAAGATATATATTTTTTAATGTGACTGAAATGACCCACTCGTGGTCACAATACACACAATAGTGTACCGCAAAACAAGCGTTTGTTTCTCAAGCTGATGGGATTATGTGTAGAAGCATAAGAAGAGCTGTTGTAAGGGAAGAGTTGATGGTTATGTGTTGAAACGTATTTTCTTTTCTGTTTTTCTAGCTAATATTTACATACTTTTTATGTGTGTAGGGGTGAAGCCATACGCTTGCTCCATGTGTGACATGAGATTTTTCCAACGCTACCACTTGGCGAGACACAGCCTCACTCACACGGGTACGGGTTCGCCCCCTTCTTTGTTACTTCAGAGCCCAAATACCCGGTTTAGTGGAGTTTAAATGTTCCTTGTTTGTAGAATGACGTGAGTCTGGCTTTTAAAATATGAATAATTGTTGCGGCACGCTGGAGGAATGCCTTTCTGTTTTTGTCTTAACCCTTTATGGTACTATCTTTGGCCAGCATTTCCCAGATTGCCTCCATTAGGTTATTACACCTTGACTTTAGTCTGAAGACTTTTTTTTTTGGCCTTTGCAATGTTTTCATTGAGGTCCCTTCTTCATGTAAGTTGAGAGTCTATAAAATGATAGCTTAATGCATTTAGTATGACCTCATACTGGTGCCACTTCTTTTGGCATGTCTGGATACATGATAAGTGAGTGTGTCCTGTTCAGTTCATTGTGTTGTTTTTTACAAAATATTTTGCTCTGTGTGTGCAGGGGTGAAGCCATATGCTTGCTCCATGTGTGACATGAGATTTTTCCAGAGATACCACCTGGCAAGACACACTCTCACCCATACGGGTATAAGTTTTACTTAAATCCCTTCTCACCTGACACTACCAGGGATTGTAGAGATTTGGTGTATAGGCATCGCCTACTTATGGGAGTACTTTGACATGAAGATAAATGTGTAATACTTAATCCATGTGTTGGATTATGTAAGTTTAAAGTTTAAGTACTAGTAGTTTCTATTTTATTTTCTGGTGTAATTTGTTTCATTGTATCTGCTAATTGTTTATAGGCTTGACATGACACATTTTATGTATTTATGTATAGAGACTAGTAAGTAGGGCTGGGCAATATATCGATATTATATCGATATCGTGATATGAGACTAGATATCGTCTTAGATTTTGGATGTTGTAATATTGTGATTATGGCATAAATGTTGTCTTTTCCTGGTTTTAAAGGCTAATTTTCTGTACTTACCAGACTGTTCTAGCTGTTCTGTTATTTGCCTTTACCCGCTTAGTTATTATATCCACATTACTGATGATTATTTATCAAAAATCTCATTGTGTAAATATTTTGTGAAAGCACCAACAGTCATCCCTACAGTATTGTTGCAATATCAATATCGAGGTATTTGGTCAAAAAATATCGCGATATTTGATTTTTGTCCATATCGCCCAGCCCTACTAGTAAGGCATGAAAATATAAGGGGTCTTGTAATGACATAACACTGAGGAGGGTATGTAAAATGACATATGCTGTGTACATAGTTCATGAGAACACTTTTCTAAAGTTTGGTACTGTATGCGTTTAGGGGTGAAGCCATACGCTTGCTCCATGTGTGACATGAGGTTCTTCCAGCGTTACCATTTGGCAAGACACAGCCTCACTCATACTGGTATGCTTGAATTAATTGTTCCCCTTTCACTATAAAACCTTTTCTATAAACAACCTACTCATGATCTTTTTTTTTATTGATAAGTCCCTCTATATTCAATACCTTAATTATGCCATTGATGGTAAATTTCCCCTTCTAAATAAAACATGTTTAATATCATTTTTAGGCTTTGTTGGAAAACTGTCCACTGAAAAAGTGACTCTTTCTGCCAGTTACCTTGTTTTGTGATTAACACTGTAATGGTACTATTGCATGTGTATTTTTGAGTACTATATTACATATTCAGTGAACGTACATTACACTGAAAAGTGTTTAAAATGCAGGCATCAATAGTCTAAAATGTGCACACAAAAAAAGAAGCTACATTTCTCAAGACTTTATCAGGCAAATACAAGAATGTGTGGCCTCTTTGAATAGTGAAACGGTGCATCTTGAATGTAGTGTAACTTGAAAAGCTTCAGCATGAACCTGAAATGGGGTTTTTACCACCAACAGTTTGTTTGCAGGATGACTGAATATTACTAAATCTGGTCCAAACTGCGTTCTGTCAGCACTGTTTCTCCTTAATTAATGATGCACTTTAACTATTGATGTCTGCAGGTCCTTAAACTCTTTTTTTTGTGTGTCTGTCTGTAACAAAGCATGCTATTATAAACAACCTGAAAGCATTTCATTATGTTTTTTTTATTTTTAAAATCGTGGTGTTTGTGAACTTCATCAGTGTGTTGAAATACATCTAACTTTCTTGTGCTCTGTTTAGGGGTGAAGCCGTACGCTTGTACCATGTGTGACATGAGGTTTATACAACGTTACCAACTGGAGAGACACAGTCTTACTCATACGGGTACGTCCTCATTATTTGACCATTTCTCTCCTTGACTGTGGTCATGCATGTGCCCAACGTTAATGTTTACATGGCTGCTTCAAACTCGAGTTTGTATTGTTTTCTGTCACTATATTGACAAGAGATAATGTTTCATGTAGCATCTACAAGGAGCTTCTTAAGCACGTGCATAATGATACTTCCCCTCATACTTTGCATATGAAATGACATAAAGAACATGAAGCAAAGATGCCAACAGCTTGTTTTAGTTTGTAGTTTTATTTGTTTACCTTTAAACTAAATGTATTAGATTTTAGATGTCTGCAAAACAAAAAAAAAACCAATTCTGACAGGTTTTTTATTTGTATGTATTTGAAATGTGCTTCTAAAATAATAAGACCTTGAAATATTGGTTGACTTTTGTAATGCACATTGTTGCAAAAATATAAATCCTAATTTTTTTGCTAACATATTTCTAAAAGTCAAATGCAAATGATTCTCAAATATATGAAATACGTATATGAGATGGCTAAATTCCAAAACTGCTGGTGTCTGTTGACTCAGACATAAATATACATTAAGATCGTTTTATGATATATATGAAAAACTATTGCTGTGATCCAAGTCAAACTGAGTAAAACAGGCCATTCCCCGTCTAAAAGTGTCACATTATAATTCAACATAAAAGCTGTGTGAGGCAGCGTCAGCTCCGAAGCTTATCACATAGAATTTCAAAAATGCAAGAAATTTAAAAACTTCGTCAATGAAGGCGTTTGCTATGAAGCAGCTGCACGCATTTGGCTGCCTACAATAGATCAGTTCAAGGTCTTTCTGGAGTCCTGTTCATTATGGAACAGCTGTGGAAATTATTATCAAATTCTGAATTCATGTGTATGTGTTGCTAATGCAGCCTGTATTGGGTCTCAGCTGATGTGAATGGTTTACATTTCGGCTAGAATGAATGCAGCCTAACTGTAGAGCTGACTGTCCACAGAGCTCAGTCATTGTCATTTCACATTCAAAGTAATGGTGAGGAAATAAAATATGATCCTCTTTTATGAAGAGTTTAGTTGCATCGTCTGACATTTTTAAGAACAGGTTTTGTGTAAGCATAGGTCTTTTTTTTTTTTTTTTTTTTTAGTACAGCTTTTAAATTTAAATGAGAGCAGAGTTCATGTTAACTTTTACACTCGTTAGATCACAAGCTAGGCTTTCTAAGATGTTTTCCTGAATATTTTCAGCTACTATAAATGAGAATTTATCTGCAAACCAATGTCAACTTTTTCATATATTGTGTATAGTTGTTTACCAACTGCCTAAAATTGTCTAACGATCAGCGTGACAAAAATTCATGTTTTTATCTTAACAAATCTACTTCAGAAAACCTGAATGTAGAAATTCTACGAACGCAAACTTGTTCTGGCATAGTGTGAGAAACTCGTGCTAGTTGGAATGTGTCCATTAAGGACCTCAATTTTTGTCATTTCGGTAAGTTTTTAGGTTTGAAGATACTTTTGCTTTCAACTCGGGAGGTTTTCATTGTCCTTCAATTTGAACATTGGCCATAGACGTCTAGTAATTATAGTTTAGCTTCATTCAGATGTGAAAATGTCACCTCCAATTGGAATAGCAGATGTGTTTGGAAGGCAAACAAAGCGCTGATAAGTGCAACCAAACTTTACTAAGCAATTAGTAAAGTTTAACGTCGATCATTTTTGGCAGTTGAGTTTTTTTTTTTTTTTTTTTTTAAATGCTAAAGTTGGTACTTTGTGTGTATAGGGGTGAAGCCGTACGCTTGCACCATGTGTGACAAGAGGTTTTTTCAGCGCTACCACCTGGCGAGACACAGCCTCACTCATATGGGTATGCGTCTGCCAATCTTAACCCAGTCACAAGCTTAGGGTGCTGCTACATCTGTATGCTTGATCTAGAGCTAAATATCTGTATTCATACACAATTCTGATGGATGATATTTTAAGTGTGATAGCCATTAGATGACATCATCAGCTCATGTGTTAAGTGGATTTTAGAGACCCTTTGAGAATTTTGTAATTTGAAACCAGCATCTTATTCAATTATATTGTAATGTTAGGGTATGACATTGGTTATTAACCACAGATATCAATTTAGCCCAGATTAGTATTCTTCAGTGATGAAGTAGGAGTATATATATATTTTTTTTTTCCTTTGTGGCAGAGACACAAAAATAACGCTCTTGATGCTCTGCGTTTAGGTGTGAAACCTTTTGCTTGCACCATGTGTGACATGAAGTTTTTTCAGCGTTACCACCTGGCGAGACACAGCCTCACTCATACGGGTATGGGTCCGTGCACCGTGCCCATTACATTCAGTGTTAGAAATCAGTGTGCACATTTAATTTTGTTAGTTCACTTCAGACATATGCCTTTTTTTTAATATTTAAGGGAAATGTCAATATGATAGTTTTGCTTTTCGTCTGTATTATGAGTTGAGCAGGATAACCGTGAATCATTCTTTTGTTGTTTTTGATATTTGTTGGTAACTACAACACTGCGAAATGGATAAAGGCATTACGAAGGAAAAAAAAGTTTTGTTTTTGCATGAATTGGTAAATGTGTGGTTAATAACCAATAGCTGAGATTTTTTTTTTTCCTAAACAAAATTGGAAAGTGAGGCAAAGTGATATAATATTGCTACTTTGCATTTAGGTGTGAAACCTTATGCTTGCACCATGTGTGACAAGAGGTTTTTTCAGCGCTACCACCTGGCAAGACACAGCCTCACTCATATGGGTATGCGTCCGCCCACCTTACCCATGTCACTGAGATCAGACTGTACCTACATTATATCAGATACAGGGTCAGCAATTATCATGTTAGGCAGTTATTAAGCCTATCCTGTGTTATGTGTGTGCACGCAACATTAAAGCAGGTCTATATGTAAAGAAAAACAGGACTGCAACATCATCAGCTCATGTGATGTGTTTAGTTGTGGATTTGAGAATTGGTTAACACAGTTTGATGTATTTTTTGATTTGGAAAATAACCATTTTAAAAAAAACAAGCATTCATGTCTTTTAAAGGAAATTCCAAAACATTAAAAAAACAAGTGGTTAACAACCCATCAATTCTGAACAGATGTTTGAACTATATTGCATATTGATGGATTGTGAACACACAAAAAAAGACTGAAAATAATACCATAATGCTCTGCGTTTAGGTGTGAAACCTTTTGCTTGTACCATGTGTGACATGAGGTTTGTTCAGCGTTACCACCTGGCGAGACACAGCCTCACTCATACGGGTATGCGTCAGTGCACCTGCCCTTCTCACATATTTGTAGGTCATCATTACATCAGTCTCTATTGTGCTAAGATCAGCAGCAAAGATCTGTTTCAACACAGATGTCTTGCTTAAGAGAGAGCCAAATTAGATTCTGTGTGTAAAACCTTTTAAGTAAAATATTTTCTATTCATGTAATGTTTCTGTAACATTTACAATAAAGAGGTTAAGGCAGTTTGCTTATAATATTTGATTCCCTCTAGAACATTTAGCACCTTTTTAATGACATTTCACTAAAAATGCTTTAAAAAAAAACAGCAACACAGATGCATTTGGCTTTATCCTGTGATTTTAAAACTCTACAATTAGTGCATTTTTAATCTCTGCAGTTCATAAGGATAACTTTTCATGAAAAAATGTCTCCCTTTATTAATAATACTAATAATAACATGATCACTAGTGGTAAAATCCTCAGGTACATAAATTGAACATGTGTTTTGTCTTCATGTCATTCATAAAAAACAGATAAAGCACAATACACTGTCAATTAATAACAATGTAAATCATACTCTATAAACTATTGACATTAGGTACATAATAGTAAAGTTGTTTACTGTAGTACTGCCTGGCTGTAATGGTCACTCTTCATCATAATTATTGCTGTGATTTTAATGTTCATTTGATCAGCATAATCTCAGATTTTGTTTTTTTGTCTGTTAGTAACTATAACAGTTACAAAAGGATTTTTAGACATTGTATCTTTTTTTTGTTGTTGCATGAATTGGCGACTATGCCTGATATATTTGAGGGAAATGTCATTATGAAGTTAACATGGTTTCCTAGTTTGTATTATCAGTTGAGCAGGATAACTGTCAATCACTCCCCTGTTGTTTTGATATTGCAAAATGGATAAAGGCATTACAAAGAAAATATCTGAAACAAAAGTTTTGTTTTTGCATGAATTGGCAAATGTGTGGTTAATAACCAATAGCTTAGGGATGTATTCGTAAAGAATGGAAATTGAGGTACAGTAATGTAATATTGCTACTTTGCATTTAGGTGTGAAACCTTATGCTTGCACCATGTGTGACAAGAGGTTTTTTCAGCGCTACCACCTGGCAAGACACAGCCTCACTCATATGGGTATGCGTCCGCCCACCTTACCCATGTCACTGACATCAGACTGTACTTACATTATGTTAGAGATTATTAAAGCAGTCATTACTATTCTCTAAAAGTAACTGGTATTACATTTTCTGATGTATATCCTGTATAACATGTGTAAATGCAACATTAAAGCAAGTCTTTAAATGTAAAGAAATACAGGACTGTGACATCATCAGCTCATGTCATGTGTTTAGTTGTGGATCAGAAAATTGGTCAATACAGATTGATGTATTCTTAATTGGATTTGAATTGGGGGAAGAAAAAAAACAAGAGCATGACAACTGCATTCTTTTAAAGAGAAAGTGAAAAGTGGTTAACAACCCATCAATTGTAAATAGATGTAAAAAGTACATTACTGATTGATGGATTGTGAAACAAAAATATAAAAGTCCTGAAAATAATGTATTGATGCTCTGCGTTTAGGTGTGAAACCTTTTGCTTGCACCATGTGTGACATGAGGTTTGTTCAGCGCTACCACCTGGCGAGACACAGCCTCACTCATACGGGTATGGGTCCGTGCACCTGCCCTTCTCACATTTCATAGATCACCATTTACTCTTTATTGTGCAAAGATGAGGGGCACTTTTGTGTGGTTACAGTTTGAACACAGTCTTTGTAGGTAGACGCTCAGGTTAGTTATTGCCTGTAATATACTTAAATCACCAGTACTTGCTAACCACTTTACATTTATGAAACCGTTAATAAAACCAGGTTATTTAGCTTAAAATGATTGTTGCCCTCCAGGATTGTTGGCAGATAGCGAGAACGTCTTGTGTGACACTAATACCTGGCAAGCAAAAAGCTGCAGAGACCATGTGTCTTGTAAATAGCACGTGTCTGTCTGCCTGATCCAGATGGTGTTTATGGGAATACTAAGGGCTAATATTCAGGTTTTAATTCAGACTGGATCTGTTTGGTTAGATGCAGTTAGTTGTAGAGCAGACCTGCAGGGTTTTTTTTTTTTGTTAACGGCCTTTTAAGTTAATTTTGACTATGTGTACCAGTAATACTGGAGGGCAATGTATGAGCTATAATGTGGAGGCGCAGGATTCAGTAAGTTGTCTTTTAGTCCAGGTTTAATATTAACATTTCTGACATGGAAGTCCTATTGCTCCAAACTTCGCTTTTTGAAATCTGACGAGCTGAATTGAAAAGCATGAATGTAAACAAATCTACAGTTCCTATAAATTGTTATTAAAATGTATAGAATGAAACCCGACTCTACTTAAAGCTTCAGTCATTGTACATCTGTGTCATTTCAAAGGCCAATTAATACTTTTCGCGTCCGTGGACAGCTGTGGTCTTGCAGACTTGCATGCGGTTCCATTCATCCTTTTTTCGGTATTTTTAGGTCCGCAGACACAGACACGTTCTACATGTGCCTGCTAGTAAACAGGGTTGCAGTGTGATAACTATCCAGAGTTGTAAAATCCGCTCTGTGAGTATTACAAACCGCGCTTCAGTGTTTGTCTGATCAGCCTTTAAATACAATAATCTGTTACTCCAACCGGACTTGCTAGATTGTATTTCATTGTCTCATCGTCACTTTAAACTACACGCCCGCACCAACACAGCTCCTGTATTGTTTTACACAGGACTGTTTTCAGTCTGAATGCAGCTGAGGAGTTCCTGTATTTTGCCAAACAACAAGAGAAAGTCGAAAAAAGAAAAGCGACCGCTTGATGAGAACAGAAATACAGTAGATGAGACAGGCATTCCTGTTTGCTTTTCCAGCACATGCGCAGTTGATGCGCTTGCTATGCGTACAGTCTGTGCAGTCATCATTTTGGGCTGCAGGCCGACGTCTGGGGCCACGCAGACACGGGCGGATGACGATATTTACGTTACAGACTAATGCGGACCCTTGCGGCCACGCGGACGCAAAAAGTATGAATTGGCCTTTAGTAGACTGAACACAGAACGTCCAAACAACATCAAATTCTGTAATAACCACTTCGCACAATTGCATCTTGGCAATTAGCCAAATAATAATAAAAGTCTCATATAGTATCTTTGTTTTACAGCATTTTTAAAGAAAAAAACTAGTTAGTAAAAAAACTAAATAACTTTGTAGGAAAAAAATGTCAAATTATCATTTGTTTTACTGTTTTTGTAGAGTAAATGTAGGCATAATGTAACTGAAGGTGAGAGGATGCAACAGTCTTGTTGCAGTGTTAAGTGACAATGTTACTGATGTTTGTTCAGGCAAAACATTAAATGATAATCTCACACGTGTTTTTTGTTTTTGTTTTGTTGCTTTGAAACTAGACATATTTAGCTCCATATTATGTTATAAAACCTGACTCAGCTGTATTCTCAGTTTAACTTATTGATTTAGTTGCATGTCTGAATATTTCAATATTATTTTCTGACAAAGGAAATGCACATTACATACTTAGAATGTATTAGTTATTATCTCTGCCAGTATTTTAGTCTTAGTGCTAGCTTGAGCTTGAAAGATGTATTTCTTGCACTTGTGGCAGGTAGGGCTAATATATTGCTCTGTGTGTGTAGGGGTGAAGCCGTATGCTTGTTCCATGTGTGACATGAGGTTTATTCAGCGTAACCACCTGGAGAGACACAGCCTCACTCATACGGGTATGCGTTCCTTTACCGTACCCTTACCAATGAGAAAGGCTCTGGCGCTTTCAACACATCGGGGTCACAACAAACTCGAGTTTGGATTGTCAAGTCATTTGATGGGATGTTGAACCAGCCTCAAAAAAAATACCCCCCAGTTTTTGGGGCCACTATGTTGCGTAGATCTGGGCCATGAAAATGAGAAATTCCACTCTGATCTACACATAATGAGTTGATGACGAGGCCTTTTAGAGTATCAATATTGAGATGCTGAAACTACCATTGGAAATAGTTAAAAATGTACTGATAGGGTAGTTTTTGTTTGTTTTTGTTTTTCCAACTTTTTGTAAGTGTTGGAAATTTAGTCCTCAAAGAAAGAGTAGTAAGTAAAAATTGCACACTGTTTATTGGTACAAATGGCTAAAATTGATGCATTGACTGTGTATTTGTGTGCTTTTTTAGGAGAGAAGCCATTTGCTTGTGACATGTGTGATATGAGGTTTATCCAGCGCTACCACCTTGAGAGACACAAGCGTGTCCATAGTGGGGAGAAGCCATACCAGTGTGAACGGTGCCAGCAGGTATGTACGACTTCTGAACAAAGCAAAGTGACCTTAATGTGATACTTCAGGTGTTCATTCATTGTTTAAATTCAATCGTCATGACATTTACTGTTGTTGTTTTTTGTATTTAAACAGATTAACCAGTTATTAACCATGTCCAATATGTGTCTTTTTTTTTTTTTTTTTTTTTAAAGAACTTTTCACGGACAGACCGGCTCTTGCGGCATCGGCGGTTGTGCCAGGGTCGCAGCGTAGCGAAAGTAGAGAACCAGCCGTGCTGCGAACCGCGCCCATATCCCCAAGAACCCCCGCCCGCACCCCCAACCTGGAGTCCCATGCATCCCCCTCCGGGTCGGCTGGCGGTCTGACATTCCACCTTACCTACATCCACAACACGGCCAGAGACGGGACAAGCCACAGGGTTTCTTCTTCTCAGCTCTGTGCTGAGTGGCACCACACTCTAACACAGACTGATCTTGCAGCTCCAGTCTTGGGATTACTAATGACAGAGGGACATTTGTGTTTTTTGTTTTGTTGACTTCTTACTGTGTTTCCTTACCCCCCCACCCCCCACCCCCCAACGATTTTTTTTTTAAAGACGAGACTTTTCTGTGATGAACAGTGGTCCAGTGGTTTTGTACTTAATCTGTTTGATTTTTTTGCAAAAAAAAAAAAGTTTTTATTGTTGTTCAAATATATCTGCATTTGGTGGTACTCGGGAAGGGCAGTGGGTATTGTTTATCCTGACATCTTGGCAACAAAATGGGATGCAGTGGTGAGGAAAAGCATTTGAGCCTCTTTCCTTATTTGGCCCATTTTGTCTCAGAAGCATTGCCACTTAGGTCAAAACTGATAAAACTGAACTTTCCTTTCAGGTAAAGCAAGGAAACCACTCTTGATATCTCATGTGGACCAGATCTTGTTTGCCATTGCAGCTAACACAATGTTTACCATGGATGCACCAACCTGACGTTATGCCTGTGGTGGACTTTCCCATGATCTTGACTTCTAGTCAGTAATCCAGACATTTCACTCTTTATTGGTAAGCTGCATCTGGTCTAAATATAATTTGAACAAGAGGAGTTTTCTGACTTTAACAGCACAGGAGGTACAGTTTTAATGCTTACTCTGTGTAAATAATTCAAAATGTTTATTATTGTTTTACCATGGGACTTGAGGGGTAATTTTTTTTATCCACAAAATGGGCCAAAAAGAAAGCAAAAATTAGATTTGGGTTCAGTCTGTTGCCACTGTTTAAGTGGAATCCTGAGTAACTTTGTGAGTGTGTTCATAAAAAAACAAAAAAAAAAAAGTAATATCAAACAGTGCTACATAATTGTAAACCAGGACTTCCAATAAGTGGATGATCAGAGGGCAGCCTGCAGCGGACTAGTTCTGTGTCAGACACGAAGGGTCGGGGTCACAGGAGTATCACCTGCGTATCTGGTGTTCTGTGTCGTGTGTGTGTGTGACATGCTGATGATCACTCAGGAAATGGCACAGGGTGACGGCCTGAGCAAGTCCTCCGCTAGAGTCCTGCTATTGTAAGTGCAGCTGTATATATACAGTGTGTATACAGTGATCTCCAGTACTACAGCAGACAACTCTCTCTCTCTCTCCAGCTCTGTTTATAGATCTTGGTCTAAAATAGTGCAGGTTGGCCACTTGAAGTCCCATTATGTTTGTACAGGTTTCTCACATGGTGAGATCAGTGGGGGTATACAAAATCTTGTGGCCTTAGTGTGTTTATTTCTTTCTTTTTTTTTTTTCTTTATTTCTTTTTTTTTTTTTTTTGCCTTTTTCTCTACTGTTATTATTATTGTGGATCAGATGTATTTACTAAGACAAGACAGCTTTTCATCATCATGGTATTTCTTTCCCCCAAAGCTGTCATGGTTACAGAATGTTGACTGCTTCAGACTCATGTTCTCTCTTGTCGAAAGAGGTGGTCTTTTGATGATGATGATGATGAATATTTTTGGTCATTGTTACTGATTACGGTGTAACACAATATATAATCCTTAAGGGAGCCCCTGGGAGTTTGACGGTCCTTGTGAGAAGTCAGTAGTGCTGAATTGTTTCCCACTGCAGTGCTTTGGCCAGTCGCAGGCCACAGCAGACTCAACACTTGCTTGACTCTGCTACACACTAACAATTGCCTTTTTATCCAAATATTATGTGGTTGGTGTGTATAATGGATGTCTGTCATGTCATTGGGTTTAGCCTTAAGTAAGTGCGGATACACAAATAATCATTGTAGTACTAAACAATATTGTAACAAACGATTTCTTTTACCTATGATGAACTCTGATCGTACTGTGGGGAAAGTCTTTTGACTGTCAGGCAGCAAAGAGCCGGTTAATCGTGGCCTCTTTGCTGCCAGTGGAATAATTTCTCAAACTTGATCCTTTCTGTGACTGGTGAGCGAGTGATGGGTCTATCCATAATGTTTAACTGAGAAATGTCAGTGCTGGTGGGAGGTTTTAGTCTGCAAGGCCAAACATACATGTACATATAAACACAACTACTTGCCACAGCTATGTAAGGTGCATATGATAACTGACACCATCAATGGTGGGTTTTTTTTGGGGGGGGGGGGGGGGACAAGTGTCATTGGATCACATGGAGAGGAGAGAAAGATTTTTATTTTATTTTTTTTTATTTAAAGGTCCACATCAGCCTTAGACTGAATGTGGAGATGTGTGAAATCCCAGAGTGTATTTTTGGTCTCTCCTTTGTAGGATGTTCATGTTCAGATTGCTGAGTTAAGTGAGATTTTACCAGTATTAACGGGAAGCCTTCTTTTTAAATGATCCCTTGATATCAGACAGAGTTGTGTGGCAGTTCAGGTGCGCACAGAGATGGGATTCAGTTTTAAGTGACTTGATAGAATTTAAGTCAGTGGCAGCAAAGGGCCAAGTTTGAGAAATGTATTAATTAGCTCTGGAAACACTATTCCAAAATCTGCGGAAGGGAAACTGCTGGCACGAGCACATAACTAAAAATGGCTAAAGGGCAATACAGTATATAGTGGACGTCACTTGTTAATACCTTTTTGTCATTTATTGTTTTTTAGTATTATCAATCTCATTGTTAAAATGCAATAGAATCCTTGAGCCTCAGATCACTTGTTTATAAGATTGAGGTTTCATTTTTAATTTTTTTTTTTTTTTTTTTCAGACAGATCAAATGATTTATTTGTCTGAGAATTTCTCATCACATTTTTGATGATTGTTTCAAGGACCTTTTTTTATTCTGATAAAATTGTAAACACTGGAGTGAAAGGAAGAAAAAAGATAATGGATTTTTTTTCCCTTCAGACTGTACTAGGTTTTAGACAAAGCCTATTTCTCCTCAAACTGACAGAGAAGGCGAACAGAACAATTTGGATCAGTACAGTTGAGAGCCCAGTATGTTCGGTAATTTTGACATTAGAGGCAGTAGTACCACAAGAAAATGTTTTCTTTCTTATACAAAGTCCCTGGTATTTGTAGTAAATTATATTGATAATGGTATTAGATGAACAACAGCATAACAGTAGCTATCACAGATTAGTTGTTTTCTTTATTAGTCTTGCATGCAGAGTTATGGTCCTCAGTTAAAATAGGATCTTGATATTGATTATTTTGTGTAGGAAAATGAGTGCATAAGAATAACTTCCTAAAAAAATGTTACAATGATTATTGTAAAATGGGCTAACTAATATGTACCCTTGTGATCCAATTAGTTTCAACTGTATGAAAATCAGAGGAGAGGCTTCTTACTATTATGCTGAAATAAAAGAATTTGTAAAGGACTTTTGTATGTTTACTGGGTGTGTTTACTTCATTGATGTTTTTCATTTCACACGCTTTAGTAAAAATCTAGAGAACAGCATGATAAAGTGAGAATGACTCATCTCTTATTTGTATAGGTTTTGTTACTACTATCAGGTAGTTTTATAGTATAAGTTATTCACTGTACTAATGCCGTTCCAATTTAAAACAAATCTAGTGTCCCTTGTACATTTTAGACACATGAACCACTCAGATAAGTGGACTTCCATTTTAAATCGATGCTAACCAGGTAAGCTGATGTTCCATCCATCCATTTTCTTTACTGTTTATCCTCTACCGCAGGGGAGCTGCAGCCAATCTCAGCTGCCATTGGGCGAGAGGCGGGGTACACCCTGGACAGGTCGCCAGTCAATCACAGGGCTAACATACAGACCCTTTCTAAAAAATTAGAATATCATGGAAAAGTTAATTTATTTCCATAATTCCATTAAAAAGGACAACTTTCATAGATTATAGATTCAGGGCCCACAATTCAAACGATTACAAGTATTTATCTGTTTATTTTTACATAATTTGGGCTTCCAGCTCATAAAACCCACGAAAACAGGAATTCAAAAAATTTGAATACTTTGAAGAAATCAGCCCAAATTATGCAGGGCATGAATGTTTTAAACTGAGTGTCACACACTAATCATCTACTAAACTCAAAGCACCTGCACAGGTTTCCCCAGGTGTCATTAAATTGCTTCAGTTTGGTTCAATTGTCTCAATTCGGTTCAATATGGGGAAGACTGCAGACTTGACAACTGGCCAGAAGACCATCATTGATACCCTCTATAGGGTGGGTAAGCCGCAAAAGTTCATAGCTAAGGACACTGGCTGTTCACAGAGTGCTGTGTCCAAGTATATCAATGGAAAGTCTAATGGTCTGGCAGAGATCCAGAAAGAGTGGAATGAGGCGGGAGTCACAGCTTCATAAACCACCACATTCAGGAGAGATGGGCTACAACTGTCGGGTTCCTCGGGTCAAGCCACTTCTGTGCCTGATCCAACGTAGGAAGCGTCTCAACTGGGCCAAAGAGAAGAAGGACTGGACTGTTGGTCAGTGGTCCAAGGTCCTTTTTTCCGATGAAAGTAAAGTGTGCCTTTCATTCGGGAATCAAGGTCCAAGGGTTTGGAGGAAGACAGGTGAGGAACAGAACCCAATCTGCTTGAGGTCAAGTGTGAAATATCCACAGTCATGATTTGGGGTGTAATGTCTGGTGCAGGTGTTGATAAACTCTGCTTTCTTAAATCCAGGGTCACCGCAACAGTCTACCAGAATGTTTTAGAGGACTTCATGATTCCTTCTGCTGTATGGAGATGCAGATTTCATCTTCCAGCAGGACCTGGCCCCTGCCCATACCGCCAGAAGCACCAAAACCTGGTTTAATGCCCATACCATCACAGTGCTCGACTGGCCAACCGACTCACCAGACCTAAACCCCATTGAGAATCTATGGAGTATTATCAAGAGGAAAATGAGGGGTACCAGACTCAAACAAAGAAAAGCTGACAGCAAGCATCAAGGAAATCTGGGCTTCATAACTCCCACGCAATGCCACAGGCTGACTGCCTCAATGCCACGGCACATCGAGGCAGTGATTTAAGGCAAAGATTCCCAACCAAGTATTGAACATTTGACACATTGTTTAGAAAGTACCATATTTTGATTGATTTGATGTCATCCTAATTTCTTTTTTTTTCCTGCAAAAACTGAGAAGTAAATGGTGATTTCTTCACAGTATTCTAATTTTTTTTTTTTTAATTCCTGTTTTCATGGGTTTTTTGAGCTGGAAGCCCAAAATATGTAAAAATAAACAAATACTTGAAATTGTTTAAATTGTGGGCCCTGAATCTATAATCTATGAAAGTTTAACTTTTTTTTTTTAATGGAATTATGGAAATAAACTATTCTGATATTCTAATTTTTTGGAAAGGGTCTCTATATTATAGAGACAGACACCTATTCACACTCATGTGCACATGTATGGGCAATTTAGAGTCCCCTATTAACCTAACGTGTATGTTTTTGGTATGTGGGAGGAAGCTGGAGTCCCTGGAGAGAACCCACGCAGGCCCGGGGAGAACATGCAAACAGTTTCACTTTACACAGCAGTGCTGTCCCAAATTTAACAGGATAACACATTTGATGGATGGAAAAATATAACTTCCTCCAGCATCAGGGGTGTTTGTGGTTTTACGGAAGAATATGGGTGGATCATAATCATCACATGAATGGGCACCACAGGTAGTCATAGATGGTAAAACACACCCAAAGAGCTGTGCAGTGACCCCTTGTAGAAGATGCTCAATGCTGGATTACCAACCAAGTAAGACGGGGAACTGCCCCGGGACCCTGCAGGCCCCAAAAGCCCCAGGTTCACTGCGTGTCAACTGGTTTGGGTAGTTTGACTGAATTAAAAAATCTTTTAAGGAATTTACACTACTAAAATATGTCAACTAAGGTGAGTCCTGCACTATTGGGTCAATCTTTATGTCTTGCCCTTTGTCAAATACTAGTTAAAAGAGCTTTATCATTTTAGTTCATGTTACAAAGTACATGATCCTAAACAAAGTTGTGGTTCATTTCATTCATTTCATACAAATTTCAATGGTTCATTTTTAGAACGTTTTACAGAGAGGGTGGTGCAATTTAGTGCAGATAAACAGAAAAAGTGTTTGTACCTAGTCATATCTATGTTCATATGTAGTTGTTCATTTGCAAGAAATCTTAATGAATTAGATTCTTAACAATTCTTTAACAGACGGACAAAACTTACTTTTCAGTGTTTCTATAGATTACTTATTTCTGGGAATTTTTTTACAATAATTTCCTAAAAGTAGCTGCTGTGTAACTGTTCAATCTTAGGACATTTCTTTGAGAGGGTTATGTAATTTGGTAGTATATAGAAAATGTACTCATTATAGAGTTTCTAGAAAGAATCTAATATGCTAATATATAGTTTGACCCACAAAACTACACACTGAAAAGTATTTTCTGTACACACGTGGACAAAATTGTTGGTACCCCTCAGTTAATGAAAGAAAAAACCCACAATTCTCACTGAAATCACTTGAAACTTACAAAAGTAATAATAAATAAAAATGTGTTGAAAATTAAACAATCAAAACCAGCCATCACTTTTGAATTGTTGATTAACATAATTATTTAAAAAAACAAACTAATGAAACAGGCCTGGACAAAAATGATGGTACCCCTATAAAAGATTGAAAATAATTTGACCAGAGGGACATGTTTAACTCAGGTGTGTCCTTTAATTGACATCACAGGTGTCTTCAAGCTCATAATCAGTCAGTCTGCCTATTTAAAGGGTGACAAATAGTCACTGTGCTGTTTGGTGACAAGGTGTGTACCACACTGAACATGGACAACAGAAAGCAAAGGAGAGAATTGTCCCAGGACATTCGAAACAAAATTATAGACAAACATCTTAAAGGTAAAGGCTATAAGACCATCTCTAAGCAGCTTGAAGTTCCTGTGACAACAGTGGCACATATTATTCAGAAGTTTAAGATCCACGGGACAGTAGCCAACCTCCCTGGACGTGGCCGCAAGAAGAAAATTGATGACAAGTTGAAGAGACGGATAGTTCGAATTGTAACCAAAGAGCCCAGAACAACCTCCAAAGATATTAAAGGTGAACTCCAAGGCCAAGATACATCAGTGTCAGATCGCACCATTCGTCGTTGTTTGAGCCAAAGTGGACTTCATGGGAGACGACCAAGGAGGACACCACTGTTGAAAGCAAATCATAAAAAAGTGAGACTGGAATTTGCAAAAATGCATGTTGACAAGCCACAAAGCTTCTGGGAGAATGTCCTTTGGACAGATGAGACAAAACTGGAGCTTTTTGGTAAAGCACATCAACTCTATGTTCATAGACTCAAAAATCAAGCGTATGAAGAAAAGAACACTGTCCCTACGGTGAAACATGGAGGAGGTTCAGTTATGTTTTGGGGCTGCTTTGCTGCATCTGGCACAGGATGTCTTGAATCTGTGCGAGGTACAATGAAATCTCAAGACTATCAAGGCATTCTGGAGAGAAATGTGCTGCCTCGTGTCAGAAAGCTAGGTCTCAGTCGCAGGTCATGGGTCTTCCAACAGGACAACGATCCAAAACACACAGCCAAAAACACCCAAGAATGGCTAAGAGAAAAGCGTTGGTCTATTCTGAAGTGGCCTTCTATGAGCCCAGATCTGAATCCCATTGAACATCTGTGGAAGGAGCTGAAACATGCCATCTGGAGAAGACACCCATCAAACTTGACACAACTGGAGCAGTTTGCTCACGAGGAGTGGGCCAAAATACCTGTTGATAGATCTAGAAGGCTCATTGACAAATATAGAAATCGTTTAATTGCAGTGATTGCCTCAAAAGGTGGTGCAACAAAATATTAAATTATGGGTACCATCATTTTTGTCCAGGCCTGTTAATTTTCAATAAATTTTTATTCATGGTTACTTTTGTACATTTCAAATGATTTCAGTGAGAATTGTGGGTTTTTCTTTCATTAACTGAGGGGTACCAACAATTTTGTCCACGTGTGTATGTAAGAATCTAATTTATTAAGGATTTTCAGAAGTTAACAACTACATATGAACCCAGATATAATGAGTGGGTAGGCTACAACAGTTTTTCAGTTTTTCTTATAATTTGTACCAAATTGCATCAACCTTTCTGTAAAATGTCCTAAAAGTTAACCATTAAATACCTGCAAATTATACAGAACCTGTCAAATAAAGCATTACCAAGTTGGGTTCAATAAAAAGAAGTTATCACCCCATCATAAGAGGACTGGTTGCACTGGACTTAATGGGAACTTGGAGACAATGGGTACACATTGCACAAAGGGCAGGAGAGGTGGTGTGCCAGTCGGGGCCCCAACAGCACATTTTTGCCCCAGGGCCCTGAAACAGGTAAATTGGGCCATGAAGATACCCAACAGTTAAAAGGTGAAGCGCCAGAGATAAAACATACACCAGCAAACTGACTCAGACACTTCAGTGACACAGGATCTGTAGATGTCAGCGAAGAAAAGAAAGGAAACACTGAATTGGGTGAGTAAGATTTATGGATTTAAGATGCTCTTTAAAACTGGATATGTATATTTATAAGTGGTCTCTGGTGGGACCCTTCTACTTTGCGTGGAAGAGGTGGCTCTTACTCATGAGTAATTAATTAAGGTGTCATAATCATCCACAGACCAATTAAGCACGAGGTTGATTTTTTGGGACACTTTAATATGATTTAGTGGCGTTTGTATCCATCATATATGTTGCAGATGCAATGCAATGTTTTGATGGTTATTGTTTGAGCAGCTCATTAAATATTCATGACATCATTCTAGAATGGAACGTTTATGACATCACAGATATTCTTGAGTAGATCAAAGGACAGTTCTGGAGAGTGGGAGAGCAGTCAGTGCAGGAACACAGGCTCAGACCAGACCAGGACCAGGACGACCCCAGCCAAAAATCAGCTTCAACTTTCAGTTTGTTGAGACATTTCCCATGTGTTCACTTTAAAAGAAGAAAAGAAGAACAGGTAGGGACTCTCGAGGGATGCTTTAAAGTAGCATTAAGCAACTGTGTTTGGAATTTTCAATTTACTGATCAATATTTCTTACACTATGTTTATTTTTCACTTTAAGGAGGCTTGAGGATAAAAGGTTGAGCTTGCTGATGGATTTATGTGCAATGGAAGCAGGATTTGTTTTGGATTTCATTTTGGAGAACATATTTTTGATAAATGATGGAGAAGGACTGGCTTTGAGCTTGTTCCCAACTACCAGGAGGAAGTTTCAGAGAGATGTGATGATGTTCAGTGAGGGTGATGTGCTGGTAACCTCTCCCCTCTAGTTTAGGTGCAACCTTTGGACAAAACAAGTGTTTATTTGAAAGGAAAATTAGGGAAGTGAGTGGTAAAGACTCACTAATGAGAGTGATGTGCTGGTAACCTCTCCTCTCAAGTCAGTTCATGAGGGACGCTTTAAATGAGTATTGTGGACAAACACTTGGACAATTTTCAACTCTCAGGATGTGACACTGTTATGGAGTATTGTTCTATATTTTTAATGCTCTTTATTTTCGCACCTAAGGAGGCTTGAGGACAAACGTCACAAAGGACGCTTTAAATGAGTACTGTGGACAAAAACTTGGACAATTTTCAACTCTCAGGATGTGACACTGTTATGGAGTATTGTTCTATATTTTTTATTCTCTTTTTTTCCCACCTAAGGAGGATTGAGGACAAAAGGTTGAGCTTGCTGATGGATTTATGTGCAATGGAAGCAGGATTTGTTTTGGATTTCATTTTGGAGAACATATTTTTGATAAATGATGGAGAAGGACTGGCTTTGAGCTTGTTCCCAACTACCAGGAGGACGTTTCAGAGAGATGTGATGATGTTCAGTGAGGGTGATGTGCTGGTAACCTCTCCCCTCTAGTTTAGGTGCAACCTTTGGACAAAACAAGTGTTTATTTGAAAGGAAAATTAGGGAAGTGAGTGGTAAAGACTCACTAATGAGAGTGATGTGCTGGTAACCTCTCCTCTCAAGTCAGTTCATGAGGGACGCTTTAAATGAGTACTGTGGAAAAAAACTTGGACAATTTTCAACTCTCAGGATGTGACACTGTTATGGAGTATTGTTCTATATTTTTATTCTCTTTTTTTTCCCACCTAAGGAGGCTTGAGGATAAAAGGTTGAGCTTGCTGATGGATTTATGTGCAATGGAAGCAGGATTTGTTTTGGATTTCATTTTGGAGAACATATTTTTGATAAATGATGGAGAAGGACTGGCTTTGAGCTTGTTCCCAACTACCAGGAGGAAGTTTCAGAGAGATGTGATGATGTTCAGTGAGGGTGATGTGCTGGTAACCTCTCCCCTCTAGTTTAGGTGCAAACTTTGGACAAAACAAATTTTATTTGAAAGGAAAATTAGGGAAGTGAGTGGCAAAGACTCACGAATGAGAGTTTTTATAACCCCATCATAAGAGGACTGGTTGCACTGGACTTAATGGGAACTTGGAGACAGTGGGTACACATTGCACAAAGGGCAGGAGAGGTGGTTGGCCAGTCGGGGCCCCAACAGCACATTTTTGCCCCAGGGCCCTGAAACAGGTAAATTGGGCCATGAAGATACCCAACAGTTAAAAGGTGAAGCACCAGAGATAAAACATACACCAGCAAACTGACTCAGACACTTCAGTGACACAGGATCTGTAGATGTCAGCGAAGAAAAGAAAGGAAACACTGAATTGGGTGAGTAAGATTTATGGATTTAAGATGCTCTTTAAAACTGGATATGTATACTTATAAGTGGTCTCTGGTGGGACCCTTCTACTTTGCGTGGAAGAGGTGGCTCTTACTCATGAGTAATTAATTAAGGTGTCATAATCATCCACAGACCAATTAAGCACGAGGTTGATTTTTTGGGACACTTTAATATGATTTAGTGGCGTTTGTATCCATCATATATGTTGCAGATGCAATGCAATGTTTTGATGGTTATTGTTTGAGCAGCTCATTAAATATTCATGACATCATTCTCGAATGGAACGTTTATGACATCACAGATATTCTTGAGTAGATCAAAGGACAGTTCTGGAGAGTGGGAGAGCAGTCAGTGCAGGAACACAGGCTCAGACCAGACCAGGACCAGGACGACCCCAGCCAAAAATCAGCATCAACTTTCAGTTTGTTGAGACATTTCCCATGTGTTCACTTTAAAAGAAGAAAAGAAGAACAGGTAGGGACTCTCGAGGGATGCTTTAAAGTAGCATTAAGCAACTGTGTTTGGAATTTTCAATTTACTGATCAATATTTCTTACACTATGTTTATTTTTCACTTTAAGGAGGCTTGAGGATAAAAGGTTGAGCTTGCTGATGGATTTATGTGCAATGGAAGCAGGATTTGTTTTGGATTTCATTTTGGAGAACATATTTTTGATAAATGATGGAGAAGGACTGGCTTTGAGCTTGTTCCCAACTACCAGGAGGAAGTTTCAGAGAGATGTGATGATGTTCAGTGAGGGTGATGTGCTGGTAACCTCTCCCCTCTAGTTTAGGTGCAACCTTTGGACAAAACAAGTGTTTATTTGAAAGGAAAATTAGGGAAGTGAGTGGTAAAGACTCACTAATGAGAGTGATGTGCTGGTAACCTCTCCTCTCAAGTCAGTTCATGAGGGACGCTTTAAATGAGTACTGTGGACAAAAACTTGGACAATTTTCAACTCTCAGGATGTGACACTGTTATGGAGTATTGTTCTATATTTTTTATTCTCTTTTTTTCCAACCTAAGGAGACTTGAGGACAAAAGGTTGAGCTTGCTGATGGATTTATGTGCAATGGAAGCAGGATCTGTTTTGGATTTCATTTTGGAGAACATATTTTTGATAAATGATGGAGAAGGACTGGCTTTGAGCTTGTTCCCAACTACCAGGAGGAAGTTTGAGAGATGTGATAATGTTCAGTGAGGGTGATGTGCTGGTAACCTCTCCCCTCTAGTTTAGGTGCAACCTTTGGACAAAACAAGTGTTTATTTGAAAGGAAAATTAGGGAAGTGAGTGGTAAAGACTCACTAATGAGAGTGATGTGCTGGTAACCTCTCCTCTCAAGTCAGTTCATGAGGGACGCTTTAAATGAGTACTGTGGACAAACACTTGGACAATTTTCAACTCTCAGGATGTGACACTGTTATGGAGTATTGTTCTATATTTTTATGCTACTTTTTTCCCACCTAAGGAGGATTGAGGACAAAAGTCACAAAGGACGCTTTAAATGAGTACTGTGGACAAAAACTTGGACAATTTTCAACTCTCAGGATGTGACACTGTTATGGAGTATTGTTCTATATTTTTATGCTAATTTTTTCCCACCTAAGGAGGATTGAGGACAAAAGTCACAAAGGACGCTTTAAATGAGTACTGTGGACAAAAACTTGGACAATTTTCAACTCTCAGGATGTGACACTGTTATGGAGTATTGTTCTATATTTTTTATTCTCTTTTTTTCCCACCTAAGGAGACTTGAGGACAAAAGGTTGAGCTTGCTGATGGATTTATGTGCAAAATGGAAGCAGGATTTGTTTTGGATTTCATTTTGGAGAACATATTTTTGATAAATGATGGAGAAGGACTGGCTTTGAGCTTGTTCCCAACTACCAGGAGGAAGTTTCAGAGAGATGTGATGATGTTCAGTGAGGGTGATGTGCTGGTAACCTCTCCCCTCTAGTTTAGGTGCAACCTTTGGACAAAACAAGTGTTTATTTGAAAGGAAAATTAGGGAAGTGAGTGGTAAAGACTCACGAATGAGAGTGATGTGCTGGTAACCTCTCCTCTCAAGTCAGTTCACGAGGGACGCTTTAAATGAGTACTGTGGAAAAAAACATGGACAATTTTCAACTCTCAGGATGTGACACTGTTATGGAGTATTGTTCTACATTTTTTATTCTCTTTTTTTTCCCAACTAAGGAGGATTGAGGACAAAAGTCACAAAGGACGCTTTAAATGAGTACTGTGGACAAAAACTTGGACAATTTTCAACTCTCAGGATGTGACACTGTTATGGAGTATTGTTCTATATTTTCTCTTTTTTTCCCACCTAAGGAGGATTGAGGACAAAAGTCACAAAGGACGCTTTAAATGAGTACTGTGGACAAAAACTTGGACAATTTTCAACTCTCAGGATGTGACACTGTTATGGAGTATTGTTCTATATTTTTTATTCTCTTTTTTTCCCACCTAAGGAGACTTGAGGACAAAAGGTTGAGCTTGCTGATGGATTTATGTGCAAAATGGAAGCAGGATTTGTTTTGGATTTCATTTTGGAGAACATATTTTTGATAAATGATGGAGAAGGACTGGCTTTGAGCTTGTTCCCAACTACCAGGAGGAAGTTTCAGAGAGATGTGATGATGTTCAGTGAGGGTGATGTGCTGGTAACCTCTCCCCTCTAGTTTAGGTGTAACCTTTGGATAAAACAAGTGTTTATTTGAAAGGAAAATTAGGGAAGTGAGTGGTAAAGACTCACTAATGAGAGTGATGTGCTGGTAACCTCTCCTCTCAAGTCAGTTCATGAGGGACGCTTTAAATGAGTACTGTGGACAAAAACTTGGACAATTTTCAACTCTCAGGATGTGACACTGTTATGGAGTATTGTTCTATATTTTCTCTTTTTTTCCCAACTAAGGAGGCTTGAGGACAAAAGTCACAAAGGACGCTTTAAATGAGTACTGTGGACAAAAACATGGACAATTTTCAACTCTCAGGATGTGACACTGTTATGGAGTATTGTTCTATAATTTTATGCTCTTTTTTTCCCACCTAAGGAGGATTGAGGACAAAAGTCACAAAGGACGCTTTAAATGATTACTGTGGACAAAAACTTGGACAATTTTCAACTCTCAGGATGTGACACTGTTATGGAGTATTGTTCTATATTTTCTGTTTTTTTCACACCTAAGGAGGTTTGAGGACAAAAGTCACAAAGGACGCTTTAAATGAGTACTGTGGACAAAAACTTGGACAATTTTCAACTCTCAGGATGTGACACTGTTATGGAGTATTGTTCTATATTTTTTATTCTCTTTTTTTCCCACCTAAGGAGGCTTGAGGATAAAAGGTTGAGCTTGCTGATGGATTTTTGTGCAATGGAAGCAGGATTTGTTTTGGATTTCATTTTGGAGAACATATTTTTGATAAATGATGGAGAAGGACTGGCTTTGAGCTTGTTCCCAACTACCAGGAGGAAGTTTCAGAGAGATGTGATGATGTTCAGTGAGGGTGATGTGCTGGTAACCTCTCCCCTCTAGTTTAGGTGCAACCTTTGGACAAAACAAGTGTTTATTTGAAAGGAAAATTAGGGAAGTGAGTGGTAAAGACTCACTAATGAGAGTGATGTGCTGGTAACCTCTCCTCTCAAGTCAGTTCATGAGGGACGCTTTAAATGAGTACTGTGGACAAAAACTTGGACAATTTTCAACTCTCAGGATGTGACACTGTTATGGAGTATTGTTCTATATTTTTTATGCTCTTTTTTTCCCACCTAAGGAGGATTGAGGATAAAACGTTGAGCTTGCTGATGGATTTATGTGCAATGGAAGCAGGATTTGTTTTGGATTTCATTTTGGAGAACATATTTTTGATAAATGATGGAGAAGGACTGGCTTTGAGCTTGTTCCCAACTACCAGGAGGAAGTTTCAGAGAGATGTGATGATGTTCAGTGAGGGTGATGTGCTGGTAACCTCTCCCCTCTAGTTTAGGTGCAACCTTTGGATAAAACAAGTGTTTATTTGAAAGGAAAATTAGGGAAGTGAGTGGTAAAGACTCACTAATGAGAGTGATGTGCTGGTAACCTCTCCTCTCAAGTCAGTTCATGAGGGACGCTTTAAATGAGTACTGTGGACAAAAACTTGGACAATTTTCAACTCTCAGGATGTGACACTGTTATGGAGTATTGTTCTATATTTTTTATTCTCTTTTTTTCCCACCTAAGGAGGATTGAGGACAAAAGGTTGAGCTTGCTGATGGATTTATGTGCAATGGAAGCAGGATTTGTTTTGGATTTCATTTTGGAGAACATATTTTTGATAAATGATGGAGAAGGACTGGCTTTGAGCTTGTTCCCAACTACCAGGAGGAAGTTTCAGAGAGATGTGATGATGTTCAGTGAGGGTGATGTGCTGGTAACCTCTCCCCTCTAGTTTAGGTGCAACCTTTGGACAAAACAAGTGTTTATTTGAAAGGAAAATTAGGGAAGTGAGTGGTAAAGACTCACTAATGAGAGTGATGTGCTGGTAACCTCTCCTCTCAAGTCAGTTCATGAGGGACGCTTTAAATGAGTACTGTGGACAAAAACTTGGACAATTTTCAACTCTCAGGATGTGACACTGTTATGGAGTATTGTTCTATATTTTTATGCTACTTTTTTCCCACCTAAGGAGGATTGAGGACAAAAGTCACAAAGGACGCTTTAAATGAGTACTGTGGACAAAAACTTGGACAATTTTCAACTCTCAGGATGTGACACTGTTATGGAGTATTGTTCTATATTTTTTATTCTCTTTTTTTCCCACCTAAGGAGACTTGAGGACAAAAGGTTGAGCTTGCTGATGGATTTATGTGCAAAATGGAAGCAGGATTTGTTTTGGATTTCATTTTGGAGAACATATTTTTGATAAATGATGGAGAAGGACTGGCTTTGAGCTTGTTCCCAACTACCAGGAGGAAGTTTCAGAGAGATGTGATGATGTTCAGTGAGGGTGATGTGCTGGTAACCTCTCCCCTCTAGTTTAGGTGCAACCTTTGGACAAAACAAGTGTTTATTTGAAAGGAAAATTAGGGAAGTGAGTGGTAAAGACTCACTAATGACAGTGATGTGCTGGTAACCTCTCCTCTCAAGTCAGTTCATGAGGGACGCTTTAAATGAGTACTGTGGACAAAAACTTGGACAATTTTCAACTCTCAGGATGTGACACTGTTATGGAGTATTGTTCTATATTTTTTATGCTCTTTTTTTCCCACCTAAGGAGGATTGAGGATAAAACGTTGAGCTTGCTGATGGATTTATGTGCAATGGAAGCAGGATTTGTTTTGGATTTCATTTTGGAGAACATATTTTTGATAAATGATGGAGAAGGACTGGCTTTGAGCTTGTTCCCAACTACCAGGAGGAAGTTTCAGAGAGATGTGATGATGTTCAGTGAGGGTGATGTGCTGGTAACCTCTCCCCTCTAGTTTAGGTGCAACCTTTGGATAAAACAAGTGTTTATTTGAAAGGAAAATTAGGGAAGTGAGTGGTAAAGACTCACTAATGAGAGTGATGTGCTGGTAACCTCTCCTCTCAAGTCAATTCATGAGGGACGCTTTAAATGAGTACTGTGGACAAAAACTTGGACAATTTTCAACTCTCAGGATGTGACACTGTTATGGAGTATTGTTCTATATTTTTATGCTATTTTTTTCCCACCTAAGGAGGATTGAGGACAAAAGTCACAAAGGACGCTTTAAATGAGTACTGTGGACAAAAACTTGGACAATTTTCAACTCTCAGGATGTGACACTGTTATGGAGTATTGTTCTATATTTTTTATTCTCTTTTTTTCCCACCTAAGGAGGATTGAGGACAAAAGGTTGAGCTTGCTGATGGATTTATGTGCAATGGAAGCAGGATTTGTTTTGGATTTCATTTTGGAGAACATATTTTTGATAAATGATGGAGAAGGACTGGCTTTGAGCTTGTTCCCAACTACCAGGAGGAAGTTTCAGAGAGATGTGATGATGTTCAGTGAGGGTGATGTGCTGGTAACCTCTCCCCTCTAGTTTAGGTGCAACCTTTGGACAAAACAAGTGTTTATTTGAAAGGAAAATTAGGGAAGTGAGTGGTAAAGACTCACTAATGAGAGTGATGTGCTGGTAACCTCTCCTCTCAAGTCAGTTCATGAGGGACGCTTTAAATGAGTACTGTGGACAAAAACTTGGACAATTTTCAACTCTCAGGATGTGACACTGTTATGGAGTATTGTTCTATATTTTTTATTCTCTTTTTTTTCCCAACTAAGGAGGATTGAGGACAAAAGTCACAAAGGACGCTTTAAATGAGTACTGTGGACAAAAACTTGGACAATTTTCAACTCTCAGGATGTGACACTGTTATGGAGTATTGTTCTATATTTTTATGCTACTTTTTTCCCACCTAAGGAGGATTGAGGACAAAAGTCACAAAGGACGCTTTAAATGAGTACTGTGGACAAAAACTTGGACAATTTTCAACTCTCAGGATGTGACACTGTTATGGAGTATTGTTCTATATTTTTTATTCTCTTTTTTTCCCACCTAAGGAGACTTGAGGACAAAAGGTTGAGCTTGCTGATGGATTTATGTGCAAAATGGAAGCAGGATTTGTTTTGGATTTCATTTTGGAGAACATATTTTTGATAAATGATGGAGAAGGACTGGCTTTGAGCTTGTTCCCAACTACCAGGAGGAAGTTTCAGAGAGATGTGATGATGTTCAGTGAGGGTGATGTGCTGGTAACCTCTCCCCTCTAGTTTAGGTGCAACCTTTGGACAAAACAAGTGTTTATTTGAAAGGAAAATTAGGGAAGTGAGTGGTAAAGACTCACTAATGAAAGTGATGTGCTGGTAACCTCTCCTCTCAAGTCAGTTCATGAGGGACGCTTTAAATGAGTACTGTGGACAAAAACTTGGACAATTTTCAACTCTCAGGATGTGACACTGTTATGGAGTATTGTTCTATATTTTTTATTCTCTTTTTTTTCCCACCTAAGGAGGCTAGAGGATAAAAGGTTGAGCTTGCTGATGGATTTATGTGCAATGGAAGCAGGATTTGTTTTGGATTTCATTTTGGAGAACATATTTTTGATAAATGATATAGAAGGACTGGCTTTGAGCTTGTTCCCAACTACCAGGAGGAAGTTTCAGAGAGATGTGATGATGTTCAGTGAGGGTGATGTGCTGGTAACCTCTCCCCTCTAGTTTAGGTGCAAACTTTGGACAAAACAAATTTTATTTGAAAGGAAAATTAGGGAAGTGAGTGGTAAAGACTCACTAATGAGAGTTTTTATAACCCCATCATAAGAGGACTGGTTGCACTGGACTTAATGGGAACTTGGAGACAGTGGGTACACATTGCACAAAGGGCAGGAGAGGTGGTTGGCCAGTCGGGGCCCCAACAGCACATTTTTGCCCCAGGGCCCTGAAACAGGTAAATTGGGCCATGAAGATACCCAACAGTTAAAAGGTGAAGCACCAGAGATAAAACATACACCAGCAAACTGACTCAGACACTTCAGTGACACAGGATCTGTAGATGTCAGCGAAGAAAAGAAAGGAAACACTGAATTGGGTGAGTAAGATTTATGGATTTAAGATGCTCTTTAAAACTGGATATGTATACTTATAAGTGGTCTCTGGTGGGACCCTTCTACTTTGCGTGGAAGAGGTGGCTCTTACTCATGAGTAATTAATTAAGGTGTCATAATCATCCACAGACCAATTAAGCACGAGCTTGATTTTTTGGGACACTTTAATATGATTTAGTGGCGTTTGTATCCATCATATATGTTGCAGATGCAATGCAATGTTTTGATGGTTATTGTTTGAGCAGCTCATTAAATATTCATGACATCATTCTAGAATGAAACGTTTATGACATCACAGATATTCTTGAGTAGATCAAAGGACAGTTCTGGAGAGTGGGAGAGCAGTCAGTGCAGGAACACAGGCTCAGACCAGACCAGCACCAGGACGACCCCAGCCAAAAATCAGCTTCAACTTTCAGTTTGTTGAGACATTTCCCATGTGTTCACTTTAAAAGAAGAAAAGAAGAACAGGTAGGGACTCTCGAGGGATGCTTTAAAGTAGCATTAAGCAACTGTGTTTGGAATTTTCAATTTACTGATCAATATTTCTTACACTATGTTTATTTTTCACTTTAAGGAGGCTTGAGGACAAAAGTTTGAGCTTGCTGATGGATTTATGTGCAATGGAAGCAGGATTTGTTTTGGATTTCATTTTGGAGAACATATTTTTGATAAATGATGGAGAAGGACTGGCTTTGAGCTTGTTCCCAACTACCAGGAGGAAGGTTCAGAGAGATGTGATGATGTTCAGTGAGGGTGATGTGCTGGTAACCTCTCCCCTCTAGTTTAGGTGCAACCTTTGGACAAAACAAGTGTTCATTTGAAAGGAAAATTAGGGAAGTGAGTGGTAAAGACTCACTAATGAGAGTGATGTGCTGGTAACCTCTCCTCTCAAGTCAGTTCATGAGGGACGCTTTAAATGAGTACTGTGGACAAAAACTTGGACAATTTTCAACTCTCAGGATGTGACACTGTTATGGAGTATTGTTCTTTATTTTCTCTTTTTTTCCCAACTAAGGAGGCTTGAGGACAAAAGTCACAAAGGACGCTTTAAATGAGTACTGTGGACAAAAACTTGGACAATTTTCAACTCTTAGGATGTGACACTGTTATGGAGTATTGTTCTATATTTTTATGCTATTTTTTTCCCAACTAAGGAGGATTGAGGACAAAAGTCACAAAGGACGCTTTAAATGAGTACTGTGGACAAAAACTTGGACAATTTTCAACTCTCAGGATGTGACACTGTTATGGAGTATTGTTCTATATTTTTTATGCTCTTTTTTTCCCACCTAAGGAAGCTTGAGGACAAAAGTTACAAAGGACGCTTTAAATGAGTACTGTGGACAAAAACTTGGACAATTTTCAACTCTCAGGATGTGACACTGTTATGGAGTATTGTTCTATATTTTTTATTTTCTTTTTTTTCCACCTAAGGAGGATTGAGGACAAAAGTCACAAAGGACGCTTTAAATGAGTACTGTGGACAAAAACTTGGACAATTTTCAACTCTCAGGATGTGACACTGTTATGGAGTATTGTTCTATATTTTTTATGCTCTTTTTTTCCCACCTAAGGAGACTTGAGGATAAAAGGTTGAGCTTGCTGATGGATTTATGTGCAATGGAAGCAGGATTTGTTTTGGATTTCATTTTGGAGAACATATTTTTGATAAATGATGGAGAAGGACTGGCTTTGAGCTTGTTCCCAACTACCAGGAGGAAGTTTCAGAGAGATGTGATGATGTTCAGTGAGGGTGATGTGCTGGTAACCTCTCCCCTCTAGTTTAGGTGCAACCTTTGGACAAAACAAGTGTTTATTTGAAAGGAAAATTAGGGAAGTGAGTGGTAAAGACTCACTAATGAGAGTGATGTGCTGGTAACCTCTCCTCTCAAGTCAGTTCATGAGGGACGCTTTAAATGAGTACTGTGGACAAAAACTTGGACAATTTTCAACTCTCAGGATGTGACACTGTTATGGAGTATTGTTCTACATTTTTTATTCTCTTTTTTTCCCACCTAAGGAGGCTTGAGGACAAAAAGTTGAGCTTGCTGATGGATTTATGTGCAATGGAAGCAGGATTTGTTTTGGATTTCATTTTGGAGAACATATTTTTGATAAATGATGGAGAAGGACTGGCTTTGAGCTTGTTCCCAACTACCAGGAGGAAGGTTCAGAGAGATGTGATGATGTTCAGTGAGGGTGATGTGCTGGTAACCTCTCCCCTCTAGTTTAGGTGCAACCTTTGGACAAAACAAGTGTTTATTTGAAAGGAAAATTAGGGAAGTGAGTGGTAAAGACTCACTAATGAGAGTGATGTGCTGGTAACCTCTCCTCTCAAGTCAGTTCATGAGGGACGCTTTAAATGAGTACTGTGGACAAAAACCTGGACAATTTTCAACTCTCAGGATGTGACACTGTTATGGAGTATTGTTCTATATTTTCTCTTTTTTTCCCAACTAAGGAGGCTTGAGGACAAAAGTCACAAAGGACGCTTTAAATGAGTACTGTGGACAAAAACTTGGACAATTTTCAACTCTCAGGATGTGACACTGTTATGGAGTATTGTTCTATATTTTTATGCTCTTTTTTCCCACCTAAGGAGGATTGAGGACAAAAGTCACAAAGGACGCTTTAAATGAGTACTGTGGACAAAAACTTGGACAATTTTCAACTCTCAGGATGTGACACTGTTATGGAGTATTGTTCTATATTTTTTATTCTCTTTTTTTTCCCAACTAAGGAGGATTGAGGACAAAAGTCACAAAGGACGCTTTAAATGAGTACTGTGGACAAAAACTTGGACAATTTTCAACTCTCAGGATGTGACACTGTTATGGAGTATTGTTCTATATTTTTTATTCTCTTTTTTTCCCACCTAAGGAGACTTGAGGACAAAAGGTTGAGCTTGCTGATGGATTTATGTGCAAAATGGAAGCAGGATTTGTTTTGGATTTCATTTTGGAGAACATATTTTTGATAAATGATGGAGAAGGACTGGCTTTGAGCTTGTTCCCAACTACCAGGAGGACGTTTCAGAGAGATGTGATGATGTTCAGTGAGGGTGATGTGCTGGTAACCTTTCCCCTCTAGTTTAGGTGCAACCTTTGGACAAAACAAGTGTTTATTTGAAAGGAAAATTAGGGAAGTGAGTGGTAAAGACTCACTAATGACAGTGATGTGCTGGTAACCTCTCCTCTCAAGTCAGTTCATGAGGGACGCTTTAAATGAGTACTGTGGACAAAAACTTGGACAATTTTCAACTCTCAGGATGTGACACTGTTATGGAGTATTGTTCTATATTTTTTATTCTCTTTTTTTTCCCAACTAAGGAGGCTTGAGGACAAAAGTCACAAAGGACGCTTTAAATGAGTACTGTGGACAAAAACTTGGACAATTTTCAACTCTCAGGATGTGACACTGTTATGGAGTATTGTTCTATATTTTTTATTCTCTTTTTTTTCCCACCTAAGGAGGCTAGAGGATAAAAGGTTGAGCTTGCTGATGGATTTATGTGCAATGGAAGCAGGATTTGTTTTGGATTTCATTTTGGAGAACATATTTTTGATAAATGATGGAGAAGGACTGACTTTGAGCTTGTTCCCAACTACCAGGAGGAAGTTTCAGAGAGATGTGATGATGTTCAGTGAGGGTGATGTGCTGGTAACCTCTCCCCTCTAGTTTAGGTGCAAACTTTGGACAAAACAAATTTTATTTGAAAGGAAAATTAGGGAAGTGAGTGGTAAAGACTCACTAATGAGAGTTTTTATAACCCCATCATAAGAGGACTGGTTGCACTGGACTTAATGGGAACTTGGAGACAGTGGGTACACATTGCACAAAGGGCAGGAGAGGTGGTTGGCCAGTCGGGGCCCCAACAGCACATTTTTGCCCCAGGGCCCTGAAACAGGTAAATTGGGCCATGAAGATACCCAACAGTTAAAAGGTGAAGCACCAGAGATAAAACATACACCAGCAAACTGACTCAGACACTTCAGTGACACAGGATCTGTAGATGTCAGCGAAGAAAAGAAAGGAAACACTGAATTGGGTGAGTAAGATTTATGGATTTAAGATGCTCTTTAAAACTGGATATGTATACTTATAAGTGGTCTCTGGTGGGACCCTTCTACTTTGCGTGGAAGAGGTGGCTCTTACTCATGAGTAATTAATTAAGGTGTCATAATCATCCACAGACCAATTAAGCACGAGCTTGATTTTTTGGGACACTTTAATATGATTTAGTGGCGTTTGTATCCATCATATATGTTGCAGATGCAATGCAATGTTTTGATGGTTATTGTTTGAGCAGCTCATTAAATATTCATGACATCATTCTAGAATGAAACGTTTATGACATCACAGATATTCTTGAGTAGATCAAAGGACAGTTCTGGAGAGTGGGAGAGCAGTCAGTGCAGGAACACAGGCTCAGACCAGACCAGCACCAGGACGACCCCAGCCAAAAATCAGCTTCAACTTTCAGTTTGTTGAGACATTTCCCATGTGTTCACTTTAAAAGAAGAAAAGAAGAACAGGTAGGGACTCTCGAGGGATGCTTTAAAGTAGCATTAAGCAACTGTGTTTGGAATTTTCAATTTACTGATCAATATTTCTTACACTATGTTTATTTTTCACTTTAAGGAGGCTTGAGGACAAAAGTTTGAGCTTGCTGATGGATTTATGTGCAATGGAAGCAGGATTTGTTTTGGATTTCATTTTGGAGAACATATTTTTGATAAATGATGGAGAAGGACTGGCTTTGAGCTTGTTCCCAACTACCAGGAGGAAGTTTCAGAGAGATGTGATGATGTTCAGTGAGGGTGATGTGCTGGTAACCTCTCCCCTCTAGTTTAGGTGCAACCTTTGGACAAAACAAGTGTTTATTTGAAAGGAAAATTAGGGAAGTGAGTGGTAAAGACTCACTAATGAGAGTGATGTGCTGGTAACCTCTCCTCTCAAGTCAGTTCATGAGGGACGCTTTAAATGAGTACTGTGGACAAAAACTTGGACAATTTTCAACTCTCAGGATGTGACACTGTTATGGAGTATTGTTCTATATTTTTATGCTATTTTTTTCCCACCTAAGGAGGATTGAGGACAAAAGTCACAAAGGACGCTTTAAATGAGTACTGTGGACAAAAACTTGGACAATTTTCAACTCTCAGGATGTGACACTGTTATGGAGTATTGTTCTATATTTTTTATTCTCTTTTTTTCCCACCTAAGGAGGATTGAGGACAAAAGGTTGAGCTTGCTGATGGATTCATGTGCAATGGAAGCAGGATTTGTTTTGGATTTCATTTTGGAGAACATATTTTTGATAAATGATGGAGAAGGACTGGCTTTGAGCTTGTTCCCAACTACCAGGAGGAAGTTTCAGAGAGATGTGATGATGTTCAGTGAGGGTGATGTGCTGGTAACCTCTCCCCTCTAGTTTAGGTGCAACCTTTGGACAAAACAAGTGTTTATTTGAAAGGAAAATTAGGGAAGTGAGTGGTAAAGACTCACTAATGAGAGTGATGTGCTGGTAACCTCTCCTCTCAAGTCAATTCATGAGGGACGCTTTAAAGGAGTACTGTGGACAAAAACTTGGACAATTTTCAACTCTCAGGATGTGACACTGTTATGGAGTATTGTTCTATATTTTTTATTCTCTTTTTTTTCCCACCTAAGGAGGATTGAGGACAAAAGTCACAAAGGACGCTTTAAATGAGTACTGTGGACAAAAACTTGGACAATTTTCAACTCTCAGGATGTGACACTGTTATGGAGTATTGTTCTATATTTTTATGCTCTTTTATTTCCCACCTAAGGAGGCTTGAGGACAAAAAGTTGAGCTTGCTGATGGATTTATGTGCAATGGAAGCAGGATTTGTTTTGGATTTCATTTTGGAGAACATATTTTTGATAAATGATGGAGAAGGACTGGCTTTGAGCTTGTTCCCAACTACCAGGAGGAAGTTTCAGAGAGATGTGATGATGTTCAGTGAGGGTGATGTGCTGGTAACCTCTCCCCTCTAGTTTAGGTGCAACCTTTGGACAAAACAAGTGTTTATTTGAAAGGAAATTTAGGGAAGTGAGTGGTAAAGACTCACTAATGAGAGTGATGTGCTGGTAACCTCTGCTCTCAAGTCAGTTCATGAGGGACGCTTTAAAGGAGTACTGTGGACAAAAACTTGGACAATTTTCAACTCTCAGGATGTGACACTGTTATGGAGTATTGTTCTATATTTTTTATGCTCTTTTTTTCCCACCTAAGGAAGCTTGAGGACAAAAGTCACAAAGGACGCTTTAAATGAGTACTGTGGACAAAAACTTGGACAATTTTCAACTCTCAGGATGTGACACTGTTATGGAGTATTGTTCTATATTTTTTATTTTCTTTTTTTTCCACCTAAGGAGGATTAAAGGACAAAAGTCACAAAGGACGCTTTAAATGAGTACTGTGGAAAAAAACTTGGACAATTTTCAACTCTCAGGATGTGACACTGTTATGGAGTATTGTTCTATATTTTTTATTATCTTTTTTTTCCCACCTAAGGAGGATTGAGGACAAAAGTCACAAAGGACGCTTTAAATGAGTACTGTGGACAAAAACTTGGACAATTTTCAACTCTCAGGATGTGACACTGTTATGGAGTATTGTTCTATATTTTTTATTCTCTTTTTTTTCCCACCTAAGGAGGATTGAGGACAAAAGTCACAAAGGACGCTTTAAATGAGTACTGTGGACAAAAACTTGGACAATTTTCAACTCTCAGGATGTGACACTGTTATGGAGTATTGTTCTATATTTTTTATGCTCTTTTTTTCCCACCTAAGGAAGCTTGAGGACAAAAGTCACAAAGGACGCTTTAAATGAGTACTGTGGACAAAAACTTGGACAATTTTCAACTCTCAGGATGTGACACTGTTATGGAGTATTGTTCTATATTTTTTATTTTCTTTTTTTTCCACCTAAGGAGGATTGAGGACAAAAGTCACAAAGGACGCTTTAAATGAGTACTGTGGACAAAAACTTGGACAATTTTCAACTCTCAGGATGTGACACTGTTATGGAGTATTGTTCTATATTTTTTATGCTCTTTTTTTCCCACCTAAGGAGACTTGAGGATAAAAGGTTGAGCTTGCTGATTGATTTATGTGCAATGGAAGCAGGATTTGTTTTGGATTTCATTTTGGAGAACATATTTTTGATAAATGATGGAGAAGGACTGGCTTTGAGCTTGTTCCCAACTACCAGGAGGAAGTTTCAGAGAGATGTGATGATGTTCAGTGAGGGTGATGTGCTGGTAACCTCTCCCCTCTAGTTTAGGTGCAACCTTTGGACAAAACAAGTGTTTATTTGAAAGGAAAATTAGGGAAGTGAGTGGTAAAGACTCACTAATGAGAGTGATGTGCTGGTAACCTCTCCTCTCAAGTCAGTTCATGAGGGACGCTTTAAATGAGTACTGTGGACAAAAACTTGGACAATTTTCAACTCTCAGGATGTGACACTGTTATGGAGTATTGTTCTATATTTTTTATGCTCTTTTTTTCCCACCTAAGGAAGATTGAGGACAAAAGTCACAAAGGACGCTTTAAATGAGTACTGTGGACAAAAACTTGGACAATTTTCAACTCTCAGGATGTGACACTGTTATGGAGTATTGTTCTATAATTTTATGCTCTTTTTTTCCCACCTAAGGAGACTTGAGGACAAAAGGTTGAGCTTGCTGATGGATTTATGTGCAAAATGGAAGCAGGATTTGTTTTGGATTTCATTTTGGAGAACATATTTTTGATAAATGATGGAGAAGGACTGGCTTTGAGCTTGTTCCCAACTACCAGGAGGAAGTTTCAGAGAGATGTGATGATGTTCAGTGAGGGTGATGTGCTGGTAACCTCTCCCCTCTAGTTTAGGTGCAACCTTTGGACAAAACAAGTGTTTATTTGAAAGGAAAATTAGGGAAGTGAGTGGTAAAGACTCACTAATGAGAGTGATGTGCTGGTAACCTCTCCTCTCAAGTCAGTTCATGAGGGACGCTTTAAATGAGTACTGTGGACAAAAACTTGGACAATTTTCAACTCTCAGGATGTGACACTGTTATGGAGTATTGTTCTATAATTTTATGCTGTTTTTTTCCCACCTAAGGAGGATTGAGGACAAAAGTCACAAAGGACGCTTTAAATGAGTACTGTGGACAAAAACTTGGACAATTTTCAACTCTCAGGATGTGACACTGTTATGGAGTATTGTTCTATATTTTTATGCTCTTTTTTCCCCACCTAAGGAGACTTGAGGATAAAAGGTTGAGCTTGCTGATGGATTTATGTGCAATGGAAGCAGGATTTGTTTTGGATTTCATTTTGGAGAACATATTTTTGATAAATGATGGAGAAGGACTGGCTTTGAGCTTGTTCCCAACTACCAGGAGGAAGCTTCAGAGAGATGTGATGATGTTCAGTGAGGGTGATGTGCTGGTAACCTCTCCCCTCTAGTTTAGGTGCAACCTTTGGACAAAACAAGTGTTTATTTGAAAGGAAAATTAGGGAAGTGAGTGGTAAAGACTCACTAATGAGAGTGATGTGCTGGTAACCTCTCCTCTCAAGTCAGTTCATGAGGGACGCTTTAAATGAGTACTGTGGACAAAAACTTGGACAATTTTCAACTCTCAGGATGTGACACTGTTATGGAGTATTGTTCTATATTTTTTATTCTCTTTTTTTTTCCAACTAAGGAGGATTGAGGACAAAAGTCACAAAGGACGCTTTAAATGAGTACTGTGGACAAAAACTTGGACAATTTTCAACTCTCAGGATGTGACACTGTTATGGAGTATTGTTCTATATTTTTTATGCTCTTTTTTTCCCACCTAAGGAGACTTGAGGATAAAAGGTTGAGCTTGCTGATTGATTTATGTGCAATGGAAGCAGGATTTGTTTTGGATTTCATTTTGGAGAACATATTTTTGATAAATGATGGAGAAGGACTGGCTTTGAGCTTGTTCCCAACTACCAGGAGGAAGTTTCAGAGAGATGTGATGATGTTCAGTGAGGGTGATGTGCTGGTAACCTCTCCCCTCTAGTTTAGGTGCAACCTTTGGACAAAACAAGTGTTTATTTGAAAGGAAAATTAGGGAAGTGAGTGGTAAAGACTCACTAATGAGAGTGATGTGCTGGTAACCTCTCCTCTCAAGTCAGTTCATGAGGGACGCTTTAAATGAGTACTGTGGACAAAAACTTGGACAATTTTCAACTCTCAGGATGTGACACTGTTATGGAGTATTGTTCTATATTTTTTATGCTCTTTTTTTCCCACCTAAGGAAGATTGAGGACAAAAGTCACAAAGGACGCTTTAAATGAGTACTGTGGACAAAAACTTGGACAATTTTCAACTCTCAGGATGTGACACTGTTATGGAGTATTGTTCTATAATTTTATGCTCTTTTTTTCCCACCTAAGGAGACTTGAGGACAAAAGGTTGAGCTTGCTGATGGATTTATGTGCAAAATGGAAGCAGGATTTGTTTTGGATTTCATTTTGGAGAACATATTTTTGATAAATGATGGAGAAGGACTGGCTTTGAGCTTGTTCCCAACTACCAGGAGGAAGTTTCAGAGAGATGTGATGATGTTCAGTGAGGGTGATGTGCTGGTAACCTCTCCCCTCTAGTTTAGGTGCAACCTTTGGACAAAACAAGTGTTTATTTGAAAGGAAAATTAGGGAAGTGAGTGGTAAAGACTCACTAATGAGAGTGATGTGCTGGTAACCTCTCCTCTCAAGTCAGTTCATGAGGGACGCTTTAAATGAGTACTGTGGACAAAAACTTGGACAATTTTCAACTCTCAGGATGTGACACTGTTATGGAGTATTGTTCTATAATTTTATGCTGTTTTTTTCCCACCTAAGGAGGATTGAGGACAAAAGTCACAAAGGACGCTTTAAATGAGTACTGTGGACAAAAACTTGGACAATTTTCAACTCTCAGGATGTGACACTGTTATGGAGTATTGTTCTATATTTTTATGCTCTTTTTTCCCCACCTAAGGAGACTTGAGGATAAAAGGTTGAGCTTGCTGATGGATTTATGTGCAATGGAAGCAGGATTTGTTTTGGATTTCATTTTGGAGAACATATTTTTGATAAATGATGGAGAAGGACTGGCTTTGAGCTTGTTCCCAACTACCAGGAGGAAGCTTCAGAGAGATGTGATGATGTTCAGTGAGGGTGATGTGCTGGTAACCTCTCCCCTCTAGTTTAGGTGCAACCTTTGGACAAAACAAGTGTTTATTTGAAAGGAAAATTAGGGAAGTGAGTGGTAAAGACTCACTAATGAGAGTGATGTGCTGGTAACCTCTCCTCTCAAGTCAGTTCATGAGGGACGCTTTAAATGAGTACTGTGGACAAAAACTTGGACAATTTTCAACTCTCAGGATGTGACACTGTTATGGAGTATTGTTCTATATTTTTTATTCTCTTTTTTTTTCCAACTAAGGAGGATTGAGGACAAAAGTCACAAAGGACGCTTTAAATGAGTACTGTGGACAAAAACTTGGACAATTTTCAACTCTCAGGATGTGACACTGTTATGGAGTATTGTTCTATAATTTTATGCTCTTTTTTTCCCACCTAAGGAGGATTGAGGACAAAAGTCACAAAGGACGCTTTAAATGAGTACTGTGGACAAAAACTTGGACAATTTTCAACTCTCAGGATGTGACACTGTTATGGAGTATTGTTCTATATTTTTTATTCTCTTTTTTTACCACCTAAGGAGACTTGAGGACAAAAGGTTGAGCTTGCTGATGGATTTATGTGCAAAATGGAAGCAGGATTTGTTTTGGATTTCATTTTGGAGAACATATTTTTGATAAATGATGGAGAAGGACTGGCTTTGAGCTTGTTCCCAACTACCAGGAGGAAGTTTCAGAGAGATGTGATGATGTTCAGTGAGGGTGATGTGCTGGTAACCTCTCCCCTCTAGTTTAGGTGCAACCTTTGGACAAAACAAGTGTTTATTTGAAAGGAAAATTAGGGAAGTGAGTGGTAAAGACTCACTAATGAGAGTGATGTGCTGGTAACCTCTCCTCTCAAGTCAGTTCATGAGGGACGCTTTAAATGAGTACTGTGGACAAAAACTTGGACAATTTTCAACTCTCAGGATGTGACACTGTTATGGAGTATTGTTCTATATTTTCTCTTTGTTTCCCACCTAAGGAGGCTTGAGGATAAAAGGTTGAGCTTGCTGATGGATTTTTGTGCAATGGAAGCAGGATTTGTTTTGGATTTCATTTTGGAGAACATATTTTTGATAAATGATGGAGAAGGACTGGCTTTGAGCTTGTTCCCAACTACCAGGAGGAAGTTTCAGAGAGATGTGATGATGTTCAGTGAGGGTGATGTGCTGGTAACCTCTCCCCTCTAGTTTAGGTGCAACCTTTGGACAAAACAAGTGTTTATTTGAAAGGAAAATTAGGGAAGTGAGTGGTAAAGACTCACTAATGAGAGTGATGTGCTGGTAACCTCTCCTCTCAAGTCAGTTCATGAGGGACGCTTTAAATGAGTACTGTGGACAAAAACTTGGACAATTTTCAACTCTCAGGATGTGACACTGTTATGGAGTATTGTTCTATAATTTTATGCTCTTTTTTTCCCACCTAAGGAGGATTGAGGACAAAAGTCACAAAGGACGCTTTAAATGAGTACTGTGGACAAAAACTTGGACAATTTTCAACTCTCAGGATGTGACACTGTTATGGAGTATTGTTCTATATTTTTTATTCTCTTTTTTTCCCACCTAAGGAGGATTGAGGACAAAAGTCACAAAGGACGCTTTAAATGAGTACTGTGGAAAAAAACTTGGACAATTTTCAACTCTCAGGATGTGACACTGTTATGGAGTATTGTTCTATATTTTTTATTCTCTTTTTTTCCCACCTAAGGAGGATTGAGGACAAAAGTCACAAAGGACGCTTTAAAGGAGTACTGTGGACAAAAACTTGGACAATTTTCAACTCTCAGGATGTGACACTGTTATGGAGTATTGTTCTATATTTTTTATGCTCTTTTTTTTTCCAACTAAGGAGGATTGAGGACAAAAGTCACAAAGGACGCTTTAAATGAGTACTGTGGACAAAAACTTGGACAATTTTCAACTCTCAGGATGTGACACTGTTATGGAGTATTGTTCTATATTTTTAATGCTCTTTATTTTCCCACCTAAGGAGGCTTGAGGACAAAAGTCACAAAGGACGCTTTAAATGAGTACTGTGGAAAAAAACTTGGACAATTTTCAACTCTCAGGATGTGACACTGTTATGGAGTATTGTTCTATATTTTTTATTCTCTTTTTTTTCCACCTAAGGAGGCTTGAGGATAAAAGGTTGAGCTTGCTGATGGATTTATGTGCAATGGAAGCAGGATTTGTTTTGGATTTCATTTTGGAGAACATATTTTTGATAAATGATGGAGAAGGACTGGCTTTGTGCTTGTTCCCAACTACCAGGAGGAAGTTTCAGAGAGATGTGATGATGTTCAGTGAGGGTGATGTGCTGGTAACCTCTCCCCTCTAGTTTAGCTGCAACCTTTGGACAAAACAAGTGTTTATTTGAAAGGAAAATTAGGGAAGTGAGTGGTAAAGACTCACGAATGAGAGTGATGTGCTGGTAACCTCTCCTCTCAAGTCAGTTCATGAGGGACGCTTTAAAGGAGTACTGTGGACAAAAACTTGGACAATTTTCAACTCTCAGGATGTGACACTGTTATGGAGTATTGTTCTATATTTTTTATTCTCTTTTTTTTCCCACCTAAGGAGGATTGAGGACAAAAGTCACAAAGGACGCTTTAAATGAGTACTGTGGAAAAAAACTTGGACAATTTTCAATTCTCAGGATGTGACACTGTTATGGAGTATTGTTCTATATTTTTAATGCTCTTTATTTTCCCACCTAAGGAGGCTTGAGGACAAAAGTCACAAAGGACGCTTTAAATGAGTACTGTGGACAAAAACTTGGACAATTTTCAACTCTCAGGATGTGACACTGTTATGGAGTATTGTTCTATATTTTTATGCTATTTTTTTCCCACCTAAGGAGGATTGAGGACAAAAGTCACAAAGGACGCTTTAAATGAGTACTGTGGACAAAAACTTGGACAATTTTCAACTCTCAGGATGTGACACTGTTATGGAGTATTGTTCTATATTTTTTATTCTCTTTTTTTTCCCAACTAAGGAGGATTGAGGACAAAAGTCACAAAGGACGCTTTAAATGAGTACTGTGGACAAAAACTTGGACAATTTTCAACTCTCAGGATGTGACACTGTTATGGAGTATTGTTCTATAATTTTATGCTCTTTTTTTCCCACCTAAGGAGGATTGAGGAAAAAATTCACAAAGGACGCTTTAAATGAGTACTGTGGACAAAACCCTGGACAATTTTCAACTCTCAGGATGTGACACTGTTATGGAGTATTGTTCTATATTTTTTATTCTCTTTTTTTCCCACCTAAGGAGACTTGAGGACAAAAGGTTGAGCTTGCTGATGGATTTATGTGCAAAATGGAAGCAGGATTTGTTTTGGATTTCATTTTGGAGAACATATTTTTGATAAATGATGGAGAAGGACTGGCTTTGAGCTTGTTCCCAACTACCAGGAGGAAGTTTCAGAGAGATGTGATGATGTTCAGTGAGGGTGATGTGCTGGTAACCTCTCCCCTCTAGTTTAGGTGCAACCTTTGGACAAAACAAGTGTTTATTTGAAAGGAAAATTAGGGAAGTGAGTGGTAAAGACTCACTAATGAGAGTGATGTGCTGGTAACCTCTCCTCTCAAGTCAGTTCATGAGGGACGCTTTAAATGAGTACTGTGGACAAAAACTTGGACAATTTTCAACTCTCAGGATGTGACACTGTTATGGAGTATTGTTCTATATTTTTATGCTCTTTTTTTCCCACCTAAGGAGGATTGAGGACAAAAGTCACAAAGGACGCTTTAAATGAGTACTGTGGACAAAAACTTGGACAATTTTCAACTCTCAGGATGTGACACTGTTATGGAGTATTGTTCTATATTTTTATGCTAATTTTTTCCCACCTAAGGAGGATTGAGGACAAAAGTCACAAAGGACGCTTTAAATGAGTACTGTGGACAAAAACTTGGACAATTTTCAACTCTCAGGATGTGACACTGTTATGGAGTATTGTTCTATATTTTTTATTCTCTTTTTTTCCCACCTAAGGAGACTTGAGGACAAAAGTTTGAGCTTGCTGATGGATTTATGTGCAAAATGGAAGCAGGATTTGTTTTGGATTTCATTTTGGAGAACATATTTGTGATAAATGATGGAGAAGGACTGGCTTTGAGCTTGTTCCCAACTACCAGGAGGAAGTTTCAGAGAGATGTGATGATGTTCAGTGAGGGTGATGTGCTGGTAACCTCTCCCCTCTAGTTTAGGTGCAACCTTTGGACAAAACAAGTGTTTATTTGAAAGGAAAATTAGGGAAGTGAGTGGTAAAGACTCACTAATGAGAGTGATGTGCTGGTAACCTCTCCTCTCAAGTCAGTTCATGAGGGACGCTTTAAATGAGTACTGTGGACAAAAACTTGGACAATTTTCAACTCTCAGGATGTGACACTGTTATGGAGTATTGTTCTATATTTTTTATTCTCTTTTTTTTCCCACCTAAGGAGGATTGAGGACAAAAGTCACAAAGGACGCTTTAAATGAGTACTGTGGACAAAAACTTGGACAATTTTCAATTCTCAGGATGTGACACTGTTATGGAGTATTGTTCTATATTTTTTATTCTCTTTTTTTCCCACCTAAGGAGACTTGAGGACAAAAGGTTGAGCTTGCTGATGGATTTATGTGCAAAATGGAAGCAGGATTTGTTTTGGATTTCATTTTGGAGAACATATTTTTGATAAATGATGGAGAAGGACTGGCTTTGAGCTTGTTCCCAACTACCAGGAGGAAGTTTCAGAGAGATGTGATGATGTTCAGTGAGGGTGATGTGCTGGTAACCTCTCCCCTCTAGTTTAGGTGCAACCTTTGGACAAAACAAGTGTTTATTTGAAAGGAAAATTAGGGAAGTGAGTGGTAAAGACTCACTAATGAGAGTGATGTGCTGGTAACCTCTCCTCTCAAGTCAGTTCATGAGGGACGCTTTAAATGAGTACTGTGGACAAAAACTTGGACAATTTTCAACTCTCAGGATGTGACACTGTTATGGAGTATTGTTCTATATTTTTATGCTCTTTTTTTCCCACCTAAGGAGGCTTGAGGACAAAAGTCACAAAGGACGCTTTAAATGAGTACTGTGGACAAAAACCTGGACAATTTTCAACTCTCAGGATGTGACACTGTTATGGAGTATTGTTCTATATTTTTTATTCTCTTTTTTCCCAACTAAGGAGACTTGAGGACAAAAGGTTGAGCTTGCTGATGGATTTATGTGCAATGGAAGCAGGATTTGTTTTGGATTTCATTTTGGAGAACATATTTTTGATAAATGATGGAGAAGGACTGGCTTTGAGATTGTTCCCAACTACCAGGAGGAAGTTTCAGAGAGATGTGATGATGTTCAGTGAGGGTGATGTGCTGGTAACCTCTCCCCTCTAGTTTAGGTGCAACCTTTGGACCAAACAAGTGTTTATTTGAAAGGAAAATTAGGGAAGTGAGTGGTAAAGACTCACTAATGAGAGTGATGTGCTGGTAACCTCTCCTCTCAAGTCAGTTCATGAGGGACGCTTTAAATGAATACTGGAAAAAACTTGGACAATTTTCAACTCTCAGGATGTGACACTGTTATGGAGTATTGTTCTATATTTTTATGATCTTTATTTTCCCACCTAAGGAGGCTTGAGGACAAAAGGTTGAGCTTGCTGATGGATTTATGTGCAATGGAAGCAGGATTTGTTTTGGATTGAGGACAAAAATCACAAAGGACGCTTTAAATATATGTTTATGCTCTTTTTTTCCCACTTAAGGAGGCTTGAGGACAAAAATCACAAAGGACGCTTTAAATATATGTTTATGCTCTTTTTTCCCACTTTAGGAGGCTTGAGGACAAAAATCACAAAGGACGCTTTAAATGAATACTGGAAAAAACTTGGACAATTTTCAACTCTCAGGATGTGACACTGTTATGGAGTATTGTTCTATATTTTTTATTCTCTTTTTTTCCCACCTAAGGAGGCTTGAGGACAAAAGGTTGAGCTTGCTGATGGATTTATGTGCAATGGAAGCAGGATTTGTTTTGGATTTCATTTTGGAGAACATATTTTTGATAAATGATGGAGAAGGACTGGCTTTGAGCTTGTTCCCAACTACCAGGAGGAAGTTTCAGAGAGATGTGATGATGTTCAGTGAGGGTGATGTGCTGGTAACCTCTCCCCTCTAGTTTAGGTGCAACCTTTGGACAAAACAAGTGTTTATTTGAAAGGAAAATTAGGGAAGTGAGTGGTAAAGACTCACTAATGAGAGTGATGTGCTGGTAACCTCTCCTCTCAAGTCAGTTCATGAGGGACGCTTTAAATGAATACTGGAAAAAACTTGGACAATTTTCAAAAGTTAGGATGTGACACTGTTATGGAGTATTGTTCTATATTTTTTATCTCTTTATTTTCCCACCTAAGGAGGCTTGAGGACAAAAGGTTGAGCTTGCTGATGGATTTATGTGCAATGGAAGCAGGATTTGTTTTGGATTGAGGACAAAAATCACAAAGGACGCTTTAAATATATGTTTATGCTCTTTTTTCCCACTTTAGGAGGCTTGAGGACAAAAATCACAAAGGACGCTTTAAATATATGTTTATGCTCGTTTTTCCCACTTTAGGAGGCTTGAGGACAAAAATCACAAAGGACGCTTTAAATTAATACTGTGGAAAAAACTTGGACAATTTTCAACTCTCAGGATGTGACACTGTTATGGAGTATTGTTCTATATTTTTTATTCTCTTTTTTCCCACCTAAGGAGACTTGAGGACACAAGGTTGAGCTTGCTGATGGATTTATGTGCAATGGAAGCAGGATTTGTTTTGGATTGAGGACAAAAATCACAAAGGACGCTTTAAATATATGTTTATGCTCTTTTTTCCCACTTTAGGAGGCTTGAGGACAAAAATCACAAAGGACGCTTTAAATTAATACTGTGGAAAAAACTTGGACAATTTTCAACTCTCAGGATGTGACACTGTTATGGAGTATTGTTCTATATTTTTTATTCTCTTTTTTTTCCCAACTAAGGAGGATTGAGGACAAAAGTCACAAAGGACGCTTTAAATGAGTACTGTGGACAAAAACTTGGACAATTTTCAACTCTCAGGATGTGACACTGTTATGGAGTATTGTTCTATATTTTTATGCTCTTTTTTTCCCACCTAAGGAGGATTGAGGACAAAAGTCACAAAGGACACTTTAAATGAGTACTGTGGACAAAAACTTGGACAATTTTCAACTCTCAGGATGTGACACTGTTATGGAGTATTGTTCTATATTTTTATGCTCTTTTTTTCCCACCTAAGGAGGATTGAGGACAAAAGTCACAAAGGACGCTTTAAATGAGTACTGTGGACAAAAACTTGGACAATTTTCAACTCTCAGGATGTGACACTGTTATGGAGTATTGTTCTATATTTTTTATTCTCTTTTTTTTCCCAACTAAGGAGGCTTGAGGACAAAAGTCACAAAGGACGCTTTAAATGAGTACTGTGGACAAAAACTTGGACAATTTTCAACTCTCAGGATGTGACACTGTTATGGAGTATTGTTCTATATTTTTTATGCTCTTTTTTTCCCACCTAAGGAGACTTGAGGATAAAAGGTTGAGCTTGCTGATGGATTTATGTGCAATGGAAGCAGGATTTGTTTTGGATTTCATTTTGGAGAACATATTTTTGATAAATGATGGAGAAGGACTGGCTTTGAGCTTGTTCCCAACTACCAGGAGGAAGTTTCAGAGAGATGTGATGATGTTCAGTGAGGGTGATGTGCTGGTAACCTCTCCCCTCTAGTTTAGGTGCAACCTTTGGACAAAACAAGTGTTTATTTGAAAGGAAAATTAGGGAAGTGAGTGGTAAAGACTCACTAATGAGAGTGATGTGCTGGTAACCTCTCCTCTCAAGTCAGTTCATGAGGGACGCTTTAAATGAGTATTGTGGACAAACACTTGGACAATTTTCAACTCTCAGGATGTGACACTGTTATGGAGTATTGTTCTATATTTTTAATGCTCTTTATTTTCGCACCTAAGGAGGCTTGAGGACAAACGTCACAAAGGACGCTTTAAATGAGTACTGTGGACAAAAACTTGGACAATTTTCAACTCTCAGGATGTGACACTGTTATGGAGTATTGTTCTATATTTTTTATTCTCTTTTTTTCCCACCTAAGGAGGATTGAGGACAAAAGGTTGAGCTTGCTGATGGATTTATGTGCAATGGAAGCAGGATTTGTTTTGGATTTCATTTTGGAGAACATATTTTTGATAAATGATGGAGAAGGACTGGCTTTGAGCTTGTTCCCAACTACCAGGAGGACGTTTCAGAGAGATGTGATGATGTTCAGTGAGGGTGATGTGCTGGTAACCTCTCCCCTCTAGTTTAGGTGCAACCTTTGGACAAAACAAGTGTTTATTTGAAAGGAAAATTAGGGAAGTGAGTGGTAAAGACTCACTAATGAGAGTGATGTGCTGGTAACCTCTCCTCTCAAGTCAGTTCATGAGGGACGCTTTAAATGAGTACTGTGGAAAAAAACTTGGACAATTTTCAACTCTCAGGATGTGACACTGTTATGGAGTATTGTTCTATATTTTTATTCTCTTTTTTTTCCCACCTAAGGAGGCTTGAGGATAAAAGGTTGAGCTTGCTGATGGATTTATGTGCAATGGAAGCAGGATTTGTTTTGGATTTCATTTTGGAGAACATATTTTTGATAAATGATGGAGAAGGACTGGCTTTGAGCTTGTTCCCAACTACCAGGAGGAAGTTTCAGAGAGATGTGATGATGTTCAGTGAGGGTGATGTGCTGGTAACCTATCCCCTCTAGCTTAGGTGCAACCTTTGGACAAAACAAGTGTTTATTTGAAAGGAAAATTAGGGAAGTGAGTGGTAAAGACTCACTAATGAGAGTGATGTGCTGGTAACCTCTCCTCTCAAGTCAATTCATGAGGGACGCTTTAAATGAGTACTGTGGACAAAAACTTGGACAATTTTCAACTCTCAGGATGTGACACTGTTATGGAGTATTGTTCTATATTTTTTATTCTCTTTTTTTTCCAACCTAAGGAGGATTGAGGACAAAAGTCACAAAGGACGCTTTAAATGAGTACTGTGGACAAAAACTTGGACAATTTTCAACTCTCAGGATGTGACACTGTTATGGAGTATTGTTCTATATTTTTTATTCTCTTTTTTTCCCACCTAAGGAGGATTGAGGACAAAAGGTTGAGCTTGCTGATGGATTTATGTGCAATGGAAGCAGGATTTGTTTTGGATTTCATTTTGGAGAACATATTTTTGATAAATGATGGAGAAGGACTGGCTTTGAGCTTGTTCCCAACTACCAGGAGGAAGTTTCAGAGAGATGTGATGATGTTCAGTGAGGGTGATGTGCTGGTAACCTCTCCCCTCTAGTTTAGGTGCAAACTTTGGACAAAACAAATTTTATTTGAAAGGAAAATTAGGGAAGTGAGTGGCAAAGACTCACGAATGAGAGTTTTTATAACCCCATCATAAGAGGACTGGTTGCACTGGACTTAATGGGAACTTGGAGACAGTGGGTACACATTGCACAAAGGGCAGGAGAGGTGGTTGGCCAGTCGGGGCCCCAACAGCACATTTTTGCCCCAGGGCCCTGAAACAGGTAAATTGGGCCATGAAGATACCCAACAGTTAAAAGGTGAAGCACCAGAGATAAAACATACACCAGCAAACTGACTCAGACACTTCAGTGACACAGGATCTGTAGATGTCAGCGAAGAAAAGAAAGGAAACACTGAATTGGGTGAGTAAGATTTATGGATTTAAGATGCTCTTTAAAACTGGATATGTATACTTATAAGTGGTCTCTGGTGGGACCCTTCTACTTTGCGTGGAAGAGGTGGCTCTTACTCATGAGTAATTAATTAAGGTGTCATAATCATCCACAGACCAATTAAGCACGAGGTTGATTTTTTGGGACACTTTAATATGATTTAGTGGCGTTTGTATCCATCATATATGTTGCAGATGCAATGCAATGTTTTGATGGTTATTGTTTGAGCAGCTCATTAAATATTCATGACATCATTCTCGAATGGAACGTTTATGACATCACAGATATTCTTGAGTAGATCAAAGGACAGTTCTGGAGAGTGGGAGAGCAGTCAGTGCAGGAACACAGGCTCAGACCAGACCAGGACCAGGACGACCCCAGCCAAAAATCAGCATCAACTTTCAGTTTGTTGAGACATTTCCCATGTGTTCACTTTAAAAGAAGAAAAGAAGAACAGGTAGGGACTCTCGAGGGATGCTTTAAAGTAGCATTAAGCAACTGTGTTTGGAATTTTCAATTTACTGATCAATATTTCTTACACTATGTTTATTTTTCACTTTAAGGAGGCTTGAGGATAAAAGGTTGAGCTTGCTGATGGATTTATGTGCAATGGAAGCAGGATTTGTTTTGGATTTCATTTTGGAGAACATATTTTTGATAAATGATGGAGAAGGACTGGCTTTGAGCATGTTCCCAACTACCAGGAGGAAGTTTCAGAGAGATGTGATGATGTTCAGTGAGGGTGATGTGCTGGTAACCTCTCCCCTCTAGTTTAGGTGCAACCTTTGGACAAAACAAGTGTTTATTTGAAAGGAAAATTAGGGAAGTGAGTGGTAAAGACTCACTAATGAGAGTGATGTGCTGGTAACCTCTCCTCTCAAGTCAGTTCATGAGGGACGCTTTAAATGAGTACTGTGGACAAAAACTTGGACAATTTTCAACTCTCAGGATGTGACACTGTTATGGAGTATTGTTCTATATTTTTTATTCTCTTTTTTTCCAACCTAAGGAGACTTGAGGACAAAAGGTTGAGCTTGCTGATGGATTTATGTGCAATGGAAGCAGGATCTGTTTTGGATTTCATTTTGGAGAACATATTTTTGATAAATGATGGAGAAGGACTGGCTTTGAGCTTGTTCCCAACTACCAGGAGGAAGTTTGAGAGATGTGATAATGTTCAGTGAGGGTGATGTGCTGGTAACCTCTCCCCTCTAGTTTAGGTGCAACCTTTGGACAAAACAAGTGTTTATTTGAAAGGAAAATTAGGGAAGTGAGTGGTAAAGACTCACTAATGAGAGTGATGTGCTGGTAACCTCTCCTCTCAAGTCAGTTCATGAGGGACGCTTTAAATGAGTACTGTGGACAAACACTTGGACAATTTTCAACTCTCAGGATGTGACACTGTTATGGAGTATTGTTCTATATTTTTATGCTACTTTTTTCCCACCTAAGGAGGATTGAGGACAAAAGTCACAAAGGACGCTTTAAATGAGTACTGTGGACAAAAACTTGGACAATTTTCAACTCTCAGGATGTGACACTGTTATGGAGTATTGTTCTATATTTTTATGCTCTTTTTTCCCACCTAAGGAGGATTGAGGACAAAAGTCACAAAGGACGCTTTAAATGAGTACTGTGGACAAAAACTTGGACAATTTTCAACTCTCAGGATGTGACACTGTTATGGAGTATTGTTCTATATTTTTTATTCTCTTTTTTTTCCCAACTAAGGAGGATTGAGGACAAAAGTCACAAAGGACGCTTTAAATGAGTACTGTGGACAAAAACTTGGACAATTTTCAACTCTCAGGATGTGACACTGTTATGGAGTATTGTTCTATATTTTTTATTCTCTTTTTTTCCCACCTAAGGAGACTTGAGGACAAAAGGTTGAGCTTGCTGATGGATTTATGTGCAAAATGGAAGCAGGATTTGTTTTGGATTTCATTTTGGAGAACATATTTTTGATAAATGATGGAGAAGGACTGGCTTTGAGCTTGTTCCCAACTACCAGGAGGACGTTTCAGAGAGATGTGATGATGTTCAGTGAGGGTGATGTGCTGGTAACCTTTCCCCTCTAGTTTAGGTGCAACCTTTGGACAAAACAAGTGTTTATTTGAAAGGAAAATTAGGGAAGTGAGTGGTAAAGACTCACTAATGACAGTGATGTGCTGGTAACCTCTCCTCTCAAGTCAGTTCATGAGGGACGCTTTAAATGAGTACTGTGGACAAAAACTTGGACAATTTTCAACTCTCAGGATGTGACACTGTTATGGAGTATTGTTCTATATTTTTTATTCTCTTTTTTTTCCCAACTAAGGAGGCTTGAGGACAAAAGTCACAAAGGACGCTTTAAATGAGTACTGTGGACAAAAACTTGGACAATTTTCAACTCTCAGGATGTGACACTGTTATGGAGTATTGTTCTATATTTTTTATTCTCTTTTTTTTCCCACCTAAGGAGGCTAGAGGATAAAAGGTTGAGCTTGCTGATGGATTTATGTGCAATGGAAGCAGGATTTGTTTTGGATTTCATTTTGGAGAACATATTTTTGATAAATGATGGAGAAGGACTGACTTTGAGCTTGTTCCCAACTACCAGGAGGAAGTTTCAGAGAGATGTGATGATGTTCAGTGAGGGTGATGTGCTGGTAACCTCTCCCCTCTAGTTTAGGTGCAAACTTTGGACAAAACAAATTTTATTTGAAAGGAAAATTAGGGAAGTGAGTGGTAAAGACTCACTAATGAGAGTTTTTATAACCCCATCATAAGAGGACTGGTTGCACTGGACTTAATGGGAACTTGGAGACAGTGGGTACACATTGCACAAAGGGCAGGAGAGGTGGTTGGCCAGTCGGGGCCCCAACAGCACATTTTTGCCCCAGGGCCCTGAAACAGGTAAATTGGGCCATGAAGATACCCAACAGTTAAAAGGTGAAGCACCAGAGATAAAACATACACCAGCAAACTGACTCAGACACTTCAGTGACACAGGATCTGTAGATGTCAGCGAAGAAAAGAAAGGAAACACTGAATTGGGTGAGTAAGATTTATGGATTTAAGATGCTCTTTAAAACTGGATATGTATACTTATAAGTGGTCTCTGGTGGGACCCTTCTACTTTGCGTGGAAGAGGTGGCTCTTACTCATGAGTAATTAATTAAGGTGTCATAATCATCCACAGACCAATTAAGCACGAGCTTGATTTTTTGGGACACTTTAATATGATTTAGTGGCGTTTGTATCCATCATATATGTTGCAGATGCAATGCAATGTTTTGATGGTTATTGTTTGAGCAGCTCATTAAATATTCATGACATCATTCTAGAATGAAACGTTTATGACATCACAGATATTCTTGAGTAGATCAAAGGACAGTTCTGGAGAGTGGGAGAGCAGTCAGTGCAGGAACACAGGCTCAGACCAGACCAGCACCAGGACGACCCCAGCCAAAAATCAGCTTCAACTTTCAGTTTGTTGAGACATTTCCCATGTGTTCACTTTAAAAGAAGAAAAGAAGAACAGGTAGGGACTCTCGAGGGATGCTTTAAAGTAGCATTAAGCAACTGTGTTTGGAATTTTCAATTTACTGATCAATATTTCTTACACTATGTTTATTTTTCACTTTAAGGAGGCTTGAGGACAAAAGTTTGAGCTTGCTGATGGATTTATGTGCAATGGAAGCAGGATTTGTTTTGGATTTCATTTTGGAGAACATATTTTTGATAAATGATGGAGAAGGACTGGCTTTGAGCTTGTTCCCAACTACCAGGAGGAAGTTTCAGAGAGATGTGATGATGTTCAGTGAGGGTGATGTGCTGGTAACCTCTCCCCTCTAGTTTAGGTGCAACCTTTGGACAAAACAAGTGTTTATTTGAAAGGAAAATTAGGGAAGTGAGTGGTAAAGACTCACTAATGAGAGTGATGTGCTGGTAACCTCTCCTCTCAAGTCAGTTCATGAGGGACGCTTTAAATGAGTACTGTGGACAAAAACTTGGACAATTTTCAACTCTCAGGATGTGACACTGTTATGGAGTATTGTTCTATATTTTTATGCTATTTTTTTCCCACCTAAGGAGGATTGAGGACAAAAGTCACAAAGGACGCTTTAAATGAGTACTGTGGACAAAAACTTGGACAATTTTCAACTCTCAGGATGTGACACTGTTATGGAGTATTGTTCTATATTTTTTATTCTCTTTTTTTCCCACCTAAGGAGGATTGAGGACAAAAGGTTGAGCTTGCTGATGGATTCATGTGCAATGGAAGCAGGATTTGTTTTGGATTTCATTTTGGAGAACATATTTTTGATAAATGATGGAGAAGGACTGGCTTTGAGCTTGTTCCCAACTACCAGGAGGAAGTTTCAGAGAGATGTGATGATGTTCAGTGAGGGTGATGTGCTGGTAACCTCTCCCCTCTAGTTTAGGTGCAACCTTTGGACAAAACAAGTGTTTATTTGAAAGGAAAATTAGGGAAGTGAGTGGTAAAGACTCACTAATGAGAGTGATGTGCTGGTAACCTCTCCTCTCAAGTCAATTCATGAGGGACGCTTTAAAGGAGTACTGTGGACAAAAACTTGGACAATTTTCAACTCTCAGGATGTGACACTGTTATGGAGTATTGTTCTATATTTTTTATTCTCTTTTTTTTCCCACCTAAGGAGGATTGAGGACAAAAGTCACAAAGGACGCTTTAAATGAGTACTGTGGACAAAAACTTGGACAATTTTCAACTCTCAGGATGTGACACTGTTATGGAGTATTGTTCTATATTTTTATGCTCTTTTATTTCCCACCTAAGGAGGCTTGAGGACAAAAAGTTGAGCTTGCTGATGGATTTATGTGCAATGGAAGCAGGATTTGTTTTGGATTTCATTTTGGAGAACATATTTTTGATAAATGATGGAGAAGGACTGGCTTTGAGCTTGTTCCCAACTACCAGGAGGAAGTTTCAGAGAGATGTGATGATGTTCAGTGAGGGTGATGTGCTGGTAACCTCTCCCCTCTAGTTTAGGTGCAACCTTTGGACAAAACAAGTGTTTATTTGAAAGGAAATTTAGGGAAGTGAGTGGTAAAGACTCACTAATGAGAGTGATGTGCTGGTAACCTCTGCTCTCAAGTCAGTTCATGAGGGACGCTTTAAAGGAGTACTGTGGACAAAAACTTGGACAATTTTCAACTCTCAGGATGTGACACTGTTATGGAGTATTGTTCTATATTTTTTATGCTCTTTTTTTCCCACCTAAGGAAGCTTGAGGACAAAAGTCACAAAGGACGCTTTAAATGAGTACTGTGGACAAAAACTTGGACAATTTTCAACTCTCAGGATGTGACACTGTTATGGAGTATTGTTCTATATTTTTTATTTTCTTTTTTTTCCACCTAAGGAGGATTAAAGGACAAAAGTCACAAAGGACGCTTTAAATGAGTACTGTGGAAAAAAACTTGGACAATTTTCAACTCTCAGGATGTGACACTGTTATGGAGTATTGTTCTATATTTTTTATTATCTTTTTTTTCCCACCTAAGGAGGATTGAGGACAAAAGTCACAAAGGACGCTTTAAATGAGTACTGTGGACAAAAACTTGGACAATTTTCAACTCTCAGGATGTGACACTGTTATGGAGTATTGTTCTATATTTTTTATTCTCTTTTTTTTCCCACCTAAGGAGGATTGAGGACAAAAGTCACAAAGGACGCTTTAAATGAGTACTGTGGACAAAAACTTGGACAATTTTCAACTCTCAGGATGTGACACTGTTATGGAGTATTGTTCTATATTTTTTATGCTCTTTTTTTCCCACCTAAGGAAGCTTGAGGACAAAAGTCACAAAGGACGCTTTAAATGAGTACTGTGGACAAAAACTTGGACAATTTTCAACTCTCAGGATGTGACACTGTTATGGAGTATTGTTCTATATTTTTTATTTTCTTTTTTTTCCACCTAAGGAGGATTGAGGACAAAAGTCACAAAGGACGCTTTAAATGAGTACTGTGGACAAAAACTTGGACAATTTTCAACTCTCAGGATGTGACACTGTTATGGAGTATTGTTCTATATTTTTTATGCTCTTTTTTTCCCACCTAAGGAGACTTGAGGATAAAAGGTTGAGCTTGCTGATTGATTTATGTGCAATGGAAGCAGGATTTGTTTTGGATTTCATTTTGGAGAACATATTTTTGATAAATGATGGAGAAGGACTGGCTTTGAGCTTGTTCCCAACTACCAGGAGGAAGTTTCAGAGAGATGTGATGATGTTCAGTGAGGGTGATGTGCTGGTAACCTCTCCCCTCTAGTTTAGGTGCAACCTTTGGACAAAACAAGTGTTTATTTGAAAGGAAAATTAGGGAAGTGAGTGGTAAAGACTCACTAATGAGAGTGATGTGCTGGTAACCTCTCCTCTCAAGTCAGTTCATGAGGGACGCTTTAAATGAGTACTGTGGACAAAAACTTGGACAATTTTCAACTCTCAGGATGTGACACTGTTATGGAGTATTGTTCTATATTTTTATGCTCTTTTTTCCCCACCTAAGGAGACTTGAGGATAAAAGGTTGAGCTTGCTGATGGATTTATGTGCAATGGAAGCAGGATTTGTTTTGGATTTCATTTTGGAGAACATATTTTTGATAAATGATGGAGAAGGACTGGCTTTGAGCTTGTTCCCAACTACCAGGAGGAAGCTTCAGAGAGATGTGATGATGTTCAGTGAGGGTGATGTGCTGGTAACCTCTCCCCTCTAGTTTAGGTGCAACCTTTGGACAAAACAAGTGTTTATTTGAAAGGAAAATTAGGGAAGTGAGTGGTAAAGACTCACTAATGAGAGTGATGTGCTGGTAACCTCTCCTCTCAAGTCAGTTCATGAGGGACGCTTTAAATGAGTACTGTGGACAAAAACTTGGACAATTTTCAACTCTCAGGATGTGACACTGTTATGGAGTATTGTTCTATATTTTTTATTCTCTTTTTTTTTCCAACTAAGGAGGATTGAGGACAAAAGTCACAAAGGACGCTTTAAATGAGTACTGTGGACAAAAACTTGGACAATTTTCAACTCTCAGGATGTGACACTGTTATGGAGTATTGTTCTATATTTTTTATGCTCTTTTTTTCCCACCTAAGGAGACTTGAGGATAAAAGGTTGAGCTTGCTGATTGATTTATGTGCAATGGAAGCAGGATTTGTTTTGGATTTCATTTTGGAGAACATATTTTTGATAAATGATGGAGAAGGACTGGCTTTGAGCTTGTTCCCAACTACCAGGAGGAAGTTTCAGAGAGATGTGATGATGTTCAGTGAGGGTGATGTGCTGGTAACCTCTCCCCTCTAGTTTAGGTGCAACCTTTGGACAAAACAAGTGTTTATTTGAAAGGAAAATTAGGGAAGTGAGTGGTAAAGACTCACTAATGAGAGTGATGTGCTGGTAACCTCTCCTCTCAAGTCAGTTCATGAGGGACGCTTTAAATGAGTACTGTGGACAAAAACTTGGACAATTTTCAACTCTCAGGATGTGACACTGTTATGGAGTATTGTTCTATATTTTTTATGCTCTTTTTTTCCCACCTAAGGAAGATTGAGGACAAAAGTCACAAAGGACGCTTTAAATGAGTACTGTGGACAAAAACTTGGACAATTTTCAACTCTCAGGATGTGACACTGTTATGGAGTATTGTTCTATAATTTTATGCTCTTTTTTTCCCACCTAAGGAGACTTGAGGACAAAAGGTTGAGCTTGCTGATGGATTTATGTGCAAAATGGAAGCAGGATTTGTTTTGGATTTCATTTTGGAGAACATATTTTTGATAAATGATGGAGAAGGACTGGCTTTGAGCTTGTTCCCAACTACCAGGAGGAAGTTTCAGAGAGATGTGATGATGTTCAGTGAGGGTGATGTGCTGGTAACCTCTCCCCTCTAGTTTAGGTGCAACCTTTGGACAAAACAAGTGTTTATTTGAAAGGAAAATTAGGGAAGTGAGTGGTAAAGACTCACTAATGAGAGTGATGTGCTGGTAACCTCTCCTCTCAAGTCAGTTCATGAGGGACGCTTTAAATGAGTACTGTGGACAAAAACTTGGACAATTTTCAACTCTCAGGATGTGACACTGTTATGGAGTATTGTTCTATAATTTTATGCTGTTTTTTTCCCACCTAAGGAGGATTGAGGACAAAAGTCACAAAGGACGCTTTAAATGAGTACTGTGGACAAAAACTTGGACAATTTTCAACTCTCAGGATGTGACACTGTTATGGAGTATTGTTCTATATTTTTATGCTCTTTTTTCCCCACCTAAGGAGACTTGAGGATAAAAGGTTGAGCTTGCTGATGGATTTATGTGCAATGGAAGCAGGATTTGTTTTGGATTTCATTTTGGAGAACATATTTTTGATAAATGATGGAGAAGGACTGGCTTTGAGCTTGTTCCCAACTACCAGGAGGAAGCTTCAGAGAGATGTGATGATGTTCAGTGAGGGTGATGTGCTGGTAACCTCTCCCCTCTAGTTTAGGTGCAACCTTTGGACAAAACAAGTGTTTATTTGAAAGGAAAATTAGGGAAGTGAGTGGTAAAGACTCACTAATGAGAGTGATGTGCTGGTAACCTCTCCTCTCAAGTCAGTTCATGAGGGACGCTTTAAATGAGTACTGTGGACAAAAACTTGGACAATTTTCAACTCTCAGGATGTGACACTGTTATGGAGTATTGTTCTATATTTTTTATTCTCTTTTTTTTTCCAACTAAGGAGGATTGAGGACAAAAGTCACAAAGGACGCTTTAAATGAGTACTGTGGACAAAAACTTGGACAATTTTCAACTCTCAGGATGTGACACTGTTATGGAGTATTGTTCTATAATTTTATGCTCTTTTTTTCCCACCTAAGGAGGATTGAGGACAAAAGTCACAAAGGACGCTTTAAATGAGTACTGTGGACAAAAACTTGGACAATTTTCAACTCTCAGGATGTGACACTGTTATGGAGTATTGTTCTATATTTTTTATTCTCTTTTTTTACCACCTAAGGAGACTTGAGGACAAAAGGTTGAGCTTGCTGATGGATTTATGTGCAAAATGGAAGCAGGATTTGTTTTGGATTTCATTTTGGAGAACATATTTTTGATAAATGATGGAGAAGGACTGGCTTTGAGCTTGTTCCCAACTACCAGGAGGAAGTTTCAGAGAGATGTGATGATGTTCAGTGAGGGTGATGTGCTGGTAACCTCTCCCCTCTAGTTTAGGTGCAACCTTTGGACAAAACAAGTGTTTATTTGAAAGGAAAATTAGGGAAGTGAGTGGTAAAGACTCACTAATGAGAGTGATGTGCTGGTAACCTCTCCTCTCAAGTCAGTTCATGAGGGACGCTTTAAATGAGTACTGTGGACAAAAACTTGGACAATTTTCAACTCTCAGGATGTGACACTGTTATGGAGTATTGTTCTATATTTTCTCTTTGTTTCCCACCTAAGGAGGCTTGAGGATAAAAGGTTGAGCTTGCTGATGGATTTTTGTGCAATGGAAGCAGGATTTGTTTTGGATTTCATTTTGGAGAACATATTTTTGATAAATGATGGAGAAGGACTGGCTTTGAGCTTGTTCCCAACTACCAGGAGGAAGTTTCAGAGAGATGTGATGATGTTCAGTGAGGGTGATGTGCTGGTAACCTCTCCCCTCTAGTTTAGGTGCAACCTTTGGACAAAACAAGTGTTTATTTGAAAGGAAAATTAGGGAAGTGAGTGGTAAAGACTCACTAATGAGAGTGATGTGCTGGTAACCTCTCCTCTCAAGTCAGTTCATGAGGGACGCTTTAAATGAGTACTGTGGACAAAAACTTGGACAATTTTCAACTCTCAGGATGTGACACTGTTATGGAGTATTGTTCTATAATTTTATGCTCTTTTTTTCCCACCTAAGGAGGATTGAGGACAAAAGTCACAAAGGACGCTTTAAATGAGTACTGTGGACAAAAACTTGGACAATTTTCAACTCTCAGGATGTGACACTGTTATGGAGTATTGTTCTATATTTTTTATTCTCTTTTTTTCCCACCTAAGGAGGATTGAGGACAAAAGTCACAAAGGACGCTTTAAATGAGTACTGTGGAAAAAAACTTGGACAATTTTCAACTCTCAGGATGTGACACTGTTATGGAGTATTGTTCTATATTTTTTATTCTCTTTTTTTCCCACCTAAGGAGGATTGAGGACAAAAGTCACAAAGGACGCTTTAAAGGAGTACTGTGGACAAAAACTTGGACAATTTTCAACTCTCAGGATGTGACACTGTTATGGAGTATTGTTCTATATTTTTTATGCTCTTTTTTTTTCCAACTAAGGAGGATTGAGGACAAAAGTCACAAAGGACGCTTTAAATGAGTACTGTGGACAAAAACTTGGACAATTTTCAACTCTCAGGATGTGACACTGTTATGGAGTATTGTTCTATATTTTTAATGCTCTTTATTTTCCCACCTAAGGAGGCTTGAGGACAAAAGTCACAAAGGACGCTTTAAATGAGTACTGTGGAAAAAAACTTGGACAATTTTCAACTCTCAGGATGTGACACTGTTATGGAGTATTGTTCTATATTTTTTATTCTCTTTTTTTTCCACCTAAGGAGGCTTGAGGATAAAAGGTTGAGCTTGCTGATGGATTTATGTGCAATGGAAGCAGGATTTGTTTTGGATTTCATTTTGGAGAACATATTTTTGATAAATGATGGAGAAGGACTGGCTTTGTGCTTGTTCCCAACTACCAGGAGGAAGTTTCAGAGAGATGTGATGATGTTCAGTGAGGGTGATGTGCTGGTAACCTCTCCCCTCTAGTTTAGCTGCAACCTTTGGACAAAACAAGTGTTTATTTGAAAGGAAAATTAGGGAAGTGAGTGGTAAAGACTCACGAATGAGAGTGATGTGCTGGTAACCTCTCCTCTCAAGTCAGTTCATGAGGGACGCTTTAAAGGAGTACTGTGGACAAAAACTTGGACAATTTTCAACTCTCAGGATGTGACACTGTTATGGAGTATTGTTCTATATTTTTTATTCTCTTTTTTTTCCCACCTAAGGAGGATTGAGGACAAAAGTCACAAAGGACGCTTTAAATGAGTACTGTGGAAAAAAACTTGGACAATTTTCAATTCTCAGGATGTGACACTGTTATGGAGTATTGTTCTATATTTTTATGCTATTTTTTTCCCACCTAAGGAGGATTGAGGACAAAAGTCACAAAGGACGCTTTAAATGAGTACTGTGGACAAAAACTTGGACAATTTTCAACTCTCAGGATGTGACACTGTTATGGAGTATTGTTCTATATTTTTTATTCTCTTTTTTTTCCCAACTAAGGAGGATTGAGGACAAAAGTCACAAAGGACGCTTTAAATGAGTACTGTGGACAAAAACTTGGACAATTTTCAACTCTCAGGATGTGACACTGTTATGGAGTATTGTTCTATAATTTTATGCTCTTTTTTTCCCACCTAAGGAGGATTGAGGAAAAAATTCACAAAGGACGCTTTAAATGAGTACTGTGGACAAAACCCTGGACAATTTTCAACTCTCAGGATGTGACACTGTTATGGAGTATTGTTCTATATTTTTTATTCTCTTTTTTTCCCACCTAAGGAGACTTGAGGACAAAAGGTTGAGCTTGCTGATGGATTTATGTGCAAAATGGAAGCAGGATTTGTTTTGGATTTCATTTTGGAGAACATATTTTTGATAAATGATGGAGAAGGACTGGCTTTGAGCTTGTTCCCAACTACCAGGAGGAAGTTTCAGAGAGATGTGATGATGTTCAGTGAGGGTGATGTGCTGGTAACCTCTCCCCTCTAGTTTAGGTGCAACCTTTGGACAAAACAAGTGTTTATTTGAAAGGAAAATTAGGGAAGTGAGTGGTAAAGACTCACTAATGAGAGTGATGTGCTGGTAACCTCTCCTCTCAAGTCAGTTCATGAGGGACGCTTTAAATGAGTACTGTGGACAAAAACTTGGACAATTTTCAACTCTCAGGATGTGACACTGTTATGGAGTATTGTTCTATATTTTTATGCTCTTTTTTTCCCACCTAAGGAGGATTGAGGACAAAAGTCACAAAGGACGCTTTAAATGAGTACTGTGGACAAAAACTTGGACAATTTTCAACTCTCAGGATGTGACACTGTTATGGAGTATTGTTCTATATTTTTATGCTAATTTTTTCCCACCTAAGGAGGATTGAGGACAAAAGTCACAAAGGACGCTTTAAATGAGTACTGTGGACAAAAACTTGGACAATTTTCAACTCTCAGGATGTGACACTGTTATGGAGTATTGTTCTATATTTTTTATTCTCTTTTTTTCCCACCTAAGGAGACTTGAGGACAAAAGTTTGAGCTTGCTGATGGATTTATGTGCAAAATGGAAGCAGGATTTGTTTTGGATTTCATTTTGGAGAACATATTTGTGATAAATGATGGAGAAGGACTGGCTTTGAGCTTGTTCCCAACTACCAGGAGGAAGTTTCAGAGAGATGTGATGATGTTCAGTGAGGGTGATGTGCTGGTAACCTCTCCCCTCTAGTTTAGGTGCAACCTTTGGACAAAACAAGTGTTTATTTGAAAGGAAAATTAGGGAAGTGAGTGGTAAAGACTCACTAATGAGAGTGATGTGCTGGTAACCTCTCCTCTCAAGTCAGTTCATGAGGGACGCTTTAAATGAGTACTGTGGACAAAAACTTGGACAATTTTCAACTCTCAGGATGTGACACTGTTATGGAGTATTGTTCTATATTTTTTATTCTCTTTTTTTTCCCACCTAAGGAGGATTGAGGACAAAAGTCACAAAGGACGCTTTAAATGAGTACTGTGGACAAAAACTTGGACAATTTTCAATTCTCAGGATGTGACACTGTTATGGAGTATTGTTCTATATTTTTTATTCTCTTTTTTTCCCACCTAAGGAGACTTGAGGACAAAAGGTTGAGCTTGCTGATGGATTTATGTGCAAAATGGAAGCAGGATTTGTTTTGGATTTCATTTTGGAGAACATATTTTTGATAAATGATGGAGAAGGACTGGCTTTGAGCTTGTTCCCAACTACCAGGAGGAAGTTTCAGAGAGATGTGATGATGTTCAGTGAGGGTGATGTGCTGGTAACCTCTCCCCTCTAGTTTAGGTGCAACCTTTGGACAAAACAAGTGTTTATTTGAAAGGAAAATTAGGGAAGTGAGTGGTAAAGACTCACTAATGAGAGTGATGTGCTGGTAACCTCTCCTCTCAAGTCAGTTCATGAGGGACGCTTTAAATGAGTACTGTGGACAAAAACTTGGACAATTTTCAACTCTCAGGATGTGACACTGTTATGGAGTATTGTTCTATATTTTTATGCTCTTTTTTTCCCACCTAAGGAGGCTTGAGGACAAAAGTCACAAAGGACGCTTTAAATGAGTACTGTGGACAAAAACCTGGACAATTTTCAACTCTCAGGATGTGACACTGTTATGGAGTATTGTTCTATATTTTTTATTCTCTTTTTTCCCAACTAAGGAGACTTGAGGACAAAAGGTTGAGCTTGCTGATGGATTTATGTGCAATGGAAGCAGGATTTGTTTTGGATTTCATTTTGGAGAACATATTTTTGATAAATGATGGAGAAGGACTGGCTTTGAGATTGTTCCCAACTACCAGGAGGAAGTTTCAGAGAGATGTGATGATGTTCAGTGAGGGTGATGTGCTGGTAACCTCTCCCCTCTAGTTTAGGTGCAACCTTTGGACCAAACAAGTGTTTATTTGAAAGGAAAATTAGGGAAGTGAGTGGTAAAGACTCACTAATGAGAGTGATGTGCTGGTAACCTCTCCTCTCAAGTCAGTTCATGAGGGACGCTTTAAATGAATACTGGAAAAAACTTGGACAATTTTCAACTCTCAGGATGTGACACTGTTATGGAGTATTGTTCTATATTTTTATGATCTTTATTTTCCCACCTAAGGAGGCTTGAGGACAAAAGGTTGAGCTTGCTGATGGATTTATGTGCAATGGAAGCAGGATTTGTTTTGGATTGAGGACAAAAATCACAAAGGACGCTTTAAATATATGTTTATGCTCTTTTTTTCCCACTTAAGGAGGCTTGAGGACAAAAATCACAAAGGACGCTTTAAATATATGTTTATGCTCTTTTTTCCCACTTTAGGAGGCTTGAGGACAAAAATCACAAAGGACGCTTTAAATGAATACTGGAAAAAACTTGGACAATTTTCAACTCTCAGGATGTGACACTGTTATGGAGTATTGTTCTATATTTTTTATTCTCTTTTTTTCCCACCTAAGGAGGCTTGAGGACAAAAGGTTGAGCTTGCTGATGGATTTATGTGCAATGGAAGCAGGATTTGTTTTGGATTTCATTTTGGAGAACATATTTTTGATAAATGATGGAGAAGGACTGGCTTTGAGCTTGTTCCCAACTACCAGGAGGAAGTTTCAGAGAGATGTGATGATGTTCAGTGAGGGTGATGTGCTGGTAACCTCTCCCCTCTAGTTTAGGTGCAACCTTTGGACAAAACAAGTGTTTATTTGAAAGGAAAATTAGGGAAGTGAGTGGTAAAGACTCACTAATGAGAGTGATGTGCTGGTAACCTCTCCTCTCAAGTCAGTTCATGAGGGACGCTTTAAATGAATACTGGAAAAAACTTGGACAATTTTCAAAAGTTAGGATGTGACACTGTTATGGAGTATTGTTCTATATTTTTTATCTCTTTATTTTCCCACCTAAGGAGGCTTGAGGACAAAAGGTTGAGCTTGCTGATGGATTTATGTGCAATGGAAGCAGGATTTGTTTTGGATTGAGGACAAAAATCACAAAGGACGCTTTAAATATATGTTTATGCTCTTTTTTCCCACTTTAGGAGGCTTGAGGACAAAAATCACAAAGGACGCTTTAAATATATGTTTATGCTCGTTTTTCCCACTTTAGGAGGCTTGAGGACAAAAATCACAAAGGACGCTTTAAATTAATACTGTGGAAAAAACTTGGACAATTTTCAACTCTCAGGATGTGACACTGTTATGGAGTATTGTTCTATATTTTTTATTCTCTTTTTTCCCACCTAAGGAGACTTGAGGACACAAGGTTGAGCTTGCTGATGGATTTATGTGCAATGGAAGCAGGATTTGTTTTGGATTGAGGACAAAAATCACAAAGGACGCTTTAAATATATGTTTATGCTCTTTTTTCCCACTTTAGGAGGCTTGAGGACAAAAATCACAAAGGACGCTTTAAATTAATACTGTGGAAAAAACTTGGACAATTTTCAACTCTCAGGATGTGACACTGTTATGGAGTATTGTTCTATATTTTTTATTCTCTTTTTTTTCCCAACTAAGGAGGATTGAGGACAAAAGTCACAAAGGACGCTTTAAATGAGTACTGTGGACAAAAACTTGGACAATTTTCAACTCTCAGGATGTGACACTGTTATGGAGTATTGTTCTATATTTTTATGCTCTTTTTTTCCCACCTAAGGAGGATTGAGGACAAAAGTCACAAAGGACGCTTTAAATGAGTACTGTGGACAAAAACTTGGACAATTTTCAACTCTCAGGATGTGACACTGTTATGGAGTATTGTTCTATATTTTTTATTCTCTTTTTTTTCCCAACTAAGGAGGCTTGAGGACAAAAGTCACAAAGGACGCTTTAAATGAGTACTGTGGACAAAAACTTGGACAATTTTCAACTCTCAGGATGTGACACTGTTATGGAGTATTGTTCTATATTTTTTATGCTCTTTTTTTCCCACCTAAGGAGACTTGAGGATAAAAGGTTGAGCTTGCTGATGGATTTATGTGCAATGGAAGCAGGATTTGTTTTGGATTTCATTTTGGAGAACATATTTTTGATAAATGATGGAGAAGGACTGGCTTTGAGCTTGTTCCCAACTACCAGGAGGAAGTTTCAGAGAGATGTGATGATGTTCAGTGAGGGTGATGTGCTGGTAACCTCTCCCCTCTAGTTTAGGTGCAACCTTTGGACAAAACAAGTGTTTATTTGAAAGGAAAATTAGGGAAGTGAGTGGTAAAGACTCACTAATGAGAGTGATGTGCTGGTAACCTCTCCTCTCAAGTCAGTTCATGAGGGACGCTTTAAATGAGTACTGTGGACAAAAACTTGGACAATTTTCAACTCTCAGGATGTGACACTGTTATGGAGTATTGTTCTATATTTTTTATGCTCTTTTTTTCCCACCTAAGGAAGATTGAGGACAAAAGTCACAAAGGACGCTTTAAATGAGTACTGTGGACAAAAACTTGGACAATTTTCAACTCTCAGGATGTGACACTGTTATGGAGTATTGTTCTATATTTTTAATGCTCTTTATTTTCCCACCTAAGGAGGCTTGAGGACAAAAGTCACAAAGGACGCTTTAAATGAGTACTGTGGACAAAAACTTGGACAATTTTCAACTCTCAGGATGTGACACTGTTATGGAGTATTGTTCTATATTTTTATGCTATTTTTTTCCCACCTAAGGAGGATTGAGGACAAAAGTCACAAAGGACGCTTTAAATGAGTACTGTGGACAAAAACTTGGACAATTTTCAACTCTCAGGATGTGACACTGTTATGGAGTATTGTTCTATATTTTTTATTCTCTTTTTTTTCCCAACTAAGGAGGATTGAGGACAAAAGTCACAAAGGACGCTTTAAATGAGTACTGTGGACAAAAACTTGGACAATTTTCAACTCTCAGGATGTGACACTGTTATGGAGTATTGTTCTATAATTTTATGCTCTTTTTTTCCCACCTAAGGAGGATTGAGGAAAAAATTCACAAAGGACGCTTTAAATGAGTACTGTGGACAAAACCCTGGACAATTTTCAACTCTCAGGATGTGACACTGTTATGGAGTATTGTTCTATATTTTTATGCTCTTTTTTTCCCACCTAAGGAGGATTGAGGACAAAAGTCACAAAGGACGCTTTAAATGAGTACTGTGGACAAAAACTTGGACAATTTTCAACTCTCAGGATGTGACACTGTTATGGAGTATTGTTCTATATTTTTATGCTAATTTTTTCCCACCTAAGGAGGATTGAGGACAAAAGTCACAAAGGACGCTTTAAATGAGTACTGTGGACAAAAACTTGGACAATTTTCAATTCTCAGGATGTGACACTGTTATGGAGTATTGTTCTATATTTTTTATTCTCTTTTTTTCCCACCTAAGGAGACTTGAGGACAAAAGGTTGAGCTTGCTGATGGATTTATGTGCAAAATGGAAGCAGGATTTGTTTTGGATTTCATTTTGGAGAACATATTTTTGATAAATGATGGAGAAGGACTGGCTTTGAGCTTGTTCCCAACTACCAGGAGGAAGTTTCAGAGAGATGTGATGATGTTCAGTGAGGGTGATGTGCTGGTAACCTCTCCCCTCTAGTTTAGGTGCAACCTTTCGACAAAACAAGTGTTTATTTGAAAGGAAAATTAGGGAAGTGAGTGGTAAAGACTCACTAATGAGAGTGATGTGCTGGTAACCTCTCCTCTCAAGTCAGTTCATGAGGGACGCTTTAAATGAGTACTGTGGACAAAAACTTGGACAATTTTCAACTCTCAGGATGTGACACTGTTATGGAGTATTGTTCTATATTTTTATGCTCTTTTTTTCCCACCTAAGGAGGCTTGAGGACAAAAGTCACAAAGGACGCTTTAAATGAGTACTGTGGACAAAAACCTGGACAATTTTCAACTCTCAGGATGTGACACTGTTATGGAGTATTGTTCTATATTTTTTATTCTCTTTTTTCCCAACTAAGGAGACTTGAGGACAAAAGGTTGAGCTTGCTGATGGATTTATGTGCAATGGAAGCAGGATTTGTTTTGGATTTCATTTTGGAGAACATATTTTTGATAAATGATGGAGAAGGACTGGCTTTGAGATTGTTCCCAACTACCAGGAGGAAGTTTCAGAGAGATGTGATGATGTTCAGTGAGGGTGATGTGCTGGTAACCTCTCCCCTCTAGTTTAGGTGCAACCTTTGGACCAAACAAGTGTTTATTTGAAAGGAAAATTAGGGAAGTGAGTGGTAAAGACTCACTAATGAGAGTGATGTGCTGGTAACCTCTCCTCTCAAGTCAGTTCATGAGGGACGCTTTAAATGAATACTGGAAAAAACTTGGACAATTTTCAACTCTCAGGATGTGACACTGTTATGGAGTATTGTTCTATATTTTTATGATCTTTATTTTCCCACCTAAGGAGGCTTGAGGACAAAAGGTTGAGCTTGCTGATGGATTTATGTGCAATGGAAGCAGGATTTGTTTTGGATTTCATTTTGGAGAACATATTTTTGATAAATGATGGAGAAGGACTGGCTTTGAGCTTGTTCCCAACTACCAGGAGGAAGTTTCAGAGAGATGTGATGATGTTCAGTGAGGGTGATGTGCTGGTAACCTCTCCCCTCTAGTTTAGGTGCAACCTTTGGATAAAACAAGTGTTTATTTGAAAGGAAAATTAGGGAAGTGAGTGGTAAAGACTCACTAATGAGAGTGATGTGCTGGTAACCTCTCCTCTCAAGTCAATTCATGAGGGACGCTTTAAATGAGTACTGTGGACAAAAACTTGGACAATTTTCAACTCTCAGGATGTGACACTGTTATGGAGTATTGTTCTATATTTTTTATTCTCTTTTTTTCCCACCTAAGGAGGCTTGAGGACAAAAGTCACAAAGGACGCTTTAAATATATGTTTATGCTCTTTTTTTCCCACCTAAGGAGGCTTGAGGACAAAAATCACAAAGGACGCTTTAAATATATGTTTATGCTCTTTTTTCCCACTTTAGGAGGCTTGAGGACAAAAATCACAAAGGACGCTTTAAATGAATACTGGAAAAAACTTGGACAATTTTCAACTCTCAGGATGTGACACTGTTATGGAGTATTGTTCTATATTTCTTATCTCTTTATTTTCCCACCTAAGGAGGCTTGAGGACAAAAGGTTGAGCTTGCTGATGGATTTATGTGCAATGGAAGCAGGATTTGTTTTGGATTGAGGACAAAAATCACAAAGGACGCTTTAAATGAATACTGTGGAAAAAACTTGGACAATTTTCAACTCTCAGGATGTGACACTGTTATGGAGTATTGTTCTATATTTTTTATTCTCTTTTTTTCCCACCTAAGGAGGCTTGAGGACAAAAGGTTGAGCTTGCTGATGGATTTATGTGCAATGGAAGCAGGATTTGTTTTGGATTTCATTTTGGAGAACATATTTTTGATAAATGATGGAGAAGGACTGGCTTTGAGCTTGTTCCCAACTACCAGGAGGAAGTTTCAGAGAGATGTGATGATGTTCAGTGAGGGTGATGTGCTGGTAACCTCTCCCCTCTAGTTTAGGTGCAACCATTGGACCAAACAAGTGTTTATTTGAAAGGAAAATTAGGGAAGTGAGTGGTAAAGACTCAGTCATGAGAGTGATGTGCTGGTAACCTCTCCTCTCAAGTCAGTTCATGAGGGACGCTTTAAATGAATACTGGAAAAAACTTGGACAATTTTCAAAAGTTAGGATGTGACACTGTTATGGAGTATTGTTCTATATTTTTTATCTCTTTATTTTCCCACCTAAGGAGGCTTGAGGACAAAAGGTTGAGCTTGCTGATGGATTTATGTGCAATGGAAGCAGGATTTGTTTTGGATTGAGGACAAAAATCACAAAGGACGCTTTAAATATATGTTTATGCTCTTTTTTCCCACTTTAGGAGGCTTGAGGACAAAAATCACAAAGGACGCTTTAAATATATGTTTATGCTCTTTTTTCCCACTTTAGGAGGCTTGAGGACAAAAATCACAAAGGACGCTTTAAATTAATACTGTGGAAAAAACTTGGACAATTTTCAACTCTCAGGATGTGACACTGTTATGGAGTATTGTTCTATATTTTTTATTCTCTTTATTTTCCCACCTAAGGAGGCTTGAGGACAAAAGGTTGAGCTTGCTGATGGATTTATGTGCAATGGAAGCAGGATTTGTTTTGGATTACATTTTGGAGAACATATTTTTGATAAATGATGGAGAAGGACTGGCTTTGAGCTTGTTCACAACTACCAGGAGGAAGTTTCAGAGAGATGTGATGATGTTCAGTGAGGGTGATGTGCTGGTAACCTCTCCCCTCTAGTTTAGGTGCAACCTTTGGACCAAACAAGTGTTTATTTGAAAGGAAAATTAGGGAAGTGAGTGGTAAAGACTCACTAATGAGAGTGATGTGCTGGTAACCTCTCCCCTCTAGTTTAGGTGCAACCTTTGGACCAAACAAGTGTTTATTTGAAAGGAAAATTAGGGAAGTGAGTGGTAAAGACTCACTAATGAGAGTGATGTGCTGGTAACCTCTCCTCTCAAGTCAGTTCATGAGGGACGCTTTAAATGAGTACTGTGGAAAAAAACTTGGACAATTTTCAACTCTCAGGATGTGACACTGTTATGGAGTATTGTTCTATATTTTTTATCTCTTTATTTTCCCACCTAAGGAGGCTTGAGGACAAAAGGTTGAGCTTGCTGATGGATTTATGTGCAATGGAAGCAGGATTTGTTTTGGATTGAGGACAAAAATCACAAAGGACGCTTTAAATATATGTTTATGCTCTTTTTTTCCCACTTAAGGAGGCTTGAAGACAAAAATCACAAAGGACGCTTTAAATGAATACTGTGGAAAAAACTTGGACAATTTTCAACTCTCAGGATGTGACACTGTTATGGAGTATTGTTCTATATTTTTTATTCTCTTTTTTCCCACCTAAGGAGACTTGAGGACAAAAGGTTGAGCTTGCTGATGGATTTATGTGCAATGGAAGCAGGATTTGTTTTGGATTTCATTTTGGAGAACATATTTTTGATAAATGATGGAGAAGGACTGGCTTTGAGCTTGTTCCCAACTACCAGGAGGAAGTTTCAGAGAGATGTGATGATGTTCAGTGAGGGTGATGTGCTGGTAACCTCTCCCCTCTAGTTTAGGTGCAACCTTTGGACAAAACAAGTGTTTATTTGAAAGGAAAATTAGGGAAGTGAGTGGTAAAGACTCACTAATGAGAGTGATGTGCTGGTAACCTCTCCTCTCAAGTCAGTTCATGAGGGACGCTTTAAATGAGTACTGTGGACAAAAACTTGGACAATTTTCAACTCTCAGGATGTGACACTGTTATGTAGTATTGTTCTATATTTTTTATTCTCTTTTTTTTCCCAACTAAGGAGGATTGAGGACAAAAGTCACAAAGGACGCTTTAAATGAGTACTGTGGACAAAAACTTGGACAATTTTCAACTCTCAGGATGTGACACTGTTATGGAGTATTGTTCTATAATTTTATGCTCTTTTTTTCCCACCTAAGGAGGATTGAGGACAAAAGTCACAAAGGACGCTTTAAATGAGTACTGTGGACAAAAACTTGGACAATTTTCAACTCTCAGGATGTGACACTGTTATGGAGTATTGTTCTATATTTTTTATTCTCTTTTTTTTCCCAACTAAGGAGGATTGAGGACAAAAGTCACAAAGGACGCTTTAAATGAGTACTGTGGACAAAAACTTGGACAATTTTCAACTCTCAGGATGTGACACTGTTATGGAGTATTGTTCTATAATTTTATGCTCTTTTTTTCCCACCTAAGGAGGATTGAGGACAAAAGTCACAAAGGACGCTTTAAATGAGTACTGTGGACAAAAACCTGGACAATTTTCAACTCTCAGGATGTGACACTGTTATGGAGTATTGCTCTATATTTTTTATTCTCTTTTTTTCCCACCTAAGGAGACTTGAGGACAAAAGGTTGAGCTTGCTGATGGATTTATGTGCAAAATGGAAGCAGGATTTGTTTTGGATTTCATTTTGGAGAACATATTTTTGATAAATGATGGAGAAGGACTGGCTTTGAGCTTGTTCCCAACTACCAGGAGGAAGTTTCAGAGAGATGTGATGATGTTCAGTGAGGGTGATGTGCTGGTAACCTCTCCCCTCTAGTTTAGGTGCAACCTTTGGACAAAACAAGTGTTTATTTGAAAGGAAAATTAGGGAAGTGAGTGGTAAAGACTCACTAATGAGAGTGATGTGCTGGTAACCTCTCCTCTCAAGTCAGTTCATGAGGGACGCTTTAAATGAGTACTGTGGACAAAAACTTGGACAATTTTCAACTCTCAGGATGTGACACTGTTATGGAGTATTGTTCTATATTTTTTATGCTCTTTATTTTCCCACCTAAGGAGGCTTGAGGACAAAAGTCACAAAGGACGCTTTAAATGAGTACTGTGGACAAAAACTTGGACAATTTTCAACTCTCAGGATGTGACACTGTTATGGAGTATTGTTCTATATTTTTTATTCTCTTTTTTTTCCCAACTAAGGAGGATTGAGGACAAAAGTCACAAAGGACGCTTTAAATGAGTACTGTGGACAAAAACTTGGACAATTTTCAACTCTCAGGATGTGACACTGTTATGGAGTATTGTTCTATATTTTTTATTCTCTTTTTTTTCCCAACTAAGGAGGATTGAGGACAAAAGTCACAAAGGACGCTTTAAATGAGTACTGTGGACAAAAACTTGGACAATTTTCAACTCTCAGGATGTGACACTGTTATGGAGTATTGTTCTATATTTTCTCTTTTTTTCCCAACTAAGGAGGCTTGAGGACAAAAGTCACAAAGGACGCTTTAAATGAGTACTGTGGACAAAAACTTGGACAATTTTCAACTCTCAGGATGTGACACTGTTATGGAGTATTGTTCTATATTTTTTATTCTCTTTTTTTCCCACCTAAGGAGGCTTGAGGACAAAAGATTGAGCTTGCTGATGGATTTATGTGCAATGGAAGCAGGATTTGTTTTGGATTTCATTTTGGAGAACATATTTTTGATAAATGATGGAGAAGGACTGGCTTTGAGCTTGTTCCCAACTACCAGGAGGAAGTTTCAGAGAGATGTGATGATGTTCAGTGAGGGTGATGTGCTGGTAACCTCTCCCCTCTAGTTTAGGTGCAACCTTTGGACAAAACAAGTGTTTATTTGAAAGGAAAATTAGGGAAGTGAGTGGTAAAGACTCACTAATGAGAGTGATGTGCTGGTAACCTCTCCTCTCAAGTCAGTTCATGAGGGACGCTTTAAATGAGTACTGTGGACAAAAACTTGGACAATTTTCAACTCTCAGGATGTGACACTGTTATGGAGTATTGTTCTATAATTTTATGCTCTTTTTTTCCCACCTAAGGAGGATTGAGGACAAAAGTCACAAAGGACGCTTTAAATGAGTACTGTGGACAAAAACTTGGACAATTTTCAACTCTCAGGATGTGACACTGTTATGGAGTATTGTTCTATAATTTTATGCTCTTTTTTTCCCAACTAAGGAGGATTGAGGACAAAAGTCACAAAGGACGCTTTAAATGAGTACTGTGGACAAAAACTTGGACAATTTTCAACTCTCAGGATGTGACACTGTTATGGAGTATTGTTCTATATTTTTTATTCTCTTTTTTTTCCCAACTAAGGAGGATTGAGGACAAAAGTCACAAAGGACGCTTTAAATGAGTACTGTGGACAAAAACTTGGACAATTTTCAACTCTCAGGATGTGACACTGTTATGGAGTATTGTTCTATATTTTTATGATCTTTATTTTCCCACCTAAGGAGGCTTGAGGACAAAAGGTTGAGCTTGCTGATGGATTTATGTGCAATGGAAGCAGGATTTGTTTTGGATTTCATTTTGGAGAACATATTTTTGATAAATGATGGAGAAGGACTGGCTTTGAGATTGTTCCCAACTACCAGGAGGAAGTTTCAGAGAGATGTGATGATGTTCAGTGAGGGTGATGTGCTGGTAACCTCTCCCCTCTAGTTTAGGTGCAACCTTTGGACCAAACAAGTGTTTATTTGAAAGGAAAATTAGGGAAGTGAGTGGTAAAGACTCACTAATGAGAGTGATGTGCTGGTAACCTCTCCTCTCAAGTCAGTTCATGAGGGACGCTTTAAATGAATACTGGAAAAAACTTGGACAATTTTCAACTCTCAGGATGTGACACTGTTATGGAGTATTGTTCTATATTTTTATGATCTTTATTTTCCCACCTAAGGAGGCTTGAGGACAAAAGGTTGAGCTTGCTGATGGATTTATGTGCAATGGAAGCAGGATTTGTTTTGGATTGAGGACAAAAATCACAAAGGACGCTTTAAATATATGTTTATGCTCTTTTTTCCCACTTTAGGAGGCTTGAGGACAAAAATCACAAAGGACGCTTTAAATATATGTTTATGCTCTTTTTTCCCACTTTAGGAGGCTTGAGGACAAAAATCACAAAGGACGCTTTAAATGAATACTGGAAAAAACTTGGACAATTTTCAACTCTCAGGATGTGACACTGTTATGGAGTATTGTTCTATATTTCTTATCTCTTTATTTTCCCACCTAAGGAGGCTTGAGGACAAAAGGTTGAGCTTGCTGATGGATTTATGTGCAATGGAAGCAGGATTTGTTTTGGATTGAGGACAAAAATCACAAAGGACGCTTTAAATGAATACTGTGGAAAAAACTTGGACAATTTTCAACTCTCAGGATGTGACACTGTTATAGAGTATTGTTCTATATTTTTTATTCTCTTTTTTTCCCACCTAAGGAGGCTTGAGGACAAAAGGTTGAGCTTGCTGATGGATTTATGTGCAATGGAAGCAGGATTTGTTTTGGATTTCATTTTGGAGAACATATTTTTGATAAATGATGGAGAAGGACTGGCTTTGAGCTTGTTCCCAACTACCAGGAGGAAGTTTCAGAGAGATGTGATGATGTTCAGTGAGGGTGATGTGCTGGTAACCTCTCCCCTCTAGTTTAGGTGCAACCTTTGGACCAAACAAGTGTTTATTTGAAAGGAAAATTAGGGAAGTGAGTGGTAAAGACTCACTAATGAGAGTGATGTGCTGGTAACCTCTCCTCTCAAGTCAGTTCATGAGGGACGCTTTAAATGAATACTGGAAAAAACTTGGACAATTTTCAACTCTCAGGATGTGACACTGTTATGGAGTATTGTTCTATATTTTTTATTCTCTTTTTTCCCACCTAAGGAGACTTGAGGACACAAGGTTGAGCTTGCTGATGGATTTATGTGCAATGGAAGCAGGATTTGTTTTGGATTGAGGACAAAAGTCACAAAGGACGCTTTAAATGAGTACTGTGGACAAAAACTTGGACAATTTTCAATTCTCAGGATGTGACACTGTTATGGAGTATTGTTCTATATTTTTTATTCTCTTTTTTCCCACCTAAGGAGACTTGAGGACACAAGGTTGAGCTTGCTGATGGATTTATGTGCAATGGAAGCAGGATTTGTTTTGGATTGAGGACAAAAATCACAAAGGACGCTTTAAATATATGTTTATGCTCTTTTTTCCCACTTTAGGAGGCTTGAGGACAAAAATCACAAAGGACGCTTTAAATATATGTTTATGCTCTTTTTTCCCACTTTAGGAGGCTTGAGGACAAAAATCACAAAGGACGCTTTAAATATATGTTTATGCTCCTTTTTCTCACTTAAGGAGGCTTGAAGACAAAAATCACAAAGGACGCTTTAAATGAGTACTGTGGAAAAAACTTGGGACAATTTTCAACTCTCAGGATGTGACACTGTTATGGAGTATTGTTCTATATTTTTTATTCTCTTTATTTTCCCACCTAAGGAGGCTTGAGGACAAAAGGTTGAGCTTGCTGATGGATTTATGTGCAATGGAAGCAGGATTTGTTTTGGATTTCATTTTGGAGAACATATTTTTGATAAATGATGGAGAAGGACTGGCTTTGAGCTTGTTCCCAACTACCAGGAGGAAGTTTCAGAGAGATGTGATGATGTTCAGTGAGGGTGATGTGCTGGTAACCTCTCCCCTCTAGTTTAGGTGCAACCTTTGGACCAAACAAGTGTTTATTTGAAAGGAAAATTAGGGAAGTGAGTGGTAAAGACTCACTAATGAGAGTGATGTGCTGGTAACCTCTCCTCTCAAGTCAGTTCATGAGGGACGCTTTAAATTCTTCTTTCAGGACGTGACACTGTTATGGAGTATTGTTTATTGTGTTTGTTATGTACTATTGTTGAGAAAAGACTGAGTTTGTCGATGGCTTTGTGTAAAGCACTATGGAACCTTGATTTGTCATGTTCATTTGTTCGATTTTTTTTCCATAAATGTGGTTGTAAGACTTATTTCCAGCTCGATTCTAAACACCCTCAGAGCTTAAACTAGCTCCTAAGTTGTGTAGTTGGTAGACAGTTCGGGTAGGCAACTGGTAAAGATTCACCATGAGGGTGATGTATTGATAACCTTTCCTCTCTAGTCTAAGTCAACACATTACAGTCAGAAACAAAAGCTACACTCATTAAATTTCTTATTACTGATACAGATTTTTTTGGCATGTAACCCATATGGCACCTCCCCTCTTGTGCGATCTTTTCCAAGGTTCTTCCCTTTTTTTTCCTGTTAAAGGGTTTTTGGGAAGTTTTTCCTTTCCCACTAGAGGGAGGTGTCTGAATCAGAAGGGTTTGGCATTGATATTGCTTGTATTTCTTTGCAGTGGGCACTTTTAGTTGTAACCCTTACGACAAAGGCCATTTCTTGCGTTGTGAGATACAGTGTCCAAGCATTAATATTGACATAATTTTAAAAGCTTTGCATTAATAAAATTAATTAATTAAATGTACCACCTGAATAGTTATATTGCATCATTCTGTCTTTAAATGATCAATAAAGCATTTAATTAAATGTATTTTGTTTGTGATTCTCTTTATTATGTCTTCCTATATTCCATCTCACTTATCATCTCCTGCTTTCAGTATATCTTTGTTTAAAGATTCTTCTCCTTTTCTTGAAGACATAACAAATAACCAACACTAGAAAATTAAACCCAACAGCACAGAAGTAACAGAAGGCCACACAACCCCCGCAGAATGGTTTGTTTTACTATCAGAATTTGATCCATTCGGTCCGATAACATTTGGAAAGTCTAGAAGAGCCACAAGATTAACAGCCAAACAGCCAGCGCTGGAAAAACTCTGTATACTGTGAAATACAGACAGATTCATCTGGTGGTGATCGGCTTAATCAGCATTGTGTGAACTCGTTTGGCTTAAATGTAATGGACATTTATTTATATGTAAAAGTTCCACACTGCAGGTTTAAATCCAATTTTGAGGTACTTGTACTTTGAGTATTTCCATTTGATTCTACTTTATACTTCTACTCCACTACATTTATTTGACAGTTTTAGTTACTTTTCAGATGAAGATTTGACATAATGGATAATATAAAAAGATTTTAAAATACAACACATTGTTAAAGATGAAACCAGTGGTTTCCAACCTCTTTGACATCTTACAAAAAGCAGTGTGTGGTCAGGGTCACATTTCAGATGTCTATGAGTTGTTAACAGATCCACCAAATAGTGATTTTTCCCTCTAAACTTCTCACATGGTTTCATTTCAATAAATGTTCAAATGATCCAATATTTCACCAAATATCAAAGATTAGAGAAAAAGTCCAAAAACTGAAAACAGATTAGTGTATCATAAGTTTGTTTTTTCTTCTTTCTTCTCCCGACCCCTAGGTTGGAAACCACTGGACTAAACTAGCTAACTGTATATAAAGTAGTTCAAACAACAGCAACATGCTGCTTACACACTGATGCTTCAGTATTAATAATCTAATGATGTCATATATAATAATATATCAGTCAGAGGGACCAAACCACTACTTTTACTGCAATACTTTAAATACATCAAGCTGATAATACTTATGTACTTTTACTTAAGTAGGATTTTTCATGCAGGCCTTTTACTTGTAATGGAGTATTTTTACATTGCTGTATTAATACTTTTACCTAAATAAAGGGTCTGAATACTTCTTCCACCACTGTTGAGTCCACCGTGTGTGCATGTCATTGCCCACAGGCATCACCATCCACATTACACTAAATTAACTACAGTTCCTTGCTGTAATGACAGCAGTTCTGCTTTGGAGGGCAGCAGCCGATTTTAATATGACCAGAGGAAAAGCGTAGAGGAAGAAAGCACTTCCTATGGTGGAACAATATTGTGTTTATGAAAATCTAAACCATAAAAAGTCATTGTACAGTAGGTTGTCAGTGGCAAAACTTGACAGAAGAAGCTGGCAAAACGTGACCTTAATGCTCCGTTTTTATCAGCCGTTTAATACGCGTGTAAACACAAATGTTAGCTGACAACTCCTCCGCGGGTCAGCTCGCCTGTGGGGATGGAGAGGAGGAGAAGGAGCTGCCTTTATGTGAGTCAAAGGAGCAGAGTTTTAAACCGGTACCGGAGGGCAACATGACCGTCTCCTCCAGGTTCCTGCAGGCTGAACTGGAGCTGAACACCCACCTCCGCCGGCTTACCTTCAGCGAGCCTGTCCGGTACATCTACAACCCGCTGGAGTACGCCTGGGACACCCACCGCTGCTACGTGGAGACGTACTGTCAGGGCGGACAAAGCATCCTGTTTTTAGGGATGAATCCTGGACCTTTCGGCATGGCACAGACAGGGGTGAGGATTTACCGACATCTTTAAATGAACTTGGGACAGGGATGATTTAGTAGTAACGCTTTGATTATGCATTCACTGCGTGCTCATTGGCTATGAACGTGGAAGCTAACCCAAACAACAAAGCCCAGTTTAACTGAGACAGCTTGTAGGATTTAGTGGCATCTAGCGGTGAGGTTGCAACCAACTAAACACCCCTCCCCCCCGCGTTAACCCGCCCCTACTCTGCCTCTGATTGGCTTTGACCCTGATATTTTTTACCCTAAACCAAGCGGCTAGCTCTGGGTATAAAAAGTGAAGCCAATGCAGAAGTGCCTTAAACCTGCATTCTTTCTAATGGCCAGCAGGGGGCGACTCCACTGGCTGCCAAAAGACTGTATAGAAGTCTATGAGAAAATGACCCTACTTCTCATTTGATTTATTACCTCAGTAAACATTTTCCTAATGAGTTTATGGTCTCAAGCACTAATTTAAAGTCTTCCTCAATACAGCATTATGTTCATTTTGTAAATTATGGTCCCATTTAGAGTAAAATAGATGATAAAGCAGGGTATGCTTTAGGGTGTGGCTACCTTGTGTGATTGACAAGTTGTTACCACGGTGACACCGTTGGTTATATACATTACGTATCGTAACCCCAGATTAGAATAGTAGTATAGGTGTAGCTGTCGCTATTTCACAGCATGTTTTCAGTTCATGAAAGTTAATTGTAAAACTTTGGCCGCTTGTACATTTTGGCGAGGGCGAGGGTCAAAATGGTGAATTCGAGACTTCAAAACGGGAGTCCACAAACCAATGGGTCTACAGTCTATGCCCTAACGCTAACCATCTCACTCCTCATGCCTAAACCTAACCAATCCACCCAACAAAGGCAACGAGTACTAGCCAATCAGAGGCAGAGTAGGGTGGGTCTTTGTGGAATGAGGATGGGGAAAAAAATAGGGCCTCCCCCTCTCCTTCCAAGCGTGTAGGAGAACCTACGGTGGCCATGAAACTCGTGAAAAACACAAAAGACCCTCTGTAGAGCCAGTGTTTGGTTTGTCTGTTCTGGGCTACTGTAAAAACATGGCGAAAAAAACACTTTCTGCATATTCCTATATAAATTAGTCTTTAACCAAGTTACCACAACCAAGTATTTAAGAGGGGCTTACAGTCAATTTTTGCCCTGATGTCCCCTTACAGGTTAATTGTGGCCATGTGTTAAATGAGTTATTTAGGCGGGAACATGTTTTATCTTGCAACTATAGTTTATATTTGTTAATGCTGCGTTTGTTGCAACAGCTACAGTATTCATACACCCTGTTTAGCCTAAATTTGACCAGTTTTCCTCCCTAGACATTGGGGCACTGGTAAGAAACTTAAAATTTGTATTATTTTTTATTGATGTAATGTTTATTTACAAGATTGAGGAAAATAATTCTTAAGTGATGATGATGTGTTCAGAAATGATCTCTTCTTTGCACAGGTGCCCTTTGGTGAAGTGAAGTCAGTTGTCGATGGCTGAAGATCACAGGGGAGGTCGGTCATCCTCAAGACGAGCATCCGAAGCGACGGATCACAGGGCTCGCCTGCACTCAGAGTGAAGTGAGCGGCGCACGTTTCTGGGGCTTCTTCAGAAAGTTGTGTGGTGAACCTGCACTGTTCTTCCGCCACTGCTTCGTGCACAACCTTTGCCCGCTCATTTTCATGAGTACCAGTGGGAAGAATTTAACACCCCCAGAGCTGCCTGTAGGTGAGCGGGCGCCCTCCTGGCACTGTGTGACATTGCGCTGTGCCAGGTGGTGGAGGCTCTGGGCGTCTGGGTGTCCTATCACTGCTGAACAACACGTCAGCTAATCAGCCTCCTCTGCCTTAATAGCAGTGTGGAGTGCGTTCCTTTGACAATTGATCAGGATGCAAGAGACTCGGTATATGCTACTAATGCTACTACTGCTACTAATGAGTTTTTAATACACTAATGCCTTCCGCCTCTCATCACTCATGCTGTAAACACATCTGTTCATCAACTGCAAGTTTTCTTCTTCTGTAAAGATCTGTCTGTTTGTTTTGAGATGTGTTTACAGACCAGTGGGTAGAGCATGGCACTTTGGGCCCTTCAGAAATACCTCTACACTAATGTAAATATAAGAAGTGTTGTATATATGTGTACATTTATACCCAAAGCATAAGCTCAGGCTGTTTGTGAATACTTAATGTTTAAGCATTTTTGACTGGTAAACTTGCAAAGACTGTATTTTGGCAAAGAAATTACATGTAATTGGTACCGTATAGAAAAGAGCTCTATAGAAACAACTTCTAAACATAACAAAGTAAAAGGAATTTCATAATACAGTGCTGTTGTTGCACATATTATATATTGTATTAGTTTACAAAATCTAACAATCACAGACAGAACCAGTCTGTGATATTCCTCTGAAGAAAAAACAAGCACACATTGAACAAAAAGTTTTGACTGTTACAGACTTCAGAAATCTTCTGTCATGATAATGAAGCTTTTGTAAAAATGCAGTTGTAAGCACTGTTCCTGTTAGACCACTATACAAGATGATTCATTTGTATTCTTTTTAAACGTCTTTTTTATCACAGTTGTACCATTCTGTGTATTATTGTGCTGAGCTCATGAAATTAAGAGCTTGGTGTTTAAATAAAGACAGAATATTGAAATATGTTTTTTAAATGTTCTTCCACTGGTGCTCCATAGATGAAGGCCTACAGACAACTAATGCTAATGTTTAGCATGTTAGTGAAACATGCCAACAAGCCTGAAGCAGTTAATGTTTGATTTTTTAACAGAAATAACAGCTGCTTATTTAAGCTTCAGTGGTTTCTTAATCTACATGTTGGAGATGAAATTTAACACTGAAACTTGCTTCTAGTCCACCATTTGCCACCAGAGCAACGTGCAGACCTGCACTCAGCTACACCACCGTTTTAATTACGCTGATAATAGTTGAGCTGTAAACATTTAGTTGTCAAATTGTCTGCCATTAAAATGTTCAGGGATCTGTTTTTGTGATTTCGGATATACTTTTGTGAATGTGAATCTCTAAACGCAAAAACCTTAAACTCACTTTTTGAACGTTGGTTTGTGATAAAACTACACTGCCACCAAGTGCTCAGAAGAGGGACTGCAGGTCTTACACAATCATATTTTATGAGAAACAGGCTTATAGAATATTATATCTGTAGGCTGTATTCAGATGACTGAAACATGGCATCAGTTCATGAGTTTTACACAAAATACGTCTGTCTATGCTTCAGTATTTTCAGAGCAGTTTGAAAGAAATGCAGCATAAATGAATCTCACTTTCAAGTGATGTCATTGCATCTCATTGTAGATATCTGCTCTTGATCTGCTGTTTTTGCACTGCCCTGAAATCAGGTGATTTCAGGTGATTTCAGGGCAGTGGGTCCCCTCAAGTTGTTGTTGGGAGAAATGTTTAGCCTCAAGGATAATAACCCCCCCCCCAGTCCTCACCCCCTCCTCTGCCACTACTGAGAACTGAAATGAACAACAACTACCAGCAGCAGATCCTGTGTCCTAGTTGAAGTCCGCAGCAGTGCTTTTACCTTGTGATGAGCTGTGCACTCATAAACTGCATCTCCCATGAGATCCAGCTTCCGCATGCTACAGGATATATTGTGAAACTCTTGCACCTGACAGGGTTACTTGTCACTGTCTACACATTGACACATTGATGCACAGCTCTATCCTTCATCAGGTAGCAGAAAAGGCATCACGTTCATTTCTCAGCAGAATCAGGTAAGATTCACACCGATAAACACACCACGAGCTGATTAATTTATCAAATCCAAGCTATCACCTTTCATCAGCTGTTCTCCTCCAGACTGAAACTGGATCACTCGATCCATGTATGTTTTCTTCCTAAACAGCACAGTTTGCTATTACCATGGATAAACAGTCCACAGTGGTGTTTCGAAATGTGGGGCAACTGTACTTCCCCCAAACCAGGGTGGAGTGTCACTACAGTCTGACCTCTGACCATCAGTGGAGCAGCACTGACTGGATAGGGATTTTTAAGGTAGAATCACCTGCTTTAGTGGCACAAAACCAAAGAAATCATCAGCAAAAATATAAATCCTAATTTTTTTGCTAACATATTTCTAAAAGTCAAATGCAAATGATTCTCAAATATATGAAATACGTATATGAGATGGCTAAATTCCAAAACTGCTGGTGTCTGTTGACTCAGACATAAATATACATTAAGATCTCTCTTTTATGATATATATGAAAAACTATTGCTGTGATCCAAGTCAAACTGAGTAAAACAGGCCATTCCCCGTCTAAAAGTGTTACATTATAATTCAACATAAAAGCTGTGTGCGGCAGCGTCAGCTCCGAAGCTTATCACATAGAATTTCAAAAATGCAAGAAATTTAAAAACTTCGTCAATGAAGGCGTTTGCTATGAAGCAGCTGCACGCATTTGGCTGCCTACAATAGATCAGTTCAAGGTCTTTCTGGAGTCCTGTTCATTATGGAGCAGCTGTGGAAATTATTATCAAATTCTGAATTCATGTGTATGCGTTGCTAATGCAGCCTGTATTGGGTCTCAGCTGATGTGAATGGTTTACATTTCGGCTACAATGAATGCAGCCTAACTGTAGAGCTGACTGTCCACAGAGCTCAGTCATTGTCATTTCACATTCAAAGTAATGGTGAGGAAATAAAATATGATCCTCTTTTATGAAGAGTTTAGTTGCATCGTCTGACATTTTTAAGAACAGGTTTTTTGTAAGCATAGGTCTTTTTTTTTTTAGTACAGCTTTTAAATTTGAATGAGAGCAGAGTTCATGTTAACTTTTACACTCGTTAGATCACAAGCTAGGCTTTCTAAGATGTTTTCCTGAATATTTTCAGCTACTATAAATGAGAATTTATCTGCAAACCAATGTCAACGTTTTCATATATTGTGTATAGTTGTTTACCAACTGCCTAAAATTGTCTAACGATCAGCGTGACAAAAATTCATGTTTTTATCTTAACAAATCTAATTCAGAAAACCTGAATGTAGAAATTCTGCAAACGCAAACTTGTTCTGGCATAGTGTGAGAAACTCGTGCTAGTTGGAATGTGTCCGTTAAGGACCTCAATTTTGGCTCAATTGTCTGCTCATTTCGGTAAGTTTTTAGGTTTGAAGATACTTTTGCTTTCAACTCGGGAGGTTTTCATTGTCCTTCAATTTGAACATTGGCCATAGACGTCTAGTAATTATAGTTTAGCTTCATTCAGATGTGAAAATGTCACCTCCAATTGGAATAGCAGATGTGTTTGGAAGGCAAACAAAGCGCTGATAAGTGCAACCAAACTTTACTAAGCAATTAGTAAAGTTTAACGTCGATCATTTTTGGCAGTTGAGTTTTTTTTTTTTTTTTTTTTAATGCTAAAGTTGGTACTTTGTGTGTATAGGGGTGAAGCCGTACGCTTGCACCATGTGTGACAAGAGGTTTTTTCAGCGCTACCACCTGGCAAGACACAGCCTCACTCATATGGGTATGCGTCCGCCCACCTTACCCATGTCACTGACATCAGACTGTACTTACATTATGTTAGAGATTATTAAAGCAGTCATTACTATTCTCTAAAAGTAACTGGTATTACATTCTCTGATGTATATCCTATATAACATGTGTAAATGCAACATTAAAGCAAGTCTTTAAATGTAAAGAAATACAGGACTGTGACATCATCAGCTCATGTCATGTGTTTAGTTGTGGATCAGAAAATTGGTCAACACAGATTGATGTATTCTTAATTGGATTTGAATTGGGGGGAAAAAAAACAAGAGCATGACAACTGCATTCTTTTAAAGAGAAAGTGAAAAGTGGTTAACAACCCATCAATTGTAAATAGATGTAAAAAGTACATTACTGATTGATGGATTGTGAAACAAAAATATAAAAGTCCTGAAAATAATGTATTGATGCTCTGTGTTTAGGTGTGAAACCTTTTGCTTGCACCATGTGTGACATGAGGTTTGTTCAGCGCTACCACCTGGCGAGACACAGCCTCACTCATACGGGTATGGGTCCGTGCACCTGCCCTTCTCACATTTCATAGATCACCATTTACTCTTTATTGTGCAAAGATGAGGGGCACTTTTGTGTGGTTACAGTTTGAACACAGTCTTTGTAGGTAGACGCTCAGGTTAGTTATTGCCTGTAATATACTTAAATCACCAGCACTTGCTAACCACTTTACATTTATGAAACCGTTAATAAAACCAGGTTATTTAGCTTAAAATGATTGTTGCCCTCCAGGATTGTTGGCAGATAGCGAGAACGTCTTGTGTGACACTAATACCTGGCAAGCAAAAAGCTGCAGAGACCATGTGTCTTGTAAATAGCACGTGTCTGTCTGCCTGATCCAGATGGTGTTTATGGGAATACTAAGGGCTAATATTCAGGTTTTAATTCAGACTGGATCTGTTTGGTTAGATGCAGTTAGTTGTAGAGCAGACCTGCAGGGCTGAAGTTCCTGTAGGTTTTTTTTTTTTTTTTTTTTTGTTAACGGCCTTTTAAGTTAATTTTGACTATGTGTACCAGTAATACTGGAGGGCAATGTATGAGCTATAATGTGGAGGCGCAGGATTCAGTAAGTTGTCTTTTAGTCCAGGTTTAATATTAACATTTCTGACATGGAAGTCCTATTGCTCCAAACTTCGCTTTTTGAAATCTGACAAGCTGAATTTAGAAAGGATGAATGTAAACAAATCTACAGTTCCTATAAATTGTTATTAAAATGTATAGAATGAAACCCGACCCTACTTAAAGCTTCAGTCATTGTACATCTGTGTCATTTCAAAGGCCAATTAATACTTTTCGCGTCCGTGGACAGCTGTGGTCTTGCAGACTTGCATGCGGTTCCATTCATCCTTTTTTCGGCATTTTTAGGTCCGCAGACACAGACACGTTCCACATGTGCCTGCTAGTAAACAGGGTTGCAGTGTGATAACTATCCAGAGTTGTAAAATCCGCTCTGTGAGTATTACAAACCGCGCTTCAGTGTTTGTCTGATCAGCCTTTAAATACAATAATCTGTTACTCCAACCGGACTTGCTAGATTGTATTTCATTCTCACCGGCACTTTAAACAACACACTCGCACCAACACAGCTCCTGTATTGTTTTACACAGGACTGTTTTCAGTCTGAATGCAGCTGAGGAGTTCCTATATTTTGCCAAACAACAAGAGAAAGTCGAAAAAAGAAAAGCGACCGCTTGATGAGAAAAGAAATACAGTAGATGAGACAGGCATTCCTGTTTGCTTTTCTAGCACATGCGCAGTTGATGCGCTTGCTATGCGTACAGTCTGTGCAGTCATCATTTTGGGCTGCAGGCCGACGTCTGGGGCCACGCAGACACGGGCGGATGACGATATTTACGTTACAGACTAATGCGGACCCTTGCGGCCACGCGGATGCAAAAAGTATGAATTGGCCTTTAGTAGACTGAACACAGAACGTCCAAACAACATCAAATTCTGTAATAACCACTTCGCACAATTGCATCTTGGCAATTAGCCAAATAATAATAAAAGTCTCATATAGTATCTTTGTTTTACAGCATTTTTAAAGAAAAAAACTAGTTAGTAAAAAAACTAAATAACTTTGTAGGAAAAAAATGTCAAATTATCATTTGTTTTACTGTTTTTGTAGAGTAAATGTAGGCATAATGTAACTGAAGGTGAGAGGATGCAACAGTCTTGTTGCAGTGTTAAGTGACAATGTTACTGATGTTTGTTCAGGCAAAACATTAAATGATAATCTCACACGTGTTTTTTGTTTTTGTTTTGTTGCTTTGAAACTAGACATATTTAGCTCCATATTATGTTATAAAACCTGACTCAGCTGTATTCTCAGTTTAACTTATTGATTTAGTTGCATGTCTGAATATTTCAATATTATTTTCTGACAAAGGAAATGCACATTACATACTTAGAATGTATTAGTTATTATCTCTGCCAGTATTTTAGTCTTAGTGCTAGCTTGAGCTTGAAAGATGTATTTCTTGCACTTGTGGCAGGTAGGGCTAATATATTGCTCTGTGTGTGTAGGGGTGAAGCCGTATGCTTGTTCCATGTGTGACATGAGGTTTATTCAGCGTAACCACCTGGAGAGACACAGCCTCACTCATACGGGTATGCGTTCCTTTACCGTACCCTTACCAATGAGAAAGGCTCTGGCGCTTTCAACACATCGGGGTCACAACAAACTCGAGTTTGGATTGTCAAGTCATTTGATGGGATGTTGAACCAGCCTCAAAAAAAATACCCCCCAGTTTTTGGGGCCACTATGTTGCGTAGATCTGGGCCATGAAAATGAGAAATTCCACTCTGATCTACACATAATGAGTTGATGACGAGGCCTTTTAGAGTATCAATATTGAGATGCTGAAACTACCATTGGAAATAGTTAAAAATGTACTGATAGGGTAGTTTTTGTTTGTTTTTGTTTTTCCAACTTTTTGTAAGTGTTGGAAATTTAGTCCTCAAAGAAAGAGTAGTAAGTAAAAATTGCACACTGTTTATTGGTACAAATGGCTAAAATTGATGCATTGACTGTGTATTTGTGTGCTTTTTTAGGAGAGAAGCCATTTGCTTGTGACATGTGTGATATGAGGTTTATCCAGCGCTACCACCTTGAGAGACACAAGCGTGTCCATAGTGGGGAGAAGCCATACCAGTGTGAACGGTGCCAGCAGGTATGTACGACTTCTGAACAAAGCAAAGTGACCTTAATGTGATACTTCAGGTGTTCATTCATTGTTTAAATTCAATCTTCATGACATTTACTGTTGTTGTTTTTTGTATTTAAACAGATTAACCAGTTATTAACCATGTCCAATATGTGTCTTTTTTTTTTTTTTTTTTTTTTAAAGAACTTTTCACGGACAGACCGGCTCTTGCGGCATCGGCGGTTGTGCCAGGGTCGCAGCGTAGCGAAAGTAGAGAACCAGCCGTGCTGCGAACCGCGCCCATATCCCCAAGAACCCCCGCCCGCACCCCCAACCTGGAGTCCCATGCATCCCCCTCCGGGTCGGCTGGCGGTCTGACATTCCACCTTACCTACATCCACAACACGGCCAGAGACGGGACAAGCCACAGGGTTTCTTCTTCTCAGCTCTGTGCTGAGTGGCACCACACTCTAACACAGACTGATCTTGCAGCTCCAGTCTTGGGATTACTAATGACAGAGGGACATTTGTGTTTTTTGTTTTGTTGACTTCTTACTGTGTTTCCTTACCCCCCCACCCCCCACCCCCCAACGATTTTTTTTTTAAAGACGAGACTTTTCTGTGATGAACAGTGGTCCAGTGGTTTTGTACTTAATCTGTTTGATTTTTTTGCAAAAAAAAAAGTTTTTATTGTTGTTCAAATATATCTGCATTTGGTGGTACTCGGGAAGGGCAGTGGGTATTGTTTATCCTGACATCTTGGCAACAAAATGGGATGCAGTGGTGAGGAAAAGCATTTGAGCCTCTTTCCTTATTTGGCCCATTTTGTCTCAGAAGCATTGCCACTTAGGTCAAAACTGATAAAACTGAACTTTCCTTTCAGGTAAAGCAAGGAAACCACTCTTGATATCTCATGTGGACCAGATCTTGTTTGCCATTGCAGCTAACACAATGTTTACCATGGATGCACCAACCTGACGTTATGCCTGTGGTGGACTTTCCCATGATCTTGACTTCTAGTCAGTAATCCAGACATTTCACTCTTTATTGGTAAGCTGCATCTGGTCTAAATATAATTTGAACAAGAGGAGTTTTCTGACTTTAACAGCACAGGAGGTACAGTTTTAATGCTTACTCTGTGTAAATAATTCAAAATGTTTATTATTGTTTTACCATGGGACTTGAGGGGTAATTTTTTTTATCCACAAAATGGGCCAAAAAGAAAGCAAAAATTAGATTTGGGTTCAGTCTGTTGCCACTGTTTAAGTGGAATCCTGAGTAACTTTGTGAGTGTGTTCATAAAAAAACAAAAAAAAAAAAGTAATATCAAACAGTGCTACATAATTGTAAACCAGGACTTCCAATAAGTGGATGATCAGAGGGCAGCCTGCAGCGGACTACTTCTGTGTCAGACACGAAGGGTCGGGGTCACAGGAGTATCACCTGCGTATCTGGTGTTCTGTGTCGTGTGTGTGTGTGACATGCTGATGATCACTCAGGAAATGGCACAGGGTGACGGCCTGAGCAAGTCCTCCGCTAGAGTCCTGCTATTGTAAGTGCAGCTGTATATATACAGTGTGTATACAGTGATCTCCAGTACTACAGCAGACAACTCTCTCTCTCTCTCCAGCTCTGTTCATAGATCTTGGTCTAAAATAGTGCAGGTTGGCCACTTGAAGTCCCATTATGTTTGTACAGGTTTCTCACATGGTGAGATCAGTGGGGGTATACAAAATCTTGTGGCCTTAGTGTGTTTATTTCTTTCTTTTTTTTTTTCTTTATTTCTTTTTTTTTTTTTTGCCTTTTTCTCTACTGTTATTATTATTGTGGATCAGATGTATTTACTAAGACAAGACAGCTTTTCATCATCATGGTATTTCTTTCCCCCAAAGCTGTCATGGTTACAGAATGTTGACTGCTTCAGACTCATGTTCTCTCTTGTCGAAAGAGGTGGTCTTTTGATGATGATGATGATGAATATTTTTGGTCATTGTTACTGATTACGGTGTAACACAATATATAATCCTTAAGGGAGCCCCTGGGAGTTTGACGGTCCTTGTGAGAAGTCAGTAGTGCTGAATTGTTTCCCACTGCAGTGCTTTGGCCAGTCGCAGGCCACAGCAGACTCAACACTTGCTTGACTCTGCTACACACTAACAATTGCCTTTTTATCCAAATATTATGTGGTTGGTGTGTATAATGGATGTCTGTCATGTCATTGGGTTTAGCCTTAAGTAAGTGCGGATACACAAATAATCATTGTAGTACTAAACAATATTGTAACAAACGATTTCTTTTACCTATGATGAACTCTGATCGTACTGTGGGGAAAGTCTTTTGACTGTCAGGCAGCAAAGAGCCGGTTAATCGTGGCCTCTTTGCTGCCAGTGGAATAATTTCTCAAACTTGATCCTTTCTGTGACTGGTGAGCGAGTGATGGGTCTATCCATAATGTTTAACTGAGAAATGTCAGTGCTGGTGGGAGGTTTTAGTCTGCAAGGCCAAACATACATGTACATATAAACACAACTACTTGCCACAGCTATGTAAGGTGCATATGATAACTGACACCATCAATGGTGGTTTTTTTGGGGGGGGGAGGGGACAAGTGTCATTGGATCACATGGAGAGGAGAGAAAGATTTTTATTTTATTATTTTTTTTATTTAAAGGTCCACATCAGCCTTAGACTGAATGTGGAGATGTGTGAAATCCCAGAGTGTATTTTTGGTCTCTCCTTTGTAGGATGTTCATGTTCAGATTGCTGAGTTAAGTGAGATTTTACCAGTATTAACGGGAAGCCTTCTTTTTAAATGATCCCTTGATATCAGACAGAGTTGTGTGGCAGTTCAGGTGCGCACAGAGATGGGATTCAGTTTTAAGTGACTTGATAGAATTTAAGTCAGTGGCAGCAAAGGGCCAAGTTTGAGAAATGTATTAATTAGCTCTGGAAACACTATTCCAAAATCTGCGGAAGGGAAACTGCTGGCACGAGCACATAACTAAAAATGGCTAAAGGGCAATACAGTATATAGTGGACGTCACTTGTTAATACCTTTTTGTCATTTATTGTTTTTTAGTATTATCAATCTCATTGTTAAAATGCAATAGAATCCTTGAGCCTCAGATCACTTGTTTATAAGATTGAGGTTTCATTTTTAATTTTTTTTTTTTTTTCAGACAGATCAAATGATTTATTTGTCTGAGAATTTCTCATCACATTTTTGATGATTGTTTCAAGGACCTTTTTTTATTCTGATAAAATTGTAAACACTGGAGTGAAAGGAAGAAAAAAGATAATGGATTTTTTTTCCCTTCAGACTGTACTAGGTTTTAGACAAAGCCTATTTCTCCTCAAACTGACAGAGAAGGCGAACAGAACAATTTGGATCAGTACAGTTGAGAGCCCAGTATGTTCGGTAATTTTGACATTAGAGGCAGTAGTACCACAAGAAAATGTTTTCTTTCTTATACAAAGTCCCTGGTATTTGTAGTAAATTATATTGATAATGGTATTAGATGAACAACAGCATAACAGTAGCTATCACAGATTAGTTGTTTTCTTTATTAGTCTTGCATGCAGAGTTATGGTCCTCAGTTAAAATAGGATCTTGATATTGATTATTTTGTGTAGGAAAATGAGTGCATAAGAATAACTTCCTAAAAAAATGTTACAATGATTATTGTAAAATGGGCTAACTAATATGTACCCTTGTGATCCAATTAGTTTCAACTGTATGAAAATCAGAGGAGAGGCTTCTTACTATTATGCTGAAATAAAAGAATTTGTAAAGGACTTTTGTATGTTTACTGGGTGTGTTTACTTCATTGATGTTTTTCATTTCACACGCTTTAGTAAAAATCTAGAGAACAGCATGATAAAGTGAGAATGACTCATCTCTTATTTGTATAGGTTTTGTTACTACTATCAGGTAGTTTTATAGTATAAGTTATTCACTGTACTAATGCCGTTCCAATTTAAACAATTTAGTGTCCCTTGTACATTTTAGACACATGAACCACTCAGATAAGTGGACTTCCATTTTAAATCGATGCTAACCAGGTAAGCTGATGTTCCATCCATCCATTTTCTTTACTGTTTATCCTCTACCGCAGGGGAGCTGCAGCCAATCTCAGCTGCCATTGGGCGAGAGGCGGGGTACACCCTGGACAGGTCGCCAGTCAATCACAGGGCTAACATACAGACCCTTTCTAAAAAATTAGAATATCATGGAAAAGTTAATTTATTTCCATAATTCCATTAAAAAGGACAACTTTCATAGATTATAGATTCAGGGCCCACAATTCAAACGATTACAAGTATTTATTTGTTTATTTTTACATAATTTGGGCTTCCAGCTCATAAAACCCATGAAAACAGGAATTCAAAAAATTTGAATACTGTGAAGAAATCAGCCCAAATTTTGCAGGGCATGAATGTTTTAAACTGAGTGTCACACACTAATCATCTACTAAACTCAAAGCACCTGCACAGGTTTCCCCATGTGTCATTAAATTGCTTCAGTTTGGTTCAATTGTCTCAATTCGGTTCAATATGGGGAAGACTGCAGACTTGACAACTGGCCAGAAGACCATCATTGATACCCTCCATAGGGTGGGTAAGCCGCAAAAGTTCATAGCTAAGGACACTGGCTGTTCACAGAGTGCTGTGTCCAAGCATATCAATGGAAAGTCTAGTGGTCTGGCAGAGATCCAGAAAGAGTGGAGTGAGGCGGGAGTCACAGCTTCAAAAACCACCACATTCAGACGCATCTGGGAGATGGGCTACAACTGTCGGGTTCCTCGGGTCAAGCCACTTCTGTGCCTGATCCAACGTAGGAAGCGTCTCAACTGGGCCAAGGAGAAGAAGGACTGGACTGTTGGTCAGTGGTCCAAGGTCCTTTTTTCCGATGAAAGTAAAGTGTGCCTTTCATTCGGGAATCAAGGTCCAAGGGTTTGGAGGAAGACAGGTGAGGAACAGAACCCAATCTGCTTGAGGTCAAGTGTGAAATATCCACAGTCATGATTTGGGGTGTAATGTCTGGTGCAGGTGTTGGTAAACTCTGCTTTCTTAAATCCAGGGTCACCGCAACAGTCTACCAGAATGTTTTAGAGGACTTCATGATTCCTTCTGCTGTATGGAGATGCAGATTTCATCTTCCAGCAGGACCTGGCCCCTGCCCATACCGCCAGAAGCACAAAAACCTGGTTTAATGCCCATACCATCACAGTACTCGACTGGCCAACCGACTCACCAGACCTAAACCCCATTGAGAATCTATGGAGTATTATCAAGAGGAAAATGAGGGGTACCAGACTCAAACAAAGAAAAGCTGACAGCAAGCATCAAGGAAATCTGGGCTTCATAACTCCCACGCAATGCCACAGGCTGACTGCCTCAATGCCACGGCACATCGAGGCAGTGATTTAAGGCAAAGATTCCCAACCAAGTATTGAACATTTGACATTGTTTAGAAAGTACCATATTTTGCTTGATTTGATGTCATCCTAATTTCTTTTTTTTTCCTGCAAAAACTGAGAAGTAAATGGTGATTTCTTCACAGTATTCTAATTTTTTTTTTTTTAATTCCTGTTTTCATGGGTTTTTTGAGCTGGAAGCCCAAAATATGTAAAAATAAACAAATACTTGAAATTGTTTAAATTGTGGGCCCTGAATCTATAATCTATCAAAGTTTAACTTTTTTTTAATGGAATTATGGAAATAAACTATTCTGATATTCTAATTTTTTGGAAAGGGTCTCTATATTATAGAGACAGACACCTATTCACACTCATGTGCACATGTATGGGCAATTTAGAGTCCCCTATTAACCTAACGTGTATGTTTTTGGTATGTGGGAGGAAGCTGGAGTCCCTGGAGAGAACCCACGCAGGCCCGGGGAGAACATGCAAACAGTTTCACTTTACACAGCAGTGCTGTCCCAAATTTAACAGGATAACACATTTGATGGATGGAAAAATATAACTTCCTCCAGCATCAGGGGTGTTTGTGGTTTTACGGAAGAATATGGGTGGATCATAATCATCACATGAATGGGCACCACAGGTAGTCATAGATGGTAAAACACACCCAAAGAGCTGTGCAGTGACCCCTTGTAGAAGATGCTCAATGCTGGATTACCAACCAAGTAAGACGGGGAACTGCCCCGGGACCCTGCAGGCCCCAAAAGCCCCAGGTTCACTGCGTGTCAACTGGTTTGGGTAGTTTGACTGAATTAAAAAATCTTTTAAGGAATTTACACTACTAAAATATGTCAACTAAGGTGAGTCCTGCACTATTGGGTCAATCTTTATGTCTTGCCCTTTGTCAAATACTAGTTAAAAGAGCTTTATCATTTTAGTTCATGTTACAAAGTACATGATCCTAAACAAAGTTGTGGTTCATTTCATTCATTTCATACAAATTTCAATGGTTCATTTTTAGAACGTTTTACAGAGAGGGTGGTGCAATTTAGTGCAGATAAACAGAAAAAGTGTTTGTACCCAGTCATATCTATGTTCATATGTAGTTGTTCATTTGCAAGAAATCTTAATGAATTAGATTCTTAACAATTCTTTAACAGACGGACAAAACTTACTTTTCAGTGTTTCTATAGATTACTTATTTCTGGGAATTTTTTTACAATAATTTCCTAAAAGTAGCTGCTGTGTAACTGTTCAATCTTAGGACATTTCTTTGAGAGGGTTATGTAATTTGGTAGTATATAGAAAATGTACTCATTATAGAGTTTCTAGAAAGAATCTAATATGCTAATATATAGTTTGACCCACAAAACTACACACTGAAAAGTATTTTCTGTACACACGTGGACAAAATTGTTGGTACCCCTCAGTTAATGAAAGAAAAAACCCACAATTCTCACTGAAATCACTTGAAACTTACAAAAGTAATAATAAATAAAAATGTGTTGAAAATTAAACAATCAAAACCAGCCATCACTTTTGAATTGTTGATTAACATAATTATTTAAAAAAACAAACTAATGAAACAGGCCTGGACAAAAATGATGGTACCCCTATAAAAGATTGAAAATAATTTGACCAGAGGGACATGTTTAACTCAGGTGTGTCCTTTAATTGACATCACAGGTGTCTTCAAGCTCATAATCAGTCAGTCTGCCTATTTAAAGGGTGACAAATAGTCACTGTGCTGTTTGGTGACAAGGTGTGTACCACACTGAACATGGACAACAGAAAGCAAAGGAGAGAATTGTCCCAGGACATTCGAAACAAAATTATAGACAAACATCTTAAAGGTAAAGGCTATAAGACCATCTCTAAGCAGCTTGAAGTTCCTGTGACAACAGTGGCACATATTATTCAGAAGTTTAAGATCCACGGGACAGTAGCCAACCTCCCTGGACGTGGCCGCAAGAAGAAAATTGATGACAAGTTGAAGAGACGGATAGTTCGAATTGTAACCAAAGAGCCCAGAACAACCTCCAAAGATATTAAAGGTGAACTCCAAGGCCAAGATACATCAGTGTCAGATCGCACCATTCGTCGTTGTTTGAGCCAAAGTGGACTTCATGGGAGACGACCAAGGAGGACACCACTGTTGAAAGCAAATCATAAAAAAGTGAGACTGGAATTTGCAAAAATGCATGTTGACAAGCCACAAAGCTTCTGGGAGAATGTCCTTTGGACAGATGAGACAAAACTGGAGCTTTTTGGTAAAGCACATCAACTCTATGTTCATAGACTCAAAAATCAAGCGTATGAAGAAAAGAACACTGTCCCTACGGTGAAACATGGAGGAGGTTCAGTTATGTTTTGGGGCTGCTTTGCTGCATCTGGCACAGGATGTCTTGAATCTGTGCGAGGTACAATGAAATCTCAAGACTATCAAGGCATTCTGGAGAGAAATGTGCTGCCTCGTGTCAGAAAGCTAGGTCTCAGTCGCAGGTCATGGGTCTTCCAACAGGACAACGATCCAAAACACACAGCCAAAAACACCCAAGAATGGCTAAGAGAAAAGCGTTGGTCTATTCTGAAGTGGCCTTCTATGAGCCCAGATCTGAATCCCATTGAACATCTGTGGAAGGAGCTGAAACATGCCATCTGGAGAAGACACCCATCAAACTTGACACAACTGGAGCAGTTTGCTCACGAGGAGTGGGCCAAAATACCTGTTGATAGATCTAGAAGGCTCATTGACAAATATAGAAATCGTTTAATTGCAGTGATTGCCTCAAAAGGTGGTGCAACAAAATATTAAATTATGGGTACCATCATTTTTGTCCAGGCCTGTTAATTTTCAATAAATTTTTATTCATGGTTACTTTTGTACATTTCAAATGATTTCAGTGAGAATTGTGGGTTTTTCTTTCATTAACTGAGGGGTACCAACAATTTTGTCCACGTGTGTATGTAAGAATCTAATTTATTAAGGATTTTCAGAAGTTAACAACTACATATGAACCCAGATATAATGAGTGGGTAGGCTACAACAGTTTTTCAGTTTTTCTTATAATTTGTACCAAATTGCATCAACCTTTCTGTAAAATGTCCTAAAAGTTAACCATTAAATACCTGCAAATTATACAGAACCTGTCAAATAAAGCATTACCAAGTTGGGTTCGATAAAAAGAAGTTATCACCCCATCATAAGAGGACTGGTTGCACTGGACTTAATGGGAACTTGGAGACAATGGGTACACATTGCACAAAGGGCAGGAGAGGTGGTGTGCCAGTCGGGGCCCCAACAGCACATTTTTGCCCCAGGGCCCTGAAACAGGTAAATTGGGCCATGAAGATACCCAACAGTTAAAAGGTGAAGCGCCAGAGATAAAACATACACCAGCAAACTGACTCAGACACTTCAGTGACACAGGATCTGTAGATGTCAGCGAAGAAAAGAAAGGAAACACTGAATTGGGTGAGTAAGATTTATGGATTTAAGATGCTCTTTAAAACTGGATATGTATATTTATAAGTGGTCTCTGGTGGGACCCTTCTACTTTGCGTGGAAGAGGTGGCTCTTACTCATGAGTAATTAATTAAGGTGTCATAATCATCCACAGACCAATTAAGCACGAGGTTGATTTTTTGGGACACTTTAATATGATTTAGTGGCGTTTGTATCCATCATATATGTTGCAGATGCAATGCAATGTTTTGATGGTTATTGTTTGAGCAGCTCATTAAATAGTCATGACATCATTCTAGAATGGAACGTTTATGACATCACAGATATTCTTGAGTAGATCAAAGGACAGTTCTGGAGAGTGGGAGAGCAGTCAGTGCAGGAACACAGGCTCAGACCAGACCAGGACCAGGACGACCCCAGCCAAAAATCAGCTTCAACTTTCAGTTTGTTGAGACATTTCCCATGTGTTCACTTTAAAAGAAGAAAAGAAGAACAGGTAGGGACTCTCGAGGGATGCTTTAAAGTAGCATTAAGCAACTGTGTTTGGAATTTTCAATTTACTGATCAATATTTCTTACACTATGTTTATTTTTCACTTTAAGGAGGCTTGAGGATAAAAGGTTGAGCTTGCTGATGGATTTATGTGCAATGGAAGCAGGATTTGTTTTGGATTTCATTTTGGAGAACATATTTTTGATAAATGATGGAGAAGGACTGGCTTTGAGCTTGTTCCCAACTACCAGGAGGAAGTTTCAGAGAGATGTGATGATGTTCAGTGAGGGTGATGTGCTGGTAACCTCTCCCCTCTAGTTTAGGTGCAACCTTTGGACAAAACAAGTGTTTATTTGAAAGGAAAATTAGGGAAGTGAGTGGTAAAGACTCACTAATGAGAGTGATGTGCTGGTAACCTCTCCTCTCAAGTCAGTTCATGAGGGACGCTTTAAATGAGTACTGTGGACAAAAACTTGGACAATTTTCAACTCTCAGGATGTGACACTGTTATGGAGTATTGTTCTATATTTTTTATGCTCTTTTTTTTCCCAACTAAGGAGGATTGAGGACAAAAGTCACAAAGGACGCTTTAAATGAGTACTGTGGACAAAAACTTGGACAATTTTCAACTCTCAGGATGTGACACTGTTATGGATTATTGTTCTATATTTTTTATTCTCTTTTTTTTCCCACCTAAGGAGGCTTGAGGATAAAAGGTTGAGCTTGCTGATGGATTAATGTGCAATGGAAGCAGGATTTGTTTTGGATTTCATTTTGGAGAACATATTTTTGATAAATGATGGAGAAGGACTGGCTTTGAGCTTGTTCCCAACTACCAGGAGGAAGTTTCAGAGAGATGTGATGATGTTCAGTGAGGGTGATGTGCTGGTAACCTCTCCCCTCTAGTTTAGGTGCAAACTTTGGACAAAACAAATTTTATTTGAAAGGAAAATTAGGGAAGTGAGTGGTAAAGACTCACTAATGAGAGTGATGTGCTGGTAACCTCTCCTCTCAAGTCAGTTCATGAGGGACGCTTTAAATGAGTATTGTGGACAAAAACTTGGACAATTTTCAACTCTCAGGATGTGACACTGTTATGGAGTATTGTTCTATATTTTTATTCTCTTTTTTTCCCAACTAAGGAGGCTTGAGAACAAAAGTCACAAAGGACGCTTTAATTGAGTACTGTGGACAAAAACTTGGACAATTTTCAACTCTCAGGATGTGACACTGTTATGGAGTATTGTTCTATATTTTTATTCTCTTTTTTTCCCAACTAAGGAGGATTGAGGACAAAAGTCACAAAGGACGCTTTAAATGAGTACTGTGGAAAAAAACTTGGACAATTTTCAACTCTCAGGATGTGACGCTGTTATGGAGTATTGTTCTATATTTTTTATTCTCTTTTTTTCCCACCTAAGGAGGCTTGAGGACCAAAGGTTGAGCTTGCTGATGGATTTATGTGCAATGGAAGCAGGATCTGTTTTGGATTTCATTTTGGAGAACATATTTTTGATAAATGATGGAGAAGGACTGGCTTTGAGCTTGTTCCCAACTACCAGGAGGAAGTTTCAGAGAGATGTGATGATGTTCAGTGAGAGTGATGTGCTGGTAACCTCTCCCCTCTAGTTTAGGTGCAACCTTTGGACAAAACAAGTGTTTATTTGAAAGGAAAATTAGGGAAGTGAGTGGCAAAGACTCACTAATGAGAGTGATGTGCTGGTAACCTCTCCTCTCAAGTCAATTCATGAGGGACGCTTTAAATGAGTACTGTGGAAAAAAACTTGGACAATTTTCAACTCTCAGGATGTGACACTGTTATGGAGTATTGTTCTATATTTTTTATTCTCTTTTTTTCCCACCTAAGGAGGATTGAGGACAAAAGGTTGAGCTTGCTGATGGATTTATGTGCAATGGAAGCAGGATTTGTTTTGGATTTCATTTTGGAGAACATATTTTTGATAAATGATGGAGAAGGACTGGCTTTGAGCTTGTTCCCAACTACCAGGAGGAAGTTTCAGAGAGATGTGATGATGTTCAGTGAGGGTGATGTGCTGGTAACCTCTCCCCTCTAGTTTAGGTGCAAACTTTGGACAAAACAAATTTTATTTGAAAGGAAAATTAGGGAAGTGAGTGGTAAAGACTCACTAATGAGAGTGATGTGCTGGTAACCTCTCCTCTCAAGTCAGTTCATGAGGGACGCTTTAAATGAGTATTGTGGACAAAAACTTGGACAATTTTCAACTCTCAGGATGTGACACTGTTATGGAGTATTGTTCTATATTTTTATTCTCTTTTTTTCCCAACTAAGGAGGATTGAGGACAAAAGTCACAAAGGACGCTTTAATTGAGTACTGTGGACAAAAACTTGGACAATTTTCAACTCTCAGGATGTGACACTGTTATGGAGTATTGTTCTATATTTTTATTCTCTTTTTTTCCCAACTAAGGAGGATTGAGGACAAAAGTCACAAAGGACGCTTTAAATGAGTACTGTGGAAAAAAACTTGGACAATTTTCAACTCTCAGGATGTGACGCTGTTATGGAGTATTGTTCTATATTTTTTATTCTCTTTTTTTCCCACCTAAGGAGGCTTGAGGACCAAAGGTTGAGCTTGCTGATGGATTTATGTGCAATGGAAGCAGGATCTGTTTTGGATTTCATTTTGGAGAACATATTTTTGATAAATGATGGAGAAGGACTGGCTTTGAGCTTGTTCCCAACTACCAGGAGGAAGTTTCAGAGAGATGTGATGATGTTCAGTGAGGGTGATGTGCTGGTAACCTCTCCCCTCTAGTTTAGGTGCAACCTTTGGACAAAACAAGTGTTTATTTGAAAGGAAAATTAGGGAAGTGAGTGGTAAAGACTCACTAATGAGAGTGATGTGCTGGTAACCTCTCCTCTCAAGTCAGTTCATGAGGGACGCTTTAAATGAGTACTGTGGAAAAAAACTTGGACAATTTTCAACTCTCAGGATGTGACACTGTTATGGAGTATTGTTCTATATTTTTATTCTCTTTTTTTCCCAACTAAGGAGGATTGAGGACAAAAGTCACAAAGGACGCTTTAAATGAGTACTGTGGAAAAAAACTTGGACAATTTTCAACTCTCAGGATGTGACGCTGTTATGGAGTATTGTTCTATATTTTTTATTCTCTTTTTTTCCCACCTAAGGAGGCTTGAGGACCAAAGGTTGAGCTTGCTGATGGATTTATGTGCAATGGAAGCAGGATCTGTTTTGGATTTCATTTTGGAGAACATATTTTTGATAAATGATGGAGAAGGACTGGCTTTGAGCTTGTTCCCAACTACCAGAAGGAAGTTTCAGAGAGATGTGATGATGTTCAGTGAGAGTGATGTGCTGGTAACCTCTCCCCTCTAGTTTAGATGCAACCTTTGGACAAAACAAGTGTTTATTTGAAAGGAAAATTAGGGAAGTGAGTGGTAAAGACTCACTAATGAGAGTGATGTGCTGGTAACCTCTCCTCTCAAGTCAGTTCATGAGGGACGCTTTAAATGAGTACTGTGGAAAAAAACTTGGACAATTTTCAACTCTCAGGATGTGACACTGTTATGGAGTATTGTTCTATATTTTTTATTCTCTTTTTTTTCCCAACTAAGGAGGATTGAGGACAAAAGTCACAAAGGACGCTTTAAATGAGTACTGTGGACAAAAACTTGGACAATTTTCAACTCTCAGGATGTGACACTGTTATGGAGTATTGTTCTATATTTTTATTCTCTTTTTTTTCCCACCTAAGGAGGCTTGAGGATAAAAGGTTGAGCTTGCTGATGGATTTATGTGCAATGGAAGCAGGATCTGTTTTGGATTTCATTTTGGAGAACATATTTTTGATAAATGATGGAGAAGGACTGGCTTTGAGCTTGTTCCCAACTACCAGGAGGAAGTTTCAGAGAGATGTGATGATGTTCAGTGAGGGTGATGTGCTGGTAACCTCTCCCCTCTAGTTTAGGTGCAACCTTTGGACAAAACAAGTGTTTATTTGAAAGGAAAATTAGGGAAGTGAGTGGTAAAGACTCACTAATGAGAGTGATGTGCTGGTAACCTCTCCTCTCAAGTCAATTCATGAGGGACGCGTTAAATGAGTACTGTGGACAAAAACTTGGACAATTTTCAACTCTCAGGATGTGACACTGTTATGGAGTATTGTTCTATATTTTTTATTCTCTTTTTTTTCCCACCTAAGGAGGATTGAGGACAAAAGTCACAAAGGACGCTTTAAATGAGTACTGTGGACAAAAACTTGGACAATTTTCAACTCTCAGGATGTGACACTGTTATGGAGTATTGTTCTATATTTTTTATTCTCTTTTTTTCCCACCTAAGGAGGATTGAGGACAAAAGGTTGAGCTTGCTGATGGATTTATGTGCAATGGAAGCAGGATTTGTTTTGGATTTCATTTTGGAGAACATATTTTTGATAAATGATGGAGAAGGACTGGCTTTGAGCTTGTTCCCAACTACCAGGAGGAAGTTTCAGAGAGATGTGATGATGTTCAGTGAGGGTGATGTGCTGGTAACCTCTCCCCTCTAGTTTAGGTGCAAACTTTGGACAAAACAAATTTTATTTGAAAGGAAAATTAGGGAAGTGAGTGGCAAAGACTCACGAATGAGAGTTTTTATAACCCCATCATAAGAGGACTGGTTGCACTGGACTTAATGGGAACTTGGAGACAGTGGGTACACATTGCACAAAGGGCAGGAGAGGTGGTTGGCCAGTATGGGCCCCAACAGCACATTTTTGCCCCAGGGTCCTGAAACAGGCAAATTGGGCCATGAAGATACCCAACAGTTAAAAGGTGAAGCGCCAGAGATAAAACATAAACCAGCAAACTGACTCAGACACTTCAGTGACACAGGATCTGTAGATGTCAGCGAAGAAAAGAAAGGAAACACTGAATTGGGTGAGTAAGATTTATGGATTTAAGATGCTCTTTAAAACTGGATATGTATATTTATAAGTGGTCTCTGGTGGGACCCTTCTACTTTGCGTGGAAGAGGTGGCTCTTACTCATGAGTAATTAATTAAGGTGTCATAATCATCCACAGACCAATTAAGCACGAGGTTGATTTTTTGGGACACTTTAATATGATTTAGTGGCGTTTGTATCCATCATATATGTTGCAGATGCAATGCAATGTTTTGATGGTTATTGTTTGAGCAGCTCATTAAATATTCATGACATCATTCTCGAATGGAACGTTTATGACATCACAGATATTCTTGAGTAGATCAAAGGACAGTTCTGGAGAGTGGGAGAGCAGTCAGTGCAGGAACACAGGCTCAGACCAGACCAGGACCAGGACGACCCCAGCCAAAAATCAGCTTCAACTTTCAGTTTGTTGAGACATTTCCCATGTGTTCACTTTAAAAGAAGAAAAGAAGAACAGGTAGGGACTCTCGAGGGATGCTTTAAAGTAGCATTAAGCAACTGTGTTTGGAATTTTCAATTTACTGATCAATATTTCTTACACTATGTTTATTTTTCACTTTAAGGAGGCTTGAGGATAAAAGTTTGAGCTTGCTGATGGATTTATGTGCAATGGAAGCAGGATTTGTTTTGGATTTCATTTTGGAGAACATATTTTTGATAAATGATGGAGAAGGACTGGCTTTGAGCTTGTTCCCAACTACCAGGAGGAAGGTTCAGAGAGATGTGATGATGTTCAGTGAGGGTGATGTGCTGGTAACCTCTCCCCTCTAGTTTAGGTGCAACCTTTGGACAAAACAAGTGTTTATTTGAAAGGAAAATTAGGGAAGTGAGTGGTAAAGACTCACTAATGAGAGTGATGTGCTGGTAACCTCTCCTCTCAAGTCAGTTCATGAGGGATGCTTTAAATGAGTACTGTGGAAAAAAACTTGGACAATTTTCAACTCTCAGGATGTGACACTGTTATGGAGTATTGTTCCATATTTTTTATTCCCTTTTTTTCCCAACTAAGGAGGATTGAGGACAAAAGTCACAAAGGACGCTTTAAATGAGTACTGTGGACAAAAACTTGGACAATTTTCAACTCTCAGGATGTGACACTGTTATGGAGTATTGTTCTATATTTTTTATTCCCTTTTTTTCCCACCTAAGGAGGATTGAGGACAAAAGGTTGAGCTTGCTGATGGATTTATGTGCAATGGAAGCAGGATTTGTTTTGGATTTCATTTTGGAGAACATATTTTTGATAAATGATGGAGAAGGACTGGCTTTGAGCTTGTTCCCAACTACCAGGAAGAAGTTTCAGAGAGATGTGATGATGTTCAGTGAGGGTGATGTGCTGGTAACCTCTCCCCTCTAGTTTAGGTGCAACCTTTGGACAAAACAAGTGTTTATTTGAAAGGAAAATTAGGGAAGTGAGTGGTAAAGACTCACTAATGAGAGTGATGTGCTGGTAACCTCTCCTCTCAAGTCAATTCATGAGGGACGCTTTAAATGAGTACTGTGGACAAAAACTTGGACAATTTTCAACTCTCAGGATGTGACACTGTTATGGAGTATTGTTCTATATTTTTTATTCTCTTTTTTTTCCCACCTAAGGAGGATTGAGGACAAAAGTCACAAAGGACGCTTTAAATGAGTACAGTGGACAAAAACGTGGACAATTTTCAACTCTCAGGATGTGACACTGTTATGGAGTATTGTTCTATATTTTTTATTCTCTTTTTTTTCCCAACTAAGGAGGCTTGAGGACAAAAGTCGCAAAGGACGCTTTAAATGAGTACTGTGGACAAAAACTTGGACAATTTTCAACTCTCAGGATGTGACACTGTTATGGAGTATTGTTCTATATTTTTATGCTCTTTTTTTCCCACCTAAGGAAGCTTGAGGACAAAAGTCACAAAGGACGCTTTAAATGAGTACTGTGGACAAAAACTAGGACAATTTTCAACTCTCAGGATGTGACACTGTTATGGAGTATTGTTCTATATTTTTTATTCTCTTTTTTTTCCCAACTAAGGAGGATTGAGGACAAAAGTCACAAAGGACGCTTTAAATGAGTACTGTGGACAAAAACTTGGACAATTTTTAATTCTCAGGATGTGACACTGTTATGGAGTATTGTTCTATATTTTTTATTCTCTTTTTTTCCCACCTAAGGAGGCTTGAGGACAAAAGGTTGAGCTTGCTGATGGATTTATGTGCAATGGAAGCAGGATTTGTTTTGGATTTCATTTTGGAGAACATATTTTTGATAAATGATGGAGAAGGACTGGCTTTGAGCTTGTTCCCAACTACCAGGAGGAAGTTTCAGAGAGATGTGATGATGTTCAGTGAGGGTGATGTGCTGGTAACCTCTCCCCTCTAGTTTAGGTGCAACCTTTGGACAAAACAAGTGTTTATTTGAAAGGAAAATTAGGGAAGTGAGTGGTAAAGACTCACTAATGAGAGTGATGTGCTGGTAACCTCTCCTCTCAAGTCAGTTCATGAGGGACGCTTTAAATGAGTACTGTGGACAAAAACTTGGACAATTTTCAACTCTCAGGATGTGACACTGTTATGGAGTATTGTTCTATATTTTTTATTCTCTTTTTTTCCCACCTAAGGAGGATTGAGGACGAAAGTCACAAAGGACACTTTAAATGAGTACTGTGGACAAAAACTTGGACAATTTTCAACTCTCAGGATGTGACACTGTTATGGAGTATTGTTCTATATTTTCTCTTTTTTTCCCAACTAAGGAGGCTTGAGGACAAAAGTCACAAAGGACGCTTTAAATGAGTACTGTGGACAAAAACTTGGACAATTTTCAATTCTCAGGATGTGACACTGTTATGGAGTATTGTTCTATATTTTTTATTCTCTTTTTCCCCACCTAAGGAGGATTGAGGACAAAAGTCACAAAGGACGCTTTAAATGAGTACTGTGGACAAAAACTTGGACAATTTTCAACTCTCAGGATGTGACACTGTTATGGAGTATTGTTCTATATTTTTTATTCTCTTTTTCCCCACCTAAGGAGGATTGAGGACAAAAGTCACAAAGGACGCTTTAAAGGAGTACTGTGGACAAAAACTTGGACAATTTTCAACTCTCAGGATGTGACACTGTTATGGAGTATTGTTCTATATTTTTATGCTAATTTTTTCCCACCTAAGGAGGATTGAGGACAAAAGTCACGAAGGACGCTTTAAATGAGTACTGTGGACAAAAACTTGGACAATTTTCAACTCTCAGGATGTGACACTGTTATGGAGTATTGTTCTATATTTTTTATTCTCTTTTTTTCCCACCTAAGGAGACTTGAGGACAAAAGGTTGAGCTTGCTGATGGATTTATGTGCAAAATGGAAGCAGGATTTGTTTTGGATTTCATTTTGGAGAACATATTTTTGATAAATGATGGAGAAGGACTGGCTTTGAGCTTGTTCCCAACTACCAGGAGGAAGTTTCAGAGAGATGTGATGATGTTCAGTGAGGGTGATGTGCTGGTAACCTCTCCCCTCTAGTTTAGGTGTAACCTTTGGATAAAACAAGTGTTTATTTGAAAGGAAAATTAGGGAAGTGAGTGGTAAAGACTCACTAATGAGAGTGATGTGCTGGTAACCTCTCCTCTCAAGTCAATTCATGAGGGATGCTTTAAATGAGTACTGTGGACAAAAACTTGGACAATTTTCAACTCTCAGGATGTGACACTGTTATGGAGTATTGTTCTATAATTTTATGCTCTTTTTTTCCCACCTAAGGAGGATTGAGGACAAAAGTCACAAAGGACGCTTTAAATGATTACTGTGGTCAAAAACTTGGACAATTTTCAACTCTCAGGATGTGACACTGTTATGGAGTATTGTTCTATATTTTCTCTTTTTTTCCCACCTAAGGAGGTTTGAGGACAAAAGTCACAAAGGACGCTTTAAATGAGTACTGTGGACAAAAACTTGGACAATTTTCAACTCTCAGGATGTGACACTGTTATGGAGTATTGTTCTATATTTTTTATTCTCTTTTTTTCCCACCTAAGGAGGATTGAGGACAAAAGGTTGAGCTTGCTGATGGATTTATGTGCAATGGAAGCAGGATTTGTTTTGGATTTCATTTTGGAGAACATATTTTTGATAAATGATGGAGAAGGACTGGCTTTGAGCTTGTTCCCAACTACCAGGAGGAAGTTTCAGAGAGATGTGATGATGTTCAGTGAGGGTGATGTGCTGGTAACCTCTCCCCTCTAGTTTAGGTGCAAACTTTGGACAAAACAAATTTTATTTGAAAGGAAAATTAGGGAAGTGAGTGGCAAAGACTCACGAATGAGAGTTTTTATAACCCCATCATAAGAGGACTGGTTGCACTGGACTTAATGGGAACTTGGAGACAGTGGGTACACATTGCACAAAGGGCAGGAGAGGTGGTTGGCCAGTATGGGCCCCAACAGCACATTTTTGCCCCAGGGTCCTGAAACAGGCAAATTGGGCCATGAAGATACCCAACAGTTAAAAGGTGAAGCGCCAGAGATAAAACATAAACCAGCAAACTGACTCAGACACTTCAGTGACACAGGATCTGTAGATGTCAGCGAAGAAAAGAAAGGAAACACTGAATTGGGTGAGTAAGATTTATGGATTTAAGATGCTCTTTAAAACTGGATATGTATATTTATAAGTGGTCTCTGGTGGGACCCTTCTACTTTGCGTGGAAGAGGTGGCTCTTACTCATGAGTAATTAATTAAGGTGTCATAATCATCCACAGACCAATTAAGCACGAGGTTGATTTTTTGGGACACTTTAATATGATTTAGTGGCGTTTGTATCCATCATATATGTTGCAGATGCAATGCAATGTTTTGATGGTTATTGTTTGAGCAGCTCATTAAATATTCATGACATCATTCTCGAATGGAACGTTTATGACATCACAGATATTCTTGAGTAGATCAAAGGACAGTTCTGGAGAGTGGGAGAGCAGTCAGTGCAGGAACACAGGCTCAGACCAGACCAGGACCAGGACGACCCCAGCCAAAAATCAGCTTCAACTTTCAGTTTGTTGAGACATTTCCCATGTGTTCACTTTAAAAGAAGAAAAGAAGAACAGGTAGGGACTCTCGAGGGATGCTTTAAAGTAGCATTAAGCAACTGTGTTTGGAATTTTCAATTTACTGATCAATATTTCTTACACTATGTTTATTTTTCACTTTAAGGAGGCTTGAGGATAAAAGTTTGAGCTTGCTGATGGATTTATGTGCAATGGAAGCAGGATTTGTTTTGGATTTCATTTTGGAGAACATATTTTTGATAAATGATGGAGAAGGACTGGCTTTGAGCTTGTTCCCAACTACCAGGAGGAAGGTTCAGAGAGATGTGATGATGTTCAGTGAGGGTGATGTGCTGGTAACCTCTCCCCTCTAGTTTAGGTGCAACCTTTGGACAAAACAAGTGTTTATTTGAAAGGAAAATTAGGGAAGTGAGTGGTAAAGACTCACTAATGAGAGTGATGTGCTGGTAACCTCTCCTCTCAAGTCAGTTCATGAGGGATGCTTTAAATGAGTACTGTGGAAAAAAACTTGGACAATTTTCAACTCTCAGGATGTGACACTGTTATGGAGTATTGTTCCATATTTTTTATTCCCTTTTTTTCCCAACTAAGGAGGATTGAGGACAAAAGTCACAAAGGACGCTTTAAATGAGTACTGTGGACAAAAACTTGGACAATTTTCAACTCTCAGGATGTGACACTGTTATGGAGTATTGTTCTATATTTTTTATTCCCTTTTTTTCCCACCTAAGGAGGATTGAGGACAAAAGGTTGAGCTTGCTGATGGATTTATGTGCAATGGAAGCAGGATTTGTTTTGGATTTCATTTTGGAGAACATATTTTTGATAAATGATGGAGAAGGACTGGCTTTGAGCTTGTTCCCAACTACCAGGAAGAAGTTTCAGAGAGATGTGATGATGTTCAGTGAGGGTGATGTGCTGGTAACCTCTCCCCTCTAGTTTAGGTGCAACCTTTGGACAAAACAAGTGTTTATTTGAAAGGAAAATTAGGGAAGTGAGTGGTAAAGACTCACTAATGAGAGTGATGTGCTGGTAACCTCTCCTCTCAAGTCAATTCATGAGGGACGCTTTAAATGAGTACTGTGGACAAAAACTTGGACAATTTTCAACTCTCAGGATGTGACACTGTTATGGAGTATTGTTCTATATTTTTTATTCTCTTTTTTTTCCCACCTAAGGAGGATTGAGGACAAAAGTCACAAAGGACGCTTTAAATGAGTACAGTGGACAAAAACGTGGACAATTTTCAACTCTCAGGATGTGACACTGTTATGGAGTATTGTTCTATATTTTTTATTCTCTTTTTTTTCCCAACTAAGGAGGCTTGAGGACAAAAGTCGCAAAGGACGCTTTAAATGAGTACTGTGGACAAAAACTTGGACAATTTTCAACTCTCAGGATGTGACACTGTTATGGAGTATTGTTCTATATTTTTATGCTCTTTTTTTCCCACCTAAGGAAGCTTGAGGACAAAAGTCACAAAGGACGCTTTAAATGAGTACTGTGGACAAAAACTAGGACAATTTTCAACTCTCAGGATGTGACACTGTTATGGAGTATTGTTCTATATTTTTTATTCTCTTTTTTTTCCCAACTAAGGAGGATTGAGGACAAAAGTCACAAAGGACGCTTTAAATGAGTACTGTGGACAAAAACTTGGACAATTTTTAATTCTCAGGATGTGACACTGTTATGGAGTATTGTTCTATATTTTTTATTCTCTTTTTTTCCCACCTAAGGAGGCTTGAGGACAAAAGGTTGAGCTTGCTGATGGATTTATGTGCAATGGAAGCAGGATTTGTTTTGGATTTCATTTTGGAGAACATATTTTTGATAAATGATGGAGAAGGACTGGCTTTGAGCTTGTTCCCAACTACCAGGAGGAAGTTTCAGAGAGATGTGATGATGTTCAGTGAGGGTGATGTGCTGGTAACCTCTCCCCTCTAGTTTAGGTGCAACCTTTGGACAAAACAAGTGTTTATTTGAAAGGAAAATTAGGGAAGTGAGTGGTAAAGACTCACTAATGAGAGTGATGTGCTGGTAACCTCTCCTCTCAAGTCAGTTCATGAGGGACGCTTTAAATGAGTACTGTGGACAAAAACTTGGACAATTTTCAACTCTCAGGATGTGACACTGTTATGGAGTATTGTTCTATATTTTTTATTCTCTTTTTTTCCCACCTAAGGAGGATTGAGGACGAAAGTCACAAAGGACACTTTAAATGAGTACTGTGGACAAAAACTTGGACAATTTTCAACTCTCAGGATGTGACACTGTTATGGAGTATTGTTCTATATTTTCTCTTTTTTTCCCAACTAAGGAGGCTTGAGGACAAAAGTCACAAAGGACGCTTTAAATGAGTACTGTGGACAAAAACTTGGACAATTTTCAATTCTCAGGATGTGACACTGTTATGGAGTATTGTTCTATATTTTTTATTCTCTTTTTCCCCACCTAAGGAGGATTGAGGACAAAAGTCACAAAGGACGCTTTAAATGAGTACTGTGGACAAAAACTTGGACAATTTTCAACTCTCAGGATGTGACACTGTTATGGAGTATTGTTCTATATTTTTTATTCTCTTTTTCCCCACCTAAGGAGGATTGAGGACAAAAGTCACAAAGGACGCTTTAAAGGAGTACTGTGGACAAAAACTTGGACAATTTTCAACTCTCAGGATGTGACACTGTTATGGAGTATTGTTCTATATTTTTATGCTAATTTTTTCCCACCTAAGGAGGATTGAGGACAAAAGTCACGAAGGACGCTTTAAATGAGTACTGTGGACAAAAACTTGGACAATTTTCAACTCTCAGGATGTGACACTGTTATGGAGTATTGTTCTATATTTTTTATTCTCTTTTTTTCCCACCTAAGGAGACTTGAGGACAAAAGGTTGAGCTTGCTGATGGATTTATGTGCAAAATGGAAGCAGGATTTGTTTTGGATTTCATTTTGGAGAACATATTTTTGATAAATGATGGAGAAGGACTGGCTTTGAGCTTGTTCCCAACTACCAGGAGGAAGTTTCAGAGAGATGTGATGATGTTCAGTGAGGGTGATGTGCTGGTAACCTCTCCCCTCTAGTTTAGGTGTAACCTTTGGATAAAACAAGTGTTTATTTGAAAGGAAAATTAGGGAAGTGAGTGGTAAAGACTCACTAATGAGAGTGATGTGCTGGTAACCTCTCCTCTCAAGTCAATTCATGAGGGATGCTTTAAATGAGTACTGTGGACAAAAACTTGGACAATTTTCAACTCTCAGGATGTGACACTGTTATGGAGTATTGTTCTATAATTTTATGCTCTTTTTTTCCCACCTAAGGAGGATTGAGGACAAAAGTCACAAAGGACGCTTTAAATGATTACTGTGGTCAAAAACTTGGACAATTTTCAACTCTCAGGATGTGACACTGTTATGGAGTATTGTTCTATATTTTCTCTTTTTTTCCCACCTAAGGAGGTTTGAGGACAAAAGTCACAAAGGACGCTTTAAATGAGTACTGTGGACAAAAACTTGGACAATTTTCAACTCTCAGGATGTGACACTGTTATGGAGTATTGTTCTATATTTTTATGCTCTTTTTTCCCACCTAAGGAGGATTGAGGACAAAAGTCAAAAAGGACGCTTTAAATGAGTACTGTGGACAAAAACATGGACAATTTTCAACTCTCAGGATGTGACACTGTTATGGAGTATTGTTCTATATTTTTTATTCTCTTTTTTTCACACCTAAGGAGGCTTGAGGATAAAAGGTTGAGCTTGCTGATGGATTTTTGTGCAATGGAAGCAGGATTTGTTTTGGATTTCATTTTGGAGAACATATTTTTGATAAATGATGGAGAAGGACTGGCTTTGAGCTTGTTCTCAACTACCAGGAGGAAGTTTCAGAGAGATGTGATGATGTTCAGTGAGGGTGATGTGCTGGTAACCTCTCCCCTCTAGTTTAGGTGCAACCTTTGGACAAAACAAGTGTTTATTTGAAAGGAAAATTAGGGAAGTGAGTGGTAAAGACTCACGAATGAGAGTGATGTGCTGGTAACCTCTCCTCTCAAGTCAGTTCATGAGGGACGCTTTAAATGAGTACTGTGGAAAAAAACATGGACAATTTTCAACTCTCAGGATGTGACACTGTTATGGAGTATTGTTCTACATTTTTTATTCTCTTTTTTTTCCCAACTAAGGAGGATTGAGGACAAAAGTCACAAAGGACGCTTTAAATGAGTACTGTGGACAAAAACTTGGACAATTTTCAACTCTCAGGATGTGACACTGTTATGGAGTATTGTTCTATAATTTTATGCTCTTTTTTTCCCACCTAAGGAGGATTGAGGACAAAAGTCACAAAGGACGCTTTAAATGAGTACTGTGGACAAAAACTTGGACAATTTTCAACTCTCAGGATGTGACACTGTTATGGAGTATTGTTCTATATTTTTTATTCTCTTTTTTTCCCACCTAAGGAGGCTTGAGGACAAAAGTCACAAAGGACGCTTTAAATGAGTACTGTGGAAAAAAACTTGGACAATTTTCAACTCTCAGGATGTGACACTGTTATGGAGTATTGTTCTATATTTTTTATTCTCTTTTTTTCCCACCTAAGGAGGCTTGAGGATAAAAGGTTGAGCTTGCTGATGGATTTTTGTGCAATGGAAGCAGGATTTGTTTTGGATTTCATTTTGGAGAACATATTTTTGATAAATGATGGAGAAGGACTGGCTTTGAGCTTGTTCCCAACTACCAGGAGGAAGTTTCAGAGAGATGTGATGATGTTCAGTGAGGGTGATGTGCTGGTAACCTCTCCCCTCTAGTTTAGGTGCAACCTTTGGACAAAACAAGTGTTTATTTGAAAGGAAAATTAGGGAAGTGAGTGGTAAAGACTCACTAATGAGAGTGATGTGCTGGTAACCTCTCCTCTCAAGTCAGTTAATGAGGGACGCTTTAAATGAGTACTGTGGACAAAAACTTGGACAATTTTCAACTCTCAGGATGTGACACTGTTATGGAGTATTGTTCTATATTTTTTATTCTCTTTTTTTTCCCACCTAAGGAGGATTGAGGACAAAAGTCACAAAGGACGCTTTAAATGAGTACTGTGGACAAAAACTTGGACAATTTTCAACTCTCAGGATGTGACACTGTTATGGAGTATTGTTCTATAATTTTATGCTCTTTTTTTCCCACCTAAGGAGGATTGAAGACAAAAGTCACAATGGACGCTTTAAATGATTACTGTCGACAAAAACTTGGACAATTTTCAACTCTCAGGATGTGACACTGTTATGGAGTATTGTTCTATATTTTTATGCTATTTTTTTCCCACCTAAGGAGGATTGAGGACAAAAGTCACAAAGGACGCTTTAAATGAGTACTGTGGACAAAAACTTGGACAATTTTCAACTCTCAGGATGTGACACTGTTATGGGGTATTGTTCTATATTTTTTATTCTCTTTTTTTCCCACCTAAGGAGGATTGAGGACAAAAGGTTGAGCTTGCTGATGGATTTATGTGCAATGGAAGCAGGATTTGTTTTGGATTTCATTTTGGAGAACATATTTTTGATAAATGATGGAGAAGGACTGGCTTTGAGCTTGTTCCCAACTACCAGGAGGAAGTTTCAGAGAGATGTGATGATGTTCAGTGAGGGTGATGTGCTGGTAACCTCTCCCCTCTAGTTTAGGTGCAACCTTTGGACAAAACAAGTGTTTATTTGAAAGGAAAATTAGGGAAGTGAGTGGTAAAGACTCACTAATGAGAGTGATGTGCTGGTAACCTCTCCTCTCAAGTCAATTCATGAGGGACGCTTTAAATGAGTACTGTGGACAAAAACTTGGACAATTTTCAACTCTCAGGATGTGACACTGTTATGGAGTATTGTTCTATATTTTTTATTCTCTTTTTTTTCCCACCTAAGGAGGATTGAGGACAAAAGTCACAAAGGACGCTTTAAATGAGTACTGTGGACAAAAACTTGGACAATTTTCAACTCTCAGGATGTGACACTGTTATGGAGTATTGTTCTATATTTTTATTCTCTTTTTTTCCCACCTAAGGAGGCTTGAGGACAAAAGGTTGAGCTTGCTGATGGATTTATGTGCAATGGAAGCAGGATTTGTTTTGGATTTCATTTTGGAGAACATATTTTTGATAAATGATGGAGAAGGACTGGCTTTGAGCTTGTTCCCAACTACCAGGAGGAAGTTTCAGAGAGATGTGATGATGTTCAGTGAGGGTGATGTGCTGGTAACCTCTCCCCTCTAGTTTAGGTGCAACCTTTGGACAAAACAAGTGTTTATTTGAAAGGAAAATTAGGGAAGTGAGTGGTAAAGACTCACTAATGAGAGTGATGTGCTGGTAACCTCTCCTCTCAAGTCAGTTCATGAGGGACGCTTTAAATGAGTACTGTGGACAAAAACTTGGACAATTTTCAACTCTCAGGATGTGACACTGTTATGGAGTATTGTTCTATATTTTTATGCTACTTTTTTCCCACCTAAGGAGGATTGAGGACAAAAGTCACAAAGGACGCTTTAAATGAGTACTGTGGACAAAAACTTGGACAATTTTCAACTCTCAGGATGTGACACTGTTATGGAGTATTGTTCTATATTTTTTATTCTCTTTTTTTCCCACCTAAGGAGACTTGAGGACAAAAGGTTGAGCTTGCTGATGGATTTATGTGCAATGGAAGCAGGATTTGTTTTGCATTTCATTTTGGAGAACATATTTTTGATAAATGATATAGAAGGACTGACTTTGAGCTTGTTCCCAACTACCAGGAGGAAGTTTCAGAGAGATGTGATGATGTTCAGTGAGGGTGATGTGCTGGTAACCTCTCCCCTCTAGTTTAGGTGCAAACTTTGGACAAAACAAATTTTATTTGAAAGGAAAATTAGGGAAGTGAGTGGTAAAGACTCACTAATGAGAGTTTTTATAACCCCATCATAAGAGGACTGGTTGCACTGGACTTAATGGGAACTTGGAGACAGTGGGTACACATTGCACAAAGGGCAGGAGAGGTGGTTGGCCAGTCGGGGCCCCAACAGCACATTTTTGCCCCAGGGCCCTGAAACAGGTAAATTGGGCCATGAAGATACCCAACAGTTAAAAGGTGAAGCACCAGAGATAAAACATACACCAGCAAACTGACTCAGACACTTCAGTGACACAGGATCTGTAGATGTCAGCGAAGAAAAGAAAGGAAACACTGAATTGGGTGAGTAAGATTTATGGATTTAAGATGCTCTTTAAAACTGGATATGTATATTTATAAGTGGTCTCTGGTGGGAACCTTCTACTTTGCGTGGAAGAGGTGGCTCTTACTCATGAGTAATTAATTAAGGTGTCATAATCATCCACAGACCAATTAAGCACGAGCTTGATTTTTTGGGACACTTTAATATGATTTAGTGGCGTTTGTATCCATCATATATGTTGCAGATGCAATGCAATGTTTTCATGGTTATTGTTTGAGCAGCTCATTAAATATTCATGACATCATTCTAGAATGAAACGTTTATGACATCACAGATATTCTTGAGTAGATCAAAGGACAGTTCTGGAGAGTGGGAGAGCAGTCAGTGCAGGAACACAGGCTCAGACCAGACCAGGACCAGGACGACCCCAGCCAAAAATCAGCTTCAACTTTCAGTTTGTTGAGACATTTCCCATGTGTTCACTTTAAAAGAAGAAAAGAAGAACAGGTAGGGACTCTCGAGGGATGCTTTAAAGTAGCATTAAGCAACTGTGTTTGGAATTTTCAATTTACTGATCAATATTTCTTACACTATGTTTATTTTTCACTTTAAGGAGGCTTGAGGACAAAAGTTTGAGCTTGCTGATGGATTTATGTGCAATGGAAGCAGGATTTGTTTTGGATTTCATTTTGGAGAACATATTTTTGATAAATGATGGAGAAGGACTGGCTTTGAGCTTGTTCCCAACTACCAGGAGGAAGTTTCAGAGAGATGTGATGATGTTCAGTGAGGGTGATGTGCTGGTAACCTCTCCCCTCTAGTTTAGGTGCAACCTTTGGACAAAACAAGTGTTTATTTGAAAGGAAAATTAGGGAAGTGAGTGGTAAAGACTCACTAATGAGAGTGATGTGCTGGTAACCTCTCCTCTCAAGTCAGTTCATGAGGGACGCTTTAAATGAGTACTGTGGACAAAAACTTGGACAATTTTCAACTCTCAGGATGTGACACTGTTATGGAGTATTGTTCTATATTTTTATGCTCTTTTTTCCCACCTAAGGAGGATTGAGGACAAAAGTCACAAAGGACGCTTTAAATGAGTACTGTGGAAAAAAACATGGACAATTTTCAACTCTCAGGATGTGACACTGTTATGGAGTATTGTTATATATTTTTTATTCTCTTTTTTTTCCCAACTAAGGAGGATTGAGGACAAAAGTCACAAAGGACGCTTTAAATGAGTACTGTGGAAAAAAACTTGGACAATTTTCAACTCTCAGGATGTGACACTGTTATGGAGTATTGTTCTATATTTTTTATTCTCTTTTTTTCCCACCTAAGGAGGCTTGAGGATAAAAGGTTGAGCTTGCTGATGGATTTTTGTGCAATGGAAGCAGGATTTGTTTTGGATTTCATTTTGGAGAACATATTTTTGATAAATGATGGAGAAGGACTGGCTTTGAGCTTGTTCCCAACTACCAGGAGGAAGTTTCAGAGAGATGTGATGATGTTCAGTGAGGGTGATGTGCTGGTAACCTCTCCCCTCTAGTTTAGGTGCAACCTTTGGACAAAACAAGTGTTTATTTGAAAGGAAAATTAGGGAAGTGAGTGGTAAAGACTCACTAATGAGAGTGATGTGCTGGTAACCTCTCCTCTCAAGTCAATTCATGAGGGACGCTTTAAATGAGTACTGTGGACAAAAACTTGGACAATTTTCAACTCTCAGGATGTGACACTGTTATGGAGTATTGTTCTATATTTTTTATTCTCTTTTTTTCCCACCTAAGGAGGATTGAGGACAAAAGTCACAAAGGACGCTTTAAATGAGTACTGTGGACAAAAACTTGGACAATTTTCAACTCTCAGGATGTGACACTGTTATGGAGTATTGTTCTATATTTTTATTCTCTTTTTTTCCCACCTAAGGAGGCTTGAGGACAAAAGGTTGAGCTTGCTGATGGATTTATGTGCAATGGAAGCAGGATTTGTTTTGGATTTCATTTTGGAGAACATATTTTTGATAAATGATGGAGAAGGACTGGCTTTGAGCTTGTTCCCAACTACCAGGAGGAAGTTTCAGAGAGATGTGATGATGTTCAGTGAGGGTGATGTGCTGGTAACCTCTCCCCTCTAGTTTAGGTGCAACCTTTGGACAAAACAAGTGTTTATTTGAAAGGAAAATTAGGGAAGTGAGTGGTAAAGACTCACTAATGAGAGTGATGTGCTGGTAACCTCTCCTCTCAAGTCAGTTCATGAGGGACGCTTTAAATGAGTACTGTGGACAAAAACTTGGACAATTTTCAACTCTCAGGATGTGACACTGTTATGGAGTATTGTTCTATATTTTCTCTTTTTTTCCACCTAAGGAGGATTGAGGACAAAAGTCACAAAGGACGCTTTAAATGAGTACTGTGGACAAAAACTTGGACAATTTTCAACTCTCAGGATGTGACACTGTTATGGAGTATTGTTCTATATTTTTATGCTCTTTTTTCCCACCTAAGGAGGATTGAGGACAAAAGTCACAAAGGACGCTTTAAATGAGTACTGTGGAAAAAAACATGGACAATTTTCAACTCTCAGGATGTGACACTGTTATGGAGTATTGTTATATATTTTTTATTCTCTTTTTTTTCCCAACTAAGGAGGATTGAGGACAAAAGTCACAAAGGACGCTTTAAATGAGTACTGTGGACAAAAACTTGGACAATTTTCAACTCTCAGGATGTGACACTGTTATGGAGTATTGTTCTATATTTTTTATTCTCTTTTTTTTCCCACCTAAGGAGGATTGAGGACAAAAGTCACAAAGGACGCTTTAAATGAGTACTGTGGACAAAAACTTGGACAATTTTCAACTCTCAGGATGTGACACTGTTATGGAGTATTGTTCTATATTTTTTATTTTCTTTTTTTTCCACCTAAGGAGGATTGAGGATAAAAGGTTGAGCTTGCTGATGGATTTATGTGCAATGGAAGCAGGATTTGTTTTGGATTACATTTTGGAGAACATATTTTTGATAAATGATGGAGAAGGACTGGCTTTGAGCTTGTTCCCAACTACCAGGAGGAAGTTTCAGAGAGATGTGATGATGTTCAGTGAGGGTGATGTGCTGGTAACCTCTCCCCTCTAGTTTAGGTGCAACCTTTGGACAAAACAAGTGTTTATTTGTAAGGAAAATTAGGGAAGTGAGTGGTAAAGACTCACTAATGAGAGTGATGTGCTGGTAACCTCTCCTCTCAAGTCAGTTCATGAGGGACGCTTTAAATGAGTACTGTGGACAAAAACTTGGACAATTTTCAACTCTCAGGATGTGACACTGTTATGGAGTATTGTTCTATATTTTTTATGCTCTTTTTTTCCCACCTAAGGAAGCTTGAGGACAAAAGTCACAAAGGACGCTTTAAATGAGTACTGTGGACAAAAACTTGGACAATTTTCAACTCTCAGGATGTGACACTGTTATGGAGTATTGTTCTATATTTTTTATTCTCTTTTTTTTCCCAACTAAGGAGGATTGAGGACAAAAGTCACAAAGGACGCTTTAAATGAGTACTGTGGACAAAAACTTGGACAATTTTCAACTCTCAGGATGTGACACTGTTATGGAGTATTGTTCTATATTTTTATGCTCTTTTTTTCCCACCTAAGGAGACTTGAGGATAAAAGGTTGAGCTTGCTGATGGATTTATGTGCAATGGAAGCAGGATTTGTTTTGGATTTCATTTTGGAGAACATATTTTTGATAAATGATGGAGAAGGACTGGCTTTGAGCTTGTTCCCAACTACCAGGAGGAAGCTTCAGAGAGATGTGATGATGTTCAGTGAGGGTGATGTGCTGGTAACCTCTCCCCTCTAGTTTAGGTGCAACCTTTGGACAAAACAAGTGTTTATTTGAAAGGAAAATTAGGGAAGTGAGTGGTAAAGACTCACTAATGAGAGTGATGTGCTGGTAACCTCTCCTCTCAAGTCAATTCATGAGGGACGCTTTAAATGAGTACTGTGGACAAAAACTTGGACAATTTTCAACTCTCAGGATGTGACACTGTTATGGAGTATTGTTCTATATTTTTTATGCTCTTTTTTTCCCACCTAAGGAAGATTGAGGACAAAAGTCACAAAGGACGCTTTAAATGAGTACTGTGGACAAAAACTTGGACAATTTTCAACTCTCAGGATGTGACACTGTTATGGAGTATTGTTCTATATTTTTATGCTATTTTTTTCCCACCTAAGGAGGATTGAGGACAAAAGTCACAAAGGACGCTTTAAATGAGTACTGTGGACAAAAACTTGGACAATTTTCAACTCTCAGGATGTGACACTGTTATGGAGTATTGTTCTATATTTTTTATTCTCTTTTTTTTCCCACCTAAGGAGGATTGAGGACAAAAGGTTGAGCTTGCTGATGGATTTATGTGCAATGGAAGCAGGATTTGTTTTGGATTTCATTTTGGAGAACATATTTTTGATAAATGATGGAGAAGGACTGGCTTTGAGCTTGTTCCCAACTACCAGGAGGAAGTTTCAGAGAGATGTGATGATGTTCAGTGAGGGTGATGTGCTGGTAACCTCTCCCCTCTAGTTTAGGTGCAACCTTTGGACAAAACAAGTGTTTATTTGAAAGGAAAATTAGGGAAGTGAGTGGTAAAGACTCACTAATGAGAGTGATGTGCTGGTAACCTCTCCTCTCAAGTCAATTCATGAGGGACGCTTTAAAGGAGTACTGTGGACAAAAACTTGGACAATTTTCAACTCTCAGGATGTGACACTGTTATGGAGTATTGTTCTATATTTTTTATTCTCTTTTTTTTCCCAACTAAGGAGGATTGAGGACAAAAGTCACAAAGGACGCTTTAAATGAGTACTGTGGACAAAAACTTGGACAATTTTCAACTCTCAGGATGTGACACTGTTATGGAGTATTGTTCTATATTTTTTATTCTCTTTTTTTTCCCACCTAAGGAGGATTGAGGACAAAAGTCACAAAGGACGCTTTAAATGAGTACTGTGGACAAAAACTTGGACAATTTTCAACTCTCAGGATGTGACACTGTTATGGAGTATTGTTCTATATTTTTTATTCTCTTTTTTTTCCCAACTAAGGAGGCTTGAGGACAAAAGTCACAAAGGACGCTTTAAATGAGTACTGTGGACAAAAACTTGGACAATTTTCAACTCTCAGGATGTGACACTGTTATGGAGTATTGTTCTATATTTTTTATGCTCTTTTTTTCCCACCTAAGGAGACTTGAGGATAAAAGGTTGAGCTTGCTGATGGATTTATGTGCAATGGAAGCAGGATTTGTTTTGGATTTCATTTTGGAGAACATATTTTTGATAAATGATGGAGAAGGACTGGCTTTGAGCTTGTTCCCAACTACCAGGAGGAAGTTTCAGAGAGATGTGATGATGTTTAGTGAGGGTGATGTGCTGGTAACCTCTCCCCTCTAGTTTAGTTGCAACCTTTGGACAAAACAAGTGTTTATTTGAAAGGAAAATTAGGAAAGTGAGTGGTAAAGACTCACTAATGAGAGTGATGTGCTGGTAACCTCTCCTCTCAAGTCAGTTCATGAGGGACGCTTTAAATGAGTACTGTGGACAAAAACTTGGACAATTTTCAACTCTCAGGATGTGACACTGTTATGGAGTATTGTTCTATATTTTTTATGCTCTTTTTTTCCCACCTAAGGAAGATTGAGGACAAAAGTCACAAAGGACGCTTTAAATGAGTACTGTGGACAAAAACTTGGACAATTTTCAACTCTCAGGATGTGACACTGTTATGGAGTATTGTTCTATATTTTTTATGCTCTTTTTTCCCACCTAAGGAGACTTGAGGATAAAAGGTTGAGCTTGCTGATGGATTTATGTGCAATGGAAGCAGGATTTGTTTTGGATTTCATTTTGGAGAACATATTTTTGATAAATGATGGAGAAGGACTGGCTTTGAGCTTGTTCCCAACTACCAGGAGGAAGTTTCAGAGAGATGTGATGATGTTCAGTGAGGGTGATGTGCTGGTAACCTCTCCCCTCTAGTTTAGGTGCAACCTTTGGACAAAACAAGTGTTTATTTGAAAGGAAAATTAGGGAAGTGAGTGGTAAAGACTCACTAATGAGAGTGATGTGCTGGTAACCTCTCCTCTCAAGTCAGTTCATGAGGGATGCTTTAAATGAGTACTGTGGACAAAAACTTGGACAATTTTCAACTCTCAGGATGTGACACTGTTATGGAGTATTGTTCTATAATTTTATGCTCTTTTTTTCCCACCTAAGGAGGATTGAGGACAAAAGTCACAAAGGACGCTTTAAATGAGTACTGTGGACAAAAACTTGGACAATTTTCAACTCTCAGGATGTGACACTGTTATGGAGTATTGTTCTATATTTTTTATTCTCTTTTTTTTCCCAACTAAGGAGGATTGAGGACAAAAGTCACAAAGGACGCTTTAAATGAGTACTGTGGACAAAAACTTGGACAATTTTCAACTCTCAGGATGTGACACTGTTATGGAGTATTGTTCTATATTTTTTATTCTCTTTTTTTTCCCAACTAAGGAGGATTGAGGACAAAAGTCACAAAGGACGCTTTAAATGAGTACTGTGGACAAAAACTTGGACAATTTTCAACTCTCAGGATGTGACACTGTTATGGAGTATTGTTCTATATTTTTATGCTCTTTTTTTCCCACCTAAGGAGACTTGAGGATAAAAGGTTGAGCTTGCTGATGGATTTATGTGCAATGGAAGCAGGATTTGTTTTGGATTTCATTTTGGAGAACATATTTTTGATAAATGATGGAGAAGGACTGGCTTTGAGCTTGTTCCCAACTACCAGGAGGAAGCTTCAGAGAGATGTGATGATGTTCAGTGAGGGTGATGTGCTGGTAACCTCTCCCCTCTAGTTTAGGTGCAACCTTTGGACAAAACAAGTGTTTATTTGAAAGGAAAATTAGGGAAGTGAGTGGTAAAGACTCACTAATGAGAGTGATGTGCTGGTAACCTCTCCTCTCAAGTCAATTCATGAGGGACGCTTTAAATGAGTACTGTGGACAAAAACTTGGACAATTTTCAACTCTCAGGATGTGACACTGTTATGGAGTATTGTTCTATATTTTTTATGCTCTTTTTTTCCCACCTAAGGAAGATTGAGGACAAAAGTCACAAAGGACGCTTTAAATGAGTACTGTGGACAAAAACTTGGACAATTTTCAACTCTCAGGATGTGACACTGTTATGGAGTATTGTTCTATATTTTTTATTCTCTTTTTTTTCCCAACTAAGGAGGATTGAGGACAAAAGTCACAAAGGACGCTTTAAATGAGTACTGTGGACAAAAACTTGGACAATTTTCAACTCTCAGGATGTGACACTGTTATGGAGTATTGTTCTATATTTTTATGCTCTTTTTTTCCCACCTAAGGAGACTTGAGGATAAAAGGTTGAGCTTGCTGATGGATTTATGTGCAATGGAAGCAGGATTTGTTTTGGATTTCATTTTGGAGAACATATTTTTGATAAATGATGGAGAAGGACTGGCTTTGAGCTTGTTCCCAACTACCAGGAGGAAGCTTCAGAGAGATGTGATGATGTTCAGTGAGGGTGATGTGCTGGTAACCTCTCCCCTCTAGTTTAGGTGCAACCTTTGGACAAAACAAGTGTTTATTTGAAAGGAAAATTAGGGAAGTGAGTGGTAAAGACTCACTAATGAGAGTGATGTGCTGGTAACCTCTCCTCTCAAGTCAGTTCATGAGGGACGCTTTAAATGAGTACTGTGGACAAAAACTTGGACAATTTTCAACTCTCAGGATGTGACACTGTTATGGAGTATTGTTCTATATTTTTTATGCTCTTTTTTTCCCACCTAAGGAAGATTGAGGACAAAAGTCACAAAGGACGCTTTAAATGAGTACTGTGGACAAAAACTTGGACAATTTTCAACTCTCAGGATGTGACACTGTTATGGAGTATTGTTCTATATTTTTTATGCTCTTTTTTTCCCACCTAAGGAGGCTTGAGGATAAAAGGTTGAGCTTGCTGATGGATTTATGTGCAATGGAAGCAGGATTTGTTTTGGATTACATTTTGGAGAACATATTTTTGATAAATGATGGAGAAGGACTGGCTTTGAGCTTGTTCCCAACTACCAGGAGGAAGTTTCAGAGAGATGTGATGATGTTCAGTGAGGGTGATGTGCTGGTAACCTCTCCCCTCTAGTTTAGGTGCAACCTTTGGACAAAACAAGTGTTTATTTGAAAGGAAAATTAGGGAAGTGAGTGGTAAAGACTCACTAATGAGAGTGATGTGCTGGTAACCTCTCCTCTCAAGTCAGTTCATGAGGGATGCTTTAAATGAGTACTGTGGACAAAAACTTGGACAATTTTCAACTCTCAGGATGTGACACTGTTATGGAGTATTGTTCTATAATTTTATGCTCTTTTTTTCCCACCTAAGGAGGATTGAGGACAAAAGTCACAAAGGACGCTTTAAATGAGTACTGTGGACAAAAACTTGGACAATTTTCAACTCTCAGGATGTGACACTGTTATGGAGTATTGTTCTATATTTTTTATTCTCTTTTTTTCCCACCTAAGGAGGATTGAGGACAAACGTTTGAGCTTGCTGATGGATTTATGTGCAATGGAAGCAGGATTTGTTTTGGATTTCATTTTGGAGAACATATTTTTGATAAATGATGGAGAAGGACTGGCTTTGAGCTTGTTCCCAACTACCAGGAGGAAGTTTCAGAGAGATGTGATGATGTTCAGTGAGGGTGATGTGCTGGTAACCTCTCCCCTCTAGTTTAGGTGCAACCTTTGGACAAAACAAGTGTTTATTTGAAAGGAAAATTAGGGAAGTGAGTGGTAAAGACTCACTAATGAGAGTGATGTGCTGGTAACCTCTCCTCTCAAGTCAGTTCATGAGGGACGCTTTAAATGAGTACTGTGGACAAAAACTTGGACAATTTTCAACTCTCAGGATGTGACACTGTTATGGAGTATTGTTCTATATTTTCTCTTTTTTTCCCAACTAAGGAGGCTTGAGGACAAAAGTCACAAAGGACGCTTTAAATGAGTACTGTGGACAAAAACTTGGACAATTTTCAACTCTCAGGATGTGACACTGTTATGGAGTATTGTTCTATATTTTTTATTCTCTTTTTTTTCCCAACTAAGGAGGATTGAGGACAAAAGTCACAAAGGACGCTTTAAATGAGTACTGTGGACAAAAACTTGGACAATTTTCAACTCTCAGGATGTGACACTGTTATGGAGTATTGTTCTATATTTTTTATTCTCTTTTTTTCCCACCTAAGGAGACTTGAGGACAAAAGGTTGAGCTTGCTGATGGAGTTATGTGCAAAATGGAAGCAGGATTTGTTTTGGATTTCATTTTGGAGAACATATTTTTGATAAATGATGGAGAAGGACTGGCTTTGAGCTTGTTCCCAACTACCAGGAGGAAGTTTCAGAGAGATGTGATGATGTTCAGTGAGGGTGATGTGCTGGTAACCTCTCCCCTCTAGTTTAGGTGCAACCTTTGGACAAAACAAGTGTTTATTTGAAAGGAAAATTAGGGAAGTGAGTGGTAAAGACTCACTAATGAGAGTGATGTGCTGGTAACCTCTCCTCTCAAGTCAATTCATGAGGGACGCTTTAAATGAGTACTGTGGACAAAAACTTGGACAATTTTCAATTCTCAGGATGTGACACTGTTATGGAGTATTGTTCTATATTTTCTCTTTTTTTCCCAACTAAGGAGGCTTGAGGACAAAAGTCACAAAGGACGCTTTAAATGAGTACTGTGGACAAAAACTTGGACAATTTTCAACTCTCAGGATGTGACACTGTTATGGAGTATTGTTCTATAATTTTATGCTCTTTTTTTCCCAACTAAGGAGGATTGAGGACAAAAGTCACAAAGGACGCTTTAAATGAGTACTGTGGACAAAAACTTGGACAATTTTCAACTCTCAGGATGTGACACTGTTATGGAGTATTGTTCTATATTTTTTATTCTCTTTTTTTTCCCAACTAAGGAGGATTGAGGACAAAAGTCACAAAGGACGCTTTAAATGAGTACTGTGGACAAAAACTTGGACAATTTTCAACTCTCAGGATGTGACACTGTTATGGAGTATTGTTCTATAATTTTATGCTCTTTTTTTCCCACCTAAGGAGGATTGAGGACAAAAGTCACAAAGGACGCTTTAAATGAGTACTGTGGACAAAAACCTGGACAATTTTCAACTCTCAGGATGTGACACTGTTATGGAGTATTGCTCTATATTTTTTATTCTCTTTTTTTCCCACCTAAGGAGACTTGAGGACAAAAGGTTGAGCTTGCTGATGGATTTATGTGCAAAATGGAAGCAGGATTTGTTTTGGATTTCATTTTGGAGAACATATTTTTGATAAATGATGGAGAAGGACTGGCTTTGAGCTTGTTCCCAACTACCAGGAGGAAGTTTCAGAGAGATGTGATGATGTTCAGTGAGGGTGATGTGCTGGTAACCTCTCCCCTCTAGTTTAGGTGCAACCTTTGGACAAAACAAGTGTTTATTTGAAAGGAAAATTAGGGAAGTGAGTGGTAAAGACTCACTAATGAGAGTGATGTGCTGGTAACCTCTCCTCTCAAGTCAGTTCATGAGGGACGCTTTAAATGAGTACTGTGGACAAAAACTTGGACAATTTTCAACTCTCAGGATGTGACACTGTTATGGAGTATTGTTCTATATTTTTATGCTCTTTTTTTCCCACCTAAGGAGGATTGAGGACAAAATTCACAAAGGACGCTTTAAATGAGTACTGTGGACAAAACCCTGGACAATTTTCAACTCTCAGGATGTGACACTGTTATGGAGTATTGTTCTATATTTTTTATTCTCTTTTTTTCCTACCTAAGGAGACTTGAGGACAAAAGGTTGAGCTTGCTGATGGATTTATGTGCCAAATGGAAGCAGGATTTGTTTTGGATTTCATTTTGGAGAACATATTTTTGATAAATGATGGAGAAGGACTGGCTTTGAGCTTGTTCCCAACTACCAGGAGGAAGTTTCAGAGAGATGTGATGATGTTCAGTGAGGGTGATGTGCTGGTAACCTCTCCCCTCTAGTTTAGGTGCAACCTTTGGACAAAACAAGTGTTTATTTGAAAGGAAAATTAGGGAAGTGAGTGGTAAAGACTCACTAATGAGAGTGATGTGCTGGTAACCTCTCCTCTCAAGTCAGTTCATGAGGGACGCTTTAAATGAGTACTGGGGACAAAAACTTGGACAATTTTCAACTCTCAGGATGTGACACTGTTATGGAGTATTGTTCTATATTTTTATGCTCTTTTTTTCCCACCTAAGGAGGATTGAGGACAAAAGTCACAAAGGACGCTTTAAATGAGTACTGTGGACAAAAACTTGGACAATTTTCAACTCTCAGGATGTGACACTGTTATGGAGTATTGTTCTATATTTTTTATTCTCTTTTTTTCCCACCTAAGGAGACTTGAGGACAAAAGTTTGAGCTTGCTGATGGATTTATGTGCAAAATGGAAGCAGGATTTGTTTTGGATTTCATTTTGGAGAACATATTTTTGATAAATGATGGAGAAGGACTGGCTTTGAGCTTGTTCCCAACTACCAGGAGGAAGTTTCAGAGAGATGTGATGATGTTCAGTGAGGGTGATGTGCTGGTAACCTCTCCCCTCTAGTTTAGGTGCAACCTTTGGACAAAACAAGTGTTTATTTGAAAGGAAAATTAGGGAAGTGAGTGGTAAAGACTCACTAATGAGAGTGATGTGCTGGTAACCTCTCCTCTCAAGTCAATTCATGAGGGACGCTTTAAATGAGTACTGTCGACAAAAACTTGGACAATTTTCAACTCTCAGGATGTGACACTGTTATGGAGTATTGTTCTATATTTTTAATGCTCTTTATTTTCCCACCTAAGGAGGCTTGAGGACAAAAGTCACAAAGGACGCTTTAAATGAGTACTGTGGACAAAAACTTGGACAATTTTCAATTCTCAGGATGTGACACTGTTATGGAGTATTGTTCTATATTTTTAATGCTCTTTATTTTCCCACCTAAGGAGGCTTGAGGACAAAAGTCACAAAGGACGCTTTAAATGAGTACTGTGGACAAAAACTTGGACAATTTTCAACTCTCAGGATGTGACACTGTTATGGAGTATTGTTCTATATTTTTATGCTATTTTTTTCCCACCTAAGGAGGATTGAGGACAAAAGTCACAAAGGACGCTTTAAATGAGTACTGTGGACAAAAACTTGGACAATTTTCAACTCTCAGGATGTGACACTGTTATGGAGTATTGTTCTATAATTTTATGCTCTTTTTTTCCCACCTAAGGAGGATTGAGGACAAAATTCACAAAGGACGCTTTAAATGAGTACTGTGGACAAAACCCTGGACAATTTTCAACTCTCAGGATGTGACACTGTTATGGAGTATTGTTCTATATTTTTTATTCTCTTTTTTTCCCACCTAAGGAGACTTGAGGACAAAAGGTTGAGCTTGCTGATGGATTTATGTGCAAAATGGAAGCAGGATTTGTTTTGGATTTCATTTTGGAGAACATATTTTTGATAAATGATGGAGAAGGACTGGCTTTGAGCTTGTTCCCAACTACCAGGAGGAAGTTTCAGAGAGATGTGATGATGTTCAGTGAGGGTGATGTGCTGGTAACCTCTCCCCTCTAGTTTAGGTGCAACCTTTGGACAAAACAAGTGTTTATTTGAAAGGAAAATTAGGGAAGTGAGTGGTAAAGACTCACTAATGAGAGTGATGTGCTGGTAACCTCTCCTCTCAAGTCAGTTCATGAGGGACGCTTTAAATGAGTACTGGGGACAAAAACTTGGACAATTTTCAACTCTCAGGATGTGACACTGTTATGGAGTATTGTTCTATATTTTTATGCTAATTTTTTCCCACCTAAGGAGGATTGAGGACAAAAGTCACAAAGGACGCTTTAAATGAGTACTGTGGACAAAAACTTGGACAATTTTCAACTCTCAGGATGTGACACTGTTATGGAGTATTGTTCTATATTTTTTATTCTCTTTTTTTCCCACCTAAGGAGACTTGAGGACAAAAGTTTGAGCTTGCTGATGGATTTATGTGCAAAATGGAAGCAGGATTTGTTTTGGATTTCATTTTGGAGAACATATTTTTGATAAATGATGGAGAAGGACTGGCTTTGAGCTTGTTCCCAACTACCAGGAGGAAGTTTCAGAGAGATGTGATGATGTTCAGTGAGGGTGATGTGCTGGTAACCTCTCCCCTCTAGTTTAGGTGCAACCTTTGGACAAAACAAGTGTTTATTTGAAAGGAAAATTAGGGAAGTGAGTGGTAAAGACTCACTAATGAGAGTGATGTGCTGGTAACCTCTCCTCTCAAGTCAATTCATGAGGGACGCTTTAAATGAGTACTGTCGACAAAAACTTGGACAATTTTCAACTCTCAGGATGTGACACTGTTATGGAGTATTGTTCTATATTTTTTATTCTCTTTTTTTTCCCACCTAAGGAGGATTGAGGACAAAAGTCACAAAGGACGCTTTAAATGAGTACTGTGGACAAAAACTTGGACAATTTTCAACTCTCAGGATGTGACACTGTTATGGAGTATTGTTCTATATTTTTTATTCTCTTTTTTTTCCCAACTAAGGAGGATTGAGGACAAAAGTCACAAAGGACGCTTTAAATGAGTACTGTGGACAAAAACTTGGACAATTTTCAACTCTCAGGATGTGACACTGTTATGGAGTATTGTTCTATAATTTTATGCTCTTTTTTTCCCACCTAAGGAGGATTGAGGACAAAATTCACAAAGGACGCTTTAAATGAGTACTGTGGACAAAACCCTGGACAATTTTCAACTCTCAGGATGTGACACTGTTATGGAGTATTGTTCTATATTTTTTATTCTCTTTTTTTCCCACCTAAGGAGACTTGAGGACAAAAGGTTGAGCTTGCTGATGGATTTATGTGCAAAATGGAAGCAGGATTTGTTTTGGATTTCATTTTGGAGAACATATTTTTGATAAATGATGGAGAAGGACTGGCTTTGAGCTTGTTCCCAACTACCAGGAGGAAGTTTCAGAGAGATGTGATGATGTTCAGTGAGGGTGATGTGCTGGTAACCTCTCCCCTCTAGTTTAGGTGCAACCTTTGGACAAAAGAAGTGTTTATTTGAAAGGAAAATTAGGGAAGTGAGTGGTAAAGACTCACTAATGAGAGTGATGTGCTGGTAACCTCTCCTCTCAAGTCAGTTCATGAGGGACGCTTTAAATGAGTACTGTGGACAAAAACTTGGACAATTTTCAACTCTCAGGATGTGACACTGTTATGGAGTATTGTTCTATATTTTTATGCTCTTTTTTTCCCACCTAAGGAGGATTGAGGACAAAAGTCACAAAGGACGCTTTAAATGAGTACTGTGGACAAAAACTTGGACAATTTTCAACTCTCAGGATGTGACACTGTTATGGAGTATTGTTCTATATTTTTATGCTAATTTTTTCCCACCTAAGGAGGATTGAGGACAAAAGTCACAAAGGACGCTTTAAATGAGTACTGTGGACAAAAACTTGGACAATTTTCAACTCTCAGGATGTGACACTGTTATGGAGTATTGTTCTATATTTTTTATTCTCTTTTTTTCCCACCTAAGGAGGCTTGAGGACAAAAGGTTGAGCTTGCTGATGGATTTATGTGCAATGGAAGTAGGATTTGTTTTGGATTTCATTTTGGAGAACATATTTTTGATAAATGATGGAGAAGGACTGGCTTTGAGCTTGTTCCCAACTACCAGGAGGAAGTTTCAGAGAGATGTGATGATGTTCAGTGAGGGTGATGTGCTGGTAACCTCTCCCCTCTAGTTTAGGTGCAACCTTTCGACAAAACAAGTGTTTATTTGAAAGGAAAATTAGGGAAGTGAGTGGTAAAGACTCACTAATGAGAGTGATGTGCTGGTAACCTCTCCTCTCAAGTCAGTTCATGAGGGACGCTTTAAATGAGTACTGTGGACAAAAACTTGGACAATTTTCAACTCTCAGGATGTGACACTGTTATGGAGTATTGTTCTATATTTTTATGCTCTTTTTTTCCCACCTAAGGAGGATTGAGGACAAAAGTCACAAAGGACGCTTTAAATGAGTACTGTGGACAAAAACTTGGACAATTTTCAACTCTCAGGATGTGACACTGTTATGGAGTATTGTTCTATATTTTTTATTCTCTTTTTTTTCCCAACTAAGGAGGATTGAGGACAAAAGTCACAAAGGACGCTTTAAATGAGTACTGTGGACAAAAACTTGGACAATTTTCAACTCTCAGGATGTGACACTGTTATGGAGTATTGTTCTATATTTTTTATTCTCTTTTTTTCCCACCTAAGGAGACTTGAGGACAAAAGGTTGAGCTTGCTGATGGATTTATGTGCAATGGAAGCAGGATTTGTTTTGGATTTCATTTTGGAGAACATATTTTTGATAAATGATATAGAAGGACTGGCTTTGAGCTTGTTCCCAACTACCAGGAGGAAGTTTCAGAGAGATGTGATGATGTTCAGTGAGGGTGATGTGCTGGTAACCTCTCCCCTCTAGTTTAGGTGCACCCTTTGGACAAAACAAATTTTATTTGAAAGGAAAATTAGGGAAGTGAGTGGTAAAGACTCACTAATGAGAGTTTTTATAACCCCATCATAAGAGGACTGGTTGCACTGGACTTAATGGGAACTTGGAGACAGTGGGTACACATTGCACAAAGGGCAGGAGAGGTGGTTGGCCAGTCGGGGCCCCAACAGCACATTTTTGCCCCAGGGCCCTGAAACAGGTAAATTGGGCCATGAAGATACCCAACAGTTAAAAGGTGAAGCACCAGAGATAAAACATACACCAGCAAACTGACTCAGACACTTCAGTGACACAGGATCTGTAGATGTCAGCGAAGAAAAGAAAGGAAACACTGAATTGGGTGAGTAAGATTTATGGATTTAAGATGCTCTTTAAAACTGGATATGTATATTTATAAGTGGTCTCTGGTGGGACCCTTCTACTTTGCGTGGAAGAGGTGGCTCTTACTCATGAGTAATTAATTAAGGTGTCATAATCATCCACAGACCAATTAAGCACGAGGTTGATTTTTTGGGACACTTTAATATGATTTAGTGGCGTTTGTATCCATCATATATGTTGCAGATGCAATGCAATGTTTTGATGGTTATTGTTTGAGCAGCTCATTAAATATTCATGACATCATTCTAGAATGGAACGTTTATGACATCACAGATATTCTTGAGTAGATCAAAGGACAGTTCTGGAGAGTGGGAGAGCAGTCAGTGCAGGAACACAGGCTCAGACCAGACCAGGACCAGGACGACCCCAGCCAAAAATCAGCTTCAACTTTCAGTTTGTTGAGACATTTCCCATGTGTTCACTTTAAAAGAAGAAAAGAAGAACAGGTAGGGACTCTCGAGGGATGCTTTAAAGTAGCATTAAGCAACTGTGTTTGGAATTTTCAATGTACTGATCAATATTTCTTACACTATGTTTATTTTTCACTTTAAGGAGGCTTGAGGATAAAAGGTTGAGCTTGCTGATGGATTTATGTGCAATGGAAGCAGGATTTGTTTTGGATTTCATTTTGGAGAACATATTTTTGATAAATGATGGAGAAGGACTGGCTTTGAGCTTGTTCCCAACTACCAGGAGGAAGTTTCAGAGAGATGTGATGATGTTCAGTGAGGGTGATGTGCTGGTAACCTCTCCCCTCTAGTCTAGGTGCAACCTTTGGACAAAACAAGTGTTTATTTGAAAGGAAAATTAGGGAAGTGAGTGGTAAAGACTCACTAATGAGAGTGATGTGCTGGTAACCTCTCCTCTCAAGTCAGTTCATGAGGGACGCTTTAAATGAGTACTGTGGACAAAAACTTGGACAATTTTCAACTCTCAGGATGTGACACTGTTATGGAGTATTGTTCTATATTTTTAATGCTCTTTATTTTCCCACCTAAGGAGGCTTGAGGACAAAAGTCACAAAGGACGCTTTAAATGAGTACTGTGGACAAAAACTTGGACAATTTTCAACTCTCAGGATGTGACACTGTTATGGAGTATTGTTCTATATTTTTTATGCTCTTTTTTTCCCACCTAAGGAGACTTGAGGATAAAAGGTTGAGCTTGCTGATGGATTTATGTGCAATGGAAGCAGGATTTGTTTTGGATTTCATTTTGGAGAACATATTTTTGATAAATGATGGATAAGGACTGGCTTTGAGCTTGTTCCCAACTACCAGGAGGAAGTTTCAGAGAGATGTGATGATGTTCAGTGAGGGTGATGTGCTGGTAACCTCTCCCCTCTAGTTTAGGTGCAACCTTTGGACAAAACAAGTGTTTATTAGAAAGGAAAATTAGGGAAGTGAGTGGTAAAGACTCACTAATGAGAGTGATGTGCTGGTAACCTCTCCTCTCAAGTCAGTTCATGAGGGACGCTTTAAATGAGTACTGTGGACAAAAACTTGGACAATTTTCAACTCTCAGGATGTGACACTGTTATGGAGTATTGTTCTATATTTTTATGCTCTTTTTTTCCCACCTAAGGAGGATTGAGGACAAAAGTCACAAAGGACGCTTTAAATGAGTACTGTGGACAAAAACTTGGACAATTTTCAACTCTCAGGATGCGACACTGTTATGGAGTATTGTTCTATATTTTTTATTCTCTTTTTTTTCCCAACTAAGGAGGATTGAGGACAAAAGTCACAAAGGACGCTTTAAATGAGTACTGTGGACAAAAACTTGGACAATTTTCAACTCTCAGGATGTGACACTGTTATGGAGTATTGTTCTATATTTTTATGCTCTTTTTTCCCACCTAAGGAGGATTGAGGACAAAAGTCACAAAGGACGCTTTAAATGAGTACTGTGGAAAAAAACATGGACAATTTTCAACTCTCAGGATGTGACACTGTTATGGAGTATTGTTCTATATTTTTATGCTCTTTATTTTCCCACCTAAGGAGGATTGAGGACAAAAGTCACAAAGGACGCTTTAAATGAGTACTGTGGACAAAAACTTGGACAATTTTCAACTCTCAGGATGTGACACTGTTATGGAGTATTGTTCTATATTTTTATGCTCTTTATTTTCCCACCTAAGGAGGATTGAGGACAAAAGTCACAAAGGACGCTTTAAATGAGTACTGTGGACAAAAACTTGGACAATTTTCAACTCTCAGGATGTGACACTGTTATGGAGTATTGTTCTATATTTTTTATTCTCTTTTTTTCCCACCTAAGGAGACTTGAGGACAAAAGGTTGAGCTTGCTGATGGATTTATGTGCAAAATGGAAGCAGGATTTGTTTTGGATTTCATTTTGGAGAACATATTTTTGATAAATGATGGAGAAGGACTGGCTTTGAGCTTATTCCCAACTACCAGGAGGAAGGTTCAGAGAGATGTGATGATGTTCAGTGAGGGTGATGTGCTGGTAACCTCTCCCCTCTAGTTTAGGTGCAACCTTTGGACAAAACAAGTGTTTATTTGAAAGGAAAATTAGGGAAGTGAGTGGTAAAGACTCACTAATGAGAGTGATGTGCTGGTAACCTCTCCTCTCAAGTCAGTTCATGAGGGACGCTTTAAATGAGTACTGTGGACAAAAACTTGGACAATTTTCAACTCTCAGGATGTGACACTGTTATGGAGTATTGTTCTATAATTTTATGCTCTTTTTTTCCCACCTAAGGAGGATTGAGGACAAAAGTCACAAAGGACGCTTTAAATGAGTACTGTGGACAAAAACTTGGACAATTTTCAACTCTCAGGATGTGACACTGTTATGGAGTATTGTTCTATATTTTTTATTCTCTTTTTTTTCCCAACTAAGGAGGATTGAGGACAAAAGTCACAAAGGACGCTTTAAATGAGTACTGTGGACAAAAACTTGGACAATTTTCAACTCTCAGGATGTGACACTGTTATGGAGTATTGTTCTATATTTTTATGCTCTTTTTTTCCCACCTAAGGAGGATTGAGGACAAAAGTCACAAAGGACGCTTTAAATGAGTACTGTGGACAAAAACTTGGACAATTTTCAACTGTCAGGATGTGACACTGTTATGGAGTATTGTTCTATATTTTTATGCTAATTTTTTCCCACCTAAGGAGGATTGAGGACAAAAGTCACAAAGGACGCTTTAAATGAGCACTGTGGACAAAAACTTGGACAATTTTCAACTCTCAGGATGTGACACTGTTATGGAGTATTGTTCTATATTTTTTATTCTCTTTTTTTCCCACCTAAGGAGACTTGAGGACAAAAGTTTGAGCTTGCTGATGGATTTATGTTCAAAATGGAAGCAGGATTTGTTTTGGATTTCATTTTGGAGAACATATTTTTGATAAATGATGGAGAAGGACTGGCTTTGAGCTTGTTCCCAACTACCAGGAGGAAGTTTCCGAGAGATGTGATGATGTTCAGTGAGGGTGATGTGCTGGTAACCTCTCCCCTCTAGTTTAGGTGTAACCTTTCGACAAAACAAGTGTTTATTTGAAAGGAAAATTAGGGAAGTGAGTGGTAAAGACTCACTAATGAGAGTGATGTGCTGGTAACCTCTCCTCTCAAGTCAATTCATGAGGGACGCTTTAAATGAGTACTGTCGACAAAAACTTGGACAATTTTCAATTCTCAGGATGTGACACTGTTATGGAGTATTGTTCTATATTTTTAATGCTCTTTATTTTCCCACCTAAGGAGGCTTGAGGACAAAAGTCACAAAGGACGCTTTAAATGAGTACTGTGGACAAAAACTTGGACAATTTTCAACTCTCAGGATGTGACACTGTTATGGAGTATTGTTCTATATTTTTATGCTATTTTTTTCCCACCTAAGGAGGATTGAGGACAAAAGTCACAAAGGACGCTTTAAATGAGTACTGTGGACAAAGACCTGGACAATTTTCAACTCTCAGGATGTGACACTGTTATGGAGTATTGTTCTATATTTTTTATTCTCTTTTTTTTCCCAACTAAGGAGGATTGAGGACAAAAGTCACAAAGGACGCTTTAAATGAGTACTGTGGACAAAAACTTGGACAATTTTCAACTCTCAGGATGTGACACTGTTATGGAGTATTGTTCTATATTTTTATGCTCTTTTTTTCCCACCTAAGGAGGATTGAGGACAAAAGTCACAAAGGACGCTTTAAATGAGTACTGTGGACAAAAACTTGGACAATTTTCAACTCTCAGGATGTGACACTGTTATGGAGTATTGTTCTATATTTTTTATTCTCTTTTTTTCCCACCTAAGGAGACTTGAGGACAAAAGTTTGAGCTTGCTGATGGATTTATGTGCAAAATGGAAGCAGGATTTGTTTTGGATTTCATTTTGGAGAACATATTTTTGATAAATGATGGAGAAGGACTGGCTTTGAGCTTGTTCCCAACTACCAGGAGGAAGTTTCCGAGAGATGTGATGATGTTCAGTGAGGGTGATGTGCTGGTAACCTCTCCCCTCTAGTTTAGGTGCAACCTTTCGACAAAACAAGTGTTTATTTGAAAGGAAAATTAGGGAAGTGAGTGGTAAAGACTCACTAATGAGAGTGATGTGCTGGTAACCTCTCCTCTCAAGTCAATTCATGAGGGACGCTTTAAATGAGTACTGTGGAAAAAAACATGGACAATTTTCAACTCTCAGGATGTGACACTGTTATGGAGTATTGTTCTATATTTTTTATTCTCTTTTTTTTCCCACCTAAGGAGGATTGAGGACAAAAGTCACAAAGGACGCTTTAAATGAGTACTGTGGACAAAAACTTGGACAATTTTCAACTCTCAGGATGTGACACTGTTATGGAGTATTGTTCTATATTTTTATGCTATTTTTTTCCCACCTAAGGAGGATTGAGGACAAAAGTCACAAAGGACGCTTTAAATGAGTACTGTGGACAAAAACCTGGACAATTTTCAACTCTCAGGATGTGACACTGTTATGGAGTATTGTTCTATATTTTTTATTCTCTTTTTTTCCCACCTAAGGAGGATTGAGGACAAAAGGTTGAGCTTGCTGATGGATTTATGTGCAATGGAAGCAGGATTTGTTTTGGATTTCATTTTGGAGAACATATTTTTGATAAATGATGGAGAAGGACTGGCTTTGAGCTTGTTCCCAACTACCAGGAGGAAGTTTCAGAGAGATGTGATGATGTTCAGTGAGGGTGATGTGCTGGTAACCTCTCCCCTCTAGTTTAGGTGCAACCTTTGGACAAAACAAGTGTTTATTAGAAAGGAAAATTAGGGAAATGAGTGGTAAAGACTCACTAATGAGAGTGATGTGCTGGTAACCTCTCCTCTCAAGTCAGTTCATGAGGGACGCTTTAAATGAGTACTGTGGACAAAAACTTGGACAATTTTCAACTCTCAGGATGTGACACTGTTATGGAGTATTGTTCTATATTTTTATGCTCTTTTTTTCCCACCTAAGGAGGATTGAGGACAAAAGTCACAAAGGACGCTTTAAATGAGTACTGTGGACAAAAACTTGGACAATTTTCAACTCTCAGGATGCGACACTGTTATGGAGTATTGTTCTATATTTTTTATTCTCTTTTTTTTCCCAACTAAGGAGGATTGAGGACAAAAGTCACAAAGGACGCTTTAAATGAGTACTGTGGACAAAAACTTGGACAATTTTCAACTCTCAGGATGTGACACTGTTATGGAGTATTGTTCTATATTTTTATGCTCTTTTTTCCCACCTAAGGAGGATTGAGGACAAAAGTCACAAAGGACGCTTTAAATGAGTACTGTGGAAAAAAACATGGACAATTTTCAACTCTCAGGATGTGACACTGTTATGGAGTATTGTTCTATATTTTTTATTCTCTTTTTTTTCCCAACTAAGGAGGATTGAGGACAAAAGTCACAAAGGACGCTTTAAATGAGTACTGTGGACAAAAACTTGGACAATTTTCAACTCTCAGGATGTGACACTGTTATGGAGTATTGTTCTATATTTTTATGCTCTTTATTTTCCCACCTAAGGAGGATTGAGGACAAAAGTCACAAAGGACGCTTTAAATGAGTACTGTGGACAAAAACTTGGACAATTTTCAACTCTCAGGATGTGACACTGTTATGGAGTATTGTTCTATATTTTTTATTCTCTTTTTTTCCCACCTAAGGAGGATTGAGGACAAAAGTCACAAAGGACGCTTTAAATGAGTACTGTGGAAAAAAACATGGACAATTTTCAACTCTCAGGATGTGACACTGTTATGGAGTATTGTTCTATATTTTTTATTCTCTTTTTTTTCCCAACTAAGGAGGATTGAGGACAAAAGTCACAAAGGACGCTTTAAATGAGTACTGTGGACAAAAACTTGGACAATTTTCAACTCTCAGGATGTGACACTGTTATGGAGTATTGTTATATATTTTTATGCTCTTTATTTTCCCACCTAAGGAGGATTGAGGACAAAAGTCACAAAGGACGCTTTAAATGAGTACTGTGGACAAAAACTTGGACAATTTTCAACTCTCAGGATGTGACACTGTTATGGAGTATTGTTCTATATTTTTTATTCTCTTTTTTTCCCACCTAAGGAGACTTGAGGACAAAAGTTTGAGCTTGCTGATGGATTTATGTTCAAAATGGAAGCAGGATTTGTTTTGGATTTCATTTTGGAGAACATATTTTTGATAAATGATGGAGAAGGACTGGCTTTGAGCTTGTTCCCAACTACCAGGAGGAAGTTTCCGAGAGATGTGATGATGTTCAGTGAGGGTGATGTGCTGGTAACCTCTCCCCTCTAGTTTAGGTGCAACCTTTCGACAAAACAAGTGTTTATTTGAAAGGAAAATTAGGGAAGTGAGTGGTAAAGACTCACTAATGAGAGTGATGTGCTGGTAACCTCTCCTCTCAAGTCAATTCATGAGGGACGCTTTAAATGAGTACTGTGGACAAAAACTTGGACAATTTTCAACTCTCAGGATGTGACACTGTTATGGAGTATTGTTCTATATTTTTATGCTATTTTTTTCCCACCTAAGGAGGATTGAGGACAAAAGTCACAAAGGACGCTTTAAATGAGTACTGTGGACAAAGACCTGGACAATTTTCAACTCTCAGGATGTGACACTGTTATGGAGTATTGTTCTATATTTTTTATTCTCTTTTTTTTCCCAACTAAGGAGGATTGAGGACAAAAGTCACAAAGGACGCTTTAAATGAGTACTGTGGACAAAAACTTGGACAATTTTCAACTCTCAGGATGTGACACTGTTATGGAGTATTGTTCTATATTTTTATGCTCTTTTTTTCCCACCTAAGGAGGATTGAGGACAAAAGTCACAAAGGACGCTTTAAATGAGTACTGTGGACAAAAACTTGGACAATTTTCAACTCTCAGGATGTGACACTGTTATGGAGTATTGTTCTATATTTTTATGCTAATTTTTTCCCACCTAAGGAGGATTGAGGACAAAAGTCACAAAGGACGCTTTAAATGAGCACTGTGGACAAAAACTTGGACAATTTTCAACTCTCAGGATGTGACACTGTTATGGAGTATTGTTCTGTATTTTTTATTCTCTTTTTTTCCCACCTAAGGAGACTTGAGGACAAAAGTTTGAGCTTGCTGATGGATTTATGTGCAAAATGGAAGCAGGATTTGTTTTGGATTTCATTTTGGAGAACATATTTTTGATAAATGATGGAGAAGGACTGGCTTTGAGCTTGTTCCCAACTACCAGGAGGAAGTTTCCGAGAGATGTGATGATGTTCAGTGAGGGTGATGTGCTGGTAACCTCTCCCCTCTAGTTTAGGTGCAACCTTTGGACAAAACAAGTGTTTATTTGAAAGGAAAATTAGGGAAGTGAGTGGTAAAGACTCACTAATGAGAGTGATGTGCTGGTAACCTCTCCTCTCAAGTCAATTCATGAGGGACGCTTTAAATGAGTACTGTCGACAAAAACTTGGACAATTTTCAACTCTCAGGATGTGACACTGTTATGGAGTATTGTTCTATATTTTTTATTCTCTTTTTTTTCCCACCTAAGGAGGATTGAGGACAAAAGTCACAAAGGACGCTTTAAATGAGTACTGTGGACAAAAACTTGGACAATTTTCAACTCTCAGGATGTGACACTGTTATGGAGTATTGTTCTATATTTTTATGCTATTTTTTTCCCACCTAAGGAGGATTGAGGACAAAAGTCACAAAGGACGCTTTAAATGAGTACTGTGGACAAAAACCTGGACAATTTTCAACTCTCAGGATGTGACACTGTTATGGAGTATTGTTCTATATTTTTTATTCTCTTTTTTTCCCACCTAAGGAGGATTGAGGACAAAAGGTTGAGCTTGCTGATGGATTTATGTGCAATGGAAGCAGGATTTGTTTTGGATTTCATTTTGGAGAACATATTTTTGATAAATGATGGAGAAGGACTGGCTTTGAGCTTGTTCCCAACTACCAGGAGGAAGTTTCAGAGAGATGTGATGATGTTCCGTGAGGGTGATGTGCTGGTAACCTCTCCCCTCTAGTTTAGGTGCAACCTTTGGACAAAACAAGTGTTTATTTGAAAGGAAAATTAGGGAAGTGAGTGGTAAAGACTCACTAATGAGAGTGATGTGCTGGTAACCTCTCCTCTCAAGTCAGTTCATGAGGGACGCTTTAAATGAGTACTGTGGAAAAAAACATGGACAATTTTCAACTCTCAGGATGTGACACTGTTATGGAGTATTGTTCTATATTTTTTATTCTCTTTTTTTTCCCAACTAAGGAGGATTGAGGACAAAAGTCACAAAGGACGCTTTAAATGAGTACTGTGGACAAAAACTTGGACAATTTTCAACTCTCAGGATGTGACACTGTTATGGAGTATTGTTCTATATTTTTATGCTACTTTTTTCCCACCTAAGGAGGATTGAGGACAAAAGTCACAAAGGACGCTTTAAATGAGTACTGTGGACAAAAACTTGGACAATTTTCAACTCTCAGGATGTGACACTGTTATGGAGTATTGTTCTATATTTTTTATTCTCTTTTTTTCCCACCTAAGGAGACTTGAGGACAAAAGGTTGAGCTTGCTGATGGATTTATGTGCAAAATGGAAGCAGGATTTGTTTTGGATTTCATTTTGGAGAACATATTTTTGATAAATGATGGAGAAGGACTGGCTTTGAGCTTGTTCCCAACTACCAGGAGGAAGTTTCAGAGAGATGTGATGATGTTCAGTGAGGGTGATGTGCTGGTAACCTCTCCCCTCTAGTTTAGGTGCAACCTTTGGACAAAACAAGTGTTTATTTGAAAGGAAAATTAGGGAAGTGAGTGGTAAAGACTCACTAATGAGAGTGATGTGCTGGTAACCTCTCCTCTCAAGTCAATTCATGAGGGACGCTTTAAATGAGTACTGTGGACAAAAACTTGGACAATTTTCAACTCTCAGGATGTGACACTGTTATGGAGTATTGTTCTATATTTTTTATTCTCTTTTTTTTCCCAACTAAGGAGGATTGAGGACAAAAGTCACAAAGGACGCTTTAAATGAGTACTGTGGACAAAAACTTGGACAATTTTCAACTCTCAGGATGTGACACTGTTATGGAGTATTGTTCTATAATTTTATGCTCTTTTTTTCCCACCTAAGGAGGATTGAGGACAAAAGTCACAAAGGACGCTTTAAATGAGTACTGTGGACAAAAACCTGGACAATTTTCAACTCTCAGGATGTGACACTGTTATGAAGTATTGTTCTATATTTTTTATTCTCTTTTTTTCCCCACCTAAGGAGACTTGAGGACAAAAGGTTGAGCTTGCTGATGGATTTATGTGCAAAATGGAAGCAGGATTTGTTTTGGATTTCATTTTGGAGAACATATTTTTGATAAATGATGGAGAAGGACTGGCTTTGAGCTTGTTCCCAACTACCAGGAGGAAGTTTCAGAGAGATGTGATGATGTTCAGTGAGAGTGATGTGCTGGTAACCTCTCCCCTCTAGTTTAGGTGCAACCTTTGGACAAAACAAGTGTTTATTTGAAAGGAAAATTAGGGAAGTGAGTGGTAAAGACTCACTAATGAGAGTGATGTGCTGGTAACCTCTCCTCTCAAGTCAGTTCATGAGGGACGCTTTAAATGAGTACTGTGGACAAAAACTTGGACAATTTTCAACTCTCAGGATGTGACACTGTTATGGAGTATTGTTCTATATTTTTATGCTCTTTTTTTCCCACCTAAGGAGGATTGAGGACAAAAGTCACAAAGGACGCTTTAAATGAGTACTGTGGACAAAAACTTGGACAATTTTCAACTCTCAGGATGTGACACTGTTATGGAGTATTGTTCTATATTTTTTATTCTCTTTTTTTTCCCAACTAAGGAGGATTGAGGACAAAAGTCACAAAGGACGCTTTAAATGAGTACTGTGGACAAAAACTTGGACAATTTTCAACTCTCAGGATGTGACACTGTTATGGAGTATTGTTCTATATTTTTTATTCTCTTTTTTTCCCACCTAAGGAGACTTGAGGACAAAAGGTTGAGCTTGCTGATGGATTTATGTGCAATGGAAGCAGGATTTGTTTTGGATTTCATTTTGGAGAACATATTTTTGATAAATGATGGAGAAGGACTGGCTTTGAGCTTGTTCCCAACTACCAGGAGGAAGTTTCAGAGAGATGTGATGATGTTCAGTGAGGGTGATGTGCTGGTAACCTCTCCCCTCTAGTTTAGGTGCAACCTTTGGACAAAACAAGTGTTTATTTGAAAGGAAAATTAGGGAAGTGAGTGGTAAAGACTCACTAATGAGAGTGATGTGCTGGTAACCTCTCCTCTCAAGTCAGTTCATGAGGGACGCTTTAAATGAGTACTGTGGAAAAAAACATGGACAATTTTCAACTCTCAGGATGTGACACTGTTATGGAGTATTGTTCTATATTTTTATGCTACTTTTTTCCCACCTAAGGAGGATTGAGGACAAAAGTCACAAAGGACGCTTTAAATGAGTGCTGTGGACAAAAACTTGGACAATTTTCAACTCTCAGGATGTGACACTGTTATGGAGTATTGTTCTATATTTTTTATTCTCTTTTTTTTCCCAACTAAGGAGGATTGAGGACAAAATTCACAAAGGACGCTTTAAATGAGTACTGTGGACAAAACCCTGGACAATTTTCAACTCTCAGGATGTGACACTGTTATGGAGTATTGTTCTATATTTTTTATTCTCTTTTTTTCCCACCTAAGGAGACTTGAGGACAAAAGGTTGAGCTTGCTGATGGATTTATGTGCAAAATGGAAGCAGGATTTGTTTTGGATTTCATTTTGGAGAACATATTTTTGATAAATGATGGAGAAGGACTGGCTTTGAGCTTGTTCCCAACTACCAGGAGGAAGTTTCAGAGAGATGTGATGATGTTCAGTGAGGGTGATGTGCTGGTAACCTCTCCCCTCTAGTTTAGGTGCAACCTTTGGACAAAACAAGTGTTTATTTGAAAGGAAAATTAGGGAAGTGAGTGGTAAAGACTCACTAATGAGAGTGATGTGCTGGTAACCTCTCCTCTCAAGTCAGTTCATGAGGGACGCTTTAAATGAGTACTGTGGACAAAAACTTGGACAATTTTCAACTCTCAGGATGTGACACTGTTATGGAGTATTGTTCTATATTTTTTATTCTCTTTTTTTTCCCACCTAAGGAGGATTGAGGACAAAAGTCACAAAGGACGCTTTAAATGAGTACTGTGGACAAAAACTTGGACAATTTTCAACTCTCAGGATGTGACACTGTTATGGAGTATTGTTCTATATTTTTTATTCTCTTTTTTTCCCACCTAAGGAGACTTGAGGACAAAAGTTTGAGCTTGCTGATGGATTTATGTTCAAAATGGAAGCAGGATTTGTTTTGGATTTCATTTTGGAGAACATATTTTTGATAAATGATGGAGAAGGACTGGCTTTGAGCTTGTTCCCAACTACCAGGAGGAAGTTTCCGAGAGATGTGATGATGTTCAGTGAGGGTGATGTGCTGGTAACCTCTCCCCTCTAGTTTAGGTGCAACCTTTCGACAAAACAAGTGTTTATTTGAAAGGAAAATTAGGGAAGTGAGTGGTAAAGACTCACTAATGAGAGTGATGTGCTGGTAACCTCTCCTCTCAAGTCAATTCATGAGGGACGCTTTAAATGAGTACTGTGGACAAAAACTTGGACAATTTTCAACTCTCAGGATGTGACACTGTTATGGAGTATTGTTCTATATTTTTATGCTATTTTTTTCCCACCTAAGGAGGATTGAGGACAAAAGTCACAAAGGACGCTTTAAATGAGTACTGTGGACAAAGACCTGGACAATTTTCAACTCTCAGGATGTGACACTGTTATGGAGTATTGTTCTATATTTTTTATTCTCTTTTTTTTCCCAACTAAGGAGGATTGAGGACAAAAGTCACAAAGGACGCTTTAAATGAGTACTGTGGACAAAAACTTGGACAATTTTCAACTCTCAGGATGTGACACTGTTATGGAGTATTGTTCTATATTTTTATGCTCTTTTTTTCCCACCTAAGGAGGATTGAGGACAAAAGTCACAAAGGACGCTTTAAATGAGTACTGTGGACAAAAACTTGGACAATTTTCAACTCTCAGGATGTGACACTGTTATGGAGTATTGTTCTATATTTTTATGCTAATTTTTTCCCACCTAAGGAGGATTGAGGACAAAAGTCACAAAGGACGCTTTAAATGAGCACTGTGGACAAAAACTTGGACAATTTTCAACTCTCAGGATGTGACACTGTTATGGAGTATTGTTCTGTATTTTTTATTCTCTTTTTTTCCCACCTAAGGAGACTTGAGGACAAAAGTTTGAGCTTGCTGATGGATTTATGTGCAATGGAAGCAGGATTTGTTTTGGATTTCATTTTGGAGAACATATTTTTGATAAATGATGGAGAAGGACTGGCTTTGAGCTTGTTCCCAACTACCAGGAGGAAGTTTCCGAGAGATGTGATGATGTTCAGTGAGGGTGATGTGCTGGTAACCTCTCCCCTCTAGTTTAGGTGCAACCTTTGGACAAAACAAGTGTTTATTTGAAAGGAAAATTAGGGAAGTGAGTGGTAAAGACTCACTAATGAGAGTGATGTGCTGGTAACCTCTCCTCTCAAGTCAATTCATGAGGGACGCTTTAAATGAGTACTGTCGACAAAAACTTGGACAATTTTCAACTCTCAGGATGTGACACTGTTATGGAGTATTGTTCTATATTTTTTATTCTCTTTTTTTTCCCACCTAAGGAGGATTGAGGACAAAAGTCACAAAGGACGCTTTAAATGAGTACTGTGGACAAAAACTTGGACAATTTTCAACTCTCAGGATGTGACACTGTTATGGAGTATTGTTCTATATTTTTATGCTATTTTTTTCCCACCTAAGGAGGATTGAGGACAAAAGTCACAAAGGACGCTTTAAATGAGTACTGTGGACAAAAACCTGGACAATTTTCAACTCTCAGGATGTGACACTGTTATGGAGTATTGTTCTATATTTTTTATTCTCTTTTTTTCCCACCTAAGGAGGATTGAGGACAAAAGGTTGAGCTTGCTGATGGATTTATGTGCAATGGAAGCAGGATTTGTTTTGGATTTCATTTTGGAGAACATATTTTTGATAAATGATGGAGAAGGACTGGCTTTGAGCTTGTTCCCAACTACCAGGAGGAAGTTTCAGAGAGATGTGATGATGTTCCGTGAGGGTGATGTGCTGGTAACCTCTCCCCTCTAGTTTAGGTGCAACCTTTGGACAAAACAAGTGTTTATTTGAAAGGAAAATTAGGGAAGTGAGTGGTAAAGACTCACTAATGAGAGTGATGTGCTGGTAACCTCTCCTCTCAAGTCAGTTCATGAGGGACGCTTTAAATGAGTACTGTGGAAAAAAACATGGACAATTTTCAACTCTCAGGATGTGACACTGTTATGGAGTATTGTTCTATATTTTTTATTCTCTTTTTTTTCCCAACTAAGGAGGATTGAGGACAAAAGTCACAAAGGACGCTTTAAATGAGTACTGTGGACAAAAACTTGGACAATTTTCAACTCTCAGGATGTGACACTGTTATGGAGTATTGTTCTATATTTTTATGCTACTTTTTTCCCACCTAAGGAGGATTGAGGACAAAAGTCACAAAGGACGCTTTAAATGAGTACTGTGGACAAAAACTTGGACAATTTTCAACTCTCAGGATGTGACACTGTTATGGAGTATTGTTCTATATTTTTTATTCTCTTTTTTTCCCACCTAAGGAGACTTGAGGACAAAAGGTTGAGCTTGCTGATGGATTTATGTGCAATGGAAGCAGGATTTGTTTTGGATTTCATTTTGGAGAACATATTTTTGATAAATGATGGAGAAGGACTGGCTTTGAGCTTGTTCCCAACTACCAGGAGGAAGTTTCAGAGAGATGTGATGATGTTCAGTGAGGGTGATGTGCTGGTAACCTCTCCCCTCTAGTTTAGGTGCAACCTTTGGACAAAACAAGTGTTTATTTGAAAGGAAAATTAGGGAAGTGAGTGGTAAAGACTCACTAATGAGAGTGATGTGCTGGTAACCTCTCCTCTCAAGTCAATTCATGAGGGACGCTTTAAATGAGTACTGTGGACAAAAACTTGGACAATTTTCAACTCTCAGGATGTGACACTGTTATGGAGTATTGTTCTATATTTTTTATTCTCTTTTTTTTCCCAACTAAGGAGGATTGAGGACAAAAGTCACAAAGGACGCTTTAAATGAGTACTGTGGACAAAAACTTGGACAATTTTCAACTCTCAGGATGTGACACTGTTATGGAGTATTGTTCTATAATTTTATGCTCTTTTTTTCCCACCTAAGGAGGATTGAGGACAAAAGTCACAAAGGACGCTTTAAATGAGTACTGTGGACAAAAACCTGGACAATTTTCAACTCTCAGGATGTGACACTGTTATGGAGTATTGTTCTATATTTTTTATTCTCTTTTTTTCCCCACCTAAGGAGACTTGAGGACAAAAGGTTGAGCTTGCTGATGGATTTATGTGCAAAATGGAAGCAGGATTTGTTTTGGATTTCATTTTGGAGAACATATTTTTGATAAATGATGGAGAAGGACTGGCTTTGAGCTTGTTCCCAACTACCAGGAGGAAGTTTCAGAGAGATGTGATGATGTTCAGTGAGAGTGATGTGCTGGTAACCTCTCCCCTCTAGTTTAGGTGCAACCTTTGGACAAAACAAGTGTTTATTTGAAAGGAAAATTAGGGAAGTGAGTGGTAAAGACTCACTAATGAGAGTGATGTGCTGGTAACCTCTCCTCTCAAGTCAGTTCATGAGGGACGCTTTAAATGAGTACTGTGGACAAAAACTTGGACAATTTTCAACTCTCAGGATGTGACACTGTTATGGAGTATTGTTCTATATTTTTATGCTCTTTTTTTCCCACCTAAGGAGGATTGAGGACAAAAGTCACAAAGGACACTTTAAATGAGTACTGTGGACAAAAACTTGGACAATTTTCAACTCTCAGGATGTGACACTGTTATGGAGTATTGTTCTATATTTTTTATTCTCTTTTTTTTCCCAACTAAGGAGGATTGAGGACAAAAGTCACAAAGGACGCTTTAAATGAGTACTGTGGACAAAAACTTGGACAATTTTCAACTCTCAGGATGTGACACTGTTATGGAGTATTGTTCTATATTTTTTATTCTCTTTTTTTCCCACCTAAGGAGACTTGAGGACAAAAGGTTGAGCTTGCTGATGGATTTATGTGCAATGGAAGCAGGATTTGTTTTGGATTTCATTTTGGAGAACATATTTTTGATAAATGATGGAGAAGGACTGGCTTTGAGCTTGTTCCCAACTACCAGGAGGAAGTTTCAGAGAGATGTGATGATGTTCAGTGAGGGTGATGTGCTGGTAACCTCTCCCCTCTAGTTTAGGTGCAACCTTTGGACAAAACAAGTGTTTATTTGAAAGGAAAATTAGGGAAGTGAGTGGTAAAGACTCACTAATGAGAGTGATGTGCTGGTAACCTCTCCTCTCAAGTCAGTTCATGAGGGACGCTTTAAATGAGTACTGTGGAAAAAAACATGGACAATTTTCAACTCTCAGGATGTGACACTGTTATGGAGTATTGTTCTATATTTTTATGCTACTTTTTTCCCACCTAAGGAGGATTGAGGACAAAAGTCACAAAGGACGCTTTAAATGAGTGCTGTGGACAAAAACTTGGACAATTTTCAACTCTCAGGATGTGACACTGTTATGGAGTATTGTTCTATATTTTTATGCTACTTTTTTCCCACCTAAGGAGGATTGAGGACAAAAGTCACAAAGGACGCTTTAAATGAGTACTGTGGACAAAAACTTGGACAATTTTCAACTCTCAGGATGTGACACTGTTATGGAGTATTGTTCTATATTTTTTATTCTCTTTTTTTCCCACCCAAGGAGACTTGAGGACAAAAGGTTGAGCTTGCTGATGGATTTATGTGCAAAATGGAAGCAGGATTTGTTTTGGATTTCATTTTGGAGAACATATTTTTGATAAATGATGGAGAAGGACTGGCTTTGAGCTTGTTCCCAACTACCAGGAGGAAGTTTCAGAGAGATGTGATGATGTTCAGTGAGGGTGATGTGCTGGTAACCTCTCCCCTCTAGTTTAGGTGCAACCTTTGGACAAAACAAGTGTTTATTTGAAAGGAAAATTAGGGAAGTGAGTGGTAAAGACTCACTAATGAGAGTGATGTGCTGGTAACCTCTCCTCTCAAGTCAGTTCATGAGGGACGCTTTAAATGAGTACTGTGGACAAAAACTTGGACAATTTTCAATTCTCAGGATGTGACACTGTTATGGAGTATTGTTCTATATTTTCTCTTTTTTTCCCAACTAAGGAGGCTTGAGGACAAAAGTCACAAAGGACGCTTTAAATGAGTACTGTGGACAAAAACTTGGACAATTTTCAACTCTCAGGATGTGACACTGTTATGGAGTATTGTTCTATATTTTTTATTCTCTTTTTTTTCCCAACTAAGGAGGATTGAGGACAAAAGTCACAAAGGACGCTTTAAATGAGTACTGTGGAAAAAAACATGGACAATTTTCAACTCTCAGGATGTGACACTGTTATGGAGTATTGTTCTATATTTTTATGCTACTTTTTTCCCACCTAAGGAGGATTGAGGACAAAAGTCACAAAGGACGCTTTAAATGAGTGCTGTGGACAAAAACTTGGACAATTTTCAACTCTCAGGATGTGACACTGTTATGGAGTATTGTTCTATATTTTTATGCTACTTTTTTCCCACCTAAGGAGGCTTGAAGACAAAAATCACAAAGGACGCTTTAAATGAGTACTGTGGAAAAAACTTGGACAATTTTCAACTCTCAGGATGTGACACTGTTATGGAGTATTGTTCTATATTTTTTATTCTCTTTATTTTCCCACCTAAGGAGGCTTGAGGACAAAAGGTTGAGCTTGCTGATGGATTTATGTGCAATGGAAGCAGGATTTGTTTTGGATTTCATTTTGGAGAACATATTTTTGATAAATGATGGAGAAGGACTGGCTTTGAGCTTGTTCCTAACTACCAGGAGGAAGTTTCAGAGAGATGTGATGATGTTCAGTGAGGGTGATGTGCTGGTAACCTCTCCCCTCTAGTTTAGGTGCAACCTTTGGACCAAACAAGTGTTTATTTGAAAGGAAAATTAGGGAAGTGAGTGGTAAAGACTCACTAATGAGAGTGATGTGCTGGTAACCTCTCCTCTCAAGTCAGTTCATGAGGGACGCTTTAAATTCTTCTTTCAGGACGTGACACTGTTATGGAGTATTGTTTATTGTGTTTGTTATGTACTATTGTTGAGAAAAGACTGAGTTTGTCGATGGCTTTGTGTAAAGCACTATGGAACCTTGATTTGTCATGTTCATTTGTTCGATTTTTTTTCCATAAATGTGGTTGTAAGACTTATTTCCAGCTCGATTCTAAACACCCTCAGAGCTTAAACTAGCTCCTAAGTTGTGTAGTTGGTAGACAGTTCGGGTAGGCAACTGGTAAAGATTCACCATGAGGGTGATGTATTGATAACCTTTCCTCTCTAGTCTAAGTCAACACATTACAGTCAGAAACAAAAGCTACACTCATTAAATTTCTTATTACTGATACAGATTTTTTTGGCATGTAACCCATATGGCACCTCCCCTCTTGTGCGATCTTTTCCAAGGTTCTTCCCTTTTTTTTCCTGTTAAAGGGTTTTTGGGAAGTTTTTCCTTTCCCACTAGAGGGAGGTGTCTGAATCAGAAGGGTTTGGCATTGATATTGCTTGTATTTCTTTGCAGTGGGCACTTTTAGTTGTAACCCTTACGACAAAGGCCATTTCTTGCGTTGTGAGATACAGTGTCCAAGCATTAATATTGACATAATTTTAAAAGCTTTGCATTAATAAAATTAATTAATTAAATGTACCACCTGAATAGTTATATTGCATCATTCTGTCTTTAAATGATCAATAAAGCATTTAATTAAATGTATTTTGTTTGTGATTCTCTTTATTATGTCTTCCTATATTCCATCTCACTTATCATCTCCTGCTTTCAGTATATCTTTGTTTAAAGATTCTTCTCCTTTTCTTGAAGACATAACAAATAACCAACACTAGAAAATTAAACCCAACAGCACAGAAGTAACAGAAGGCCACACAACCCCCGCAGAATGACTTGTTTTACTATCAGAATTTGATCCATTCGGTCCGATAACATTTGGAAAGTCTAGAAGAGCCACAAGATTAACAGCCAAACAGCCAGCGCTGGAAAAACTCTGTATACTGTGAAATACAGACAGATTCATCTGGTGGTGATCGGCTTAATCAGCATTGTGTGAACTCGTTTGGCTTAAATGTAATGGACATTTATTTATATGTAAAAGTTCCACACTGCAGGTTTAAATCCAATTTTGAGGTACTTGTACTTTGAGTATTTCCATTTGATTCTACTTTATACTTCTACTCCACTACATTTATTTGACAGTTTTAGTTACTTTTCAGATGAAGATTTGACATAATGGATAATATAAAAAGATTTTAAAATACAACACATTGTTAAAGATGAAACCAGTGGTTTCCAACCTCTTTGACATCTTACAAAAAGCAGTGTGTGGTCAGGGTCACATTTCAGATGTCTATGAGTTGTTAACAGATCCACCAAATAGTGATTTTTCCCTCTAAACTTCTCACATGGTTTCATTTCAATAAATGTTCAAATGATCCAATATTTCACCAAATATCAAAGATTAGAGAAAAAGTCCAAAAACTGAAAACAGATTAGTGTATCATAAGTTTGTTTTTTCTTCTTTCTTCTCCCGACCCCTAGGTTGGAAACCACTGGACTAAACTAGCTAACTGTATATAAAGTAGTTCAAACAACAGCAACATGCTGCTTACACACTGATGCTTCAGTATTAATAATCTAATGATGTCATATATAATAATATATCAGTCAGAGGGACCAAACCACTACTTTTACTGCAATACTTTAAATACATCAAGCTGATAATACTTATGTACTTTTACTTAAGTAGGATTTTTCATGCAGGCCTTTTACTTGTAATGGAGTATTTTTACATTGCTGTATTAATACTTTTACCTAAATAAAGGGTCTGAATACTTCTTCCACCACTGTTGAGTCCACCGTGTGTGCATGTCATTGCCCACAGGCATCACCATCCACATTACACTAAATTAACTACAGTTCCTTGCTGTAATGACACCAGTTCTGCTTTGGAGGGCAGCAGCCGATTTTAATATGACCAGAGGAAAAGCGTAGAGGAAGAAAGCACTTCCTATGGTGGAACAATATTGTGTTTCTGAAAATCTAAACCATAAAAAGTCATTGTACAGTAGGTTGTCAGTGGCAAAACTTGACAGAAGAAGCTGGCAAAACGTGACCTTAATGCTCCGTTTTTATCAGCCATTTAATACGCGTATAAACACAAATGTTAGCTGACAACTCCTCCGCGGGTCAGCTCGCCTGTGGGGATGGAGAGGAGGAGAAGGAGCTGCCTTTATGTGAGTCAAAGGAGCAGAGTTTTAAACCGGTACCGGAGGGCAACATGACCGTCTCCTCCAGGTTCCTGCAGGCTGAACTGGAGCTGAACACCCACCTCCGCCGGCTTACCTTCAGCGAGCCTGTCCGGTACATCTACAACCCGCTGGAGTACGCCTGGGACACCCACCGCTGCTACGTGGAGACGTACTGTCAGGGCGGACAAAGCATCCTGTTTTTAGGGATGAATCCTGGACCTTTCGGCATGGCACAGACAGGGGTGAGGATTTACCGACATCTTTAAATGAACTTGGGACAGGGATGATTTAGTAGTAACGCTTTGATTATGCATTCACTGCCTGCTCATTGGCTATGAACGTGGAAGCTAACCCAAACAACAAAGCCCAGTTTAACTGAGACAGCTTGTAGGATTTAGTGGCATCTAGCGGTGAGGTTGAAACCAACTAAACACCCCTCCCCCCCGCGTTAACCCGCCCCTACTCTGCCTCTGATTGGCTTTGACCCTGATATTTTTTACCCTAAACCAAGCGGCTAGCTCTGGGTATAAAAAGTGAAGCCAATGCAGAAGTGCCGTAAACCTGCATTCTTTCTAATGGCCAGCAGGGGGCGACTCCACTGGCTGCCAAAAGACTGTATAGAAGTCTATGAGAAAATGACCTTACTTCTCATTTGATTTATTACCTCAGTAAACATTTTCCTAATGAGTTTATGGTCTCAAGCACTAATTTAAAGTCTTCCTCAATACAGCATTATGTTCATTTTGTAAATTATGGTCCCATTTAGAGTAAAATAGATGATAAAGCAGGGTATGCTTTAGGGTGTAGCTACCTTGTGTGATTGACAAGTTGTTACCACGGTGACACCGTTGGTTATATACATTACGTATCGTAACCCCAGATTAGAATAGTAGTATAGGTGTAGCTGTCGCTATTTCACAGCATGTTTTCAGTTCATGAAAGTTAATTGTAAAACTTTGGCCGCTTGTACATTTTGGCGAGGGCGAGGGTCAAAATGGTGAATTCGAGACTTCAAAACGGGAGTCCACAAACCAATGGGTCTACAGTCTATGCCCTAACGCTAACCATCTCACTCCTCATGCCTAAACCTAACCAATCCACCCAACAAAGGCAACGAGTACTAGCCAATCAGAGGCAGAGTAGGGTGGGTCTTTGTGGAATGAGGATGGGGAAAAAAATAGGGCCTCCCCCTCTCCTTCCAAGCGTGTAGGAGAACCTACGGTGGCCATGAAACTCGTGAAAAACACAAAAGACCCTCTGTAGAGCCAGTGTTTGGTTTGTCTGTTCTGGGCTACTGTAAAAACATGGCGAAAAAAACACTTTCTGCATATTCCTATATAAATTAGTCTTTAACCAAGTTACCACAACCAAGTATTTAAGAGGGGCTTACAGTCAATTTTTGCCCTGATGTCCCCTTACAGGTTAATTGTGGCCATGTGTTAAATGAGTTATTTAGGCGGGAACATGTTTTATCTTGCAACTATAGTTTATATTTGTTAATGCTGCGTTTGTTGCAACGGCTACAGTATTCATACACCCTGTTTAGCCTAAATTTGACCAGTTTTCCTCCCTAGACATTGGGGCACTGGTAAGAAACTTAAAATTTGTATTATTTTTTATTGATGTAATGTTTATTTACAAGATTGAGGAAAATAATTCTTAAGTGATGATGATGTGTTCAGAAATGATCTCTTCTTTGCACAGGTGCCCTTTGGTGAAGTGAAGTCAGTTGTCGATGGCTGAAGATCACAGGGGAGGTCGGTCATCCTCAAGACGAGCATCCGAAGCGACGGATCACAGGGCTCGCCTGCACTCAGAGTGAAGTGAGCGGCGCACGTTTCTGGGGCTTCTTCAGAAAGTTGTGTGGTGAACCTGCACTGTTCTTCCGCCACTGCTTCGTGCACAACCTTTGCCCGCTCATTTTCATGAGTACCAGTGGGAAGAATTTAACACCCCCAGAGCTGCCTGTAGGTGAGCGGGCGCCCTCCTGGCACTGTGTGACATTGCGCTGTGCCAGGTGGTGGAGGCTCTGGGCGTCTGGGTGTCCTATCACTGCTGAACAACACGTCAGCTAATCAGCCTCCTCTGCCTTAATAGCAGTGTGGAGTGCGTTCCTTTGACAATTGATCAGGATGCAAGAGACTCGGTATATGCTACTAATGCTACTACTGCTACTAATGAGTTTTTAATACACTAATGCCTTCCGCCTCTCATCACTCATGCTGTAAACACATCTGTTCATCAACTGCAAGTTTTCTTCTTCTGTAAAGATCTGTCTGTTTGTTTTGAGATGTGTTTACAGACCAGTGGATAGAGCATGGCACTTTGGGCCCTTCAGAAATACCTCTACACTAATGTAAATATAAGAAGTGTTGTATATATGCGTACATTTATACCCAAAGCATAAGCTCAGGCTGTTTGTGAATACTTAATGTTTAAGCATTTTTGACTGGTAAACTTGCAAAGACTGTATTTTGGCAAAGAAATTACATGTAATTGGTACCGTATAGAAAAGAGCTCTATAGAAACAACTTCTAAACATAACAAAGTAAAAGGAATTTCATAATACAGTGCTGTTGTTGCACATATTATATATTGTATTAGTTTACAAAATCTAACAATCACAGACAGAACCAGTCTGTGATATTCCTCTGAAGAAAAAACAAGCACACATTGAACAAAAAGTTTTGACTGTTACAGACTTCAGAAATCTTCTGTCATGATAATGAAGCTTTTGTAAAAATGCAGTTGTAAGCACTGTTCATGTTAGACCACTATACAAGATGATTCATTTGTATTCTTTTTAAACGTCTTTTTTATCACAGTTGTACCATTCTGTGTATTATTGTGCTGAGCTCATGAAATTAAGAGCTTGGTGTTTAAATAAAGACAGAATATTGAAATATGTTTTTTAAATGTTCTTCCACTGGTGCTCCATAGATGAAGGCCTACAGACAACTAATGCTAATGTTTAGCATGTTAGTGAAACATGCCAACAAGCCTGAAGCAGTTAATGTTTGATTTTTTAACAGAAATAACAGCTGCTTATTTAAGCTTCAGTGGTTTCTTAATCTACATGTTGGAGATGAAATTTAACACTGAAACTTGCTTCTAGTCCACCATTTGCCACCAGAGCAACGTGCAGACCTGCACTCAGCTACACCACCGTTTTAATTACGCTGATAATAGTTGAGCTGTAAACATTTAGTTGTCAAATTGTCTGCCATTAAAATGTTCAGGGATCTGTTTTTGTGATTTCGGATATACTTTTGTGAATGTGAATCTCTAAACGCAAAAACCTTAAACTCACTTTTTGAACGTTGGTTTGTGATAAAACTACACTGCCACCAAGTGCTCAGAAGAGGGACTGCAGGTCTTACACAATCATATTTTATGAGAAACAGGCTTATAGAATATTATATCTGTAGGCTGTATTCAGATGACTGAAACATGGCATCAGTTCATGAGTTTTACACAAAATACGTCTGTCTATGCTTCAGTATTTTCAGAGCAGTTTGAAAGAAATGCAGCATAAATGAATCTCACTTTCAAGTGATGTCATTGCATCTCATTGTAGATATCTGCTCTTGATCTGCTGTTTTTGCACTGCCCTGAAATCAGGTGATTTCAGGTGATTTCAGGGCAGTGGGTCCCCTCAAGTTGTTGTTGGGAGAAATGTTTAGCCTCAAGGATAATAACCCCCCCCCCAGTCCTCACCCCCTCCTCTGCCACTACTGAGAACTGAAATGAACAACAACTACCAGCAGCAGATCCTGTGTCCTAGTTGAAGTCTGCAGCAGTGCTTTTACCTTGTGATGAGCTGTGCACTCATAAACTGCATCTCCCATGAGATCCAGCTTCCGCATGCTACAGGATATATTGTGAAACTCTTGCACCTGACAGGGTTACTTGTCACTGTCTACACATTGACACATTGATGCACAGCTCTATCCTTCATCAGGTAGCAGAAAAGGCATCACGTTCATTTCTCAGCAGAATCAGGTAAGATTCACACCGATAAACACACCACGAGCTGATTAATTTATCAAATCCAAGCTATCACCTTTCATCAGCTGTTCTCCTCCAGACTGAAACTGGATCACTCGATCCATGTATGTTTTCTTCCTAAACAGCACAGTTTGCTATTACCATGGATAAACAGTCCACAGTGGTGTTTCGAAATGTGGGGCAACTGTACTTCCCCCAAACCAGGGTGGAGTGTCACTACAGTCTGACCTCTGACCATCAGTGGAGCAGCACTGACTGGATAGGGATTTTTAAGGTAGAATCACCTGCTTTAGTGGCACAAAACCAAAGAAATCATCAGCAAAAATATAAATCCTAATTTTTTTGCTAACATATTTCTAAAAGTCAAATGCAAATGATTCTCAAATATATGAAATACGTATATGAGATGGCTAAATTCCAAAACTGCTGGTGTCTGTTGACTCAGACATAAATATACATTAAGATCTCTCTTTTATGATATATATGAAAAACTATTGCTGTGATCCAAGTCAAACTGAGTAAAACAGGCCATTCCCCGTCTAAAAGTGTCACATTATAATTCAACATAAAAGCTGTGTGAGGCAGCGTCAGCTCCGAAGCTTATCACATAGAATTTCAAAAATGCAAGAAATTTAAAAACTTCGTCAATGAAGGCGTTTGCTGTGAAGCAGCTGCACGCATTTGGCTGCCTACAATAGATCAGTTCAAGGTCTTTCTGGAGTCCTGTTCATTATGGAGCAGCTGTGGAAATTATTATCAAATTCTGAATTCATGTGTATGTGTTGCTAATGCAGCCTGTATTGGGTCTCAGCTGATGTGAATGGTTTACATTTCGGCTAGAATGAATGCAGCCTAACTGTAGAGCTGACTGTCCACAGAGCTCAGTCATTGTCATTTCACATTCAAAGTAATGGTGAGGAAATAAAATATGATCCTCTTTTATGAAGAGTTTAGTTGCATCGTCTGACATTTTTAAGAACAGGTTTTTTGTAAGCATAGGTCTTTTTTTTTTTAGTACAGCTTTTAAATTTGAATGAGAGCAGAGTTCATGTTAACTTTTACACTCGTTAGATCACAAGCTAGGCTTTCTAAGATGTTTTCCTGAATATTTTCAGCTACTATAAATGAGAATTTATCTGCAAACCAATGTCAACGTTTTCATATATTGTGTATAGTTGTTTACCAACTGCCTAAAATTGTCTAACGATCAGCGTGACAAAAATTCATGTTTTTATCTTAACAAATCTACTTCAGAAAACCTGAATGTAGAAATTCTGCAAACGCAAACTTGTTCTGGCATAGTGTGAGAAACTCGTGCTAATTGGAATGTGTCCGTTAAGGACCTCAATTTTGGCTCAATTGTCTGCTCATTTCGGTAAGTTTTTAGGTTTGAAGATACTTTTGCTTTCAACTCGGGAGGTTTTCATTGTCCTTCAATTTGAACATTGGCCATAGACGTCTAGTAATTATAGTTTAGCTTCATTCAGATGTGAAAATGTCACCTCCAATTGGAATAGCAGATGTGTTTGGAAGGCAAACAAAGCACTGATAAGTGCAACCAAACTTTACTAAGCAATTAGTAAAGTTTAACGTCGATCATTTTTGGCAGTTGAGTTTTTTTTTTTTTTTTTTTTTTTAAATGCTAAAGTTGGTACTTTGTGTGTATAGGGGTGAAGCCGTACGCTTGCACCATGTGTGACAAGAGGTTTTTTCAGCGCTACCACCTGGCGAGACACAGCCTCACTCATATGGGTATGCGTCTGCCAATCTTAACCCAGTCACAAGCTTAGGGTGCTGCTACATCTGTATGCTTGATCTAGAGCTAAATATCTGTATTCATACACAATTCTGATGGATGATATTTTAAGTGTGATAGCCATTAGATGACATCATCAGCTCATGTGTTAAGTGGATTTTAGAGACCCTTTGAGAATTTTGTAATTTGAAACCAGCATCTTATTCAATTATATTGTAATGTTAGGGTATGACATTGGTTATTAACCACAGATATCAATTTAGCCCAGATTAGTATTCTTCAGTGATGAAGTAGGAGTATATATTTATTTTTTTTTTCCTTTGTGGCAGAGACACAAAAATAACGCTCTTGATGCTCTGCGTTTAGGTGTGAAACCTTTTGCTTGCACCATGTGTGACATGAAGTTTTTTCAGCGTTACCACCTGGCGAGACACAGCCTCACTCATACGGGTATGGGTCCGTGCACCGTGCCCATTACATTCAGTGTTAGAAATCAGTGTGCACATTTAATTTTGTTAGTTCACTTCAGACATATGCCTTTTTTTTAATATTTAAGGGAAATGTCAATATGATAGTTTTGCTTTTCGTCTGTATTATGAGTTGAGCAGGATAACCGTGAATCATTCTTTTGTTGTTTTTGATATTTGTTGGTAACTACAACACTGCGAAATGGATAAAGGCATTACGAAGGAAACAAAAGTTTTGTTTTTGCATGAATTGGTAAATGTGTGGTTAATAACCAATAGCTGAGATTTTTTTTTTTCCTAAACAAAATTGGAAAGTGAGGCAAAGTGATATAATATTGCTACTTTGCATTTAGGTGTGAAACCTTATGCTTGCACCATGTGTGACAAGAGGTTTTTTCAGCGCTACCACCTGGCAAGACACAGCCTCACTCATATGGGTATGCGTCCGCCCACCTTACCCATGTCACTGAGATCAGACTGTACCTACATTATATCAGATACAGGGTCAGCAATTATCATGTTAGGCAGTTATTAAGCCTATCCTGTGTTATGTGTGTGCACGCAACATTAAAGCAGGTCTATATGTAAAGAAAAACAGGACTGCAACATCATCAGCTCATGTGATGTGTTTAGTTGTGGATTTGAGAATTGGTTAACACAGTTTGATGTATTTTTTGATTTGGAAAATAACCATTTTAAAAAAAACAAGCATTCATGTCTTTTAAAGGAAATTCCAAAACATTAAAAAAACAAGTGGTTAACAACCCATCAATTCTGAACAGATGTTTGAACTATATTGCTTATTGATGGATTGTGAACACACAAAAAAAGACTGAAAATAATACCATAATGCTCTGCGTTTAGGTGTGAAACCTTTTGCTTGTACCATGTGTGACATGAGGTTTGTTCAGCGTTACCACCTGGCGAGACACAGCCTCACTCATACGGGTATGCGTCAGTGCACCTGCCCTTCTCACATATTTGTAGGTCATCATTACATCAGTCTCTATTGTGCTAAGATCAGCAGCAAAGATCTGTTTCAACACAGATGTCTTGCTTAAGAGAGAGCCAAATTAGATTCTGTGTGTAAAACCTTTTAAGTAAAATATTTTCTATTCATGTAATGTTTCTGTAACATTTACAATAAAGAGGTTAAGGCAGTTTGCTTATAATATTTGATTCCCTCTAGAATATTTAGCACCTTTTTAATGACATTTCACTAAAAATGCTTTAAAAAAAAAACAGCAACACAGATGCATTTGGCTTTATCCTGTGATTTTAAAACTCTACAATTAGTGCATTTTTAATCTCTGCAGTTCATAAGGATAACTTTTCATGAAAAAATGTCTCCCTTTATTAATAATACTAATAATAACATGATCACTAGTGGTAAAATCCTCAGGTACATAAATTGAACATGTGTTTTGTCTTCATGTCATTCATAAAAAACAGATAAAGCACAATACACTGTCAATTAATAACAATGTAAATCATACTCTATAAACTATTGACATTAGGTACATAATAGTAAAGTTGTTTACTGTAGTACTGCCTGGCTGTAATGGTCACTCTTCATCATAATTATTGCTGTGATTTTAATGTTCATTTGATCAGCATAATCTCAGATTCTTTTGTTTTTTTGTCTGTTAGTAACTATAACAGTTACAAAAGGATTTTTAGACATTGTATCTTTTTTTTGTTGTTGCATGAATTGGCGACTATGCCTGATATATTTGAGGGAAATGTCATTATGAAGTTAACATGGTTTCCTAGTTTGTATTATCAGTTGAGCAGGATAACTGTCAATCACTCCCCTGTTGTTTTGATATTGCAAAATGGATAAAGGCATTACAAAGAAAATATCTGAAACAAAAGTTTTGTTTTTGCATGAATTGGCAAATGTGTGGTTAATAACCAATAGCTTAGGGATGTATTCGTAAAGAATGGAAATTGAGGTACAGTAATGTAATATTGCTACTTTGCATTTAGGTGTGAAACCTTATGCTTGCACCATGTGTGACAAGAGGTTTTTTCAGCGCTACCACCTGGCAAGACACAGCCTCACTCATATGGGTATGCGTCCGCCCACCTTACCCATGTCACTGACATCAGACTGTACTTACATTATGTTAGAGATTATTAAAGCAGTCATTACTATTCTCTAAAAGTAACTGGTATTACATTTTCTGATGTATATCCTGTATAACATGTGTAAATTAAAGCAAGTCTTTAAATGTAAAGAAATACAGGACTGTGACATCATCAGCTCATGTCATGTGTTTAGTTGTGGATCAGAAAATTGGTCAATACAGATTGATGTATTCTTAATTGGATTTGAATTGGGGGGGGAAAAAAAACAAGAGCATGACAACTGCATTCTTTTAAAGAGAAAGTGAAAAGTGGTTAACAACCCATCAATTGTAAATAGATGTAAAAAGTACATTACTGATTGATGGATTGTGAAACAAAAATATAAAAGTCCTGAAAATAATGTATTGATGCTCTGCGTTTAGGTGTGAAACCTTTTGCTTGCACCATGTGTGACATGAGGTTTGTTCAGCGCTACCACCTGGCGAGACACAGCCTCACTCATACGGGTATGGGTCCGTGCACCTGCCCTTCTCACATTTCATAGATCACCATTTACTCTTTATTGTGCAAAGATGAGGGGCACTTTTGTGTGGTTACAGTTTGAACACAGTCTTTGTAGGTAGACGCTCAGGTTAGTTATTGCCTGTAATATACTTAAATCACCAGTACTTGCTAACCACTTTACATTTATGAAACCGTTAATAAAACCAGGTTATTTAGCTTAAAATGATTGTTGCCCTCCAGGATTGTTGGCAGATAGCGAGAACGTCTTGTGTGACACTAATACCTGGCAAGCAAAAAGCTGCAGAGACCATGTGTCTTGTAAATAGCACGTGTCTGTCTGCCTGATCCAGATGGTGTTTATGGGAATACTAAGGGCTAATATTCAGGTTTTAATTCAGACTGGATCTGTTTGGTTAGATGCAGTTAGTTGTAGAGCAGACCTGCAGGGCTGAAGTTCCTGTAGGTTTTTTTTTTTTTTTTTTTTTGTTAACGGCCTTTTAAGTTAATTTTGACTATGTGTACCAGTAATACTGGAGGGCAATGTATGAGCTATAATGTGGAGGCGCAGGATTCAGTAAGTTGTCTTTTAGTCCAGGTTTAATATTAACATTTCTGACATGGAAGTCCTATTGCTCCAAACTTCGCTTTTTGAAATCTGACAAGCTGAATTTAGAAAGGATGAATGTAAACAAATCTACAGTTCCTATAAATTGTTATTAAAATGTATAGAATGAAACCCGACCCTACTTAAAGCTTCAGTCATTGTACATCTGTGTCATTTCAAAGGCCAATTAATACTTTTCGCGTCCGTGGACAGCTGTGGTCTTGCAGACTTGCATGCGGTTCCATTCATCCTTTTTTCGGCATTTTTAGGTCCGCAGACACAGACACGTTCCACATGTGCCTGCTAGTAAACAGGGTTGCAGTGTGATAACTATCCAGAGTTGTAAAATCCGCTCTGTGAGTATTACAAACCGCGCTTCAGTGTTTGTCTGATCAGCCTTTAAATACAATAATCTGTTACTCCAACCGGACTTGCTAGATTGTATTTCATTCTCACCGGCACTTTAAACAACACACTCGCACCAACACAGCTCCTGTATTGTTTTACACAGGACTGTTTTCAGTCTGAATGCAGCTGAGGAGTTCCTATATTTTGCCAAACAACAAGAGAAAGTCGAAAAAAGAAAAGCGACCGCTTGATGAGAACAGAAATACAGTAGATGAGACAGGCATTCCTGTTTGCTTTTCTAGCACATGCGCAGTTGATGCGCTTGCTATGCGTATAGTCTGTGCAGTCATCATTTTGGGCTGCAGGCCGACGTCTGGGGCCACGCAGACACGGGCGGATGACGATATTTACGTTACAGACTAATGCGGACCCTTGCGGCCACGCGGATGCAAAAAGTATGAATTGGCCTTTAGTAGACTGAACACAGAACGTCCAAACAACATCAAATTCTGTAATAACCACTTCGCACAATTGCATCTTGGCAATTAGCCAAATAATAATAAAAGTCTCATATAGTATCTTTGTTTTACAGCATTTTTAAAGAAAAAAACTAGTTAGTAAAAAAACTAAATAACTTTGTAGGAAAAAAATGTCAAATTATCATTTGTTTTACTGTTTTTGTAGAGTAAATGTAGGCATAATGTAACTGAAGGTGAGAGGATGCAACAGTCTTGTTGCAGTGTTAAGTGACAATGTTACTGATGTTTGTTCAGGCAAAACATTAAATGATAATCTCACACGTGTTTTTTGTTTTTGTTTTGTTGCTTTGAAACTAGACATATTTAGCTCCATATTATGTTATAAAACCTGACTCAGCTGTATTCTCAGTTTAACTTATTGATTTAGTTGCATGTCTGAATATTTCAATATTATTTTCTGACAAAGGAAATGCACATTACATACTTAGAATGTATTAGTTATTATCTCTGCCAGTATTTTAGTCTTAGTGCTAGCTTGAGCTTGAAAGATGTATTTCTTGCACTTGTGGCAGGTAGGGCTAATATATTGCTCTGTGTGTGTAGGGGTGAAGCCGTATGCTTGTTCCATGTGTGACATGAGGTTTATTCAGCGTAACCACCTGGAGAGACACAGCCTCACTCATACGGGTATGCGTTCCTTTACCGTACCCTTACCAATGAGAAAGGCTCTGGCGCTTTCAACACATCGGGGTCACAACAAACTCGAGTTTGGATTGTCAAGTCATTTGATGGGATGTTGAACCAGCCTCAAAAAAAATACCCCCCAGTTTTTGGGGCCACTATGTTGCGTAGATCTGGGCCATGAAAATGAGAAATTCCACTCTGATCTACACATAATGAGTTGATGACGAGGCCTTTTAGAGTATCAATATTGAGATGCTGAAACTACCATTGGAAATAGTTAAAAATGTACTGATAGGGTAGTTTTTGTTTGTTTTTGTTTTTCCAACTTTTTGTAAGTGTTGGAAATTTAGTCCTCAAAGAAAGAGTAGTAAGTAAAAATTGCACACTGTTTATTGGTACAAATGGCTAAAATTGATGCATTGACTGTGTATTTGTGTGCTTTTTTAGGAGAGAAGCCATTTGCTTGTGACATGTGTGATATGAGGTTTATCCAGCGCTACCACCTTGAGAGACACAAGCGTGTCCATAGTGGGGAGAAGCCATACCAGTGTGAACGGTGCCAGCAGGTATGTACGACTTCTGAACAAAGCAAAGTGACCTTAATGTGATACTTCAGGTGTTCATTCATTGTTTAAATTCAATCTTCATGACATTTACTGTTGTTGTTTTTTGTATTTAAACAGATTAACCAGTTATTAACCATGTCCAATATGTGTCTTTTTTTTTTTTTTTTTTTTTAAAGAACTTTTCACGGACAGACCGGCTCTTGCGGCATCGGCGGTTGTGCCAGGGTCGCAGCGTAGCGAAAGTAGAGAACCAGCCGTGCTGCGAACCGCGCCCATATCCCCAAGAACCCCCGCCCGCACCCCCAACCTGGAGTCCCATGCATCCCCCTCCGGGTCGGCTGGCGGTCTGACATTCCACCTTACCTACATCCACAACACGGCCAGAGACGGGACAAGCCACAGGGTTTCTTCTTCTCAGCTCTGTGCTGAGTGGCACCACACTCTAACACAGACTGATCTTGCAGCTCCAGTCTTGGGATTACTAATGACAGAGGGACATTTGTGTTTTTTGTTTTGTTGACTTCTTACTGTGTTTCCTTACCCCCCCACCCCCCACCCCCCAACGATTTTTTTTTTAAAGACGAGACTTTTCTGTGATGAACAGTGGTCCAGTGGTTTTGTACTTAATCTGTTTGATTTTTTTGCAAAAAAAAAAGTTTTTATTGTTGTTCAAATATATCTGCATTTGGTGGTACTCGGGAAGGGCAGTGGGTATTGTTTATCCTGACATCTTGGCAACAAAATGGGATGCAGTGGTGAGGAAAAGCATTTGAGCCTCTTTCCTTATTTGGCCCATTTTGTCTCAGAAGCATTGCCACTTAGGTCAAAACTGATAAAACTGAACTTTCCTTTCAGGTAAAGCAAGGAAACCACTCTTGATATCTCATGTGGACCAGATCTTGTTTGCCATTGCAGCTAACACAATGTTTACCATGGATGCACCAACCTGACGTTATGCCTGTGGTGGACTTTCCCATGATCTTGACTTCTAGTCAGTAATCCAGACATTTCACTCTTTATTGGTAAGCTGCATCTGGTCTAAATATAATTTGAACAAGAGGAGTTTTCTGACTTTAACAGCACAGGAGGTACAGTTTTAATGCTTACTCTGTGTAAATAATTCAAAATGTTTATTATTGTTTTACCATGGGACTTGAGGGGTAATTTTTTTTATCCACAAAATGGGCCAAAAAGAAAGCAAAAATTAGATTTGGGTTCAGTCTGTTGCCACTGTTTAAGTGGAATCCTGAGTAACTTTGTGAGTGTGTTCATAAAAAAACAAAAAAAAAAAAGTAATATCAAACAGTGCTACATAATTGTAAACCAGGACTTCCAATAAGTGGATGATCAGAGGGCAGCCTGCAGCGGACTACTTCTGTGTCAGACACGAAGGGTCGGGGTCACAGGAGTATCACCTGCGTATCTGGTGTTCTGTGTCGTGTGTGTGTGTGACATGCTGATGATCACTCAGGAAATGGCACAGGGTGACGGCCTGAGCAAGTCCTCCGCTAGAGTCCTGCTATTGTAAGTGCAGCTGTATATATACAGTGTGTATACAGTGATCTCCAGTACTACAGCAGACAACTCTCTCTCTCTCTCCAGCTCTGTTCATAGATCTTGGTCTAAAATAGTGCAGGTTGGCCACTTGAAGTCCCATTATGTTTGTACAGGTTTCTCACATGGTGAGATCAGTGGGGGTATACAAAATCTTGTGGCCTTAGTGTGTTTATTTCTTTCTTTTTTTTTTTCTTTATTTCTTTTTTTTTTTTTTGCCTTTTTCTCTACTGTTATTATTATTGTGGATCAGATGTATTTACTAAGACAAGACAGCTTTTCATCATCATGGTATTTCTTTCCCCCAAAGCTGTCATGGTTACAGAATGTTGACTGCTTCAGACTCATGTTCTCTCTTGTCGAAAGAGGTGGTCTTTTGATGATGATGATGATGAATATTTTTGGTCATTGTTACTGATTACGGTGTAACACAATATATAATCCTTAAGGGAGCCCCTGGGAGTTTGACGGTCCTTGTGAGAAGTCAGTAGTGCTGAATTGTTTCCCACTGCAGTGCTTTGGCCAGTCGCAGGCCACAGCAGACTCAACACTTGCTTGACTCTGCTACACACTAACAATTGCCTTTTTATCCAAATATTATGTGGTTGGTGTGTATAATGGATGTCTGTCATGTCATTGGGTTTAGCCTTAAGTAAGTGCGGATACACAAATAATCATTGTAGTACTAAACAATATTGTAACAAACGATTTCTTTTACCTATGATGAACTCTGATCGTACTGTGGGGAAAGTCTTTTGACTGTCAGGCAGCAAAGAGCCGGTTAATCGTGGCCTCTTTGCTGCCAGTGGAATAATTTCTCAAACTTGATCCTTTCTGTGACTGGTGAGCGAGTGATGGGTCTATCCATAATGTTTAACTGAGAAATGTCAGTGCTGGTGGGAGGTTTTAGTCTGCAAGGCCAAACATACATGTACATATAAACACAACTACTTGCCACAGCTATGTAAGGTGCATATGATAACTGACACCATCAATGGTGGTTTTTTTTGGGGGGGGAGGGGACAAGTGTCATTGGATCACATGGAGAGGAGAGAAAGATTTTTATTTTATTTTTTTTTTTATTTAAAGGTCCACATCAGCCTTAGACTGAATGTGGAGATGTGTGAAATCCCAGAGTGTATTTTTGGTCTCTCCTTTGTAGGATGTTCATGTTCAGATTGCTGAGTTAAGTGAGATTTTACCAGTATTAACGGGAAGCCTTCTTTTTAAATGATCCCTTGATATCAGACAGAGTTGTGTGGCAGTTCAGGTGCGCACAGAGATGGGATTCAGTTTTAAGTGACTTGATAGAATTTAAGTCAGTGGCAGCAAAGGGCCAAGTTTGAGAAATGTATTAATTAGCTCTGGAAACACTATTCCAAAATCTGCGGAAGGGAAACTGCTGGCACGAGCACATAACTAAAAATGGCTAAAGGGCAATACAGTATATAGTGGACGTCACTTGTTAATACCTTTTTGTCATTTATTGTTTTTTAGTATTATCAATCTCATTGTTAAAATGCAATAGAATCCTTGAGCCTCAGATCACTTGTTTATAAGATTGAGGTTTCATTTTTAATTTTTTTTTTTTTTTCAGACAGATCAAATGATTTATTTGTCTGAGAATTTCTCATCACATTTTTGATGATTGTTTCAAGGACCTTTTTTTATTCTGATAAAATTGTAAACACTGGAGTGAAAGGAAGAAAAAAGATAATGGATTTTTTTTCCCTTCAGACTGTACTAGGTTTTAGACAAAGCCTATTTCTCCTCAAACTGACAGAGAAGGCGAACAGAACAATTTGGATCAGTACAGTTGAGAGCCCAGTATGTTCGGTAATTTTGACATTAGAGGCAGTAGTACCACAAGAAAATGTTTTCTTTCTTATACAAAGTCCCTGGTATTTGTAGTAAATTATATTGATAATGGTATTAGATGAACAACAGCATAACAGTAGCTATCACAGATTAGTTGTTTTCTTTATTAGTCTTGCATGCAGAGTTATGGTCCTCAGTTAAAATAGGATCTTGATATTGATTATTTTGTGTAGGAAAATGAGTGCATAAGAATAACTTCCTAAAAAAATGTTACAATGATTATTGTAAAATGGGCTAACTAATATGTACCCTTGTGATCCAATTAGTTTCAACTGTATGAAAATCAGAGGAGAGGCTTCTTACTATTATGCTGAAATAAAAGAATTTGTAAAGGACTTTTGTATGTTTACTGGGTGTGTTTACTTCATTGATGTTTTTCATTTCACACGCTTTAGTAAAAATCTAGAGAACAGCATGATAAAGTGAGAATGACTCATCTCTTATTTGTATAGGTTTTGTTACTACTATCAGGTAGTTTTATAGTATAAGTTATTCACTGTACTAATGCCGTTCCAATTTAAACAATTTAGTGTCCCTTGTACATTTTAGACACATGAACCACTCAGATAAGTGGACTTCCATTTTAAATCGATGCTAACCAGGTAAGCTGATGTTCCATCCATCCATTTTCTTTACTGTTTATCCTCTACCGCAGGGGAGCTGCAGCCAATCTCAGCTGCCATTGGGCGAGAGGCGGGGTACACCCTGGACAGGTCGCCAGTCAATCACAGGGCTAACATACAGACCCTTTCTAAAAAATTTGAATATCATGGAAAAGTTCATTTATTTCCATAATTCCATTAAAAAGGACAACTTTCATAGATTATAGATTCAGGGCCCACAATTCAAACGATTACAAGTATTTATTTGTTTATTTTTACATAATTTGGGCTTCCAGCTCATAAAACCCATGAAAACAGGAATTCAAAAAATTTGAATACTGTGAAGAAATCAGCCCAAATTTTGCAGGGCATGAATGTTTTAAACTGAGTGTCACACACTAATCATCTACTAAACTCAAAGCACCTGCACAGGTTTCCCCATGTGTCATTAAATTGCTTCAGTTTGGTTCAATTGTCTCAATTCGGTTCAATATGGGGAAGACTGCAGACTTGACAACTGGCCAGAAGACCATCATTGATACCCTCCATAGGGTGGGTAAGCCGCAAAAGTTCATAGCTAAGGACACTGGCTGTTCACAGAGTGCTGTGTCCAAGCATATCAATGGAAAGTCTAGTGGTCTGGCAGAGATCCAGAAAGAGTGGAGTGAGGCGGGAGTCACAGCTTCAAAAACCACCACATTCAGACGCATCTGGGAGATGGGCTACAACTGTCGGGTTCCTCGGGTCAAGCCACTTCTGAGCCTGAGCCAACGTAGGAAGCATCTCAACTGGGCCAAGGAGAAGAAGGACTGGACTGTTGGTCAGTGGTCCAAGGTCCTTTTTTCCGATGAAAGTAAAGTGTGCCTTTCATTCGGGAATCAAGGTCCAAGGGTTTGGAGGAAGACAGGTGAGGAACAGAACCCAATCTGCTTGAGGTCAAGTGTGAAATATCCACAGTCATGATTTGGGGTGTAATGTCTGGTGCAGGTGTTGGTAAACTCTGCTTTCTTAAATCCAGGGTCACCGCAACAGTCTACCAGAATGTTTTAGAGGACTTCATGATTCCTTCTGCTGTATGGAGATGCAGATTTCATCTTCCAGCAGGACCTGGCCCCTGCCCATACCGCCAGAAGCACCAAAACCTGGTTTAATGCCCATGCCATCACAGTGCTTGACTGGCCAGCCGACTCACCAGACCTAAACCCCATTGAGAATCTATGGGGTATTATCAAGAGGAAAATGAGGGGTACCAGACTCAAACAAAGAAAAGCTGACAGCAAGCATCAAGGAAATCTGGGCTTCCATAACTCCCACGCAATGCCACAGGCTGATTGCCTCAATGCCACGGCACATCGAGGCAGTGATTAAGGCAAAGATTCCCAACCAAGTATTGAACATTTGACACATTGTTTAGAAAGTACCATATTTTGATTGATTTGATGTCATCCTAATTTCTTTCTTTTTTTCCTGCAAAAACTGAGAAGTAAATGGTGATTTTTTCACAGTATTCTATTTTTTTTTTTTTTTAAATTCCTGTTTTCATGGGTTTTTTGAGCTGGAAGCCCAAAATATGTAAAAATAAACAAATACTTGAAATTGTTTAAATTGTGGGCCCTGAATCTATAATCTATGAAAGTTTAACTTTTTTTTTTTAATGGAATTATGGAAATAAACTATTCTGATATTCTAATTTTTTGGAAAGGGTCTCTATATTATAGAGACAGACACCTATTCACACTCATGTGCACATGTATGGGCAATTTAGAGTCACCTATTAACCTAACGTGTATGTTTTTGGTATGTGGGAGGAAGCTGGAGTCCCTGGAGAGAACCCACGCAGGAGAACATGCAAACAGTTTCACTTTACACAGCAGTGCTGTCCCAAATTTAACAGGATAACACATTTGATGAATGGAAAAATATAACTTCCTCCAGCATCAGGGGTGTTTATGGTTTTACGGAAGAATATGGGGGGATCATAATCATCACATGAATGGGCACCACAGGTAGTCATAGATGGTAAAACACACCCAAAGAGCTGTGCAGTGACCCCTTGTAGAAGATGCTCAATGCTGGATTACCAACCAAGTAAGACGGGGAACTGCCCCGGGACCCTGCAGGCCCCAAAAGCCCCAGGTTCACTGCGTGTCAACTGGTTTGGGTAGTTTGACTGAATTAAAAAATCTTTTAAGGAATTTACACTACTAAAATATGTCAACTAAGGTGAGTCCTGCACTATTGGGTCAATCTTTATGTCTTGCCCTTTGTCAAATACTAGTTAAAAGAGCTTTATCATTTTAGTTCATGTTACAAAGTACATGATCCTAAACAAAGTTGTGGGTAACACTTTATTTTACAGGTCTGTTCATTTCATACAAATTTCAATGGTTCATTTTTAGAATGTTTTACAGAGAGGGTGGTGCAATTTGGTGCAGATAAACAGAAAAAGTGTTTGTACCCAGTCATATCTATGTTCATATGTAGTTGTTCATTTGCAAGAAATCTTAATGAATTAGATTCTTAACTATTCTTTAACAGACGGACAAAACTTACTTTTCAGTGTTTCTATAGATTACTTATTTCTGGGAATTTTTTTACAATAATTTCCTAAAAGTCGCTGCTGTGTAACTGTTTAATCTTAGGACATTTCTTTGAGAGGGTTATGTAATTTGGTAGTATATAGAAAATGTACTCATTATAGAGTTTCTAGAAAGAATCTAATATGCTAATATATAGTTTGACCCACAAAACTACACACTGAAAAGTATTTTCTGTATGTAAGAATCTAATTTATTAAGGATTTTCAGAAGTTAACAACTACATATGAACCCAGATATAATGAGTGGGTAGGCTACAACAGTTTTTCAGTTTTTCTTATAATTTGTACCAAATTGCATCAACCTTTCTGTAAAATGTCCTAAAAGTTAACCATTAAATACCTGCAAATTATACAGAACCTGTCAAATTAAGCATTACCAAGTTGGGTTCAATAAAAAGAAGTTATCACCCCATCATGGTTGCACTGGACTTAATGGGAACTTGGAGACAGTGGGTACACATTGCACAAAGGGCAGGAGAGGTGGTTGGCCAGTCGGGGCCCCAACAGCACATTTTTGCCCCAGGGCCCTGAAACAGGTAAATTGGGCCATGAAGATACCCAACAGTTAAAAGGTGAAGCGCCAGAGATAAAACATACACCAGCAAACTGACTCAGACACTTCAGTGATACAGGATCTGTAGATGTCAGCGAAGAAAAGAAAGGAAACACTGAATTGGGTGAGTAAGATTTATGGATTTAAGATGCTCTTTAAAACTGGATATGTATATTTATAAGTGGTCTCTGGTGGGACCCTTCTACTTTGCGTGGAAGAGGTGGCTCTTACTCATGAGTAATTAATTAAGGTGTCATAATCATCCACAGACCAATTAAGCACGAGGTTGATTTTTTGGGACACTTTAATATGATTTAGTGGCATTTGTATCCATCATATATGTTGCAGATGCAATGCAATGTTTTGATGGTTATTGTTTGAGCAGCTCATTAAATATTCATGACATCATTCTAGAATGGAACGTTTATGACATCACAGATATTCTTGAGTAGATCAAAGGACAGTTCTGGAGAGTGGGAGAGCAGTCAGTGCAGGAACACAGGCTCAGACCAGACCAGGACCAGGACGACCCCAGCCAAAAATCAGCTTCAACTTTCAGTTTGTTGAGACATTTCCCATGTGTTAACTTTAAAAGAAGAAAAGAAGAACAGGTAGGGACTCTCGAGGGATGCTTTAAAGTAGCATTGAGCAACTGTGTTTGGAATTTTCAATTTACTGATCAATATTTCTTACACTATGTTTATTTTTCACTTAAAGGAGGCTTGAGGATAAAAGGTTGAGCTTGCTGATGGATTTATGTGCAATGGAAGCAGGATTTGTTTTGGATTTCATTTTGGAGAACATATTTTTGATAAATGATGGAGAAGGACTGGCTTTGAGCTTGTTCCCAACTACCAGGAGGAAGTTTCAGAGAGATGTGATGATGTTCAGTGAGGGTGATGTGCTGGTAACCTCTCCCCTCTAGTTTAGGTGCAACCTTTCGACAAAACAAGTGTTTATTTGAAAGGAAATTAGGGAAGTGAGTGGTAAAGACTCACTAATGAGAGTGATGTGCTGGTAACCTCTCCTCTCAAGTCAGTTCATGAGGGACGCTTTAAATGAGTACTGTGGACTAAAACTTGGACAATTTTCAACTCTCAGGATGTGACACTGTTATGGAGTATTGTTCTATATTTTTATGCTATTTTTTTCCCACCTAAGGAGGCTTGAGGATAAAAGGTTGAGCTTGCTGATGGATTTATGTGCAATGGAAGCAGGATTTGTTTTGGATTTCATTTTGGAGAACATATTTTTGATAAATGATGGAGAAGGACTGGCTTTGAGCTTGTTCCCAACTACCAGGAGGAAGTTTCAGAGAGATGTGATGATGTTCAGTGAGGGTGATGTGCTGGTAACCTCTCCCCTCTAGTTTAGGTGCAACCTTTGGACAAAACAAGTGTTTATTTGAAAGGAAATTAGGGAAGTGAGTGGTAAAGACTCACTAATGAGAGTGATGTGCTGGTAACCTCTCCTCTCAAGTCAGTTCATGAGGGACGCTTTAAAGGAGTACTGTGGACAAAAACTTGGACAATTTTCAACTCTCAGGATGTGACACTGTTATGGAGTATTGTTCTATATTTTTTATTCTCTTTTTTTTCCCAACTAAGGAGGATTGAGGACAAAAGTCACAAAGGACGCTTTAAATGAGTACTGTGGACAAAAACTTGGACAATTTTCAACTCTCAGGATGTGACACTGTTATGGAGTATTGTTCTATATTTTTTATTCTCTTTTTTTCCCACCTAAGGAGGATTGAGGACAAAAGGTTGAGCTTGCTGATGGATTTTTGTGCAATGGAAGCAGGATTTGTTTTGGATTTCATTTTGGAGAACATATTTTTGATAAATGATGGAGAAGGACTGGCTTTGAGCTTGTTCCCAACTACCAGGAGGAAGTTTCAGAGAGATGTGATGATGTTCAGTGAGGGTGATGTGCTGGTAACCTCTCCCCTCTAGTTTAGGTGCAACCTTTGGACAAAACAAATTTTATTTGAAAGGAAAATTAGGGAAGTGAGTGGTAAAGACTCACGAATGAGAGTTTTTATAACCCCATCATAAGAGGACTGGTTGCACTGGACTTAATGGGAACTTGGAGACAGTGGGTACACATTGCACAAAGGGCAGGAGAGGTGGTTGGCCAGTATGGGCCCCAACAGCACATTTTTGCCCCAGGGTCCTGAAACAGGTAAATTGGGCCATGAAGATACCCAACAGTTAAAAGGTGAAGCGCCAGAGATAAAACATACACCAGCAAACTGACTCAGACACTTCAGTGATACAGGATCTGTAGATGTCAGCGAAGAAAAGAAAGGAAACACTAAATTGGGTGAGTAAGATTTATGGATTTAAGATGCTCTTTAAAACTGGATATGTATATTTATAAGTGGTCTCTGGTGGGACCCTTCTACTTTGCGTGGAAGAGGTGGCTCTTACTCATGAGTAATTAATTAAGGTGTCATAATCATCCACAGACCAATTAAGCACGAGGTTGATTTTTTGGGACACTTTAATATGATTTAGTGGCATTTGTATCCGTCATATATGTTGCAGATGCAATGCAATGTTTTGATGGTTATTGTTTGAGCAGCTCATTAAATATTCATGACATCATTCTAGAATGGAACGTTTATGACATCACAGATATTCTTGAGTAGATCAAAGGACAGTTCTGGAGAGTGGGAGAGCAGTCAGTGCAGGAACACAGGCTCAGACCAGACCAGGACCAGGACGACCCCAGCCAAAAATCAGCTTCAACTTTCAGTTTGTTGAGACATTTCCCATGTGTTCACTTTAAAAGAAGAAAAGAAGAACAGGTAGGGACTCTCGAGGGATGCTTTAAAGTAGCATTAAGCAACTGTGTTTGGAATTTTCAATTTACTGATCAATATTTCTTACACTATGTTTATTTTTCACTTAAAGGAGGCTTGAGGATAAAAGGTTGAGCTTGCTGATGGATTTATGTGCAATGGAAGCAGGATTTGTTTTGGATTTCATTTTGGAGAACATATTTTTGATAAATGATGGAGAAGGACTGGCTTTGAGCTTGTTCCCAACTACCAGGAGGAAGTTTCAGAGAGATGTGATGATGTTCAGTGAGGGTGATGTGCTGGTAACCTCTCCCCTCTAGTTTAGGTGCAACCTTTGGACAAAACAAGTGTTTATTTGAAAGGAAAATTAGGGAAGTGAGTGGTAAAGACTCACTAATGAGAGTGATGTGCTGGTAACCTCTCCTCTCAAGTCAGTTCATGAGGGACGCTTTAAATGAGTACTGTGGACAAAAACTTGGACAATTTTCAACTCTCAGGATGTGACACTGTTATGGAGTATATTTCTATATTTTTATGCTATTTTTTTCCCACCTAAGGAGGATTGAGGACAAAAGTCACAAAGGACGCTTTAAATGAGTACTGTGGAAAAAAACTTGGACAATTTTCAACTCTCAGGATGTGACACTGTTATGGAGTATTGTTCTATATTTTTAATGCTCTTTATTTTCCCACCTAAGGAGGATTGAGGACAAAAGTCACAAAGGACGCTTTAAATGAGTACTGTGGACAAAAACTTGGACAATTTTCAACTCTCAGGATGTGACACTGTTATGGAGTATTGTTCTATATTTTTATGCTATTTTTTTCCCACCTAAGGAGGATTGAGGATAAAAGGTTGAGCTTGCTGATGGATTTATGTGCAATGGAAGCAGGATTTGTTTTGGATTTCATTTTGGAGAACATATTTTTGATAAATGATGGAGAAGGACTGGCTTTGAGCTTGTTCCCAACTACCAGGAGGAAGTTTCAGAGAGATGTGATGATGTTCAGTGAGGGTGATGTGCTGGTAACCTCTCCCCTCTAGTTTAGGTGCAACCTTTGGACCAAACAAGTGTTTATTTGAAAGGAAAATTAGGGAAGTGAGTGGTAAAGACTCACTAATGAGAGTGATGTGCTGGTAACCTCTCCTCTCAAGTCAGTTCATGAGGGACGCTTTAAATGAGTACTGTGGACAAAAACTTGGACAATTTTCAACTCTCAGGATGTGACACTGTTATGGAGTATTGTTCTATATTTTTTATTCTCTTTTTTTTCCCACCTAAGGAGGATTCAGGACAAAAGTCAAAAAGGAGGCTTTAAATGAGTACTGTGGACAAAAACTTGGACAATTTTCAACTCTCAGGATGTGACACTGTTATGGAGTATTGTTCTATATTTTTTATTCTCTTTTTTTTCCCAACTAAGGAGGATTGAGGACAAAAGTCACAAAGGACGCTTTAAATGAGTACTGTGGAAAAAAACTTGGACAATTTTCAACTCTCAGGATGTGACACTGTTATGCAGTATTGTTCTATATTTTTTATGCTCTTTATTTTCCCACCTAAGGAGGATTGAGGACAAAAGTCAAAAAGGACGCTTTAAATGAGTACTGTGGACAAAAACTTGGACAATTTTCAACTCTCAGGATGTGACACTGTTATGGAGTATTGTTCTATATTTTTTATTCTCTTTTTTTTCCAACCTAAGGAGACTTGAGGACAAAAGGTTGAGCTTGCTGATGGATTTATGTGCAATGGAAGCAGGATTTGTTTTGGATTTCATTTTGAAGAACATATTTTTGATAAATGATGGAGAAGGACTGGCTTTGAGCTTGTTCCCAACTACCAGGAGGAAGTTTCAGAGAGATGTGATGATGTTCAGTGAGGGTGATGTGCTGGTAACCTCTCCCCTCTAGTTTAGCTGCAACCTTTGGACAAAACAAGTGTTTATTTGAAAGGAAAATTAGGGAAGTGAGTGGTAAAGACTCACTAATGAGAGTGATGTGCTGATAACCTCTCCTCTCAAGTCAGTTCATGAGGGACGCTTTAAATGAGTACTGTGGAAAAAAACTTGGACAATTTTCAACTCTCAGGATGTGACACTGTTATGGAGTATATTTCTATATTTTTATGCTATTTTTTTCCCACCTAAGGAGGATTGAGGACAAAAGTCACAAAGGACGCTTTAAATGAGTACTGTGGACAAAAACTTGGACAATTTTCAACTCTCAGGATGTGACACTGTTATGGAGTATTGTTCTATATTTTTTATTCTCTTTTTTTTCCCACCTAAGGAGGATTGAGGACAAAAGTCAAAAAGGACGCTTTAAATGAGTACTGTGGACAAAAACTTGGACAATTTTCAACTCTCAGGATGTGACACTGTTATGGAGTATATTTCTATATTTTTATGCTATTTTTTTCCCACCTAAGGAGGATTGAGGACAAAAGTCACAAAGGACGCTTTAAATGAGTACTGTGGAAAAAAACTTGGACAATTTTCAACTCTCAGGATGTGACACTGTTATGGAGTATTGTTCTATATTTTTTATTCTCTTTTTTTCCCACCTATGGAGGATTGAGGACAAAAGTCACAAAGGACGCTTTAAATGAGTACTGTGGACAAAAACTTGGACAATTTTTTAACTCTCAGGATGTGACACTGTTATGGAGTATTGTTCTATATTTTTTATTCTCTTTTTTTCCCACCTAAGGAGGCTTGAGGACAAAAGGTTGAGCTTGCTGATGGATTTATGTGCAATGGAAGCACGATTTGTTTTGGATTTCATTTTGGAGAACATATTTTTGATAAATGATGGAGAAGGACTGGCTTTGAGCTTGTTCCCAACTACCAGGAGGAAGTTTCAGAGAGATGTGATGATGTTCAGTGAGGGTGATGTGCTGGTAACCTCTCCCCTCTAGTTTAGGTGCAACCTTTGGACAAAACAAGTGTTTATTTGAAAGGAAAATTAGGGAAGTGAGTGGTAAAGACTCACTAATGAGAGTGATGTGCTGGTAACCTCTCCTCTCAAGTCAGTTCATGAGGGACGCTTTAAATGAGTACTGTGGACAAAAACTTGGACAATTTTCAACTCTCAGGATGTGACACTGTTATGGAGTATTGTTCTATATTTTTTATTCTCTTTTTTTTCCCAACTAAGGAGACTTGAGGACAAAAGTCACAAAGGACGCTTTAAATGAGTACTGTGGACAAAAACTTGGACAATTTTCAACTCTCAGGATGTGACACTGTTATGGAGTATTGTTCTATATTTTTCATGCTCTTTTTTTTCCACCTAAGGAGGCTTGAGGACAAAAGGTTGAGCTTACTGATGGATTTATGTGCAATGGAAGCAGGATTTCTTTTGGATTTCATTTTGGAGAACATATTTTTGATAAATGATGGAGAAGGACTGGCTTTGAGCTTGTTCCCAACTACCAGGAGGAAGTTTCAGAGAGATGTGATGATGTTCAGTGAGGGTGATGTGCTGGTAACCTCTCCCCTCTAGTTTAGGTGCAACCTTTGGACAAAACAAGTGTTTATTTGAAAGGAAAATTAGGGAAGTGAGTGGTAAAGACTCACTAATGAGAGTGATGTGCTGGTAACCTCTCCTCTCAAGTCAGTTCATGAGGGACGCTTTAAATGAGTACTGTGGACAAAAACTTGGACAATTTTCAACTCTCAGGATGTGACACTGTTATGGAGTATTGTTCTATATTTTTATGCTATTTTTTTCCCACCTAAGTAGGCTTGAGGATAAAAGTCACAAAGGACGCTTTAAATGAGTACTGTGGACAAAAACTTGGACAATTTTCAACTCTCAGGATGTGACACTGTTATGGAGTATTGTTCTATATTTTTTATTCTCTTTTTTTCCCACCTAATGAGGCTTGAGGACAAAAGGTTGAGCTTGCTGATGGATTTATGTGCAATGGAAGCAGGATTTGTTTTGGATTTCATTTTGGAGAACATATTTTTGATAAATGATGGAGAAGGACTGGCTTTGAGCTTGTTCCCAACTACCAGGAGGAAGTTTCAGAGAGATGTGATGATGTTCAGTGAGGGTGATGTGCTGGTAACCTCTCCCCTCTAGTTTAGGTGCAACCTTTGGACAAAACAAGTGTTTATTTGAAAGGAAAATTAGGGAAGTGAGTGGTAAAGACTCACTAATGAGAGTGATGTGCTGGTAACCTCTCCTCTCAAGTCAGTTCATGATGGACGCTTTAAATGAGTACTGTGGACAAAAACTTGGACAATTTTTTAACTCTCAGGATGTGACACTGTTATGGAGTATTGTTCTATATTTTTTATTCTCTTTTTTTCCCACCTATGGAGGATTGAGGACAAAAGTCACAAAGGACGCTTTAAATGAGTACTGTGGACAAAAACTTGGACAATTTTCAACTCTCAGGATGTGACACTGTTACGGAGTATTGTTCTATATTTTTTATGCTCTTTTTTTCCCACCTAAGGAGGATTGAGGACAAAAGTCACAAAGGACGCTTTAAATGAGTACTGTGGACAAAAACTTGGACAATTTTCAACTCTCAGGATGTGACACTGTTATGGAGTATTGTTCTATATTTTTTATGCTCTTTTTTTCCCACCAAAGGAGGCTTGAGGACAAAAGGTTGAGCTTGCTGATGGATTTATGTGCAATGGAAGCAGGATTTGTTTTGGATTTCATTTTGGAGAACATGTTTTTGATAAATGATGGAGAAGGACTGGCTTTGAGCTTGTTCCCAACTAACAGGAGGAAGTTTCAGAGAGATGTGATGATGTTCAGTGAGGGTGATGTGCTGGTAACCTCTCCCCTCTAGTTTAGGTGCAACCTTTGGACAAAACAAGTGTTTATTTGAAAGGAAAATTAGGGAAGTGAGTGGTAAAGACTCACTAATGAGAGTGATGTGCTGGTAACCTCTCCTCTGAAGTCAGTTCATGAGGGACGCTTTAAATGAGTACTGTGGACAAAAACTTGGACAATTTTCAACTCTCAGGATGTGACACTGTTATGGAGTATTGTTCTATATTTTTTATTCTCTTTTTTTCCCACCTAAGGAGGCTTGAGGACAAAAGGTTGAGCTTGCTGATGGATTTATGTGCAATGGAAGCAGGATTTGTTTTGGATTTCATTTTGGAGAACATATTTTTGATAAATGATGGAGAAGGACTGGCTTTGAGCTTGTTCCCAACTACCAGGAGGAAGTTTCAGAGAGATGTGATGATGTTCAGTGAGGGTGATGTGCTGGTAACCTCTCCCCTCTAGTTTAGGTGCAACCTTTGGACAAAACAAGTGTTTATTTGAAAGGAAAATAAGGGAAGTGAGTGGTAAAGACTCACGAATGAGAGTTTTTATAACCCCATCATAAGAGGACTGGTTGCACTGGACTTAATGGGAACTTGGAGACAGTGGGTACACATTGCACAAAGGGCAGGAGAGATGGTGTGCCAGTCGGGGCCCCAACAGCACATTTTTGCCCCAGGGTCCTGAAACAGGTAAATTGGGCCATGAAGATACCCAACAGTTAAAAGGTGAAGCGCCAGAGATAAAACATACACCAGCAAACTGACTCAGACACTTCAGTGACACAGGATCTGTAGATGTCAGCGAAGAAAAGAAAGGAAACACTGAATTGGGTGAGTAAGATTTATGGATTTAAGATGCTCTTTAAAACTGGATATGTATATTTATAAGTGGTCTCTGGTGGGACCCTTCTACTTTGCGTGGAAGAGGTGGCTCTTACTCATGAGTAATTAATTAAGGTGTCATAATCATCCACAGACCAATTAAGCACGAGGTTGATTTTTTTGGAACACTTTGATATGATTTAGTGGCGTTTGTATCCATCATATATGTTGCAGATGCAATGCAATGTTTTGATGGTTATTGTTTGAGCAGCTCATTAAATATTCATGACATCATTCTCGAATGGAACGTTTATGACATCACAGATATTCTTGAGTAGATCAAAGGACAGTTCTGGAGAGTGGGAGAGCAGTCAGTGCAGGAACACAGGCTCAGACCAGACCAGGACCAGGACGACCCCAGCCAAAAATCAGCTTCAACTTTTAGTTTGTTGAGACATTTCCCATGTGTTCACTTTAAAAGAAGAAAAGAAGAACAGGTAGGGACTCTCGAGGGATGCTTTAAAGTAGCATTAAGCAACTGTGTTTGGAATTTTCAATTTACTGATCAATATTTCTTACACTATGTTTATTTTTCACTTTAAGGAGGCTTGAGGACAAAAGTTTGAGCTTGCTGATGGATTTATGTGCAATGGAAGCAGGATTTGTTTTGGATTTCATTTTGGAGAACATATTTTTGATAAATGATGGAGAAGGACTGGCTTTGAGCTTGTTCCCAACTACCAGGAGGAAGTTTCAGAGAGATGTGATGATGTTCAGTGAGGGTGATGTGCTGGTAACCTCTCCCCTCTAGTTTAGGTGCAACCTTTGGACAAAACAAGTGTTTATTTGAAAGGAAAATTAGGGAAGTGAGTGGTAAAGACTCACTAATGAGAGTGATGTGCTGGTAACCTCTCCTCTCAAGTCAGTTCATGAGGGACGCTTTAAATGAGTACTGTGGACAAAAACTTGGACAATTTTCAACTCTCAGGATGTGACACTGTTATGGAGTATTGTTCTATATTTTTTATTCTCTTTTTTTTTCCCAACTAAGGAGGATTGAGGACAAAAGTCACAAAGGACGCTTTAAATGAGTACTGTGGACAAAAACTTGGACAATTTTCAACTCTCAGGATGTGACACTGTTATGGAGTATTGTTCTATATTTTTTATTCTCTTTTTTTTCCCAACTAAGGAGGATTGAGGACAAAAGTCACAAAGGACGCTTTAAATGAGTACTGTGGACAAAAACTTGGACAATTTTCAACTCTCAGGATGTGACACTGTTATGGAGTATTGTTCTATATTTTTTATTCTCTTTTTTTTTCCCAACTAAGGAGGATTGAGGACAAAAGTCACAAAGGACGCTTTAAATGAGTACTGTGGACAAAAACTTGGACAATTTTCAACTCTCAGGATGTGACGCTGTTATGGAGTATTGTTCTATATTTTTTATTCTCTTTTTTTCCAACCTAAGGAGACTTGAGGACAAAAGGTTGAGCTTGCTGATGGATTTATGTGCAATGGAAGCAGGATTTGTTTTGGATTTCATTTTGAAGAACATATTTTTGATAAATGATGGAGAAGGACTGGCTTTGAGCTTGTTCCCAACTACCAGGAGGAAGTTTCAGAGAGATGTGATGATGTTCAGTGAGGGTGATGTGCTGGTAACCTCTCCCCTCTAGTTTAGCTGCAACCTTTGGACAAAACAAGTGTTTATTTGAAAGGAAATTTAGGGAAGTGAGTGGTAAAGACTCACTAATGAGAGTGATGTGCTGGTAACCTCTCCTCTCAAGTCAGTTCATGAGGGACGCTTTAAATGAGTACTGTGGAAAAAAACTTGGACAATTTTCAACTCTCAGGATGTGACACTGTTATGGAGTATTGTTCTATATTTTTTATTCTCTTTTTTTCCCACCTAAGGAGGATTGAGGACAAAAGTCAAAAAGGACGCTTTAAATGAGTACTGTGGACAAAAACTTGGACAATTTTCAACTCTCAGGATGTGACACTGTTATGGAGTATTGTTCTATATTTTTTATTCTCTTTTTTTTCCCAACTAAGGAGGATTGAGGACAAAAGTCACAAAGGACGCTTTAAATGAGTACTGTGGACAAAAACTTGGACAATTTTCAACTCTCAGGATGTGACACTGTTATGGAGTATTGTTCTATATTTTTTATTCTCTTTTTTTCCCACCCAAGGAGGCTTGAGGACAAAAGGTTGAGCTTGCTGATGGATTTATGTGCAATGGAAGCAGGATTTGTTTTGGATTTCATTTTGGAGAACATATTTTTGATAAATGATGGAGAAGGACTGGCTTTGAGCTTGTTCCCAACTACCAGGAGGAAGTTTCAGAGAGATGTGATGATGTTCAGTGAGGGTGATGTGCTGGTAACCTCTCCCCTCTAGTTTAGGTGCAACCTTTGGACAAAACAAGTGTTTATTTGAAAGGAAATTAGGGAAGTGAGTGGTAAAGACTCACTAATGAGAGTGATGTGCTGGTAACCTCTCCTCTCAAGTCAGTTCATGAGGGACGCTTTAAATGAGTACTGTGGAAAAAAACTTGGACAATTTTCAACTCTCAGGATGTGACACTGTTATGGAGTATTGTTCTATATTTTTTATTCTCTTTTTTTCCCACCTAAGGAGGATGGAGGACAAAAGTCAAAAAGGACGCTTTAAATGAGTATTGTGGACAAAAACTTGGACAATTTTCAACTCTCAGGATGTGACACTGTTATGGAGTATTGTTCTATATTTTTTATTCTCTTTTTTTTCCCAACTAAGGAGGATTGAGGACAAAAGTCACAAAGGACGCTTTAAATGAGTACTGTGGACAAAAACTTGGACAATTTTCAACTCTCAGGATGTGACACTGTTATGGAGTATTGTTCTATATTTTTTATTCTCTTTTTTTCCCACCTAAGGAGGCTTGAGGACAAAAGGTTGAGCTTGCTGATGGATTTATGTGCAATGGAAGCAGGATTTGTTTTGGATTTCATTTTGGAGAACATATTTTTGATAAATGATGGAGAAGGACTGGCTTTGAGCTTGTTCCCAACTACCAGGAGGAAGTTTCAGAGAGATGTGATGATGTTCAGTGAGGGTGATGTGCTGGTAACCTCTCCCCTCTAGTTTAGGTGCAACCTTTGGACAAAACAAGTGTTTATTTGAAAGGAAAATTAGGGAAGTGAGTGGTAAAGACTCACTAATGAGAGTGATGTGCTGGTAACCTCTCCTCTCAAGTCAGTTCATGAGGGACGCTTTAAATGAGTACTGTGGACAAAAACTTGGACAATTTTTTAACTCTCAGGATGTGACACTGTTATGGAGTATTGTTCTATATTTTTTATTCTCTTTTTTTCCCACCTAAGGAGGATTGAGGACAAAAGTCACAAAGGACGCTTTTAATGAGTACTGTGGAAAAAAACTTGGACAATTTTTTTTAAGTCTCAGGATGTGACACTGTTATGGAGTATTGTTCTATATTTTTTATACTCTTTTTTTCCCACCTAAGGAGGATTGAGGACAAAAGTCACAAAGGACGCTTTAAATGAGTACTGTGGACAAAAACTTGGACAATTTTTTAACTCTCAGGATGTGACACTGTTATGGAGTATTGTTCTATATTTTTTATGCTCTTTTTTTCCCACCTAAGGAGGCTTGAGGATAAAAGGTTGAGCTTGCTGATGGATTTATGTGCAATGGAAGCAGGATTTGTTTTGGATTTCATTTTGGAGAACATATTTTTGATAAACGATGGAGAAGGACTGGCTTTGAGCTTGTTCCCAACTACCAGGAGGAAGTTTCAGAGAGATGTGATGATGTTCAGTGAGGGTGATGTGCTGGTAACCTCTCCCCTCTAGTTTAGGTGCAACCTTTGGACAAAACAAGTGTTTATTTGAAAGGAAAATAAGGGAAGTGAGTGGTAAAGACTCACGAATGAGAGTTTTTATAACCCCATCATAAGAGGACTGGTTGCACTGGACTTAATGGGAACTTGGAGACAGTGGGTACACATTGCACAAAGGGCAGGAGAGATGGTGTGCCAGTATGGGCCCCAACAGCACATTTTTGCCCCAGGGTCCTGAAACAGGTAAATTGGGCCATGAAGATACCCAACAGTTAAAAGGTGAAGCGCCAGAGATAAAACATACACCAGCAAACTGACTCAGACACTTCAGTGACACAGGATCTGTAGATGTCAGCGAAGAAAAGAAAGGAAACACTGAATTGGGTGAGTAAGATTTATGGATTTAAGATGCTCTTTAAAACTGGATATGTATATTTATAAGTGGTCTCTGGTGGGACCCTTCTACTTTGCGTGGAAGAGGTGGCTCTTACTCATGAGTAATTAATTAAGGTGTCATAATCATCCACAGACCAATTAAGCACGAGGTTGATTTTTTGGGACACTTTAATATGATTTAGTGGCATTTGTATCCATCATATATGTTGCAGATGCAATGCAATGTTTTGATGGTTATTGTTTGAGCAGCTCATTAAATATTCATGACATCATTCTAGAATGGAACGTTTATGACATCACAGATATTCTTGAGTAGATCAAAGGACAGTTCTGGAGAGTGGGAGAGCAGTCAGTGCAGGAACACAGGCTCAGACCAGACCAGGACCAGGACGACCCCAGCCAAAAATCAGCTTCAACTTTCAGTTTGTTGAGACATTTCCCATGTGTTCACTTTAAAAGAAGAAAAGAAGAACAGGTAGGGACTCTCGAGGGATGCTTTAAAGTAGCATTAAGCAACTGTGTTTGGAATTTTCAATTTACTGATCAATATTTCTTACACTATGTTTATTTTTCACTTAAAGGAGGCTTGAGGATAAAAGGTTGAGCTTGCTGATGGATTTATGTGCAATGGAAGCAGGATTTGTTTTGGATTTCATTTTGGAGAACATATTTTTGATAAATGATGGAGAAGGACTGGCTTTGAGCTTGTTCCCAACTACCAGGAGGAAGTTTCAGAGAGATGTGATGATGTTCAGTGAGGGTGATGTGCTGGTAACCTCTCCCCTCTAGTTTAGGTGCAACCTTTGGACAAAAGAAGTGTTTATTTGAAAGGAAAATTAGGGAAGTGAGTGGTAAAGACTCACTAATGAGAGTGATGTGCTGGTAACCTCTCCTCTCAAGTCAGTTCATGATGGACGCTTTAAATGAGTACTGTGGACAAAAACTTGGACAATTTTCAACTCTCAGGATGTGACACTGTTATGGAGTATTGTTCTATATTTTTTATTCTCTTTTTTTTCCCAACTAAGGAGGCTTGAGGACAAAAGTCACAAAGGACGCTTTAAATGAGTACTGTGGCCAAAAACTTGGACAATTTTCAACTCTCAGGATGTGACACTGTTATGGAGTATTGTTCTATATTTTTTATTCTCTTTTTTCCCACCTAAGGAGGCTTGAGGATAAAAGGTTGAGCTTGCTGATGGATTTATGTGCAATGGAAGCAGGATTTGTTTTGGATGTCATTTTGGAGAACATATTTTTGATAAATGATGGAGAAGGACTGGCTTTGAGCTTGTTCCCAACTACCAGGAGGAAGTTTCAGAAAGATGTGATGATGTTCAGTGAGGGTGATGTGCTGGTAACCTCTCCCCTCTAGTTTAGCTGCAACCTTTGGACAAAACAAGTGTTTATTTGAAAGGAAAATTAGGGAAGTGAGTGGTAAAGACTCACTAATGAGAGTGATGTGCTGGTAACCTCTCCTCTCAAGTCAGTTCATGAGGGACGCTTTAAATGAGTACTGTGGACAAAAACTTGGACAATTTTCAACTCTCAGGATGTGACACTGTTATGGAGTATTGTTCTATATTTTTTATTCTCTTTTTTTTCCCAACTAAGGAGGATTGAGGACAAAAATCAAAAAGGACGCTTTAAATGAGTACTGTGGACAAAAACTTGGACAATTTTCAACTCTCAGGATGTGACACTGTTACGGAGTATTGTTCTATATTTTTTATTCTCTTTTTTTTCCCAACTAAGGAGGATTGAGGACAAAAGTCACAAAGGACGCTTTAAATGAGTACTGTGGACAAAAACTTGGACAATTTTCAACTCTCAGGATGTGACACTGTTATGGAGTATTGTTCTATATTTTTTATTCTCTTTTTTTTCCCAACTAAGGAGGATTGAGGACAAAAGTCACAAAGTACGCTTTAAATGAGTACTGTGGACAAAAAATTGGACAGCTTTCAACTCTCAGGATGTGACACTGTTATGGAGTATTGTTCTATATTTTTTATTCTCTTTTTTTTCCCAACTAAGGAGGATTGAGGACAAAAGTCACAAAGGACGCTTTAAATGAGTACTGTGGACAAAAACTTGGACAATTTTCAACTCTCAGGATGTGACACTGTTATGGAGTATTGTTCTATATTTTTTATTCTCTTTTTTTCCCACCTAAGGAGGCTTGAGGACAAAAGGTTGAGCTTGCTGATGGATTTATGTGCAATGGAAGCAGGATTTGTTTTGGATTTCATTTTGGAGAACATATTTTTGATAAATGATGGAGAAGGACTGGCTTTGAGCTTGTTCCCAACTACCAGGAGGAAGTTTCAGAGAGATGTGATGATGTTCAGTGAGGGTGATGTGCTGGTAACCTCTCCCCTCTAGTTTAGGTGCAACCTTTGGACAAAACAAGTGTTTATTTGAAAGGAAAATTAGGGAAGTGAGTGGTAAAGACTCACTAATGAGAGTGATGTGCTGGTAACCTCTCCTCTCAAGTCAGTTCATGAGGGACGCTTTAAATGAGTACTGTGGACAAAAACTTGGACAATTTTTTAACTCTCAAGATGTGACACTGTTATGGAGTATTGTTCTATATTTTTTATGCTCTTTTTTTCCCAACTAAGGAGGATTGAGGACAAAAGTCACAAAGGACGCTTTAAATGAGTACTGTGGACAAAAACTTGGACAATTTTTTAACTCTCAGGATGTGACACTGTTATGGAGTATTGTTCTATATTTTTTATTCTCTTTTTTTCCAACCTAAGGAGACTTGAGGACAAAAGGGTGAGGTTGCTGATGGATTTTTGTGCAATGGAAGAAAGATCTGTTTTGGATTTCATTTTGGAGAACATATTTTTGATAAATGATGGAGAAGGACTGGCTTTGAGCTTGTTCCCAACTACCAGGAGGAAGTTTCAGAGAGATGTGATGATGTTCAGTGAGGGTGATGTGCTGGTAACCTCTCCCCTCTAGTTTAGGTGCAACCTTTGGACAAAACAAGTGTTTATTTGAAAGGAAAATTAGGGAAGTGAGTGGTAAAGACTCACTAATGAGAGTGATGTGCTGGTAACCTCTCCTCTCAAGTCAGTTCATGAGGGACGCTTTAAATGAGTACTGTGGAAAAAAACTTGGACAATTTTCAACTCTCAGGATGTGACACTGTTATGGAGTATATTTCTATATTTTTATGCTATTTTTTTCCCACCTAAGGAGGATTGAGGACAAAAGTCAAAAAGGACGATTTAAATGAGTACTGTGGACAAAAACTTGGACAATTTTCAACTCTCAGGATGTGACACTGTTATGGAGTATTGTTCTATATTTTTTATTGTCTTTTTTTTCCCACCTAAGGAGGATTGAGGACAAAAGTCAAAAAGGACGCTTTAAATGAGTACTGTGGACAAAAACTTGGACAATTTTCAACTCTCAGGATGTGACACTGTTATGGAGTATTGTTCTATATTTTTTATTCTCTTTTTTTCCCACCTAAGGAGGCTTGAGGACAAAAGGTTGAGCTTGCTGATGGATTTATGTGCAATGGAAGCAGGATTTGTTTTGGATTTCATTTTGGAGAACATATTTTTGATAAATGATGGAGAAGGACTGGCTTTGAGCTTGTTCCCAACTACCAGGAGGAAGTTTCAGAGAGATGTGATGATGTTCAGTGAGGGTGATGTGCTGGTAACCTCTCCCCTCTAGTTTAGGTGCAACCTTTGGACAAAACAAGTGTTTATTTGAAAGGAAAATTAGGGAAGTGAGTGGTAAAGACTCACTAATGAGAGTGATGTGCTGGTAACCTCTCCTCTCAAGTCAGTTCATGAGGGACGCTTTAAATGAGTACTGTGGACAAAAACTTGGACAATTTTCAACTCTCAGGATGTGACACTGTTATGGAGTATTGTTCTATATTTTTTATTCTCTTTTTTTTCCCAACTAAGGAGGATTGAGGACAAAAGTCACAAAGGACGCTTTAAATTAGTACTGTGGACAAAAACTTGGACAATTTTCAACTCTCAGGATGTGACACTGTTATGGAGTATTGTTCTATATTTTTTATTCTCTTTTTTTTCCCAACTAATGAGGCTTGAGGACAAAAGGTTGAGCTTGCTGATGGATGTATGTGCAATGGAAGCAGGATTTGTTTTGGATTTCATTTTGGAGAACATATTTTTGATAAATGATGGAGAAGGACTGACTTTGAGCTTGTTCCCAACTACCAGGAGGAAGTTTCAGAGAGATGTGATGATGTTCAGTGAGGGTGATGTGCTGGTAACCTCTCCCCTCTAGTTTAGGTGCAACCTTTGGACAAAACAAGTGTTTATTTGAAAGGAAAATTAGGGAAGTGAGTGGTAAAGACTCACTAATGAGAGTGATGTGCTGGTAACCTCTCCTCTCAAGTCAGTTCATGAGGGACGCTTTAAATGAGTACTGTGGACAAAAACTTGGACAATTTTCAACTCTCAGGATGTGACACTGTTATGGAGTATTGTTCTATATTTTTTATTCTCTTTTTTTTCCCAACTAATGAGGCTTGAGGACAAAAGGTTGAGCTTGCTGATGGATGTATGTGCAATGGAAGCAGGATTTGTTTTGGATTTCATTTTGGAGAACATATTTTTGATAAATGATGGAGAAGGACTGACTTTGAGCTTGTTCCCAACTACCAGGAGGAAGTTTCAGAGAGATGTGATGATGTTCAGTGAGGGTGATGTGCTGGTAACCTCTCCCCTCTAGTTTAGGTGCAACCTTTGGACAAAACAAGTGTTTATTTGAAAGGAAAATTAGGGAAGTGAGTGGTAAAGACTCACTAATGAGAGTGATGTGCTGGTAACCTCTCCTCTCAAGTCAGTTCATGAGGGACGCTTTAAATGAGTACTGTGGACAAAAACTTGGACAATTTTTTAACTCTCAGGATGTGACACTGTTATGGAGTATTGTTCTATATTTTTTATTCTCTTTTTTTCCCACCTAAGGAGGATTGAGGACAAAAGTCACAAAGGACGCTTTAAATGAGTACTGTGGACAAAAACTTGGACAGCTTTCAACTCTCAGGATGTGACACTGTTATAGAGTATTGTTCTATATTTTTAATGCTCTTTATTTTCCCACCTAAGGAGGATTGAGGACAAAAGTCACAAAGGACGCTTTAAATGAGTACTGTGGACAAAAACTTGGACAGCTTTCAACTCTCAGGATGTGACACTGTTATGGAGTATTGTTCTATATTTTTTATTCTCTTTTTTTCCCACCTAAGGAGGCTTGAGGACAAAAGGTTGAGCTTGCTGATGGATTTATGTGCAATGGAAGCAGGATTTGTTTTGGATTTCATTTTGGAGAACATATTTTTGATAAATGATGGAGAAGGACTGGCTTTGAGCTTGTTCCCAACTACCAGGAGGAAGTTTCAGAGAGATGTGATGATGTTCAGTGAGGGTGATGTGCTGGTAACCTCTCCCCTCTAGTTTAGGTGCAACCTTTGGACAAAACAAGTGTTTATTTGAAAGGAAAATTAGGGAAGTGAGTGGTAAAGACTCACTAATGAGAGTGATGTGCTGGTAACCTCTCCTCTCAAGTCAGTTCATGAGGGACGCTTTAAATGAGTACTGTGGACAAAAACTTGGACAATTTTTTAACTCTCAAGATGTGACACTGTTATGGAGTATTGTTCTATATTTTTTATGCTCTTTTTTTCCCACCTATGGAGGATTGAGGACAAAAGTCACAAAGGGCGCTTTAAATGAGTACTGTGGACAAAAACTTGGACAATTTTTTAACTCTCAGGATGTGACACTGTTATGGAGTATTGTTCTATATTTTTTATGCTCTTTTTTTTCCCAACTAAGGAGGATTGAGGACAAAAGTCACAAAGGACGCTTTAAATGAGTACTGTGGACAAAAACTTGGACAATTTTTTAACTCTCAGGATGTGACACTGTTATGGAGTATTGTTCTATATTTTTTATTCTCTTTTTTTCCAACCTAAGGAGACTTGAGGACAAAAGGGTGAGGTTGCTGATGGATTTTTGTGCAATGGAAGAAAGATCTGTTTTGGATTTCATTTTGGAGAACATATTTTTGATAAATGATGGAGAAGGACTGGCTTTGAGCTTGTTCCCAACTACCAGGAGGAAGTTTCAGAGAGATGTGATGATGTTCAGTGAGGGTGATGTGCTGGTAACCTCTCCCCTCTAGTTTAGGTGCAACCTTTGGACAAAACAAGTGTTTATTTGAAAGGAAAATTAGGGAAGTGAGTGGTAAAGACTCACTAATGAGAGTGATGTGCTGGTAACCTCTCCTCTCAAGTCAGTTCATGAGGGACGCTTTAAATGAGTACTGTGGAAAAAAACTTGGACAATTTTCAACTCTCAGGATGTGACACTGTTATGGAGTATATTTCTATATTTTTATGCTATTTTTTTCCCACCTAAGGAGGATTGAGGACAAAAGTCAAAAAGGACGATTTAAATGAGTACTGTGGACAAAAACTTGGACAATTTTCAACTCTCAGGATGTGACACTGTTATGGAGTATTGTTCTATATTTTTTATTGTCTTTTTTTTCCCACCTAAGGAGGATTGAGGACAAAAGTCAAAAAGGACGCTTTAAATGAGTACTGTGGACAAAAACTTGGACAATTTTCAACTCTCAGGATGTGACACTGTTATGGAGTATTGTTCTATATTTTTTATTCTCTTTTTTTCCCACCTAAGGAGGCTTGAGGACAAAAGGTTGAGCTTGCTGATGGATTTATGTGCAATGGAAGCAGGATTTGTTTTGGATTTCATTTTGGAGAACATATTTTTGATAAATGATGGAGAAGGACTGGCTTTGAGCTTGTTCCCAACTACCAGGAGGAAGTTTCAGAGAGATGTGATGATGTTCAGTGAGGGTGATGTGCTGGTAACCTCTCCCCTCTAGTTTAGGTGCAACCTTTGGACAAAACAAGTGTTTATTTGAAAGGAAAATTAGGGAAGTGAGTGGTAAAGACTCACTAATGAGAGTGATGTGCTGGTAACCTCTCCTCTCAAGTCAGTTCATGAGGGACGCTTTAAATGAGTACTGTGGACAAAAACTTGGACAATTTTCAACTCTCAGGATGTGACACTGTTATGGAGTATTGTTCTATATTTTTTATTCTCTTTTTTTTCCCAACTAAGGAGGATTGAGGACAAAAGTCACAAAGGACGCTTTAAATTAGTACTGTGGACAAAAACTTGGACAATTTTCAACTCTCAGGATGTGACACTGTTATGGAGTATTGTTCTATATTTTTTATTCTCTTTTTTTTCCCAACTAATGAGGCTTGAGGACAAAAGGTTGAGCTTGCTGATGGATGTATGTGCAATGGAAGCAGGATTTGTTTTGGATTTCATTTTGGAGAACATATTTTTGATAAATGATGGAGAAGGACTGACTTTGAGCTTGTTCCCAACTACCAGGAGGAAGTTTCAGAGAGATGTGATGATGTTCAGTGAGGGTGATGTGCTGGTAACCTCTCCCCTCTAGTTTAGGTGCAACCTTTGGACAAAACAAGTGTTTATTTGAAAGGAAAATTAGGGAAGTGAGTGGTAAAGACTCACTAATGAGAGTGATGTGCTGGTAACCTCTCCTCTCAAGTCAGTTCATGAGGGACGCTTTAAATGAGTACTGTGGACAAAAACTTGGACAATTTTCAACTCTCAGGATGTGACACTGTTATGGAGTATTGTTCTATATTTTTTATTCTCTTTTTTTTCCCAACTAAGGAGGATTGAGGACAAAAGTCACAAAGGACGCTTTAAATTAGTACTGTGGACAAAAACTTGGACAATTTTCAACTCTCAGGATGTGACACTGTTATGGAGTATTGTTCTATATTTTTTATTCTCTTTTTTTTCCCAACTAATGAGGCTTGAGGACAAAAGGTTGAGCTTGCTGATGGATGTATGTGCAATGGAAGCAGGATTTGTTTTGGATTTCATTTTGGAGAACATATTTTTGATAAATGATGGAGAAGGACTGACTTTGAGCTTGTTCCCAACTACCAGGAGGAAGTTTCAGAGAGATGTGATGATGTTCAGTGAGGGTGATGTGCTGGTAACCTCTCCCCTCTAGTTTAGGTGCAACCTTTGGACAAAACAAGTGTTTATTTGAAAGGAAAATTAGGGAAGTGAGTGGTAAAGACTCACTAATGAGAGTGATGTGCTGGTAACCTCTCCTCTCAAGTCAGTTCATGAGGGACGCTTTAAATGAGTACTGTGGACAAAAACTTGGACAATTTTTTAACTCTCAGGATGTGACACTGTTATGGAGTATTGTTCTATATTTTTTATTCTCTTTTTTTCCCACCTAAGGAGGATTGAGGACAAAAGTCACAAAGGACGCTTTAAATGAGTACTGTGGACAAAAACTTGGACAGCTTTCAACTCTCAGGATGTGACACTGTTATAGAGTATTGTTCTATATTTTTAATGCTCTTTATTTTCCCACCTAAGGAGGATTGAGGACAAAAGTCACAAAGGACGCTTTAAATGAGTACTGTGGACAAAAACTTGGACAGCTTTCAACTCTCAGGATGTGACACTGTTATGGAGTATTGTTCTATATTTTTTATTCTCTTTTTTTCCCACCTAAGGAGGCTTGAGGACAAACGTTTGAGCTTGCTGATGGATTTATGTGCAATGGAAGCAGGATTTGTTTTGGATTTCATTTTGGAGAACATATTTTTGATAAATGATGGAGAAGGACTGGCTTTGAGCTTGTTCCCAACTACCAGGAGGAAGTTTCAGAGAGATGTGATGATGTTCAGTGAGGGTGATGTGCTGGTAACCTCTCCCCTCTAGTTTAGGTGCAACCTTTGGACAAAACAAGTGTTTATTTGAAAGGAAAATTAGGGAAGTGAGTGGTAAAGACTCACTAATGAGAGTGATGTGCTGGTAACCTCTCCTCTCAAGTCAGTTCATGAGGGACGCTTTAAATGAGTACTGTGGACAAAAACTTGGACAATTTTCAACTCTCAGGATGTGACACTGTTATGGAGTATTGTTCTATATTTTTTATTCTCTTTTTTTTCCCAACTAAGGAGGATTGAGGACAAAAGTCACAAAGGACGCTTTAAATTAGTACTGTGGACAAAAACTTGGACAATTTTCAACTCTCAGGATGTGACACTGTTATGGAGTATTGTTCTATATTTTTTATTCTCTTTTTTTTCCCAACTAAGGAGGCTTGAGGACAAAAGTCACAAAGGACGCTTTAAATGAGTACTGTGGACAAAAACTTGGACAATTTTCAACTCTCAGGATGTGACACTGTTATGGAGTATTGTTCTATATTTTTTATTCTCTTTTTTTTCCCAACTAATGAGGCTTGAGGACAAAAGGTTGAGCTTGCTGATGGATTTATGTGCAATGGAAGCAGGATTTGTTTTGGATTTCATTTTGGAGAACATATTTTTGATAAATGATGGAGAAGGACTGACTTTGAGCTTGTTCCCAACTACCAGGAGGAAGTTTCAGAGAGATGTGATGATGTTCAGTGAGGGTGATGTGCTGGTAACCTCTCCCCTCTAGTTTAGGTGCAACCTTTGGACAAAACAAGTGTTTATTTGAAAGGAAAATTAGGGAAGTGAGTGGTAAAGACTCACTAATGAGAGTGATGTGCTGGTAACCTCTCCTCTCAAGTCAGTTCATGAGGGACGCTTTAAATGAGTACTGTGGACAAAAACTTGGACAATTTTTTAACTCTCAGGATGTGACACTGTTATGGAGTATTGTTCTATATTTTTTATTCTCTTTTTTTCCCACCTAAGGAGGATTGAGGACAAAAGTCACAAAGGACGCTTTAAATGAGTACTGTGGACAAAAACTTGGACAGCTTTCAACTCTCAGGATGTGACACTGTTATAGAGTATTGTTCTATATTTTTAATGCTCTTTATTTTCCCACCTAAGGAGGATTGAGGACAAAAGTCACAAAGGACGCTTTAAATGAGTACTGTGGACAAAAACTTGGACAGCTTTCAACTCTCAGGATGTGACACTGTTATGGAGTATATTTCTATATTTTTTATTCTCTTTTTTTTCCCAACTAATGAGGCTTGAGGACAAAAGTCACAAAGGACGCTTTAAATGAGTACTGTGGATAAAAACTTGGACAGCTTTCAACTCTCAGGATGTGACACTGTTATGGAGTATTGTTCTATATTTTTTATTCTCTTTTTTTTCCCAACTAAGGAGGCTTGAGGACAAACGTTTGAGCTTGCTGATGGATTTATGTGCAATGGAAGCAGGATTTGTTTTGGATTTCATTTTGGAGAACATATTTTTGATAAATGATGGAGAAGGACTGGCTTTGAGCTTGTTCCCAACTACCAGGAGGAAGTTTCCGAGAGATGTGATGATGTTCAGTGAGGGTGATGTGCTGGTAACCTCTCCCCTCTAGTTTAGGTGCAACCTTTGGACAAAACAAGTGTTTATTTGAAAGGAAAATTAGGGAAGTGAGTGGTAAAGACTCACTAATGAGAGTGATGTGCTGGTAACCTCTCCTCTCAAGTCAGTTCATGAGGGACGCTTTAAATGAGTATTGTGGACAAAAACTTGGACAATTTTCAACTCTCAGGATGTGACACTGTTATGGAGTATTGTTCTATATTTTTTATTCTCTTTTTTTTCCCAACTAAGGAGGATTGAGGACAAAAGTCACAAAGGACGCTTTAAATGAGTACTGTGGACAAAAACTTGGACAATTTTCAACTCTCAGGATGTGACACTGTTATGGAGTATTGTTCTATATTTTTTATTCTCTTTTTTTTCCCAACTAAGGAGGCTTGAGGACAAACGTTTGAGCTTGCTGATGGATTTATGTGCAATGGAAGCAGGATTTGTTTTGGATTTCATTTTGGAGAACATATTTTTGATAAATGATGGAGAAGGACTGGCTTTGAGCTTGTTCCCAACTACCAGGAGGAAGTTTCAGAGAGATGTGATGATGTTCAGTGAGGGTGATGTGCTGGTAACCTCTCCCCTCTAGTTTAGGTGCAACCTTTGGACAAAACAAGTGTTTATTTGAAAGGAAAATTAGGGAAGTGAGTGGTAAAGACTCACTAATGAGAGTGATGTGCTGGTAACCTCTCCTCTCAAGTCAGTTCATGATGGACGCTTTAAATGAGTACTGTGGACAAAAACTTGGACAATTTTCAACTCTCAGGATGTGACACTGTTATCGAGTATTGTTCTATATTTTTTATTCTCTTTTTTTTCCCAACTAAGGAGGATTGAGGACAAAAGTCACAAAGGACGCTTTAAATGAGTACTGTGGACAAAAACTTGGACAGCTTTCAACTCTCAGGATGTGACACTGTTATGGAGTATATTTCTATATTTTTTATTCTCTTTTTTTTCCCAACTAATGAGGCTTGAGGACAAAAGTCACAAAGGACGCTTTAAATGAGTACTGTGGATAAAAACTTGGACAGCTTTCAACTCTCAGGATGTGACACTGTTATGGAGTATTGTTCTATATTTTTTATTCTCTTTTTTTTCCCAACTAAGGAGGCTTGAGGACAAACGTTTGAGCTTGCTGATGGATTTATGTGCAATGGAAGCAGGATTTGTTTTGGATTTCATTTTGGAGAACATATTTTTGATAAATGATGGAGAAGGACTGGCTTTGAGCTTGTTCCCAACTACCAGGAGGAAGTTTCAGAGAGATGTGATGATGTTCAGTGAGGGTGATGTGCTGGTAACCTCTCCCCTCTAGTTTAGGTGCAACCTTTGGACAAAACAAGTGTTTATTTGAAAGGAAAATTAGGGAAGTGAGTGGTAAAGACTCACTAATGAGAGTGATGTGCTGGTAACCTCTCCTCTCAAGTCAGTTCATGAGGGACGCTTTAAATGAGTATTGTGGACAAAAACTTGGACAATTTTCAACTCTCAGGATGTGACACTGTTATGGAGTATTGTTCTATATTTTTTATTCTCTTTTTTTTCCCAACTAAGGAGGATTGAGGACAAAAGTCACAAAGGACGCTTTAAATGAGTACTGTGGACAAAAACTTGGACAATTTTCAACTCTCAGGATGTGACACTGTTATGGAGTATTGTTCTATATTTTTTATTCTCTTTTTTTTCCCAACTAAGGAGGCTTGAGGACAAACGTTTGAGCTTGCTGATGGATTTATGTGCAATGGAAGCAGGATTTGTTTTGGATTTCATTTTGGAGAACATATTTTTGATAAATGATGGAGAAGGACTGGCTTTGAGCTTGTTCCCAACTACCAGGAGGAAGTTTCAGAGAGATGTGATGATGTTCAGTGAGGGTGATGTGCTGGTAACCTCTCCCCTCTAGTTTAGGTGCAACCTTTGGACAAAACAAGTGTTTATTTGAAAGGAAAATTAGGGAAGTGAGTGGTAAAGACTCACTAATGAGAGTGATGTGCTGGTAACCTCTCCTCTCAAGTCAGTTCATGATGGACGCTTTAAATGAGTACTGTGGACAAAAACTTGGACAATTTTCAACTCTCAGGATGTGACACTGTTATCGAGTATTGTTCTATATTTTTTATTCTCTTTTTTTTCCCAACTAAGGAGGATTGAGGACAAAAGTCACAAAGGACGCTTTAAATGAGTACTGTGGACAAAAACTTGGACAATTTTCAACTCTCAGGATGTGACACTGTTATGGAGTATATTTCTATATTTTTTATTCTCTTTTTTTTCCCAACTAATGAGGCTTGAGGACAAAAGTCACAAAGGACGCTTTAAATGAGTACTGTGGACAAAAACTTGGACAATTTTCAACTCTCAGGATGTGACACTGTTATGGAGTATTGTTCTATATTTTTTATTCCCTTTTTTTCCCAACTAAGGAGGATTGAGGACAAAAGTCACAAAGGACGCTTTAAATGAGTACTGTGGACAAAAACTTGGACAATTTTCAACTCTCAGGATGTGACACTGTTATGGAGTATTGTTCTATATTTTTTATTCCCTTTTTTTCCCACCTAAGGAGGATTGAGGACAAAAGGTTGAGCTTGCTGATGGATTTATGTGCAATGGAAGCAGGATTTGTTTTGGATTTCATTTTGGAGAACATATTTTTGATAAATGATGGAGAAGGACTGGCTTTGAGCTTGTTCCCAACTACCAGGAAGAAGTTTCAGAGAGATGTGATGATGTTCAGTGAGGGTGATGTGCTGGTAACCTCTCCCCTCTAGTTTAGGTGCAACCTTTGGACAAAACAAGTGTTTATTTGAAAGGAAAATTAGGGAAGTGAGTGGTAAAGACTCACTAATGAGAGTGATGTGCTGGTAACCTCTCCTCTCAAGTCAATTCATGAGGGACGCTTTAAATGAGTACTGTGGACAAAAACTTGGACAATTTTCAACTCTCAGGATGTGACACTGTTATGGAGTATTGTTCTATATTTTTTATTCTCTTTTTTTTCCCACCTAAGGAGGATTGAGGACAAAAGTCACAAAGGACGCTTTAAATGAGTACAGTGGACAAAAACGTGGACAATTTTCAACTCTCAGGATGTGACACTGTTATGGAGTATTGTTCTATATTTTTTATTCTCTTTTTTTTCCCAACTAAGGAGGCTTGAGGACAAAAGTCGCAAAGGACGCTTTAAATGAGTACTGTGGACAAAAACTTGGACAATTTTCAACTCTCAGGATGTGACACTGTTATGGAGTATTGTTCTATATTTTTATGCTAATTTTTTCCCACCTAAGGAGGATTGAGGACAAAAGTCACAAAGGACGCTTTAATTGAGTACTGTGGACAAAAACTTGGACAATTTTCAACTCTCAGGATGTGACGCTGTTATGGAGTATTGTTCTATATTTTTTATTCTCTTTTTTTCCCACCTAAGGAGGCTTGAGGACCAAAGGTTGAGCTTGCTGATGGATTTATGTGCAATGGAAGCAGGATCTGTTTTGGATTTCATTTTGGAGAACATATTTTTGATAAATGATGGAGAAGGACTGGCTTTGAGCTTGTTCCCAACTACCAGGAGGAAGTTTCAGAGAGATGTGATGATGTTCAGTGAGGGTGATGTGCTGGTAACCTCTCCCCTCTAGTTTAGGTGCAACCTTTGGACAAAACAAGTGTTTATTTGAAAGGAAAATTAGGGAAGTGAGTGGTAAAGACTCACTAATGAGAGTGATGTGCTGGTAACCTCTCCTCTCAAGTCAGTTCATGATGGACGCTTTAAATGAGTACTGTGGACAAAAACTTGGACAATTTTCAACTCTCAGGATGTGACACTGTTATGGAGTATTGTTCTATATTTTTTATTCTCTTTTTTTTCCCAACTAAGGAGGATTGAGGACAAAAGTCACAAAGGACGCTTTAAATGAGTACTGTGGACAAAAACTTGGACAATTTTCAACTCTCAGGATGTGACACTGTTATGGAGTATATTTCTATATTTTTTATTCTCTTTTTTTTCCCAACTAATGAGGCTTGAGGACAAAAGTCACAAAGGACGCTTTAAATGAGTACTGTGGACAAAAACTTGGACAATTTTCAACTCTCAGGATGTGACACTGTTATGGAGTATATTTCTATATTTTTTATTCTCTTTTTTTTCCCAACTAAGGAGGCTTGAGGACAAACGTTTGAGCTTGCTGATGGATTTATGTGCAATGGAAGCAGGATTTGTTTTGGATTTCATTTTGGAGAACATATTTTTGATAAATGATGGAGAAGGACTGGCTTTGAGCTTGTTCCCAACTACCAGGAGGAAGTTTCAGAGAGATGTGATGATGTTCAGTGAGGGTGATGTGCTGGTAACCTCTCCCCTCTAGTTTAGGTGCAACCTTTGGACAAAACAAGTGTTTATTTGAAAGGAAAATTAGGGAAGTGAGTGGTAAAGACTCACTAATGAGAGTGATGTGCTGGTAACCTCTCCTCTCAAGTCAGTTCATGAGGGACGCTTTAAATGAGTACTGTGGAAAAAAACTTGGACAATTTTCAACTCTCAGGATGTGACACTGTTATGGAGTATATTTCTATATTTTTATGCTATTTTTTTCCCACCTAAGGAGGATTGAGGACAAAAGTCACAAAGGACGCTTTAAATGAGTACTGTGGACAAAAACTTGGACAATTTTCAACTCTCAGGATGTGACACTGTTATAGAGTATTGTTCTATATTTTTTATTCTCTTTTTTTTCCCAACTAAGGAGGATTGAGGACAAAAGTCACAAAGGACGCTTTAAATGAGTACTGTGGACAAAAACTTGGACAATTTTCAACTCTCAGGATGTGACACTGTTATGGAGTATTGTTCTATATTTTTTATTCTCTTTTTTTCCCACCTAAGGAGGCTTGAGGACAAAAGGTTGAGCTTGCTGATGGATTTATGTGCAATGGAAGCAGGATTTGTTTTGGATTTCATTTTGGAGAACATATTTTTGATAAATGATGGAGAAGGACTGGCTTTGAGCTTGTTCCCAACTACCAGGAGGAAGTTTCAGAGAGATGTGATGATGTTCAGTGAGGGTGATGTGCTGGTAACCTCTCCCCTCTAGTTTAGGTGCAACCTTTGGACAAAACAAGTGTTTATTTGAAAGGAAAATTAGGGAAGTGAGTGGTAAAGACTCACTAATGAGAGTGATGTGCTGGTAACCTCTCCTCTCAAGTCAGTTCATGATGGACGCTTTAAAGGAGTACTGTGGACAAAAACTTGGACAATTTTCAACTCTCAGGATGTGACACTGTTATGGAGTATTGTTCTATATTTTTTATTCTCTTTTTTTTCCCAACTAAGGAGGATTGAGGACAAAAGTCAAAAAGGACGCTTTAAATGAGTACTGTGGACAAAAAATTGGACAGCTTTCAACTCTCAGGATGTGACACTGTTATGGAGTATTGTTCTATATTTTTATGGTATTTTTTTCCCACCTAAGGAGGATTGAGGACAAAAGTCAAAAAGGACGCTTTAAATGAGTACTGTGGACAAAAAATTGGACAGCTTTCAACTCTCAGGATGTGACACTGTTATGGAGTATTGTTCTATATTTTTTATTCTCTTTTTTTTCCCAACTAAGGAGGATTGAGGACAAAAGTCACAAAGGACGCTTTAAATGAGTACTGTGGACAAAAACTTGGACAATTTTCAACTCTCAGGATGTGACACTGTTATGGAGTATTGTTCTATATTTTTTATTCTCTTTTTTTTCCAACCTAAGGAGACTTGAGGACAAAAGGTTGAGCTTGCTGATGGATTTATGTGCAATGGAAGCAGGATTTGTTTTGGATTTCATTTTGAAGAACATATTTTTGATAAATGATGGAGAAGGACTGGCTTTGAGCTTGTTCCCAACTACCAGGAGGAAGTTTCAGAGAGATGTGATGATGTTCAGTGAGGGTGATGTGCTGGTAACCTCTCCCCTCTAGTTTAGGTGCAACCTTTGGACAAAACAAGTGTTTATTTGAAAGGAAAATTAGGGAAGTGAGTGGTAAAGACTCACTAATGAGAGTGATGTGCTGGTAACCTCTCCTCTCAAGTCAGTTCATGAGGGACGCTTTAAATGAGTACTGTGGACAAAAACTTGGACAATTTTCAACTCTCAGGATGTGACACTGTTATGGAGTATTGTTCTATATTTTTTATTCTCTTTTTTTCCCACCTAAGGAGGCTTGAGGACAAAAGTCACAAAGGACGCTTTAAATGAGTACTGTGGACAAAAAATTGGACAGCTTTCAACTCTCAGGATGTGACACTGTTATGGAGTATTGTTCTATATTTTTTATTCTCTTTTTTTTCCCAACTAAGGAGGATTGAGGACAAAAGTCACAAAGGACGCTTTAAATGAGTACTGTGGACAAAAACTTGGACAATTTTCAACTCTCAGGATGTGACACTGTTATGGAGTATTGTTCTATATTTTTTATTCTCTTTTTTTCCCACCTAAGGAGGCTTGAGGACAAAAGGTTGAGCTTGCTGATGGATTTATGTGCAATGGAAGCAGGATTTGTTTTGGATTTCATTTTGGAGAACATATTTTTGATAAATGATGGAGAAGGACTGGCTTTGAGCTTGTTCCCAACTACCAGGAGGAAGTTTCAGAGAGATGTGATGATGTTCAGTGAGGGTGATGTGCTGGTAACCTCTCCCCTCTAGTTTAGGTGCAACCTTTGGACAAAACAAGTGTTTATTTGAAAGGAAAATTAGGGAAGTGAGTGGTAAAGACTCACTAATGAGAGTGATGTGCTGGTAACCTCTCCTCTCAAGTCAGTTCATGAGGGACGCTTTAAATGAGTACTGTGGACAAAAACTTGGACAATTTTCAACTCTCAGGATGTGACACTGTTATGGAGTATTGTTCTATATTTTTATTCTCTTTTTTTTCCCAACTAAGGAGGCTTGAGGACAAAAGTCACAAAAGACGCTTTAAATGAGTACTGTGGACAAAAACTTGGACAATTTTCAACTCTCAGGATGTGACACTGTTATGGAGTATTGTTCTATATTTTTTATTCTCTTTTTTTTCCCAACTAAGGAGGATTGAGGACAAAAGTCACAAAGGACGCTTTAAATGAGTACTGTGGCCAAAAACTTGGACAATTTTCAACTCTCAGGATGTGACACTGTTATGGAGTATTGTTCTATATTTTTTATTCTCTTTTTTTTCCCACCTAAGGAGGCTTGAGGACAAAAGTCACAAAGGACGCTTTAAATGAGTACTGTGGAAAAAAACTTGGACAATTTTCAACTTTCAGGACCTGACACTGTTATGGAGTATTGTTTATTGTGTTTGTTATGTATTATTGTTGAGAAAAGACTGAGTTTGTCGATGGCTTTGCACTATGGAACCTTGATTTGTTATGTTTATTTTTCCATAAATGTGGTTGTAAGACTTATTTCCAGCTCGATTCTAAACACCCTCAGAGCTTAAACTAGCTCCTAAGTTGTGTAATTGGTAGACAGTTCGGGTAGGCAACTGGTAAAGATTCACCATGAGGGTGATGTATTGATAACCTTTCCTCTCTAGTCTAAGTCAACACATTACAGTCAGAAACAAAAGCTACACTCATTAAATTTCTTATTACTGATACAGATTTTTTTGGCATGTAACCCATATGGCACCTCCCCTCTTGTGCGATCTTTCCCAAGGTTCTTCCCTATTTTTTCCTGTTAAAGGGTTTTTGGGAAGTTTTTCCTTTCCCACTAGAGGGAGGTGTCTGAATCAGAAGGGTTTGGCATTGATATTGCTTGTATTTCTTTGCAGTGGGCACTTTTAGTTGTAACCCTTACGACAAAGGCCATTTCTTGTGTCGTGAGATACAGTGTCCAAGCGTTAATATTGACATAATTTTAAAAGCTTTGCATTAATAAAATTAATTAATTAAATGTACCACCTGAATAGTTATATTGCATCATTCTGTCTTTAAATGACTAATAAAAGCATTTAATTATATGTATTTTGTTTGTGATTCTCTTTATCATGTCTTCCTATATTCCATCTCACTTATCATCTCCTGCTTTCAGTATATCTTTGTTTAAAGATTCTTCTCCTTTTCTTGAAGACATAACAAATAACCAACACTAGAAAATTAAACCCAACAGCACAGAAGTAACAGAAGGCCTTAATGGTCAACCATCATTTAGTAAGGAGGGGCCTTATTCCTTCCACATACTGTATTTTTCAAACTAAATTAAAAAAAGAATGAGTGTCAGGCCAGAAATTTGTCTGGGATCCAATAATCAATATACCCAAAAGTAGTTTGTGATTGTGGATAATGTCTCTGAGCATTATCTCCTTCGCTCCTTCAAACCTCACCGATTCACTTTGATGATCAGTGGTCTGTCTCAGAGCATCAATGTGACAAACTGTTCCTAGCTCACATATTTTTTTTCCCAGATTTGGGTTTTTTTTATGTTGGTCCCCAGCAAAGTGAGGAGTAGTTTATATTTAATATTTTTCCATTCGTTTGAAGTTAAGTAATTGAAAAAGCGTTGTGAGATTGACTTTTAATAGACACATCCTGTCATGAATGAACTGGAATTTTTCACCTGTTAGTGGGGCTAGATGAAAGGTCAGTCAGTGATGTCTGCACCACCTTTCATGGTAACTTACATGCAGACATGCCAGGTTTTGAGCCAAAAGCAGTTCGTTCATGTTTGATTTTGAACGGAAATAACAAGAGCTTATTTAAGCCTCGGGGGTTTCTCAGTCTACATGTTGGAGCTGACATTTGCACTGAAACTGAAAATGAGTGGGCACCTTTGAAAGTTGCTTCTATCAGCTATTGTCTGCTTACAGCTGTGTTAACAGGGATGTTGAGTCCCAGTGGTGGAAAGTAACTAAGTACATTTACTCAAATACAGTTAAATAAACAAATAAACAAGAGAGTAAAGGGATGCAGCACGCTCTCATGCACACACCGAATGACAGGCACACAGAGAGGGCCGGTGAAAAACGTACGCCCAAAAACGTATTTTTTGCCAGCCCACCGGGATTTGTCCCAGTATGCCAGTACACCACTGCCCGTAACCTATTTTGAGCGTCACACAACCCCCGCAGAATGACTTGTTTTACTATCAGAATTTGATCCATTCGGTCTGATAACATTTGGAAAGTCTAGAAGAGCCACACGATTAACAGCCAAACAGCCAGCACTGGAAAAACTCTGTATACTGTGAAATACAGAGAGATTTATCTGGCGGCTTAATCAGCATTGTGTGAACTCATTTGGCAAGGGCTTAAATGTAATGGACATTTATTTATATGTAAAAGTTCCACACTGCAGGTTTAAGTCTAATTTTGAGGGACTTGTACTTTGAGTATTTCCATTTGATTCTACTTTATACTTCCACTCCACTACATTTCAGAGGGCAATACTGAACTTTCTATTCCACTACATTTATTTGACAGTTTTAGTTACTTTTCAGATGAAGATTTGACACAATGGATAATATAAAAAGATTTTAAAATACAACACATTGTTAAAGATTAAACCAGTGGTTTCCAACCTCTTTGACATCTTACATAAAGCAGTGTGTAGTCGGGGTCACATTTCAGATGTCTATGAGTTGTTAGCAGCTCCACCAAATAGTGATTTTTCCCTCTAAACTTCTCACATGGTTTCATTTCAATAAATGTTCAAATGATCCAATATTTCACCAAAAATCAAAAATTAGAGAAAAAGTCCAAAAAGTGAAAACAGATCTGCGTATCATAAGTTTGTTTTTTCTTCTTTTCTCTCCCATTAATCATCCCACGACCCCTCAGATTTATCTGATGACCCTTTGGAGGGTCCTGACCCCTAGGTTGGGAACCACTGGACTAAACTAGCTAACTGTATATAAAGTAGTTCAAACAACAGTAACATGCTGCTTACACACTGATGCTTAAGTATTAATAATCTAATGATGTCATATATAATAATGTATCAGTCAGAGGAAACAAACCACTACTTTTACTGCAATACTTTAACTACATCAAGCTCATAATACTTATGTACTTTTACTTAAGTAGGATTTTTCATGCAGGACTTTTACTCGTAATGGAGTATTTTTACATTGCTGTATTAAAACTTTTACCTAAATAAAGGGTCTGAATACTTCTTCCACCACTGTTGAGTCCACCGTGTGTGCATGTCATTGCCCACAGGCATCACCATCCACATTACACTAAATTAACTACAGTTCCTTGCTGTAATGACACCAGTTCTGCTTTGGAGGGCAGCAGCCGATTTTAATATGACCAGAGGAAAAGCGTAGAGGAAGAAAGCACTTCCTATGGTGGAACAATATTGTGTTTATGAAAATCTAAACCATAAAAAGTCGTTGTACAGTAGGTTGTCAGTGGCAAAACCTGACAGAAGAAGCTGGCAAAACGTGACCTTAATGCTCCGTTTTTATCAGCCGTTTAATACGCGTGTAAACACAAATGTTAGCTGACAACTCCTCCGCGGGTCAGCTCGCCTGTGGGGATGGAGAGGAGGAGAAGGAGCTGCCTTTATGTGAGTCAAAGGAGCAGAGTTTTAAACCGGTACCGGAGGGCAACATGACCGTCTCCTCCAGGTTCCTGCAGGCTGAACTGGAGCTGAACACCCACCTCCGCCGGCTTACCTTCAGCGAGCCTGTCCGGTACATCTACAACCCGCTGGAGTACGCCTGGGACACCCACCGCTGCTACGTGGAGACGTACTGTCAGGGCGGACAAAGCATCCTGTTTTTAGGGATGAATCCTGGACCTTTCGGCATGGCACAGACAGGGGTGAGGATTTACCGACATCTTTAAATGAACTTGGGACAGGGATGATTTAGTAGTAACGCTTTGATTATGCATTCACTGCCTGCTCATTGGCTATGAACGTGGAAGCTAACCCAAACAACAAAGCCCAGTTTAACTGAGACAGTTTGTAGGATTTAGTGGCATCTAGCGGTGAGGTTGCAACCAACTAAACACCCCTCCCCCCCGCGTTAACCCGCCCCTACTCTGCCTCTGATTGGCTTTGACCCTGATATTTTTTACCCTAAACCAAGCGGCTAGCTCTGGGTATGAAAAGTGAAGCCAATGCAGAAGTGCCGTAAACCTGCATTCTTTCTAATGGCCAGCAGGGGGCGACTCCACTGGCTGCCAAAAGACTGTATAGAAGTCTATGAGAAAATGACCCTACTTCTCATTTGATTTATTACCTCAGTAAACATTTTCCTAATGAGTTTATGGTCTCAAGCACTAATTTAAAGTCTTCCTCAATACAGCATTATGTTCATTTTGTAAATTATGGTCCCATTTAGAGTAAAATAGATGATAAAGCAGGGTATGCTTTAGGGTGTGGCTACCTTGTGTGATTGACAAGTTGTTACCACGGTGACACCGTTGGTTATATACATTACGTATCGTAACCCCAGATTAGAATAGTAGTATAGGTGTAGCTGTCGCTATTTCACAGCATGTTTTCAGTTCATGAAAGTTAATTGTAAAACTTTGGCCGCTTGTACATTTTGGCGAGGGCGAGGGTCAAAATGGTGAATTCGAGACTTCAAAACGGGAGTCCACAAACCAATGGGTCTACAGTCTATGCCCTAACGCTAACCATCTCACTCCTCATGCCTAAACCTAACCAATCCACCCAACAAAGGCAACGAGTACTAGCCAATCAGAGGCAGAGTAGGGTGGGTCTTTGTGGAATGAGGATGGGGAAAAAAATAGGGCCTCCCCCTCTCCTTCCAAGCGTGTAGGAGAACCTACGGTGGCCATGAAACTCGTGAAAAACACAAAAGACCCTCTGTAGAGCCAGTGTTTGGTTTGTCTGTTCTGGGCTACTGTAAAAACATGGCGAAACAAACACTTTCTGCATATTCCTATATAAATTAGTCTTTAACCAAGTTACCACAACCAAGTATTTAAGAGGGGCTTACAGTCAATTTTTGCCCTGATGTCCCCTTACAGGTTAATTGTGGCCATGTGTTAAATGAGTTATTTAGGCGGGAACATGTTTTATCTTGCAACTATAGTTTATATTTGTTAATGCTGCGTTTGTTGCAACGGCTACAGTATTCATACACCCTGTTTAGCCTAAATTTGACCAGTTTTCCTCCCTAGACATTGGGGCACTGGTAAGAAACTTAAAATTTGTATTATTTTTTATTGATGTAATGTTTATTTACAAGATTGAGGAAAATAATTCTTAAGTGATGATGATGTGTTCAGAAATGATCTCTTCTTTGCACAGGTGCCCTTTGGTGAAGTGAAGTCAGTTGTCGATGGCTGAAGATCACAGGGGAGGTCGGTCATCCTCAAGACGAGCATCCGAAGCGACGGATCACAGGGCTCGCCTGCACTCAGAGTGAAGTGAGCGGCGCACGTTTCTGGGGCTTCTTCAGAAAGTTGTGTGGTGAACCTGCACTGTTCTTCCGCCACTGCTTCGTGCACAACCTTTGCCCGCTCATTTTCATGAGTACCAGTGGGAAGAATTTAACACCCCCAGAGCTGCCTGTAGGTGAGCGGGCGCCCTCCTGGCACTGTGTGACATTGCGCTGTGCCAGGTGGTGGAGGCTCTGGGCGTCTGGGTGTCCTATCACTGCTGAACAACACGTCAGCTAATCAGCCTCCTCTGCCTTAATAGCAGTGTGGAGTGCGTTCCTTTGACAATTGATCAGGATGCAAGAGACTCGGTATATGCTACTAATGCTACTACTGCTACTAATGAGTTTTTAATACACTAATGCCTTCCGCCTCTCATCACTCATGCTGTAAACACATCTGTTCATCAACTGCAAGTTTTCTTCTTCTGTAAAGATCTGTCTGTTTGTTTTGAGATGTGTTTACAGACCAGTGGGTAGAGCATGGCACTTTGGGCCCTTCAGAAATACCTCTACACTAATGTAAATATAAGAAGTGTTGTATATATGTGTACATTTATACCCAAAGCATAAGCTCAGGCTGTTTGTGAATACTTAATGTTTAAGCATTTTTGACTGGTAAACTTGCAAAGACTGTATTTTGGCAAAGAAATTACATGTAATTGGTACCGTATAGAAAAGAGCTCTATAGAAACAACTTCTAAACATAACAAAGTAAAAGGAATTTCATAATACAGTGCTGTTGTTGCACATATTATATATTGTATTAGTTTACAAAATCTAACAATCACAGACAGAACCAGTCTGTGATATTCCTCTGAAGAAAAAACAAGCACACATTGAACAAAAAGTTTTGACTGTTACAGACTTCAGAAATCTTCTGTCATGATAATGAAGCTTTTGTAAAAATGCAGTTGTAAGCACTGTTCATGTTAGACCACTATACAAGATGATTCATTTGTATTCTTTTTAAACGTCTTTTTTATCACAGTTGTACCATTCTGTGTATTATTGTGCTGAGCTCATGAAATTAAGAGCTTGGTGTTTAAATAAAGACAGAATATTGAAATATGTTTTTTAAATGTTCTTCCACTGGTGCTCCATAGATGAAGGCCTACAGACAACTAATGCTAATGTTTAGCATGTTTGTGAAACATGCCAACAAGCCTGAAGCAGTTAATGTTTGATTTTTTAACAGAAATAACAGCTGCTTATTTAAGCTTCAGTGGTTTCTTAATCTACATGTTGGAGATGAAATTTAACACTGAAACTTGCTTCTAGTCCACCATTTGCCACCAGAGCAACGTGCAGACCTGCACTCAGCTACACCACCGTTTTAATTACGCTGATAATAGTTGAGCTGTAAACATTTAGTTGTCAAATTGTCTGCCATTAAAATGTTCAGGGATCTGTTTTTGTGATTTCGGATATACTTTTGTGAATGTGAATCTCTAAACGCAAAAACCTTAAACTCACTTTTTGAACGTTGGTTTGTGATAAAACTACACTGCCACCAAGTGCTCAGAAGAGGGACTGCAGGTCTTACACAATCATATTTTATGAGAAACAGGCTTATAGAATATTATATCTGTAGGCTGTATTCAGATGACTGAAACATGGCATCAGTTCATGAGTTTTACACAAAATACGTCTGTCTATGCTTCAGTATTTTCAGAGCAGTTTGAAAGAAATGCAGCATAAATGAATCTCACTTTCAAGTGATGTCATTGCATCTCATTGTAGATATCTGCTCTTGATCTGCTGTTTTTGCACTGCCCTGAAATCAGGTGATTTCAGGTGATTTCAGGGCAGTGGGTCCCCTCAAGTTGTTGTTGGGAGAAATGTTTAGCCTCAAGGATAATAACCCCCCCCCCAGTCCTCACCCCCTCCTCTGCCACTACTGAGAACTGAAATGAACAACAACTACCAGCAGCAGATCCTGTGTCCTAGTTGAAGTCTGCAGCAGTGCTTTTACCTTGTGATGAACTGTGCACTCATAAACTGCATCTCCCATGAGATCCAGCTTCCGCATGCTACAGGATATATTGTGAAACTCTTGCACCTGACAGGGTTACTTGTCACTGTCTACACATTGACACATTGATGCACAGCTCTATCCTTCATCAGGTAGCAGAAAAGGCATCACGTTCATTTCTCAGCAGAATCAGGTAAGATTCACACCGATAAACACACCACGAGCTGATTAATTTATCAAATCCAAGCTATCACCTTTCATCAGCTGTTCTCCTCCAGACTGAAACTGGATCACTCGATCCATGTATGTTTTCTTCCTAAACAGCACAGTTTGCTATTACCATGGATAAACAGTCCACAGTGGTGTTTCGAAATGTGGGGCAACTGTACTTCCCCCAAACCAGGGTGGAGTGTCACTACAGTCTGACCTCTGACCATCAGTGGAGCAGCACTGACTGGATAGGGATTTTTAAGGTAGAATCACCTGCTTTAGTGGCACAAAACCAAAGAAATCATCAGCAAAAATATAAATCCTAATTTTTTTGCTAACATATTTCTAAAAGTCAAATGCAAATGATTCTCAAATATATGAAATACGTATATGAGATGGCTAAATTCCAAAACTGCTGGTGTCTGTTGACTCAGACATAAATATACATTAAGATCTCTCTTTTATGATATATATGAAAAACTATTGCTGTGATCCAAGTCAAACTGAGTAAAACAGGCCATTCCCCGTCTGAAAGTGTCACATTATAATTCAACATAAAAGCTGTGTGAGGCAGCGTCAGCTCCGAAGCTTATCACATAGAATTTCAAAAATGCAAGAAATTTAAAAACTTCGTCAATGAAGGCGTTTGCTATGAAGCAGCTGCACGCATTTGGCTGCCTACAATAGATCAGTTCAAGGTCTTTCTGGAGTCCTGTTCATTATGGAGCAGCTGTGGAAATTATTATCAAATTCTGAATTCATGTGTATGTGTTGCTAATGCAGCCTGTATTGGGTCTCAGCTGATGTGAATGGTTTACATTTCGGCTACAATGAATGCAGCCTAACTGTAGAGCTGACTGTCCACAGAGCTCAGTCATTGTCATTTCACATTCAAAGTAATGGTGAGGAAATAAAATATGATCCTCTTTTATGAAGAGTTTAGTTGCATCGTCTGACATTTTTAAGAACAGGTTTTTTGTAAGCATAGGTCTTTTTTTTTTTAGTACAGCTTTTAAATTTGAATGAGAGCAGAGTTCATGTTAACTTTTACACTCGTTAGATCACAAGCTAGGCTTTCTAAGATGTTTTCCTGAATATTTTCAGCTACTATAAATGAGAATTTATCTGCAAACCAATGTCAACGTTTTCATATATTGTGTATAGTTGTTTACCAACTGCCTAAAATTGTCTAACGATCAGCGTGACAAAAATTCATGTTTTTATCTTAACAAATCTAATTCAGAAAACCTGAATGTAGAAATTCTGCAAACGCAAACTTGTTCTGGCATAGTGTGAGAAACTCGTGCTAGTTGGAATGTGTCCGTTAAGGACCTCAATTTTGGCTCAATTGTCTGCTCATTTCGGTAAGTTTTTAGGTTTGAAGATACTTTTGCTTTCAACTCGGGAGGTTTTCATTGTCCTTCAATTTGAACATTGGCCATAGACGTCTAGTAATTATAGTTTAGCTTCATTCAGATGTGAAAATGTCACCTCCAATTGGAATAGCAGATGTGTTTGGAAGGCAAACAAAGCGCTGATAAGTGCAACCAAACTTTACTAAGCAATTAGTAAAGTTTAACGTCGATCATTTTTGGCAGTTGAGTTTTTTTTTTTTTTTTTTTTAATGCTAAAGTTGGTACTTTGTGTGTATAGGGGTGAAGCCGTACGCTTGCACCATGTGTGACAAGAGGTTTTTTCAGCGCTACCACCTGGCAAGACACAGCCTCACTCATATGGGTATGCGTCCGCCCACCTTACCCATGTCACTGACATCAGACTGTACTTACATTATGTTAGAGATTATTAAAGCAGTCATTACTATTCTCTAAAAGTAACTGGTATTACATTCTCTGATGTATATCCTATATAACATGTGTAAATGCAACATTAAAGCAAGTCTTTAAATGTAAAGAAATACAGGACTGTGACATCATCAGCTCATGTCATGTGTTTAGTTGTGGATCAGAAAATTGGTCAACACAGATTGATGTATTCTTAATTGGATTTGAATTGGGGGGAAAAAAAACAAGAGCATGACAACTGCATTCTTTTAAAGAGAAAGTGAAAAGTGGTTAACAACCCATCAATTGTAAATAGATGTAAAAAGTACATTACTGATTGATGGATTGTGAAACAAAAATATAAAAGTCCTGAAAATAATGTATTGATGCTCTGCGTTTAGGTGTGAAACCTTTTGCTTGCACCATGTGTGACATGAGGTTTGTTCAGCACTACCACCTGGCGAGACACAGCCTCACTCATACGGGTATGGGTCCGTGCACCTGCCCTTCTCACATTTCATAGATCACCATTTACTCTTTATTGTGCAAAGATGAGGGGCACTTTTGTGTGGTTACAGTTTGAACACAGTCTTTGTAGGTAGACGCTCAGGTTAGTTATTGCCTGTAATATACTTAAATCACCAGCACTTGCTAACCACTTTACATTTATGAAACCGTTAATAAAACCAGGTTATTTAGCCTAAAATGATTGTTGCCCTCCAGGATTGTTGGCAGATAGCGAGAACGTCTTGTGTGACACTAATACCTGGCAAGCAAAAAGCTGCAGAGACCATGTGTCTTGTAAATAGCACGTGTCTGTCTGCCTGATCCAGATGGTGTTTATGGGAATACTAAGGGCTAATATTCAGGTTTTAATTCAGACTGGATCTGTTTGGTTAGATGCAGTTAGTTGTAGAGCAGACCTGCAGGGCTGAAGTTCCTGTAGGTTTTTTTTTTTTTTTTTTTTGTTAACGGCCTTTTAAGTTAATTTTGACTATGTGTACCAGTAATACTGGAGGGCAATGTATGAGCTATAATGTGGAGGCGCAGGATTCAGTAAGTTGTCTTTTAGTCCAGGTTTAATATTAACATTTCTGACATGGAAGTCCTATTGCTCCAAACCTCGCTTTCTGAAATCTGACAAGCTGAATTGAAAAGCATGAATGTAAACAAATCTACAGTTCCTATAAATTGTTATTAAAATGTATAGAATGAAACCCGACCCTACTTAAAGCTTCAGTCATTGTACATCTGTGTCATTTCAAAGGCCAATTAATACTTTTCGCGTCCGTGGACAGCTGTGGTCTTGCAGACTTGCATGCGGTTCCATTCATCCTTTTTTCGGCATTTTTAGGTCCGCAGACACAGACACGTTCCACATGTGCCTGCTAGTAAACAGGGTTGCAGTGTGATAACTATCCAGAGTTGTAAAATCCGCTCTGTGAGTATTACAAACCGCGCTTCAGTGTTTGTCTGATCAGCCTTTAAATACAATAATCTGTTACTCCAACCGGACTTGCTAGATTGTATTTCATTGTCTCATCGGCACTTTAAACAACGCACTCGCACCAACACAGCTCCTGTATTGTTTTACACAGGACTGTTTTCAGTCTGAATGCAGCTGAGGAGTTCCTGTATTTTGCCAAACAACAAGAGAAAGTCGAAAAAAGAAAAGCGACCGCTTGATGAGAACAGAAATACAGTAGATGAGACAGGCATTCCTGTTTGCTTTTCTAGCACACGCGCAGTTGATGCGCTTGCTATGCGTACAGTCTGTGCAGTCATCATTTTGGGCTGCAGGCCGACGTCTGGGGCCACGCAGACACGGGCGGATGACGATATTTACGTTACAGACTAATGCGGACCCTTGCGGCCACGCGGATGCAAAAAGTATGAATTGGCCTTTAGTAGACTGAACACAGAACGTCCAAACAACATCAAATTCTGTAATAACCACCCCGCACAATTGCATCTTGGCAATTAGCCAAATAATAATAAAAGTCTCATATAGTATCTTTGTTTTACAGCATTTTTAAAGAAAAAAACTAGTTACTAAAGTTACTACTAAATAACTTTGTAGGAAAAAAATGTCAAATTATCATTTGTTTTACTGTTTTTGTAGAGTAAATGTAGGCATAATGTAACTGAAGGTGAGAGGATGCAACAGTCTTGTTGCAGTGTTAAGTGACAATGTTACTGATGTTTGTTCAGACAAAACATTAAATGATAATCTCACACGTGTTTTTTGTTTTTGTTTTGTTGCTTTGAAACTAGACATATTTAGCTCCATATTATGTTATAAAACCTGACTCAGCTGTATTCTCAGTTTAACTTATTGATTTAGTTGCATGTCTGAATATTTCAATATTATTTTCTGACAAAGGAAATGCACATTACATACTTAGAATGTATTAGTTATTATCTCTGCCAGTATTTTAGTCTTAGTGCTAGCTTGAGCTTGAAAGTATATTTCTTGCACTTGTGGCAGGTAGGGCTAATATATTGCTCTGTGTGTGTAGGGGTGAAGCCGTATGCTTGTTCCATGTGTGACATGAGGTTTATTCAGCGTAACCACCTGGAGAGACACAGCCTCACTCATACGGGTATGCGTTCCTTTACCGTACCCTTACCAATGAGAAAGGCTCTGGCGCTTTCAACACATCGGGGTCACAACAAACTCGAGTTTGGATTGTCAAGTCATTTGATGGGATGTTGAACCAGCCTCAAAAAAAATACCCCCCAGTTTTTGGGGCCACTATGTTGCGTAGATCTGGGCCATGAAAATGAGAAATTCCACTCTGATCTACACATAATGAGTTGATGACGAGGCCTTTTAGAGTATCAATATTGAGATGCTGAAACTACCATTGGAAATAGTTAAAAATGTACTGATAGGGTAGTTTTTGTTTGTTTTTGTTTTTCCAACTTTTTGTAAGTGTTGGAAATTTAGTCCTCAAAGAAAGAGTAGTAAGTAAAAATTGCACACTGTTTATTGGTACAAATGGCTAAAATTGATGCATTGACTGTGTATTTGTGTGCTTTTTTAGGAGAGAAGCCATTTGCTTGTGACATGTGTGATATGAGGTTTATCCAGCGCTACCACCTTGAGAGACACAAGCGTGTCCATAGTGGGGAGAAGCCATACCAGTGTGAACGGTGCCAGCAGGTATGTACGACTTCTGAACAAAGCAAAGTGACCTTAATGTGATACTTCAGGTGTTCATTCATTGTTTAAATTCAATCTTCATGACATTTACTGTTGTTGTTTTTTGTATTTAAACAGATTAACCAGTTATTAACCATGTCCAATATGTGTCTTTTTTTTTTTTTTTTTTAAAGAACTTTTCACGGACAGACCGGCTCTTGCGGCATCGGCGGTTGTGCCAGGGTCGCAGCGTAGCGAAAGTAGAGAACCAGCCGTGCTGCGAACCGCGCCCATATCCCCAAGAACCCCCGCCCGCACCCCCAACCTGGAGTCCCATGCATCCCCCTCCGGGTTGGCTGGCGGTCTGACATTCCACCTTACCTACATCCACAACACGGCCAGAGACGGGACAAGCCACAGGGTTTCTTCTTCTCAGCTCTGTGCTGAGTGGCACCACACTCTAACACAGACTGATCTTGCAGCTCCAGTCTTGGGATTACTAATGACAGAGGGACATTTGTGTTTTTTGTTTTGTTGACTTCTTACTGTGTTTCCTTACCCCCCCACCCCCCACCCCCCAACGATTTTTTTTTTAAAGACGAGACTTTTCTGTGATGAACAGTGGTCCAGTGGTTTTGTACTTAATCTGTTTGATTTTTTTGCAAAAAAAAAAAAGTTTTTATTGTTGTTCAAATATATCTGCATTTGGTGGTACTCGGGAAGGGCAGTGGGTATTGTTTATCCTGACATCTTGGCAACAAAATGGGATGCAGTGGTGAGGAAAAGCATTTGAGCCTCTTTCCTTATTTGGCCCATTTTGTCTCAGAAGCATTGCCACTTAGGTCAAAACTGATAAAACTGAACTTTCCTTTCAGGTAAAGCAAGGAAACCACTCTTGATATCTCATGTGGACCAGATCTTGTTTGCCATTGCAGCTAACACAATGTTTACCATGGATGCACCAACCTGACGTTATGCCTGTGGTGGACTTTCCCATGATCTTGACTTCTAGTCAGTAATCCAGACATTTCACTCTTTATTGGTAAGCTGCATCTGGTCTAAATATAATTTGAACAAGAGGAGTTTTCTGACTTTAACAGCACAGGAGGTACAGTTTTAATGCTTACTCTGTGTAAATAATTCAAAATGTTTATTATTGTTTTACCATGGGACTTGAGGGGTAATTTTTTTTATCCACAAAATGGGCCAAAAAGAAAGCAAAAATTAGATTTGGGTTCAGTCTGTTGCCACTGTTTAAGTGGAATCCTGAGTAACTTTGTGAGTGTGTTCATAAAAAAACAAAAAAAAAAAAAGTAATATCAAACAGTGCTACATAATTGTAAACCAGGACTTCCAATAAGTGGATGATCAGAGGGCAGCCTGCAGCGGACTAATTCTGTGTCAGACACGAAGGGTCGGGGTCACAGGAGTATCACCTGCGTATCTGGTGTTCTGTGTCGTGTGTGTGTGTGACATGCTGATGATCACTCAGGAAATGGCACAGGGTGACGGCCTGAGCAAGTCCTCCGCTAGAGTCCTGCTATTGTAAGTGCAGCTGTATATATACAGTGTGTATACAGTGATCTCCAGTACTACAGCAGACAACTCTCTCTCTCTCTCCAGCTCTGTTCATAGATCTTGGTCTAAAATAGTGCAGGTTGGCCACTTGAAGTCCCATTATGTTTGTACAGGTTTCTCACATGGTGAGATCAGTGGGGGTATACAAAATCTTGTGGCCTTAGTGTGTTTATTTCTTTCTTTTTTTTTTTTCTTTATTTCTTTTTTTTTTTTTTTTGCCTTTTTCTCTACTGTTATTATTATTGTGGATCAGATGTATTTACTAAGACAAGACAGCTTTTCATCATCATGGTATTTCTTTCCCCCAAAGCTGTCATGGTTACAGAATGTTGACTGCTTCAGACTCATGTTCTCTCTTGTCGAAAGAGGTGGTCTTTTGATGATGATGATGATGAATATTTTTGGTCATTGTTACTGATTACGGTGTAACACAATATATAATCCTTAAGGGAGCCCCTGGGAGTTTGACGGTCCTTGTGAGAAGTCAGTAGTGCTGAATTGTTTTCCACTGCAGTGCTTTGGCCAGTCGCAGGCCACAGCAGACTCAACACTTGCTTGACTCTGCTACACACTAACAATTGCCTTTTTATCCAAATATTATGTGGTTGGTGTGTATAATGGATGTCTGTCATGTCATTGGGTTTAGCCTTAAGTAAGTGCGGATACACAAATAATCATTGTAGTACTAAACAATATTGTAACAAACGATTTCTTTTACCTATGATGAACTCTGATCGTACTGTGGGGAAAGTCTTTTGACTGTCAGGCAGCAAAGAGCCGGTTAATCGTGGCCTCTTTGCTGCCAGTGGAATAATTTCTCAAACTTGATCCTTTCTGTGACTGGTGAGCGAGTGATGGTTCTATCCATAATGTTTAACTGAGAAATGTCAGCGCTGGTGGGAGGTTTTAGTCTGCAAGGCCAAACATACATGTACATATAAACACAACTATTTGATGCCACAGCTATGTAAGGTGCATATGATAACTGACACCATCAATGGTGGTTTTTTTTTTGGGGGGGGGGGACAAGTGTCATTGGATCACATGGAGAGGAGAGAAAGATTTTTATTTTATTTTTTTTATTTAAAGGTCCACATCAGCCTTAGACTGAATGTGGAGATGTGTGAAATCCCAGAGTGTATTTTTGGTCTCTCCTTTGTAGGATGTTCATGTTCAGATTGCTGAGTTAAGTGAGATTTTACCAGTATTAACGGGAAGCCTTCTTTTTAAATGATCCCTTGATATCAGACAGAGTTGTGTGGCAGTTCAGGTGCGCACAGAGATGGGATTCAGTTTTAAGTGACTTGATAGAATTTAAGTCAGTGGCAGCAAAGGGCCAAGTTTGAGAAATGTATTAATTAGCTCTGGAAACACTATTCCAAAATCTGCGGAAGGGAAACTGCTGGCACGAGCACATAACTAAAAATGGCTAAAGGGCAATACAGTATATAGTGGACGTCACTTGTTAATACCTTTTTGTCATTTATTGTTTTTTAGTATTATCAATCTCATTGTTAAAATGCAATAAAATCCTTGAGCCTCAGATCACTTGTTTATAAGATTGAGGTTTCATTTTTAATTTTTTTTTTTTTTTTTTCAGACAGATCAAATGATTTATTTGTCTGAGAATTTCTCATCACATTTTTGATGATTGTTTCAAGGACCTTTTTTTATTCTGATAAAATTGTAAACACTGGAGTGAAAGGAAGAAAAAAGATAATGGATTTTTTTTCCCTTCAGACTGTACTAGGTTTTAGACAAAGCCTATTTCTCCTCAAACTGACAGAGAAGGCGAACAGAACAATTTGGATCAGTACAGTTGAGAGCCCAGTATGTTCGGTAATTTTGACATTAGAGGCAGTAGTACCACAAGAAAATGTTTTCTTTCTTATACAAAGTCCCTGGTATTTGTAGTAAATTATATTGATAATGGTATTAGATGAACAACAGCATAACAGTAGCTATCACAGATTAGTTGTTTTCTTTATTAGTCTTGCATGCAGAGTTATGGTCCTCAGTTAAAATAGGATCTTGATATTGATTATTTTGTGTAGGAAAATGAGTGCATAAGAATAACTTCCTAAAAAAATGTTACAATGATTATTGTAAAATGGGCTAACTAATATGTACCCTTGTGATCCAATTAGTTTCAACTGTATGAAAATCAGAGGAGAGGCTTCTTACTATTATGCTGAAATAAAAGAATTTGTAAAGGACTTTTGTATGTTTACTGGGTGTGTTTACTTCATTGATGTTTTTCATGTCACACGCTTTAGTAAACATCTAGAGAACAGCATGATAAAGTGAGAATGACTCATCTCTTATTTGTATAGGTTTTGTTACTACTATCAGGTAGTTTTATAGTATAAGTTATTCACTGTACTAATGCCGTTCCAATTTAAAACAAATCTAGTGTCCCTTGTACATTTTAGACACATGAACCACTCAGATAAGTGGACTTCCATTTTAAATCGATGCTAACCAGGTAAGCTGATGTTCCATCCATCCATTTTCTTTACTGTTTATCCTCTACCGCAGGGGAGCTGCAGCCAATCTCAGCTGCCATTGGGCGAGAGGCGGGGTACACCCTGGACAGGTCGCCAGTCAATCACAGGGCTAACATACAGACCCTTTCTAAAAAATTTGAATATCATGGAAAAGTTCATTTATTTCCATAATTCCATTAAAAAGGACAACTTTCATAGATTATAGATTCAGGGCCCACAATTCAAACGATTACAAGTATTTATTTGTTTATTTTTACATAATTTGGGCTTCCAGCTCATAAAACCCACGAAAACAGGAATTCAAAAAATTTGAATACTTTGAAGAAATCAGCCCAAATTTTGCAGGGCATGAATGTTTTAAACTGAGTGTCACACACTAATCATCTACTAAACTCAAAGCACCTGCACAGGTTTCCCCAGGTGTCATTAAATTGCTTCAGTTTGGTTCAATTGTCTCAATTCGGTTCAATATGGGGAAGACTGCAGACTTGACAACTGGCCAGAAGACCATCATTGATACCCTCTATAGGGTGGGTAAGCCGCAAAAGTTCATAGCTAAGGACACTGGCTGTTCACAGAGTGCTGTGTCCAAGTATATCAATGGAAAGTCTAATGGTCTGGCAGAGATCCAGAAAGAGTGGAATGAGGCGGGAGTCACAGCTTCATAAACCACCACATTCAGGAGAGATGGGCTACAACTGTCGGGTTCCTCGGGTCAAGCCACTTCTGTGCCTGATCCAACGTAGGAAGCGTCTCAACTGGGCCAAGGAGAAGAAGGACTGGACTGTTGGTCAGTGGTCCAAGGTCCTTTTTTCCGATGAAAGTAAAGTGTGCCTTTCATTCGGGAATCAAGGTCCAAGGGTTTGGAGGAAGACAGGTGAGGAACAGAACCCAATCTGCTTGAGGTCAAGTGTGAAATATCCACAGTCATGATTTGGGGTGTAATGTCTGGTGCAGGTGTTGGTAAACTCTGCTTTCTTAAATCCAGGGTCACTGCAACAGTCTACCAGAATGTTTTAGAGGACTTCATGATTCCTTCTGCTGTATGGAGATGCAGATTTCATCTTCCAGCAGGACCTGGCCCCTGCCCATACCGCCAGAAGCACCAAAACCTGGTTTAATGCCCATGCCATCACAGTGCTTGACTGGCCAGCCGACTCACCAGACCTAAACCCCATTGAGAATCTATGGGGTATTATCAAGAGGAAAATGAGGGGTACCAGACTCAAACAAAGAAAAGCTGACAGCAAGCATCAAGGAAATCTGGGCTTCCATAACTCCCACGCAATGCCACAGGCTGACTGCCTCAATGCCACGACACATCGAGGCAGTGATTTAAGGCAAAGATTCCCAACCAAGTATTGAACATTTGACATTGTTTAGAAAGTACCATATTTTGCTTGATTTGATGTCATCCTAATTTCTTTCTTTTTTTCCTGCAAAAACTGAGAAGTAAATGGTGATTTCTTCACAGTATTCTAATTTTTTTTTTTTTTATTCCTGTTTTCATGGGTTTTTTGAGCTGGAAGCCCAAAATATGTAAAAATAAACAAATACTTGAAATTGTTTAAATTGTGGGCCCTGAATCTATAATCTATCAAAGTTTAACTTTTTTTTAATGGAATTATGGAAATAAACTATTCTGATATTCTAATTTTTTGGAAAGGGTCTCTATATTATAGAGACAGACACCTATTCACACTCATGTGCACATGTATGGGCAATTTAGAGTCCCCTATTAACCTAACGTGTATGTTTTTGGTATGTGGGAGGAAGCTGGAGTCCCTGGAGAGAACCCACGCAGGAGAACATGCAAACAGTTTCACTTTACACAGCAGTGCTGTCCCAAATTTAACAGGATAACACATTTGATGAATGGAAAAATATAACTTCCTCCAGCATCAGGGGTGTTTGTGGTTTTACGGAAGAATATGGGTGGATCATAATCATCACATGAATGGGCACCACAGGTAGTCATAGATGGTAAAACACACCCAAAGAGCTGTGCAGTGACCCCTTGTAGAAGATGCTCAATGCTGGATTACCAACCAAGTAAGACGCGGAACTGCCCCGGGACCCTGCAGGCCCCAAAAGCCCCAGGTTCACTGCGTGTCAACTGGTTTGGGTAGTTTGACTGAATTAAAAAATCTTTTAAGGAATTTACACTACTAAAATATGTCAACTAAGGTGAGTCCTGCACTATTGGGTCAATCTTTATGTCTTGCCCTTTGTCAAATACTAGTTAAAAGAGCTTTATCATTTTAGTTCATGTTACAAAGTACATGATCCTAAACAAAGTTGTGGGTAGCACTTTATTTTACAGGTCTGTTCATTTCATACAAATTTCAACGGTTCATTTTTAGAATGTTTTACAGAGAGGGTGGTGCAAATGATAAGATAAACAGAAAAAGTGTTTGTACCCAGTCATATCTATGTTCATATGTAGTTGTTCATTTGCAAGAAATCTTAATGAATTAGATTCTTAACAATTCTTTAATAGACGGACAAAACTTACTTTTCAGTGTTTCTATAGATTACTTATTTCTGGGAATTTTTTTACAATAATTTCCTAAAAGTAGCTGCTGTGTAACTGTTCTTAGGACATTTCTTTGAGAGGGTTATGTAATTTGGTAGTATATAGAAAATGTACTCATTATAGAGTTTCTAGAAAGAATCTAATATGCTAATATATAGTTTGACCCACAAAACTACACACTGAAAAGTATTTTCTGTATGTAAGAATCTAATTTATTAAGGATTTTCAGAAGTTAACAACTTCATATGAACCCAAATATAATGAGTGGGTAGGCTACAACACTTTTTTTCAGTTTTTCTTATAATTTGTACCAAATTGCATCAACCTCTCTGTAAAATGTCCTAAAAGTTAACCATTAAATACCTGCAAATTATACAGAACCTGTCAAATAAAGCATTACCAAGTTGGGTTCAATAAAAAGAAGTTATCACTCCATCATAAGAGGACTGGTTGCACTGGACTTAATGGGAACTTGGAGACAATGGGTACACATTGCACAAAGGGCAGGAGAGGCGGTTGGCCAGTCGGGGCCCCAACAGCACATTTTTGCCCCAGGGCCCTGAAACAGGTAAATTGGGCCATGAAGATACCCAACAGTTAAAAGGTGAAGCGCCAGAGATAAAACATACACCAGCAAACTGACTCAGACACTTCAGTGCCACAGGATCTGTAGATGTCAGCGAAGAAAAGAAAGGAAACACTGAATTGGGTGAGTAAGATTTATGGATTTAAGATGCTCTTTAAAACTGGATATGTATATTTATAAGTGGTCTCTGGTGGGACCCTTCTACTTTGCGTGGAAGCGGTGGCTCTTACTCATGAGTAATTAATTAAGGTGTCATAATCATCCACAGACCAATTAAGCACCAGATTGATTTTTTGGGACACTTTAATATGATTTAGTGGCGGTTGTATACATCATATATGTTGCAGATGCAATGCAATGTTTTGAGCAGCTCATTAAATATTCATGACATCATTCTAGAATGGAACGTTTATGACATCACAGTAGATCAAAGGACAGTTCTGGAGAGTGGGAGAGCAGTCAGTGCAGGAACACAGGCTCAGACCAGACCAGACCAGGACCAGGACGACCCCAGCCAAAAATCAGCTTTAAAGTAGCATTGAGCAACTGTGTTTGGAATTTTCAATTTACTGATCAATATTTCACTTAAAGGAGACTTGAGGATAAAAGGTTGAACTTGCTGATGGATTTATGTGCAATGGAAGCAGGATTTGTTTTGGATTGAGGACAAAAATCACAAAGGACGCTTTAAATGAATACTGGAAAAAACTTGGACAATTTTCAACTCTCAGGATGTGACACTGTTATGGAGTATTGTTCTATATTTTTTATTCTCTTTATTTTCCCACCTAAGGAGGCTTGAGGACAAAAGGTTGAGCTTGCTGATGGATTTATGTGCAATGGAAGCAGGATTTGTTTTGGATTTCATTTTGGAGAACATATTTTTGATTAATGATGGAGAAGGACTGGCTTTGAGCTTGTTCCCAACTACCAGGAGGAAGTTTCAGAGAGATGTGATGATGTTCAGTGAGGGTGATGTGCTGGTAACCTCTCCCCTCTAGTTTAGGTGCAACCTTTGGACCAAACAAGTGTTTATTTGAAAGGAAAATTAGGGAAGTGAGTGGTAAAGACTCACTAATGAGAGTGATGTGCTGGTAACCTCTCCTCTCAAGTCAGTTCATGAGGGACGCTTTAAATGAATACTGCAAAAAACTTGGACAATTTTCAACACTCAGGATGTGACACTGTTATGGAGTATTGTTCTATATTTTTTATCTCTTTTTTTCCCACCTAAGGAGACTTGAGGACAAAAGGTTGAGCTTGCTGATGGATTTATGTGCAATGGAAGCAGGATTTGTTTTGGATTGAGGACAAAAATCACAAAGGACGCTTTAAATATATGTTTATGCTCTTTTTTCCCACTTTAGGAGGCTTGAGGACAAAAATCACAAAGGACGCTTTAAATTAATACTGTGGAAAAAACTTGGACAATTTTCAACTCTCAGGATGTGACACTGTTATGGAGTATTGTTCTATATTTTTTATTCTCTTTTTTCCCACCTAAGGAGACTTGAGGACAAAAGGTTGAGCTTGCTGATGGATTTATGTGCAATGGAAGCAGGATTTGTTTTGGATTTCATTTTGGAGAACATATTTTTGATAAATGATGGAGAAGGACTGGCTTTGAGCTTGTTCCCAACTACCAGGAGGAAGTTTCAGAGAGATGTGATGATGTTCAGTGAGGGTGATGTGCTGGTAACCTCTCCCCTCTAGTTTAGGTGCAACCTTTGGACCAAACAAGTGTTTATTTGAAAGGAAAATTAGGGAAGTGAGTGGTAAAGACTCACTAATGAGAGTGATGTGCTGGTAACCTCTCCCCTCTAGTTTAGGTGCAACCTTTGGACCAAACAAGTGTTTATTTGAAAGGAAAATTAGGGAAGTGAGTGGTAAAGACTCACTAATGAGAGTGATGTGCTGGTAACCTCTCCTCTCAAGTCAGTTCATGAGGGACGCTTTAAATGAGTACTGTGGAAAAAAACTTGGACAATTTTCAACTCTCAGGATGTGACACTGTTATGGAGTATTGTTCTATATTTTTTATCTCTTTATTTTCCCACCTAAGGAGGCTTGAGGACAAAAGGTTGAGCTTGCTGATGGATTTATGTGCAATGGAAGCAGGATTTGTTTTGGATTGAGGACAAAAATCACAAAGGACGCTTTAAATATATGTTTATGCTCTTTTTTTCCCACTTAAGGAGGCTTGAAGACAAAAATCACAAAGGACGCTTTAAATGAATACTGTGGAAAAAACTTGGACAATTTTCAACTCTCAGGATGTGACACTGTTATGGAGTATTGTTCTATATTTTTTATTCTCTTTTTTCCCACCTAAGGAGACTTGAGGACAAAAGGTTGAGCTTGCTGATGGATTTATGTGCAATGGAAGCAGGATTTGTTTTGGATTTCATTTTGGAGAACATATTTTTGATAAATGATGGAGAAGGACTGGCTTTGAGCTTGTTCCCAACTACCAGGAGGAAGTTTCAGAGAGATGTGATGATGTTCAGTGAGGGTGATGTGCTGGTAACCTCTCCCCTCTAGTTTAGGTGCAACCTTTGGACAAAACAAGTGTTTATTTGAAAGGAAAATTAGGGAAGTGAGTGGTAAAGACTCACTAATGAGAGTGATGTGCTGGTAACCTCTCCTCTCAAGTCAGTTCATGAGGGACGCTTTAAATGAATACTGGAAAAAACTTGGACAATTTTCAAAAGTTAGGATGTGACACTGTTATGGAGTATTGTTCTATAGTTTTTATCTCTTTATTTTCCCACCTAAGGAGGCTTGAGGACAAAAGGTTGAGCTTGCTGATGGATTTATGTGCAATGGAAGCAGGATTTGTTTTGGATTGAGGACAAAAATCACAAAGGACGCTTTAAATATATGTTTATGCTCTTTTTTTCCCACTTAAGGAGGCTTGAGGACAAAAATCACAAAGGACGCTTTAAATATATGTTTATGCTCTTTTTTTCCCACTTAAGGAGGCTTGAGGACAAAAATCACAAAGGACGCTTTAAATGAATACTGGAAAAAACTTGGACAATTTTCAACACTCAGGATGTGACACTGTTATGGAGTATTGTTCTATATTTTTTATTCTCTTTATTTTCCCACCTAAGGAGACTTGAGGACAAAAGGTTGAGCTTGCTGATGGATTTATGTGCAATGGAAGCAGGATTTGTTTTGGATTTCATTTTGGAGAACATATTTTTGATAAATGATGGAGAAGGACTGGCTTTGAGCTTGTTCCCAACTACCAGGAGGAAGTTTCAGAGAGATGTGATGATGTTCAGTGAGGGTGATGTGCTGGTAACCTCTCCCCTCTAGTTTAGGTGCAACCTTTGGACCAAAGAGTGTTTATTTGAAAGGAAAATTAGGGAAGTGAGTGGTAAAGACTCACTAATGAGAGTGATGTGCTGGTAACCTCTCCTCTCAAGTCAGTTCATGAGGGACGCTTTAAATGAGTACTGTGGAAAAAAACTTGGACAATTTTCAACTCTCAGGATGTGACACTGTTATGGAGTATTGTTCTATATTTTTTATCTCTTTATTTTCCCACCTAAGGAGGCTTGAGGACAAAAGGTTGAGCTTGCTGATGGATTTATGTGCAATGGAAGCAGGATTTGTTTTGGATTGAGGACAAAAATCACAAAGGACGCTTTAAATATATGTTTATGCTCTTTTTTTCCCACTTAAGGAGGCTTGAGGACAAAAATCACAAAGGACGCTTTAAATGAATACTGTGGAAAAAACTTGGACAATTTTCAACTCTCAGGATGTGACACTGTTATGGAGTATTGTTCTATATTTTTTATTCTCTTTTTTCCCACCTAAGGAGACTTGAGGACACAAGGTTGAGCTTGCTGATGGATTTATGTGCAATGGAAGCAGGATTTGTTTTGGATTGAGGACAAAAATCACAAAGGACGCTTTAAATATATGTTTATGCTCTTTTTTCCCACTTTAGGAGGCTTGAGGACAAAAATCACAAAGGACGCTTTAAATTAATACTGTGGAAAAAACTTGGACAATTTTCAACTCTCAGGATGTGACACTGTTATGGAGTATTGTTCTATATTTTTTATTCTCTTTTTTCCCACCTAAGGAGACTTGAGGACAAAAGGTTGAGCTTGCTGATGGATTTATGTGCAATGGAAGCAGGATTTGTTTTGGATTTCATTTTGGAGAACATATTTTTGATAAATGATGGAGAAGGACTGGCTTTGAGCTTGTTCCCAACTACCAGGAGGAAGTTTCAGAGAGATGTGATGATGTTCAGTGAGGGTGATGTGCTGGTAACCTCTCCCCTCTAGTTTAGGTGCAACCTTTGGACCAAACAAGTGTTTATTTGAAAGGAAAATTAGGGAAGTGAGTGGTAAAGACTCACTAATGAGAGTGATGTGCTGGTAACCTCTCCTCTCAAGTCAGTTCATGAGGGACGCTTTAAAGGAGTACTGGAAAAAACTTGGACAATTTTCAACTCTCAGGATGTGACACTGTTATGGAGTATTGTTCTATATTTTTATGATCTTTATTTTCCCACCTAAGGAGGCTTGAGGACAAAAGGTTGAGCTTGCTGATGGATTTATGTGCAATGGAAGCAGGATTTGTTTTGGATTGAGGACAAAAATCACAAAGGACGCTTTAAATATATGTTTATGCTCTTTTTTTCCCACTTAAGGAGGCTTGAGGACAAAAATCACAAAGGACGCTTTAAATGAATACTGTGCAAAAAACTTGGACAATTTTCAACTCTCAGGATGTGACACTGTTATGGAGTATTGTTCTATATTTTTTATTCTCTTTTTTCCCACCTAAGGAGACTTGAGGACAAAAGGTTGAGCTTGCTGATGGATTTATGTGCAATGGAAGCAGGATTTGTTTTGGATTTCATTTTGGAGAACATATTTTTGATAAATGATGGAGAAGGACTGGCTTTGAGCTTGTTCCCAACTACCAGGAGGAAGTTTCAGAGAGATGTGATGATGTTCAGTGAGGGTGATGTGCTGGTAACCTCTCCCCTCTAGTTTAGGTGCAACCTTTGGACAAAACAAGTGTTTATTTGAAAGGAAAATTAGGGAAGTGAGTGGTAAAGACTCACTAATGAGAGTGATGTGCTGGTAACCTCTCCTCTCAAGTCAGTTCATGAGGGACGCTTTAAATGAATACTGGAAAAAACTTGGACAATTTTCAAAAGTTAGGATGTGACACTGTTATGGAGTATTGTTCTATAGTTTTTATCTCTTTATTTTCCCACCTAAGGAGGCTTGAGGACAAAAGGTTGAGCTTGCTGATGGATTTATGTGCAATGGAAGCAGGATTTGTTTTGGATTGAGGACAAAAATCACAAAGGACGCTTTAAATATATGTTTATGCTCTTTTTTTCCCACTTAAGGAGGCTTGAGGACAAAAATCACAAAGGACGCTTTAAATATATGTTTATGCTCTTTTTTTCCCACTTAAGGAGGCTTGAGGACAAAAATCACAAAGGACGCTTTAAATGAATACTGGAAAAAACTTGGACAATTTTCAACACTCAGGATGTGACACTGTTATGGAGTATTGTTCTATATTTTTTATTCTCTTTATTTTCCCACCTAAGGAGACTTGAGGACAAAAGGTTGAGCTTGCTGATGGATTTATGTGCAATGGAAGCAGGATTTGTTTTGGATTTCATTTTGGAGAACATATTTTTGATAAATGATGGAGAAGGACTGGCTTTGAGCTTGTTCCCAACTACCAGGAGGAAGTTTCAGAGAGATGTGATGATGTTCAGTGAGGGTGATGTGCTGGTAACCTCTCCCCTCTAGTTTAGGTGCAACCTTTGGACCAAAGAGTGTTTATTTGAAAGGAAAATTAGGGAAGTGAGTGGTAAAGACTCACTAATGAGAGTGATGTGCTGGTAACCTCTCCTCTCAAGTCAGTTCATGAGGGACGCTTTAAATGAGTACTGTGGAAAAAAACTTGGACAATTTTCAACTCTCAGGATGTGACACTGTTATGGAGTATTGTTCTATATTTTTTATTCTCTTTTTTCCCACCTAAGGAGACTTGAGGACACAAGGTTGAGCTTGCTGATGGATTTATGTGCAATGGAAGCAGGATTTGTTTTGGATTGAGGAAAAAAATCACAAAGGACGCTTTAAATATATGTTTATGCTCTTTTTTCCCACTTTAGGAGGCTTGAGGACAAAAATCACAAAGGACGCTTTAAATGAATACTGTGGAAAAAACTTGGACAATTTTCAACTCTCAGGATGTGACACTGTTATGGAGTATTGTTCTATATTTTTTATTCTCTTTTTTCCCACCTAAGGAGACTTGAGGACAAAAGGTTGAGCTTGCTGATGGATTTATGTGCAATGGAAGCAGGATTTGTTTTGGATTTCATTTTGGAGAACATATTTTTGATAAATGATGGAGAAGGACTGGCTTTGAGCTTGTTCCCAACTACCAAGAGGAACTTTCAGAGAGATGTGATGATGTTCAGTGAGGGTGATGTGCTGGTAACCTCTCCCCTCTAGTTTAGGTGCAACCTTTGGACCAAACAAGTGTTTATTTGAAAGGAAAATTAGGGAAGTGAGTGGTAAAGACTCACTAATGAGAGTGATGTGCTGGTAACCTCTCCTCTCAAGTCAGTTCATGAGGGACGCTTTAAAGGAGTACTGGAAAAAACTTGGACAATTTTCAACTCTCAGGATGTGACACTGTTATGGAGTATTGTTCTATATTTTTATGATCTTTATTTTCCCACCTAAGGAGGCTTGAGGACAAAAGGTTGAGCTTGCTGATGGATTTATGTGCAATGGAAGCAGGATTTGTTTTGGATTGAGGACAAAAATCACAAAGGACGCTTTAAATATATGTTTATGCTCTTTTTTTCCCACTTAAGGAGGCTTGAGGACAAAAATCACAAAGGACGCTTTAAATATATGTTTATGCTCTTTTTTTCCCACTTAAGGAGGCTTGAGGACAAAAATCACATAGGACGCTTTAAATGAATACTGGAAAAAACTTGGACAATTTTCAACACTCAGGATGTGACACTGTTATGGAGTATTGTTCTATATTTTTTATTCTCTTTATTTTCCCACCTAAGGAGACTTGAGGACAAAAGGTTGAGCTTGCTGATGGATTTATGTGCAATGGAAGCAGGATTTGTTTTGGATTTCATTTTGGAGAACATATTTTTGATAAATGATGGAGAAGGACTGGCTTTGAGCTTGTTCCCAACTACCAGGAGGAAGTTTCAGAGAGATGTGATGATGTTCAGTGAGGGTGATGTGCTGGTAACCTCTCCCCTCTAGTTTAGGTGCAACCTTTGGACAAAACAAGTGTTTATTTGAAAGGAAAATTAGGGAAGTGAGTGGTAAAGACTCACTAATGAGAGTGATGTGCTGGTAACCTCTCCTCTCAAGTCAGTTCATGAGGGACGCTTTAAATGAATACTGGAAAAAACTTGGACAATTTTCAAAAGTTAGGATGTGACACTGTTATGGAGTATTGTTCTATAGTTTTTATCTCTTTATTTTCCCACCTAAGGAGGCTTGAGGACAAAAGGTTGAGCTTGCTGATGGATTTATGTGCAATGGAAGCAGGATTTGTTTTGGATTGAGGACAAAAATCACAAAGGACGCTTTAAATATATGTTTATGCTCTTTTTTTCCCACTTAAGGAGGCTTGAGGACAAAAATCACAAAGGACGCTTTAAATATATGTTTATGCTCTTTTTTTCCCACTTAAGGAGGCTTGAGGACAAAAATCACAAAGGACGCTTTAAATGAATACTGGAAAAAACTTGGACAATTTTCAACACTCAGGATGTGACACTGTTATGGAGTATTGTTCTATATTTTTTATTCTCTTTATTTTCCCACCTAAGGAGGATTGAGGACAAAAATCACAAAGGACGCTTTAAATATATGTTTATGCTCTTTTTTTCCCACTTAAGGAGGCTTGAGGACAAAAATCACAAAGGACGCTTTAAATGAATACTGTGCAAAAAACTTGGACAATTTTCAACTCTCAGGATGTGACACTGTTATGGAGTATTGTTCTATATTTTTTATCTCTTTTTTTCCCACCTAAGGAGGCTTGAGGACAAAAGGTTGAGCTTGCTGATGGATTTATGTGCAATGGAAGCAGGATTTGTTTTGGATTTCATTTTGGAGAACATATTTTTGATAAATGATGGAGAAGGACTGGCTTTGAGCTTGTTCCCAACTACCAGGAGGAAGTTTCAGAGAGATGTGATGATGTTCAGTGAGGGTGATGTGCTGGTAACCTCTCCCCTCTAGTTTAGGTGCAACCTTTGGACCAAACAAGTGTTTATTTGAAAGGAAAATTAGGGAAGTGAGTGGTAAAGACTCACTAATGAGAGTGATGTGCTGGTAACCTCTCCTCTCAAGTCAGTTCATGAGGGACGCTTTAAATGAATACTGGAAAAAACTTGGACAATTTTCAAAAGTTAGGATGTGACACTGTTATGGAGTATTGTTCTATATTTTTTATCTCTTTATTTTCCCACCTAAGGAGGCTTGAGGACAAAAGGTTGAGCTTGCTGATGGATTTATGTGCAATGGAAGCAGGATTTGTTTTGGATTGAGGACAAAAATCACAAAGGACGCTTTAAATATATGTTTATGCTCTTTTTTCCCACTTTAGGAGGCTTGAGGACAAAAATCACAAAGGACGCTTTAAATGAATACTGGAAAAAACTTGGACAATTTTCAACTCTCAGGATGTGACACTGTTATGGAGTATTGTTCTATATTTTTTATTCTCTTTATTTTCCCACCTAAGGAGGATTGAGGACAAAAATCACAAAGGACGCTTTAAATATATGTTTATGCTCTTTTTTTCCCACTTAAGGAGGCTTGAGGACAAAAATCACAAAGGACGCTTTAAATGAATACTGTGGAAAAAACTTGGACAATTTTCAAAAGTTAGGATGTGACACTGTTATGGAGTATTGTTCTATAGTTTTTATCTCTTTATTTTCCCACCTAAGGAGGCTTGAGGACAAAAGGTTGAGCTTGCTGATGGATTTATGTGCAATGGAAGCAGGATTTGTTTTGGATTGAGGACAAAAATCACAAAGGACGCTTTAAATATATGTTTATGCTCTTTTTTTCCCACTTAAGGAGGCTTGAGGACAAAAATCACAAAGGACGCTTTAAATATATGTTTATGCTCTTTTTTTCCCACTTAAGGAGGCTTGAGGACAAAAATCACAAAGGACGCTTTAAATGAATACTGGAAAAAACTTGGACAATTTTCAACTCTCAGGATGTGACACTGTTATGTAATATTGTTCTATATTTTTTATTCTCTTTTTTCCCACCTAAGGAGACTTGAGGACACAAGGTTGAGCTTGCTGATGGATTTATGTGCAATGGAAGCAGGATTTGTTTTGGATTTCATTTTGGAGAACATATTTTTGATAAATGATGGAGAAGGACTGGCTTTGAGCTTGTTCCCAACTACCAGGAGGAAGTTTCAGAGAGATGTGATGATGTTCAGTGAGGGTGATGTGCTGGTAACCTCTCCCCTGTAGTTTAGGTGCAACCTTTGGACCAAACAAGTGTTTATTTGAAAGGAAAATTAGGGAAGTGAGTGGTAAAGACTCACTAATGAGAGTGATGTGCTGGTAACCTCTCCTCTCAAGTCAGTTCATGAGGGACGCTTTAAATGAGTACTGTGGACAAAAACTTGGACAATTTTCAACTCTCAGGATGTGACACTGTTATGGAGTATTGTTCTATATTTTTATTCTCTTTTTTTTCCCAACTAAGGAGGCTTGAGGACAAAAGTCACAAAAGACGCTTTAAATGAGTACTGTGGACAAAAACTTGGACAATTTTCAACTCTCAGGATGTGACACTGTTATGGAGTATTGTTCTATATTTTTTATTCTCTTTTTTTTCCCACCTAAGGAGGCTTGAGGACAAAAGTCACAAAGGACGCTTTAAATGAGTACTGTGGAAAAAAACTTGGACAATTTTCAACTTTCAGGACCTGACACTGTTATGGAGTATTGTTTATTGTGTTTGTTATGTATTATTGTTGAGAAAAGACTGAGTTTGTCGATGGCTTTGCACTATGGAACCTTGATTTGTTATGTTTATTTTTCCATAAATGTGGTTGTAAGACTTATTTCCAGCTCGATTCTAAACACCCTCAGAGCTTAAACTAGCTCCTAAGTTGTGTAATTGGTAGACAGTTCGGGTAGGCAACTGGTAAAGATTCACCATGAGGGTGATGTATTGATAACCTTTCCTCTCTAGTCTAAGTCAACACATTACAGTCAGAAACAAAAGCTACACTCATTAAATTTCTTATTACTGATACAGATTTTTTTGGCATGTAACCCATATGGCACCTCCCCTCTTGTGCGATCTTTCCCAAGGTTCTTCCCTATTTTTTCCTGTTAAAGGGTTTTTGGGAAGTTTTTCCTTTCCCACTAGAGGGAGGTGTCTGAATCAGAAGGGTTTGGCATTGATATTGCTTGTATTTCTTTGCAGTGGGCACTTTTAGTTGTAACCCTTACGACAAAGGCCATTTCTTGTGTCGTGAGATACAGTGTCCAAGCGTTAATATTGACATAATTTTAAAAGCTTTGCATTAATAAAATTAATTAATTAAATGTACCACCTGAATAGTTATATTGCATCATTCTGTCTTTAAATGATCAATAAAGCATTTAATTAAATGTATTTTGTTTGTGATTCTCTTTATCATGTCTTCCTATATTCCATCTCACTTATCATCTCCTGCTTTCAGTATATCTTTGTTTAAAGATTCTTCTCCTTTTCTTGAAGACATAACAAATAACCAACACTAGAAAATTAAACCCAACAGCACAGAAGTAACAGAAGGCCACACAACCCCCGCAGAATGGTTTGTTTTACTATCAGAATTTGATCCATTCGGTCCGATAACATTTGGAAAGTCTAGAAGAGCCACAAGATTAACAGCCAAACAGCCAGCGCTGGAAAAACTCTGTATACTGTGAAATACAGACAGATTCATCTGGTGGTGATCGGCTTAATCAGCATTGTGTGAACTCGTTTGGCTTAAATGTAATGGACATTTATTTATATGTAAAAGTTCCACACTGCAGGTTTAAATCCAATTTTGAGGTACTTGTACTTTGAGTATTTCCATTTGATTCTACTTTATACTTCTACTCCACTACATTTATTTGACAGTTTTAGTTACTTTTCAGATGAAGATTTGACATAATGGATAATATAAAAAGATTTTAAAATACAACACATTGTTAAAGATGAAACCAGTGGTTTCCAACCTCTTTGACATCTTACAAAAAGCAGTGTGTGGTCAGGGTCACATTTCAGATGTCTATGAGTTGTTAACAGATCCACCAAATAGTGATTTTTCCCTCTAAACTTCTCACATGGTTTCATTTCAATAAATGTTCAAATGATCCAATATTTCACCAAATATCAAAGATTAGAGAAAAAGTCCAAAAACTGAAAACAGATTAGTGTATCATAAGTTTGTTTTTTCTTCTTTCTTCTCCTGACCCCTAGGTTGGAAACCACTGGACTAAACTAGCTAACTGTATATAAAGTAGTTCAAACAACAGCAACATGCTGCTTACACACTGATGCTTCAGTATTAATAATCTAATGATGTCATATATAATAATATATCAGTCAGAGGGACCAAACCACTACTTTTACTGCAATACTTTAAATACATCAAGCTGATAATACTTATGTACTTTTACTTAAGTAGGATTTTTCATGCAGGCCTTTTACTTGTAATGGAGTATTTTTACATTGCTGTATTAATACTTTTACCTAAATAAAGGGTCTGAATACTTCTTCCACCACTGTTGAGTCCACCGTGTGTGCATGTCATTGCCCACAGGCATCACCATCCACATTACACTAAATTAACTACAGTTCCTTGCTGTAATGACACCAGTGCTGCTTTGGAGGGCAGCAGCCGATTTTAATATGACCAGAGGAGCGCAGAGGAAGAAAGCACTTCCTATGGTGGAACAATATTGTGTTTATGAAAATCTAAACCATAAAAAGTCGTTGTACAGTAGGTTGTCAGTGGCAAAACTTGACAGAAGAAGCTGGCAAAACGTGACCTTAATGCTCCGTTTTTATCAGCCATTTAATACGCGTATAAACACAAATGTTAGCTGACAACTCCTCCGCGGGTCAGCTCGCCTGTGGGGATGGAGAGGAGGAGAAGGAGCTGCCTTTATGTGAGTCAAAGGAGCAGAGTTTTAAACCGGTACCGGAGGGCAACATGACCGTCTCCTCCAGGTTCCTGCAGGCTGAACTGGAGCTGAACACCCACCTCCGCCGGCTTACCTTCAGCGAGCCTGTCCGGTACATCTACAACCCGCTGGAGTACGCCTGGGACACCCACCGCTGCTACGTGGAGACGTACTGTCAGGGCGGACAAAGCATCCTGTTTTTAGGGATGAATCCTGGACCTTTCGGCATGGCACAGACAGGGGTGAGGATTTACCGACATCTTTAAATGAACTTGGGACAGGGATGATTTAGTAGTAACGCTTTGATTATGCATTCACTGCGTGCTCATTGGCTATGAACGTGGAAGCTAACCCAAACAACAAAGCCCAGTTTAGCTGAGACAGCTTGTAGGATTTAGTGGCATCTAGCGGTGAGGTTGAAACCAACTAAACACCCCTCCCCCCCGCGTTAACCCGCCCCTACTCTGCCTCTGATTGGCTTTGACCCTGATATTTTTTACCCTAAACCAAGCGGCTAGCTCTGGGTATAAAAAGTGAAGCCAATGCAGAAGTGCCGTAAACCTGCATTCTTTCTAATGGCCAGCAGGGGGCGACTCCACTGGCTGCCAAAAGACTGTATAGAAGTCTATGAGAAAATGACCTTACTTCTCATTTGATTTATTACCTCAGTAAACATTTTCCTAATGAGTTTATGGTCTCAAGCACTAATTTAAAGTCTTCCTCAATACAGCATTATGTTCATTTTGTAAATTATGGTCCCATTTAGAGTAAAATAGATGATAAAGCAGGGTATGCTTTAGGGTGTGGCTACCTTGTGTGATTGACAAGTTGTTACCACGGTGACACCGTTGGTTATATACATTACGTATCGTAACCCCAGATTAGAATAGTAGTATAGGTGTAGCTGTCGCTATTTCACAGCATGTTTTCAGTTCATGAAAGTTAATTGTAAAACTTTGGCCGCTTGTACATTTTGGCGAGGGCGAGGGTCAAAATGGTGAATTCGAGACTTCAAAACGGGAGTCCACAAACCAATGGGTCTACAGTCTATGCCCTAACGCTAACCATCTCACTCCTCATGCCTAAACCTAACCAATCCACCCAACAAAGGCAACGAGTACTAGCCAATCAGAGGCAGAGTAGGGTGGGTCTTTGTGGAATGAGGATGGGGAAAAAAATAGGGCCTCCCCCTCTCCTTCCAAGCGTGTAGGAGAACCTACGGTGGCCATGAAACTCGTGAAAAACACAAAAGACCCTCTGTAGAGCCAGTGTTTGGTTTGTCTGTTCTGGGCTACTGTAAAAACATGGCGAAAAAAACACTTTCTGCATATTCCTATATAAATTAGTCTTTAACCAAGTTACCACAACCAAGTATTTAAGAGGGGCTTACAGTCAATTTTTGCCCTGATGTCCCCTTACAGGTTAATTGTGGCCATGTGTTAAATGAGTTATTTAGGCGGGAACATGTTTTATCTTGCAACTATAGTTTATATTTGTTAATGCTGCGTTTGTTGCAACGGCTACAGTATTCATACACCCTGTTTAGCCTAAATTTGACCAGTTTTCCTCCCTAGACATTGGGGCACTGGTAAGAAACTTAAAATTTGTATTATTTTTTATTGATGTAATGTTTATTTACAAGATTGAGGAAAATAATTCTTAAGTGATGATGATGTGTTCAGAAATGATCTCCTCTTCTTTGCACAGGTGCCCTTTGGTGAAGTGAAGTCAGTTGTCGATGGCTGAAGATCACAGGGGAGGTCGGTCATCCTCAAGACGAGCATCTGAAGCGACGGATCACAGGGCTCGCCTGCACTCAGAGTGAAGTGAGCGGCGCACGTTTCTGGGGCTTCTTCAGAAAGTTGTGTGGTGAACCTGCACTGTTCTTCCGCCACTGCTTCGTGCACAACCTTTGCCCGCTCATTTTCATGAGTACCAGTGGGAAGAATTTAACACCCCCAGAGCTGCCTGTAGGTGAGCGGGCGCCCTCCTGGCACTGTGTGACATTGCGCTGTGCCAGGTGGTGGAGGCTCTGGGCGTCTGGGTGTCCTATCACTGCTGAACAACACGTCAGCTAATCAGCCTCCTCTGCCTTAATAGCAGTGTGGAGTGCGTTCCTTTGACAATTGATCAGGATGCAAGAGACTCGGTATATGCTACTAATGCTACTACTGCTACTAATGAGTTTTTAATACACTAATGCCTTCCGCCTCTCATCACTCATGCTGTAAACACATCTGTTCATCAACTGCAAGTTTTCTTCTTCTGTAAAGATCTGTCTGTTTGTTTTGAGATGTGTTTACAGACCAGTGGGTAGAGCATGGCACTTTGGGCCCTTCAGAAATACCTCTACACTAATGTAAATATAAGAAGTGTTGTATATATGTGTACATTTATACCCAAAGCATAAGCTCAGGCTGTTTGTGAATACTTAATGTTTAAGCATTTTTGACTGGTAAACTTGCAAAGACTGTATTTTGGCAAAGAAATTACATGTAATTGGTACCGTATAGAAAAGAGCTCTATAGAAACAACTTCTAAACATAACAAAGTAAAAGGAATTTCATAATACAGTGCTGTTGTTGCACATATTATATATTGTATTAGTTTACAAAATCTAACAATCACAGACAGAACCAGTCTGTGATATTCCTCTGAAGAAAAAACAAGCACACATTGAACAAAAAGTTTTGACTGTTACAGACTTCAGAAATCTTCTGTCATGATAATGAAGCTTTTGTAAAAATGCAGTTGTAAGCACTGTTCATGTTAGACCACTATACAAGATGATTCATTTGTATTCTTTTTAAACGTCTTTTTTATCACAGTTGTACCATTCTGTGTATTATTGTGCTGAGCTCATGAAATTAAGAGCTTGGTGTTTAAATAAAGACAGAATATTGAAATATGTTTTTTAAATGTTCTTCCACTGGTGCTCCATAGATGAAGGCCTACAGACAACTAATGCTAATGTTTAGCATGTTAGTGAAACATGCCAACAAGCCTGAAGCAGTTAATGTTTGATTTTTTAACAGAAATAACAGCTGCTTATTTAAGCTTCAGTGGTTTCTTAATCTACATGTTGGAGATGAAATTTAACACTGAAACTTGCTTCTAGTCCACCATTTGCCACCAGAGCAACGTGCAGACCTGCACTCAGCTACACCACCGTTTTAATTACGCTGATAATAGTTGAGCTGTAAACATTTAGTTGTCAAATTGTCTGCCATTAAAATGTTCAGGGATCTGTTTTTGTGATTTCGGATATACTTTTGTGAATGTGAATCTCTAAACGCAAAAACCTTAAACTCACTTTTTGAACGTTGGTTTGTGATAAAACTACACTGCCACCAAGTGCTCAGAAGAGGGACTGCAGGTCTTACACAATCATATTTTATGAGAAACAGGCTTATAGAATATTATATCTGTAGGCTGTATTCAGATGACTGAAACATGGCATCAGTTCATGAGTTTTACACAAAATACGTCTGTCTATGCTTCAGTATTTTCAGAGCAGTTTGAAAGAAATGCAGCATAAATGAATCTCACTTTCAAGTGATGTCATTGCATCTCATTGTAGATATCTGCTCTTGATCTGCTGTTTTTGCACTGCCCTGAAATCAGGTGATTTCAGGTGATTTCAGGGCAGTGGGTCCCCTCAAGTTGTTGTTGGGAGAAATGTTTAGCCTCAAGGATAATAACCCCCCCCCCAGTCCTCACCCCCTCCTCTGCCACTACTGAGAACTGAAATGAACAACAACTACCAGCAGCAGATCCTGTGTCCTAGTTGAAGTCCGCAGCAGTGCTTTTACCTTGTGATGAGCTGTGCACTCATAAACTGCATCTCCCATGAGATCCAGCTTCCGCATGCTACAGGATATATTGTGAAACTCTTGCACCTGACAGGGTTACTTGTCACTGTCTACACATTGACACATTGATGCACAGCTCTATCCTTCATCAGGTAGCAGAAAAGGCATCACGTTCATTTCTCAGCAGAATCAGGTAAGATTCACACCGATAAACACACCACGAGCTGATTAATTTATCAAATCCAAGCTATCACCTTTCATCAGCTGTTCTCCTCCAGACTGAAACTGGATCACTCGATCCATGTATGTTTTCTTCCTAAACAGCACAGTTTGCTATTACCATGGATAAACAGTCCACAGTGGTGTTTCGAAATGTGGGGCAACTGTACTTCCCCCAAACCAGGGTGGAGTGTCACTACAGTCTGACCTCTGACCATCAGTGGAGCAGCACTGACTGGATAGGGATTTTTAAGGTAGAATCACCTGCTTTAGTGGCACAAAACCAAAGAAATCATCAGCAAAAATATAAATCCTAATTTTTTTGCTAACATATTTCTAAAAGTCAAATGCAAATGATTCTCAAATATATGAAATACGTATATGAGATGGCTAAATTCCAAAACTGCTGGTGTCTGTTGACTCAGACATAAATATACATTAAGATCTCTCTTTTATGATATATATGAAAAACTATTGCTGTGATCCAAGTCAAACTGAGTAAAACAGGCCATTCCCCGTCTAAAAGTGTCACATTATAATTCAACATAAAAGCTGTGTGCGGCAGCGTCAGCTCCGAAGCTTATCACATAGAATTTCAAAAATGCAAGAAATTTAAAAACTTCGTCAATGAAGGCGTTTGCTGTGAAGCAGCTGCACGCATTTGGCTGCCTACAATAGATCAGTTCAAGGTCTTTCTGGAGTCCTGTTCATTATGGAGCAGCTGTGGAAATTATTATCAAATTCTGAATTCATGTGTATGCGTTGCTAATGCAGCCTGTATTGGGTCTCAGCTGATGTGAATGGTTTACATTTCGGCTACAATGAATGCAGCCTAACTGTAGAGCTGAGTGTCCACAGAGCTCAGTCATTGTCATTTCACATTCAAAGTAATGGTGAGGAAATAAAATATGATCCTCTTTTATGAAGAGTTTAGTTGCATCGTCTGACATTTTTAAGAACAGGTTTTTTGTAAGCATAGGTCTTTTTTTTTTTAGTACAGCTTTTAAATTTGAATGAGAGCAGAGTTCATGTTAACTTTTACACTCGTTAGATCACAAGCTAGGCTTTCTAAGATGTTTTCCTGAATATTTTCAGCTACTATAAATGAGAATTTATCTGCAAACCAATGTCAACGTTTTCATATATTGTGTATAGTTGTTTACCAACTGCCTAAAATTGTCTAACGATCAGCGTGACAAAAATTCATGTTTTTATCTTAACAAATCTAATTCAGAAAACCTGAATGTAGAAATTCTGCAAACGCAAACTTGTTCTGGCATAGTGTGAGAAACTCGTGCTAGTTGGAATGTGTCCGTTAAGGACCTCAATTTTGGCTCAATTGTCTGCTCATTTCGGTAAGTTTTTAGGTTTGAAGATACTTTTGCTTTCAACTCGGGAGGTTTTCATTGTCCTTCAATTTGAACATTGGCCATAGACGTCTAGTAATTTTAGTTTAGCTTCATTCAGATGTGAAAATGTCACCTCCAATTGGAATAGCAGATGTGTTTGGAAGGCAAACAAAGCGCTGATAAGTGCAACCAAACTTTACTAAGCAATTAGTAAAGTTTAACGTCGATCATTTTTGGCAGTTGAGTTTTTTTTTTTTTTTTTTTTTAATGCTAAAGTTGGTACTTTGTGTGTATAGGGGTGAAGCCGTACGCTTGCACCATGTGTGACAAGAGGTTTTTTCAGCGCTACCACCTGGCAAGACACAGCCTCACTCATATGGGTATGCGTCCGCCCACCTTACCCATGTCACTGACATCAGACTGTACTTACATTATGTTAGAGATTATTAAAGCAGTCATTACTATTCTCTAAAAGTAACTGGTATTACATTTTCTGATGTATATCCTATATAACATGTGTAAATGCAACATTAAAGCAAGTCTTTAAATGTAAAGAAATACAGGACTGTGACATCATCAGCTCATGTCATGTGTTTAGTTGTGGATCAGAAAATTGGTCAACACAGATTGATGTATTCTTAATTGGATTTGAATTGGGGGGAAAAAAAACAAGAGCATGACAACTGCATTCTTTTAAAGAGAAAGTGAAAAGTGGTTAACAACCCATCAATTGTAAATAGATGTAAAAAGTACATTACTGATTGATGGATTGTGAAACAAAAATATAAAAGTCCTGAAAATAATGTATTGATGCTCTGTGTTTAGGTGTGAAACCTTTTGCTTGCACCATGTGTGACATGAGGTTTGTTCAGCACTACCACCTGGCGAGACACAGCCTCACTCATACGGGTATGGGTCCGTGCACCTGCCCTTCTCACATTTCATAGATCACCATTTACTCTTTATTGTGCAAAGATGAGGGGCACTTTTGTGTGGTTACAGTTTGAACACAGTCTTTGTAGGTAGACGCTCAGGTTAGTTATTGCCTGTAATATACTTAAATCACCAGCACTTGCTAACCACTTTACATTTATGAAACCGTTAATAAAACCAGGTTATTTAGCCTAAAATGATTGTTGCCCTCCAGGATTGTTGGCAGATAGCGAGAACGTCTTGTGTGACACTAATACCTGGCAAGCAAAAAGCTGCAGAGACCATGTGTCTTGTAAATAGCACGTGTCTGTCTGCCTGATCCAGATGGTGTTTATGGGAATACTAAGGGCTAATATTCAGGTTTTAATTCAGACTGGATCTGTTTAGTTAGATGCAGTTTGTTGTAGAGCAGACCTGCAGGGCTGAAGTTCCTGTAGGTTTTTTTTTTTTTTTTTTTTTTGTTAACGGCCTTTTAAGTTAATTTTGACTATGTGTACCAGTAATACTGGAGGGCAATGTATGAGCTATAATGTGGAGGCGCAGGATTCAGTAAGTTGTCTTTTAGTCCAGGTTTAATATTAACATTTCTGACATGGAAGTCCTATTGCTCCAAACCTCGCTTTCTGAAATCTGACAAGCTGAATTGAAAAGCATGAATGTAAACAAATCTACAGTTCCTATAAATTGTTATTAAAATGTATAGAATGAAACCCGACCCTACTTAAAGCTTCAGTCATTGTACATCTGTGTCATTTCAAAGGCCAATTAATACTTTTCGCGTCCGTGGACAGCTGTGGTCTTGCAGACTTGCATGCGGTTCCATTCATCCTTTTTTCGGCATTTTTAGGTCCGCAGACACAGACACGTTCCACATGTGCCTGCTAGTAAACAGGGTTGCAGTGTGATAACTATCCAGAGTTGTAAAATCCGCTCTGTGAGTATTACAAACCGCGCTTCAGTGTTTGTCTGATCAGCCTTTAAATACAATAATCTGTTACTCCAACCGGACTTGCTAGATTGTATTTCATTGTCTCATCGGCACTTTAAACAACGCACTCGCACCAACACAGCTCCTGTATTGTTTTACACAGGACTGTTTTCAGTCTGAATGCAGCTGAGGAGTTCCTGTATTTTGCCAAACAACAAGAGAAAGTCGAAAAAAGAAAAGCGACCGCTTGATGAGAACAGAAATACAGTAGATGAGACAGGCATTCCTGTTTGCTTTTCTAGCACATGCGCAGTTGATGCGCTTGCTATGCGTATAGTCCGTGCAGTCATCATTTTGGGCTGCAGGCCGACGTCTGCAGAGGGGCCACGCAGACACGGGCGGATGACGATATTTACGTTACAGACTAATGCGGACCCTTGCGGCCACGCGGATGCAAAAAGTATGAATTGGCCTTTAGTAGACTGAACACAGAACGTCCAAACATCAAATTCTGTAATAACCACCTCGCACCACCTCGCATTTTTAAAGAAAAAAACTAGTTAGTAAAAAAACTAAATAACCAGTGAAAGTTGGTCCAAACTCAAAGCTTTGTAGGAAAAAAATGTCAAATTATCATTTGTTTTTGTTTTTGTAGAGTAAATGTAGGCATAATGTAACTGAAGGTGAGAGGATGCAACAGTCTTGTTGCAGTGTTAAGTGACAATGTTACTGATGTTTGTTCAGGCAAAACATTAAATGATAATCTCACACGTGTTTTTTGTTTTTGTTTTGTTGCTTTGAAACTAGACATATTTAGCTCCATATTATGTTATAAAACCTGACTCAGCTGTATTCTCAGTTTAACTTATTGATTTAGTTGCATGTCTGAATATTTCAATATTATTTTCTGACAAAGGAAATGCACATTACATACTTAGAATGTATTAGTTATTATCTCTGCCAGTATTTTAGTCTTAGTGCTAGCTTGAGCTTGAAAGATGTATTTCTTGCACTTGTGGCAGGTAGGGCTAATATATTGCTCTGTGTGTGTAGGGGTGAAGCCGTATGCTTGTTCCATGTGTGACATGAGGTTTATTCAGCGTAACCACCTGGAGAGACACAGCCTCACTCATACGGGTATGCGTTCCTTTACCGTACCCTTATCAATGAGAAAGGCTCTGGCGCTTTCAACACATCGGGGTCACAACAAACTCGAGTTTGGATTGTCAAGTCATTTGATGGGATGTTGAACCAGCCTCAAAAAAAATACCCCCCAGTTTTTGGGGCCACTATGTTGCGTAGATCTGGGCCATGAAAATGAGAAATTCCACTCTGATCTACACATAATGAGTTGATGACGAGGCCTTTTAGAGTATCAATATTGAGATGCTGAAACTACCATTGGAAATAGTTAAAAATGTACTGATAGGGTAGTTTTTGTTTGTTTTTGTTTTTCCAACTTTTTGTAAGTGTTGGAAATTTAGTCCTCAAAGAAAGAGTAGTAAGTAAAAATTGCACACTGTTTATTGGTACAAATGGCTAAAATTGATGCATTGACTGTGTATTTGTGTGCTTTTTTAGGAGAGAAGCCATTTGCTTGTGACATGTGTGATATGAGGTTTATCCAGCGCTACCACCTTGAGAGACACAAGCGTGTCCATAGTGGGGAGAAGCCATACCAGTGTGAACGGTGCCAGCAGGTATGTACGACTTCTGAACAAAGCAAAGTGACCTTAATGTGATACTTCAGGTGTTCATTCATTGTTTAAATTCAATCTTCATGACACTTACTGTTGTTTTTTTCTATTTAAACAGATTTCCCTCCAGATAAGTTATTAACCATGTCCAATATGTGTCTTTTTTTTTTTTTTTTAAAGAACTTTTCACGGACAGACCGGCTCTTGCGGCATCGGCGGTTGTGCCAGGGTCGCAGCGTAGCGAAAGTAGAGAACCAGCCGTGCTGCGAACCGCGCCCATATCCCCAAGAACCCCCGCCCGCACCCCCAACCTGGAGTCCCATGCATCCCCCTCCGGGTCGGCTGGCGGTCTGACATTCCACCTTACCTACATCCACAACACGGCCAGAGACGGGACAAGCCACAGGGTTTCTTCTTCTCAGCTCTGTGCTGAGTGGCACCACACTCTAACACAGACTGATCTTGCAGCTCCAGTCTTGGGATTACTAATGACAGAGGGACATTTGTGTTTTTTGTTTTGTTGACTTCTTACTGTGTTTCCTTACCCCCCACCTCCCCACCCCCCAACGATTTTTTTTTTAAAGACGAGACTTTTCTGTGATGAACAGTGGTCCAGTGGTTTTGTACTTAATCTGTTTGATTTTTTTGCAAAAAAAAAAAGTTTTTATTGTTGTTCAAATATATCTGCATTTGGTGGTACTCGGGAAGGGCAGTGGGTATTGTTTATCCTGACATCTTGGCAACAAAATGGGATGCAGTGGTGAGGAAAAGCATTTGAGCCTCTTTCCTTATTTGGCCCATTTTGTCTCAGAAGCATTGCCACTTAGGTCAAAACTGATAAAACTGAACTTTCCTTTCAGGTAAAGCAAGGAAACCACTCTTGATATCTCATGTGGACCAGATCTTGTTTGCCATTGCAGCTAACACAATGTTTACCATGGATGCACCAACCTGACATTATGCCTGTGGTGGACTTTCCCATGATCTTGACTTCTAGTCAGTAATCCAGACATTTCACTCTTTATTGGTAAGCTGCATCTGGTCTAAATATAATTTGAACAAGAGGAGTTTTCTGACTTTAACAGCACAGGAGGTACAGTTTTAATGCTTACTCTGTGTAAATAATTCAAAATGTTTATTATTGTTTTACCATGGGACTTGAGGGGTAATTTTTTTTATCCACAAAATGGGCCAAAAAGAAAGCAAAAATTAGATTTGGGTTCAGTCTGTTGCCACTGTTTAAGTGGAATCCTGAGTAACTTTGTGAGTGTGTTCATAAAAAAACAAAAAAAAAAAAAGTAATATCAAACAGTGCTACATAATTGTAAACCAGGACTTCCAATAAGTGGATGATCAGAGGGCAGCCTGCAGCGGACTAGTTCTGTGTCAGACACGAAGGGTCGGGGTCACAGGAGTATCACCTGCGTATCTGGTGTTCTGTGTCGTGTGTGTGTGTGACATGCTGATGATCACTCAGGAAATGGCACAGGGTGACGGCCTGAGCAAGTCCTCCGCTAGAGTCCTGCTATTGTAAGTGCAGCTGTATATATACAGTGTGTATACAGTGATCTCCAGTACTACAGCAGACAACTCTCTCTCTCTCTCCAGCTCTGTTTATAGATCTTGGTCTAAAATAGTGCAGGTTGGCCACTTGAAGTCCCATTATGTTTGTACAGGTTTCTCACATGGTGAGATCAGTGGGGGTATACAAAATCTTGTGGCCTTAGTGTGTTTATTTCTTTCTTTTTTTTTTTTCTTTATTTCTTTTTTTTTTTTTTTTGCCTTTTTCTCTACTGTTATTATTATTGTGGATCAGATGTATTTACTAAGACAAGACAGCTTTTCATCATCATGGTATTTCTTTCCCCCAAAGCTGTCATGGTTACAGAATGTTGACTGCTTCAGACTCATGTTCTCTCTTGTCGAAAGAGGTGGTCTTTTGATGATGATGATGATGAATATTTTTGGTCATTGTTACTGATTACGGTGTAACACAATATATAATCCTTAAGGGAGCCCCTGGGAGTTTGACGGTCCTTGTGAGAAGTCAGTAGTGCTGAATTGTTTCCCACTGCAGTGCTTTGGCCAGTCGCAGGCCACAGCAGACTCAACACTTGCTTGACTCTGCTACACACTAACAATTGCCTTTTTATCCAAATATTATGTGGTTGGTGTGTATAATGGATGTCTGTCATGTCATTGGGTTTAGCCTTAAGTAAGTGCGGATACACAAATAATCATTGTAGTACTAAACAATATTGTAACAAACGATTTCTTTTACCTATGATGAACTCTGATCGTACTGTGGGGAAAGTCTTTTGACTGTCAGGCAGCAAAGAGCCGGTTAATCGTGGCCTCTTTGCTGCCAGTGGAATAATTTCTCAAACTTGATCCTTTCTGTGACTGGTGAGCGAGTGATGGGTCTATCCATAATGTTTAACTGAGAAATGTCAGTGCTGGTGGGAGGTTTTAGTCTGCAAGGCCAAACATACATGTACATATAAACACAACTACTTGCCACAGCTATGTAAGGTGCATATGATAACTGACACCATCAATGGTGGGTTTTTTTTTGGGGGGGGGGGGGACAAGTGTCATTGGATCACATGGAGAGGAGAGAAAGATTTTTATTTTATTTTTTTTTATTTAAAGGTCCACATCAGCCTTAGACTGAATGTGGAGATGTGTGAAATCCCAGAGTGTATTTTTGGTCTCTCCTTTGTAGGATGTTCATGTTCAGATTGCTGAGTTAAGTGAGATTTTACCAGTATTAACGGGAAGCCTTCTTTTTAAATGATCCCTTGATATCAGACAGAGTTGTGTGGCAGTTCAGGTGCGCACAGAGATGGGATTCAGTTTTAAGTGACTTGATAGAATTTAAGTCAGTGGCAGCAAAGGGCCAAGTTTGAGAAATGTATTAATTAGCTCTGGAAACACTATTCCAAAATCTGCGGAAGGGAAACTGCTGGCACGAGCACATAACTAAAAATGGCTAAAGGGCAATACAGTATATAGTGGACGTCACTTGTTAATACCTTTTTGTCATTTATTGTTTTTTAGTATTATCAATCTCATTGTTAAAATGCAATAGAATCCTTGAGCCTCAGATCACTTGTTTATAAGATTGAGGTTTCATTTTTAATTTTTTTTTTTTTTTTTTCAGACAGATCAAATGATTTATTTGTCTGAGAATTTCTCATCACATTTTTGATGATTGTTTCAAGGACCTTTTTTTATTCTGATAAAATTGTAAACACTGGAGTGAAAGGAAGAAAAAAGATAATGGATTTTTTTTCCCTTCAGACTGTACTAGGTTTTAGACAAAGCCTATTTCTCCTCAAACTGACAGAGAAGGCGAACAGAACAATTTGGATCAGTACAGTTGAGAGCCCAGTATGTTCGGTAATTTTGACATTAGAGGCAGTAGTACCACAAGAAAATGTTTTCTTTCTTATACAAAGTCCCTGGTATTTGTAGTAAATTATATTGATAATGGTATTAGATGAACAACAGCATAACAGTAGCTATCACAGATTAGTTGTTTTCTTTATTAGTCTTGCATGCAGAGTTATGGTCCTCAGTTAAAATAGGATCTTGATATTGATTATTTTGTGTAGGAAAATGAGTGCATAAGAATAACTTCCTAAAAAAATGTTACAATGATTATTGTAAAATGGGCTAACTAATATGTACCCTTGTGATCCAATTAGTTTCAACTGTATGAAAATCAGAGGAGAGGCTTCTTACTATTATGCTGAAATAAAAGAATTTGTAAAGGACTTTTGTATGTTTACTGGGTGTGTTTACTTCATTGATGTTTTTCATTTCACACGCTTTAGTAAAAATCTAGAGAACAGCATGATAAAGTGAGAATGACTCATCTCTTATTTGTATAGGTTTTGTTACTACTATCAGGTAGTTTTATAGTATAAGTTATTCACTGTACTAATGCCGTTCCAATTTAAAACAAATCTAGTGTCCCTTGTACATTTTAGACACATGAACCACTCAGATAAGTGGACTTCCATTTTAAATCGATGCTAACCAGGTAAGCTGATGTTCCATCCATCCATTTTCTTTACTGTTTATCCTCTACCGCAGGGGAGCTGCAGCCAATCTCAGCTGCCATTGGGCGAGAGGCGGGGTACACCCTGGACAGGTCGCCAGTCAATCACAGGGCTAACATACAGACCCTTTCTAAAAAATTAGAATATCATGGAAAAGTTAATTTATTTCCATAATTCCATTAAAAAGGACAACTTTCATAGATTATAGATTCAGGGCCCACAATTCAAACGATTACAAGTATTTATCTGTTTATTTTTACATAATTTGGGCTTCCAGCTCATAAAACCCACGAAAACAGGAATTCAAAAAATTTGAATACTTTGAAGAAATCAGCCCAAATTATGCAGGGCATGAATGTTTTAAACTGAGTGTCACACACTAATCATCTACTAAACTCAAAGCACCTGCACAGGTTTCCCCAGGTGTCATTAAATTGCTTCAGTTTGGTTCAATTGTCTCAATTCGGTTCAATATGGGGAAGACTGCAGACTTGACAACTGGCCAGAAGACCATCATTGATACCCTCTATAGGGTGGGTAAGCCGCAAAAGTTCATAGCTAAGGACACTGGCTGTTCACAGAGTGCTGTGTCCAAGTATATCAATGGAAAGTCTAATGGTCTGGCAGAGATCCAGAAAGAGTGGAATGAGGCGGGAGTCACAGCTTCATAAACCACCACATTCAGGAGAGATGGGCTACAACTGTCGGGTTCCTCGGGTCAAGCCACTTCTGTGCCTGATCCAACGTAGGAAGCGTCTCAACTGGGCCAAGGAGAAGAAGGACTGGACTGTTGGTCAGTGGTCCAAGGTCCTTTTTTCCGATGAAAGTAAAGTGTGCCTTTCATTCGGGAATCAAGGTCCAAGGGTTTGGAGGAAGACAGGTGAGGAACAGAACCCAATCTGCTTGAGGTCAAGTGTGAAATATCCACAGTCATGATTTGGGGTGTAATGTCTGGTGCAGGTGTTGATAAACTCTGCTTTCTTAAATCCAGGGTCACCGCAACAGTCTACCAGAATGTTTTAGAGGACTTCATGATTCCTTCTGCTGTATGGAGATGCAGATTTCATCTTCCAGCAGGACCTGGCCCCTGCCCATACCGCCAGAAGCACCAAAACCTGGTTTAATGCCCATACCATCACAGTGCTCGACTGGCCAACCGACTCACCAGACCTAAACCCCATTGAGAATCTATGGAGTATTATCAAGAGGAAAATGAGGGGTACCAGACTCAAACAAAGAAAAGCTGACAGCAAGCATCAAGGAAATCTGGGCTTCATAACTCCCACGCAATGCCACAGGCTGACTGCCTCAATGCCACGGCACATCGAGGCAGTGATTTAAGGCAAAGATTCCCAACCAAGTATTGAACATTTGACATTGTTTAGAAAGTACCATATTTTGATTGATTTGATGTCATCCTAATTTCTTTTTTTTTCCTGCAAAAACTGAGAAGTAAATGGTGATTTCTTCACAGTATTCTAATTTTTTTTTTTTTTTAATTCCTGTTTTCATGGGTTTTTTGAGCTGGAAGCCCAAAATATGTAAAAATAAACAAATACTTGAAATTGTTTAAATTGTGGGCCCTGAATCTATAATCTATGAAAGTTTAACTTTTTTTTTTTTTAATGGAATTATGGAAATAAACTATTCTGATATTCTAATTTTTTGGAAAGGGTCTCTATATTATAGAGACAGACACCTATTCACACTCATGTGCACATGTATGGGCAATTTAGAGTCCCCTATTAACCTAACGTGTATGTTTTTGGTATGTGGGAGGAAGCTGGAGTCCCTGGAGAGAACCCACGCAGGCCCGGGGAGAACATGCAAACAGTTTCACTTTACACAGCAGTGCTGTCCCAAATTTAACAGGATAACACATTTGATGGATGGAAAAATATAACTTCCTCCAGCATCAGGGGTGTTTGTGGTTTTACGGAAGAATATGGGTGGATCATAATCATCACATGAATGGGCACCACAGGTAGTCATAGATGGTAAAACACACCCAAAGAGCTGTGCAGTGACCCCTTGTAGAAGATGCTCAATGCTGGATTACCAACCAAGTAAGACGGGGAACTGCCCCGGGACCCTGCAGGCCCCAAAAGCCCCAGGTTCACTGCGTGTCAACTGGTTTGGGTAGTTTGACTGAATTAAAAAATCTTTTAAGGAATTTACACTACTAAAATATGTCAACTAAGGTGAGTCCTGCACTATTGGGTCAATCTTTATGTCTTGCCCTTTGTCAAATACTAGTTAAAAGAGCTTTATCATTTTAGTTCATGTTACAAAGTACATGATCCTAAACAAAGTTGTGGTTCATTTCATTCATTTCATACAAATTTCAATGGTTCATTTTTAGAACGTTTTACAGAGAGGGTGGTGCAATTTAGTGCAGATAAACAGAAAAAGTGTTTGTACCTAGTCATATCTATGTTCATATGTAGTTGTTCATTTGCAAGAAATCTTAATGAATTAGATTCTTAACAATTCTTTAACAGACGGACAAAACTTACTTTTCAGTGTTTCTATAGATTACTTATTTCTGGGAATTTTTTTACAATAATTTCCTAAAAGTAGCTGCTGTGTAACTGTTCAATCTTAGGACATTTCTTTGAGAGGGTTATGTAATTTGGTAGTATATAGAAAATGTACTCATTATAGAGTTTCTAGAAAGAATCTAATATGCTAATATATAGTTTGACCCACAAAACTACACACTGAAAAGTATTTTCTGTACACACGTGGACAAAATTGTTGGTACCCCTCAGTTAATGAAAGAAAAAACCCACAATTCTCACTGAAATCACTTGAAACTTACAAAAGTAATAATAAATAAAAATGTGTTGAAAATTAAACAATCAAAACCAGCCATCACTTTTGAATTGTTGATTAACATAATTATTTAAAAAAACAAACTAATGAAACAGGCCTGGACAAAAATGATGGTACCCCTATAAAAGATTGAAAATAATTTGACCAGAGGGACATGTTTAACTCAGGTGTGTCCTTTAATTGACATCACAGGTGTCTTCAAGCTCATAATCAGTCAGTCTGCCTATTTAAAGGGTGACAAATAGTCACTGTGCTGTTTGGTGACAAGGTGTGTACCACACTGAACATGGACAACAGAAAGCAAAGGAGAGAATTGTCCCAGGACATTCGAAACAAAATTATAGACAAACATCTTAAAGGTAAAGGCTATAAGACCATCTCTAAGCAGCTTGAAGTTCCTGTGACAACAGTGGCACATATTATTCAGAAGTTTAAGATCCACGGGACAGTAGCCAACCTCCCTGGACGTGGCCGCAAGAAGAAAATTGATGACAAGTTGAAGAGACGGATAGTTCGAATTGTAACCAAAGAGCCCAGAACAACCTCCAAAGATATTAAAGGTGAACTCCAAGGCCAAGATACATCAGTGTCAGATCGCACCATTCGTCGTTGTTTGAGCCAAAGTGGACTTCATGGGAGACGACCAAGGAGGACACCACTGTTGAAAGCAAATCATAAAAAAGCGAGACTGGAATTTGCAAAAATGCATGTTGACAAGCCACAAAGCTTCTGGGAGAATGTCCTTTGGACAGATGAGACAAAACTGGAGCTTTTTGGTAAAGCACATCAACTCTATGTTCATAGACTCAAAAATCAAGCGTATGAAGAAAAGAACACTGTCCCTACGGTGAAACATGGAGGAGGTTCAGTTATGTTTTGGGGCTGCTTTGCTGCATCTGGCACAGGATGTCTTGAATCTGTGCGAGGTACAATGAAATCTCAAGACTATCAAGGCATTCTGGAGAGAAATGTGCTGCCTCGTGTCAGAAAGCTAGGTCTCAGTCGCAGGTCATGGGTCTTCCAACAGGACAACGATCCAAAACACACAGCCAAAAACACCCAAGAATGGCTAAGAGAAAAGCGTTGGTCTATTCTGAAGTGGCCTTCTATGAGCCCAGATCTGAATCCCATTGAACATCTGTGGAAGGAGCTGAAACATGCCATCTGGAGAAGACACCCATCAAACTTGACACAACTGGAGCAGTTTGCTCACGAGGAGTGGGCCAAAATACCTGTTGATAGATCTAGAAGGCTCATTGACAAATATAGAAATCGTTTAATTGCAGTGATTGCCTCAAAAGGTGGTGCAACAAAATATTAAATTATGGGTACCATCATTTTTGTCCAGGCCTGTTAATTTTCAATAAATTTTTATTCATGGTTACTTTTGTACATTTCAAATGATTTCAGTGAGAATTGTGGGTTTTTCTTTCATTAACTGAGGGGTACCAACAATTTTGTCCACGTGTGTATGTAAGAATCTAATTTATTAAGGATTTTCAGAAGTTAACAACTACATATGAACCCAGATATAATGAGTGGGTAGGCTACAACAGTTTTTCAGTTTTTCTTATAATTTGTACCAAATTGCATCAACCTTTCTGTAAAATGTCCTAAAAGTTAACCATTAAATACCTGCAAATTATACAGAACCTGTCAAATAAAGCATTACCAAGTTGGGTTCAATAAAAAGAAGTTATCACCCCATCATAAGAGGACTGGTTGCACTGGACTTAATGGGAACTTGGAGACAATGGGTACACATTGCACAAAGGGCAGGAGAGGTGGTGTGCCAGTCGGGGCCCCAACAGCACATTTTTGCCCCAGGGCCCTGAAACAGGTAAATTGGGCCATGAAGATACCCAACAGTTAAAAGGTGAAGCGCCAGAGATAAAACATACACCAGCAAACTGACTCAGACACTTCAGTGACACAGGATCTGTAGATGTCAGCGAAGAAAAGAAAGGAAACACTGAATTGGGTGAGTAAGATTTATGGATTTAAGATGCTCTTTAAAACTGGATATGTATATTTATAAGTGGTCTCTGGTGGGACCCTTCTACTTTGCGTGGAAGAGGTGGCTCTTACTCATGAGTAATTAATTAAGGTGTCATAATCATCCACAGACCAATTAAGCACGAGCTTGATTTTTTGGGACACTTTAATATGATTTAGTGGCGTTTGTATCCATCATATATGTTGCAGATGCAATGCAATGTTTTGATGGTTATTGTTTGAGCAGCTCATTAAATAGTCATGACATCATTCTAGAATGGAACGTTTATGACATCACAGATATTCTTGAGTAGATCAAAGGACAGTTCTGGAGAGTGGGAGAGCAGTCAGTGCAGGAACACAGGCTCAGACCAGACCAGGACCAGGACGACCCCAGCCAAAAATCAGCTTCAACTTTCAGTTTGTTGAGACATTTCCCATGTGTTCACTTTAAAAGAAGAAAAGAAGAACAGGTAGGGACTCTCGAGGGATGCTTTAAAGTAGCATTAAGCAACTGTGTTTGGAATTTTCAATTTACTGATCAATATTTCTTACACTATGTTTATTTTTCACTTTAAGGAGGCTTGAGGATAAAAGGTTGAGCTTGCTGATGGATTTATGTGCAATGGAAGCAGGATTTGTTTTGGATTTCATTTTGGAGAACATATTTTTGATAAATGATGGAGAAGGACTGGCTTTGAGCTTGTTCCCAACTACCAGGAGGAAGTTTCAGAGAGATGTGATGATGTTCAGTGAGGGTGATGTGCTGGTAACCTCTCCCCTCTAGTTTAGGTGCAACCTTTGGACAAAACAAGTGTTTATTTGAAAGGAAAATTAGGGAAGTGAGTGGTAAAGACTCACTAATGAGAGTGATGTGCTGGTAACCTCTCCTCTCAAGTCAGTTCATGAGGGACGCTTTAAATGAGTACTGTGGACAAAAACTTGGACAATTTTCAACTCTCAGGATGTGACACTGTTATGGAGTATTGTTCTATATTTTTTATGCTCTTTTTTTCCCAACTAAGGAGGATTGAGGACAAAAGTCACAAAGGACGCTTTAAATGAGTACTGTGGACAAAAACTTGGACAATTTTCAACTCTCAGGATGTGACACTGTTATGGAGTATTGTTCTATATTTTTTATGCTCTTTTTTTCCCAACTAAGGAGGCTTGAGGACAAAAGTCACAAAGGACGCTTTAAATGAGTACTGTGGAAAAAAACTTGGACAATTTTCAACTCTCAGGATGTGACGCTGTTATGGAGTATTGTTCTATATTTTTTATTCTCTTTTTTTCCCACCTAAGGAGGCTTGAGGACCAAAGGTTGAGCTTGCTGATGGATTTATGTGCAATGGAAGCAGGATCTGTTTTGGATTTCATTTTGGAGAACATATTTTTGATAAATGATGGAGAAGGACTGGCTTTGAGCTTGTTCCCAACTACCAGGAGGAAGTTTCAGAGAGATGTGATGATGTTCAGTGAGGGTAATGTGCTGGTAACCTCTCCCCTCTAGTTTAGGTGCAAACTTTGGACAAAACAAATTTTATTTGAAAGGAAAATTAGGGAAGTGAGTGGTAAAGACTCACTAATGAGAGTGATGTGCTGGTAACCTCTCCTCTCAAGTCAGTTCATGAGGGACGCTTTAAATGAGTATTGTGGACAAAAACTTGGACAATTTTCAACTCTCAGGATGTGACACTGTTATGGAGTATTGTTCTATATTTTTAATCTCTTTTTTTCCCCAACTAAGGAGGATTGAGGACAAAAGTCACAAAGGACGCTTTAATTGAGTACTGTGGACAAAAACTTGGACAATTTTCAACTCTCAGGATGTGACACTGTTATGGAGTATTGTTCTATATTTTTATTCTCTTTTTTTCCCAACTAAGGAGGATTGAGGACAAAAGTCACAAAGGACGCTTTAAATGAGTACTGTGGAAAAAAACTTGGACAATTTTCAACTCTCAGGATGTGACGCTGTTATGGAGTATTGTTCTATATTTTTTATTCTCTTTTTTTCCCACCTAAGGAGGCTTGAGGACCAAAGGTTGAGCTTGCTGATGGATTTATGTGCAATGGAAGCAGGATCTGTTTTGGATTTCATTTTGGAGAACATATTTTTGATAAATGATGGAGAAGGACTGGCTTTGAGCTTGTTCCCAACTACCAGGAGGAAGTTTCAGAGAGATGTGATGATGTTCAGTGAGGGTGATGTGCTGGTAACCTCTCCCCTCTAGTTTAGGTGCAACCTTTGGACAAAACAAGTGTTTATTTGAAAGGAAAATTAGGGAAGTGAGTGGTAAAGACTCACTAATGAGAGTGATGTGCTGGTAACCTCTCCTCTCAAGTCAGTTCATGAGGGACGCTTTAAATGAGTACTGTGGAAAAAAACTTGGACAATTTTCAACTCTCAGGATGTGACACTGTTATGGAGTATTGTTCTATATTTTTTATTCTCTTTTTTTTCCCAACTAAGGAGGATTGAGGACAAAAGTCACAAAGGACGCTTTAAATGAGTACTGTGGACAAAAACTTGGACAATTTTCAACTCTCAGGATGTGACACTGTTATGGAGTATTGTTCTATATTTTTATTCTCTTTTTTTCCCAACTAAGGAGGATTGAGGACAAAAGTCACAAAGGACGCTTTAATTGAGTACTGTGGACAAAAACTTGGACAATTTTCAACTCTCAGGATGTGACACTGTTATGGAGTATTGTTCTATATTTTTATTCTCTTTTTTTCCCAACTAAGGAGGATTGAGGACAAAAGTCACAAAGGACACTTTAAATGAGTACTGTGGAAAAAAACTTGGACAATTTTCAACTCTCAGGATGTGACGCTGTTATGGAGTATTGTTCTATATTTTTTATTCTCTTTTTTTCCCACCTAAGGAGGCTTGAGGACCAAAGGTTGAGCTTGCTGATGGATTTATGTGCAATGGAAGCAGGATTTGTTTTGGATTTCATTTTGGAGAACATATTTTTGATAAATGATGGAGAAGGACTGGCTTTGAGCTTGTTCCCAACTACCAGGAGGAAGTTTCAGAGAGATGTGATGATGTTCAGTGAGGGTGATGTGCTGGTAACCTCTCCCCTCTAGTTTAGGTGCAACCTTTGGACAAAACAAGTGTTTATTTGAAAGGAAAATTAGGGAAGTGAGTGGTAAAGACTCACTAATGAGAGTGATGTGCTGGTAACCTCTCCTCTCAAGTCAGTTCATGAGGGACGCTTTAAATGAGTACTGTGGACAAAAACTTGGACAATTTTCAACTCTCAGGATGTGACACTGTTATGGAGTATTGTTCTATATTTTTTATGCTCTTTTTTTCCCAACTAAGGAGGATTGAGGACAAAAGTCACAAAGGACGCTTTAAATGAGTACTGTGGACAAAAACTTGGACAATTTTCAACTCTCAGGATGTGACACTGTTATGGAGTATTGTTCTATATTTTTATTCTCTTTTTTTCCCAACTAAGGAGGATTGAGGACAAAAGTCACAAAGGACGCTTTAAATGAGTACTGTGGAAAAAAACTTGGACAATTTTCAACTCTCAGGATGTGACGCTGTTATGGAGTATTGTTCTATATTTTTTATTCTCTTTTTTTCCCACCTAAGGAGGCTTGAGGACCAAAGGTTGAGCTTGCTGATGGATTTATGTGCAATGGAAGCAGGATCTGTTTTGGATTTCATTTTGGAGAACATATTTTTGATAAATGATGGAGAAGGACTGGCTTTGAGCTTGTTCCCAACTACCAGGAGGAAGTTTCAGAGAGATGTGATGATGTTCAGTGAGGGTAATGTGCTGGTAACCTCTCCCCTCTAGTTTAGGTGCAAACTTTGGACAAAACAAATTTTATTTGAAAGGAAAATTAGGGAAGTGAGTGGTAAAGACTCACTAATGAGAGTGATGTGCTGGTAACCTCTCCTCTCAAGTCAGTTCATGAGGGACGCTTTAAATGAGTATTGTGGACAAAAACTTGGACAATTTTCAACTCTCAGGATGTGACACTGTTATGGAGTATTGTTCTATATTTTTAATCTCTTTTTTTCCCCAACTAAGGAGGATTGAGGACAAAAGTCACAAAGGACGCTTTAATTGAGTACTGTGGACAAAAACTTGGACAATTTTCAACTCTCAGGATGTGACACTGTTATGGAGTATTGTTCTATATTTTTATTCTCTTTTTTTCCCAACTAAGGAGGATTGAGGACAAAAGTCACAAAGGACGCTTTAATTGAGTACTGTGGACAAAAACTTGGACAATTTTCAACTCTCAGGATGTGACACTGTTATGGAGTATTGTTCTATATTTTTATTCTCTTTTTTTCCCAACTAAGGAGGATTGAGGACAAAAGTCACAAAGGACACTTTAAATGAGTACTGTGGAAAAAAACTTGGACAATTTTCAACTCTCAGGATGTGACGCTGTTATGGAGTATTGTTCTATATTTTTTATTCTCTTTTTTTCCCACCTAAGGAGGCTTGAGGACCAAAGGTTGAGCTTGCTGATGGATTTATGTGCAATGGAAGCAGGATTTGTTTTGGATTTCATTTTGGAGAACATATTTTTGATAAATGATGGAGAAGGACTGGCTTTGAGCTTGTTCCCAACTACCAGAAGGAAGTTTCAGAGAGATGTGATGATGTTCAGTGAGAGTGATGTGCTGGTAACCTCTCCCCTCTAGTTTAGGTGCAACCTTTGGACAAAACAAGTGTTTATTTGAAAGGAAAATTAGGGAAGTGAGTGGTAAAGACTCACTAATGAGAGTGATGTGCTGGTAACCTCTCCTCTCAAGTCAATTCATGAGGGACGCTTTAAATGAGTACTGTGGAAAAAAACTTGGACAATTTTCAACTCTCAGGATGTGACACTGTTATGGAGTATTGTTCTATATTTTTTATTCTCTTTTTTTTCCCAACTAAGGAGGATTGAGGACAAAAGTCACAAAGGACGCTTTAAATGAGTACTGTGGACAAAAACTTGGACAATTTTCAACTCTCAGGATGTGACACTGTTATGGAGTATTGTTCTATATTTTTATTCTCTTTTTTTTCCCACCTAAGGAGGCTTGAGGATAAAAGGTTGAGCTTGCTGATGGATTTATGTGCAATGGAAGCAGGATCTGTTTTGGATTTCATTTTGGAGAACATATTTTTGATAAATGATGGAGAAGGACTGGCTTTGAGCTTGTTCCCAACTACCAGGAGGAAGTTTCAGAGAGATGTGATGATGTTCAGTGAGGGTGATGTGCTGGTAACCTCTCCCCTCTAGTTTAGGTGCAACCTTTGGACAAAACAAGTGTTTATTTGAAAGGAAAATTAGGGAAGTGAGTGGTAAAGACTCACTAATGAGAGTGATGTGCTGGTAACCTCTCCTCTCAAGTCAATTCATGAGGGACGCGTTAAATGAGTACTGTGGACAAAAACTTGGACAATTTTCAACTCTCAGGATGTGACACTGTTATGGAGTATTGTTCTATATTTTTTATTCTCTTTTTTTTCCCACCTAAGGAGGATTGAGGACAAAAGTCACAAAGGACGCTTTAAATGAGTACTGTGGACAAAAACTTGGACAATTTTCAACTCTCAGGATGTGACACTGTTATGGAGTATTGTTCTATATTTTTTATTCTCTTTTTTTCCCACCTAAGGAGGATTGAGGACAAAAGGTTGAGCTTGCTGATGGATTTATGTGCAATGGAAGCAGGATTTGTTTTGGATTTCATTTTGGAGAACATATTTTTGATAAATGATGGAGAAGGACTGGCTTTGAGCTTGTTCCCAACTACCAGGAGGAAGTTTCAGAGAGATGTGATGATGTTCAGTGAGGGTGATGTGCTGGTAACCTCTCCCCTCTAGTTTAGGTGCAAACTTTGGACAAAACAAATTTTATTTGAAAGGAAAATTAGGGAAGTGAGTGGCAAAGACTCACGAATGAGAGTTTTTATAACCCCATCATAAGAGGACTGGTTGCACTGGACTTAATGGGAACTTGGAGACAGTGGGTACACATTGCACAAAGGGCAGGAGAGGTGGTTGGCCAGTATGGGCCCCAACAGCACATTTTTGCCCCAGGGTCCTGAAACAGGCAAATTGGGCCATGAAGATACCCAACAGTTAAAAGGTGAAGCGCCAGAGATAAAACATAAACCAGCAAACTGACTCAGACACTTCAGTGACACAGGATCTGTAGATGTCAGCGAAGAAAAGAAAGGAAACACTGAATTGGGTGAGTAAGATTTATGGATTTAAGATGCTCTTTAAAACTGGATATGTATATTTATAAGTGGTCTCTGGTGGGACCCTTCTACTTTGCGTGGAAGAGGTGGCTCTTACTCATGAGTAATTAATTAAGGTGTCATAATCATCCACAGACCAATTAAGCACGAGGTTGATTTTTTGGGACACTTTAATATGATTTAGTGGCGTTTGTATCCATCATATATGTTGCAGATGCAATGCAATGTTTTGATGGTTATTGTTTGAGCAGCTCATTAAATATTCATGACATCATTCTCGAATGGAACGTTTATGACATCACAGATATTCTTGAGTAGATCAAAGGACAGTTCTGGAGAGTGGGAGAGCAGTCAGTGCAGGAACACAGGCTCAGACCAGACCAGGACCAGGACGACCCCAGCCAAAAATCAGCTTCAACTTTCAGTTTGTTGAGACATTTCCCATGTGTTCACTTTAAAAGAAGAAAAGAAGAACAGGTAGGGACTCTCGAGGGATGCTTTAAAGTAGCATTAAGCAACTGTGTTTGGAATTTTCAATTTACTGATCAATATTTCTTACACTATGTTTATTTTTCACTTTAAGGAGGCTTGAGGATAAAAGTTTGAGCTTGCTGATGGATTTATGTGCAATGGAAGCAGGATTTGTTTTGGATTTCATTTTGGAGAACATATTTTTGATAAATGATGGAGAAGGACTGGCTTTGAGCTTGTTCCCAACTACCAGGAGGAAGGTTCAGAGAGATGTGATGATGTTCAGTGAGGGTGATGTGCTGGTAACCTCTCCCCTCTAGTTTAGGTGCAACCTTTGGACAAAACAAGTGTTTATTTGAAAGGAAAATTAGGGAAGTGAGTGGTAAAGACTCACTAATGAGAGTGATGTGCTGGTAACCTCTCCTCTCAAGTCAGTTCATGAGGGACGCTTTAAATGAGTACTGTGGAAAAAAACTTGGACAATTTTCAACTCTCAGGATGTGACACTGTTATGGAGTATTGTTCTATATTTTTTATTCCCTTTTTTTCCCAACTAAGGAGGATTGAGGACAAAAGTCACAAAGGACGCTTTAAATGAGTACTGTGGACAAAAACTTGGACAATTTTCAACTCTCAGGATGTGACACTGTTATGGAGTATTGTTCTATATTTTTTATTCCCTTTTTTTCCCACCTAAGGAGGATTGAGGACAAAAGGTTGAGCTTGCTGATGGATTTATGTGCAATGGAAGCAGGATTTGTTTTGGATTTCATTTTGGAGAACATATTTTTGATAAATGATGGAGAAGGACTGGCTTTGAGCTTGTTCCCAACTACCAGGAAGAAGTTTCAGAGAGATGTGATGATGTTCAGTGAGGGTGATGTGCTGGTAACCTCTCCCCTCTAGTTTAGGTGCAACCTTTGGATAAAACAAGTGTTTATTTGAAAGGAAAATTAGGGAAGTGAGTGGTAAAGACTCACTAATGAGAGTGATGTGCTGGTAACCTCTCCTCTCAAGTCAATTCATGAGGGACGCTTTAAATGAGTACTGTGGACAAAAACTTGGACAATTTTCAACTCTCAGGATGTGACACTGTTATGGAGTATTGTTCTATATTTTTTATTCTCTTTTTTTTCCCACCTAAGGAGGATTGAGGACAAAAGTCACAAAGGACGCTTTAAATGAGTACAGTGGACAAAAACGTGGACAATTTTCAACTCTCAGGATGTGACACTGTTATGGAGTATTGTTCTATATTTTTTATTCTCTTTTTTTTCCCAACTAAGGAGGCTTGAGGACAAAAGTCGCAAAGGACGCTTTAAATGAGTACTGTGGACAAAAACTTGGACAATTTTCAACTCTCAGGATGTGACACTGTTATGGAGTATTGTTCTGTATTTTTTATGCTCTTTTTTTCCCACCTAAGGAGGCTTGAGGATAAAAGGTTGAGCTTGCTGATGGATTTATGTGCAATGGAAGCAGGATTTGTTTTGGATTTCATTTTGGAGAACATATTTTTGATAAATGATGGAGAAGGACTGGCTTTGAGCTTGTTCCCAACTACCAGGAGGAAGTTTCAGAGAGATGTGATGATGTTCAGTGAGGGTGATGTGCTGGTAACCTCTCCCCTCTAGTTTAGGTGCAACCTTTGGACAAAACAAGTGTTTATTTGAAAGGAAAATTAGGGAAGTGAGTGGTAAAGACTCACTAATGAGAGTGATGTGCTGGTAACCTCTCCTCTCAAGTCAGTTCATGAGGGACGCTTTAAATGAGTACTGTGGACAAAAACTTGGACAATTTTCAACTCTCAGGATGTGACACTGTTATGGAGTATTGTTCTATATTTTTATGCTCTTTTTTTCCCACCTAAGGAAGCTTGAGGACAAAAGTCACAAAGGACGCTTTAAATGAGTACTGTGGACAAAAACTTGGACAATTTTCAACTCTCAGGATGTGACACTGTTATGGAGTATTGTTCTATATTTTTTATTCTCTTTTTTTTCCCAACTAAGGAGGATTGAGGACAAAAGTCACAAAGGACGCTTTAAATGAGTACTGTGGACAAAAACTTGGACAATTTTTAATTCTCAGGATGTGACACTGTTATGGAGTATTGTTCTATATTTTTTATTCTCTTTTTTTCCCACCTAAGGAGGCTTGAGGACAAAAGGTTGAGCTTGCTGATGGATTTATGTGCAATGGAAGCAGGATTTGTTTTGGATTTCATTTTGGAGAACATATTTTTGATAAATGATGGAGAAGGACTGGCTTTGAGCTTGTTCCCAACTACCAGGAGGAAGTTTCAGAGAGATGTGATGATGTTCAGTGAGGGTGATGTGCTGGTAACCTCTCCCCTCTAGTTTAGGTGCAACCTTTGGACAAAACAAGTGTTTATTTGAAAGGAAAATTAGGGAAGTGAGTGGTAAAGACTCACTAATGAGAGTGATGTGCTGGTAACCTCTCCTCTCAAGTCAGTTCATGAGGGACGCTTTAAATGAGTACTGTGGACAAAAACTTGGACAATTTTCAACTCTCAGGATGTGACACTGTTATGGAGTATTGTTCTATATTTTTATGCTAATTTTTTCCCAACTAAGGAGGATTGAGGACAAAAGTCACAAAGGACGCTTTAAATGAGTACTGTGGACAAAAACTTGGACAATTTTCAACTCTCAGGATGTGACACTGTTATGGAGTATTGTTCTATATTTTTATGCTAATTTTTTCCCACCTAAGGAGGATTGAGGACAAAAGTCACAAAGGACGCTTTAAATGAGTACTGTGGACAAAAACCTGGACAATTTTCAACTCTCAGGATGTGACACTGTTATGGAGTATTGTTCTATATTTTTTATTCTCTTTTTTTCCCACCTAAGGAGACTTGAGGACAAAAGGTTGAGCTTGCTGATGGATTTATCTGCAAAATGGAAGCAGGATTTGTTTTGGATTTCATTTTGGAGAACATATTTTTGATAAATGATGGAGAAGGACTGGCTTTGAGCTTGTTCCCAACTACCAGGAGGAAGTTTCAGAGAGATGTGATGATGTTCAGTGAGGGTGATGTGCTGGTAACCTCTCCCCTCTAGTTTAGGTGCAACCTTTGGACAAAACAAGTGTTTATTTGAAAGGAAAATTAGGGAAGTGAGTGGTAAAGACTCACGAATGAGAGTGATGTGCTGGTAACCTCTCCTCTCAAGTCAGTTCATGAGGGACGCTTTAAATGAGTACTGTGGAAAAAAACATGGACAATTTTCAACTCTCAGGATGTGACACTGTTATGGAGTATTGTTCTACATTTTTTATTCTCTTTTTTTTCCCAACTAAGGAGGATTGAGGACAAAAGTCACAAAGGACGCTTTAAATGAGTACTGTGGACAAAAACTTGGACAATTTTCAACTCTCAGGATGTGACACTGTTATGGAGTATTGTTCTATAATTTTATGCTCTTTTTTTCCCACCTAAGGAGGCTTGAGGATAAAAGGTTGAGCTTGCTGATGGATTTATGTGCAATGGAAGCAGGATTTGTTTTGGATTTCATTCTGGAGAACATATTTTTGATAAATGATGGAGAAGGACTGGCTTTGAGCTTGTTCCCAACTACCAGGAGGAAGTTTCAGAGAGATGTGATGATGTTCAGTGAGGGTGATGTGCTGGTAACCTCTCCCCTCTAGTTTAGGTGCAACCTTTGGACAAAACAAGTGTTTATTTGAAAGGAAAATTAGGGAAGTGAGTGGTAAAGACTCACGAATGAGAGTGATGTGCTGGTAACCTCTTCTCTCAAGTCAGTTCACGAGGGACGCTTTAAATGAGTACTATGGACAAAAACTTGGACAATTTTCAACTCTCAGGATGTGACACTGTTATGGAGTATTGTTCTATATTTTTTATTCTCTTTTTTTTCCCACCTAAGGAGGCTTGAGGACAAAAGTCACAAAGGACGCTTTAAAGGAGTACTGTGGACAAAAACTTGGACAATTTTCAACTCTCAGGATGTGACACTGTTATGGAGTATTGTTCTATATTTTTTATTCTCTTTTTTTTCCCACCTAAGGAGGCTTGAGGACAAAAGTCACAAAGGACGCTTTAAAGGAGTACTGTGGACAAAAACTTGGACAATTTTCAACTCTCAGGATGTGACACTGTTATGGAGTATTGTTCTATATTTTTATGCTAATTTTTTCCCACCTAAGGAGGATTGAGGACAAAAGTCACGAAGGACGCTTTAAATGAGTACTGTGGACAAAAACTTGGACAATTTTCAACTCTCAGGATGTGACACTGTTATGGAGTATTGTTCTATATTTTTTATTCTCTTTTTTTCCCACCTAAGGAGACTTGAGGACAAAAGGTTGAGCTTGCTGATGGATTTTTGTGCAATGGAAGCAGGATTTGTTTTGGATTTCATTTTGGAGAACATATTTTTGATAAATGATGGAGAAGGACTGGCTTTGAGCTTGTTCCCAACTACCAGGAGGAAGTTTCAGAGAGATGTGATGATGTTCAGTGAGGGTGATGTGCTGGTAACCTCTCCCCTCTAGTTTAGGTGCAACCTTTGGACAAAACAAGTGTTTATTTGAAAGGAAAATTAGGGAAGTGAGTGGTAAAGACTCACTAATGAGAGTGATGTGCTGGTAACCTCTCCTCTCAAGTCAGTTCATGAGGGACGCTTTAAATGAGTACTGTGGAAAAAAACATGGACAATTTTCAACTCTCAGGATGTGACACTGTTATGGAGTATTGTTCTACATTTTTTATTCTCTTTTTTTTCCCAACTAAGGAGGATTGAGGACAAAAGTCACAAAGGACGCTTTAAATGAGTACTGTGGACAAAAACTTGGACAATTTTCAACTCTCAGGATGTGACACTGTTATGGAGTATTGTTCTATATTTTTTATTCTCTTTTTTTCCCACCTAAGGAGGCTTGAGGACAAAAGTCACAAAGGACGCTTTAAATGAGTACTGTGGAAAAAAACTTGGACAATTTTCAACTCTCAGGATGTGACACTGTTATGGAGTATTGTTCTATAATTTTATGCTCTTTTTTTCCCACCTAAGGAGGATTGAGGACAAAAGTCACAAAGGACGCTTTAAATGAGTACTGTGGACAAAAACTTGGACAATTTTCAACTCTCAGGATGTGACACTGTTATGGAGTATTGTTCTATATTTTTTATTCTCTTTTTTTCCCACCTAAGGAGGCTTGAGGACAAAAGTCACAAAGGACGCTTTAAATGAGTACTGTGGAAAAAAACTTGGACAATTTTCAACTCTCAGGATGTGACACTGTTATGGAGTATTGTTCTATATTTTTTATTCTCTTTTTTTCCCACCTAAGGAGGCTTGAGGATAAAAGGTTGAGCTTGCTGATGGATTTTTGTGCAATGGAAGCAGGATTTGTTTTGGATTTCATTTTGGAGAACATATTTTTGATAAATGATGGAGAAGGACTGGCTTTGAGCTTGTTCCCAACTACCAGGAGGAAGTTTCAGAGAGATGTGATGATGTTCAGTGAGGGTGATGTGCTGGTAACCTCTCCCCTCTAGTTTAGGTGCAACCTTTGGACAAAACAAGTGTTTATTTGAAAGGAAAATTAGGGAAGTGAGTGGTAAAGACTCACTAATGAGAGTGATGTGCTGGTAACCTCTCCTCTCAAGTCAATTCATGAGGGACGCTTTAAATGAGTACTGTGGACAAAAACTTGGACAATTTTCAACTCTCAGGATGTGACACTGTTATGGAGTATTGTTCTATATTTTTTATACTCTTTTTTTTCCCAACTAAGGAGGCTTGAGGACAAAAGTCACAAAGGACGTTTTAAATGAGTACTGTGGACAAAAACTTGGACAATTTTCAACTCTCAGGATGTGACACTGTTATGGAGTATTGTTCTATATTTTTTATTCTCTTTTTTTTCCCACCTAAGGAGGCTAGAGGATAAAACGTTGAGCTTGCTGATGGATTTATGTGCAATGGAAGCAGGATTTGTTTTGCATTTCATTTTGGAGAACATATTTTTGATAAATGATATAGAATGACTGGCTTTGAGCTTGTTCCCAACTACCAGGAGGAAGTTTCAGAGAGATGTGATGATGTTCAGTGAGGGTGATGTGCTGGTAACCTCTCCCCTCTAGTTTAGGTGCAAACTTTGGACAAAACAAATTTTATTTGAAAGGAAAATTAGGGAAGTGAGTGGTAAAGACTCACTAATGAGAGTTTTTATAACCCCATCATAAGAGGACTGGTTGCACTGGACTTAATGGGAACAGTGGGTACACATTGCACAAAGGGCAGGAGAGGTGGTTGGCCAGTCGGGGCCCCAACAGCACATTTTTGCCCCAGGGCCCTGAAACAGGTAAATTGGGCCATGAAGATACCCAACAGTTAAAAGGTGAAGCACCAGAGATAAAACATACACCAGCAAACTGACTCAGACACTTCAGTGACACAGGATCTGTAGATGTCAGCGAAGAAAAGAAAGGAAACACTGAATTGGGTGAGTAAGATTTATGGATTTAAGATGCTCTTTAAAACTGGATATGTATACTTATAAGTGGTCTCTGGTGGGACCCTTCTACTTTGCGTGGAAGAGGTGGCTCTTACTCATGAGTAATTAATTAAGGTGTCATAATCATCCACAGACCAATTAAGCACGAGCTTGATTTTTTGGGACACTTTAATATGATTTAGTGGCGTTTGTATCCATCATATATGTTGCAGATGCAATGCAATGTTTTGATGGTTATTGTTTGAGCAGCTCATTAAATATTCATGACATCATTCTAGAATGGAACGTTTATGACATCACAGATATTCTTGAGTAGATCAAAGGACAGTTCTGGAGAGTGGGAGAGCAGTCAGTGCAGGAACACAGGCTCAGACCAGACCAGGACCAGGACGACCCCAGCCAAAAATCAGCTTCAACTTTTAGTTTGTTGAGACATTTCCCATGTGTTCACTTTAAAAGAAGAAAAGAAGAACAGGTAGGGACTCTCGAGGGATGCTTTAAAGTAGCATTAAGCAACTGTGTTTGGAATTTTCAATTTACTGATCAATATTTCTTACACTATGTTTATTTTTCACTTTAAGGAGGCTTGAGGACAAAAGTTTGAGCTTGCTGATGGATTTATGTGCAATGGAAGCAGGATTTGTTTTGGATTTCATTTTGGAGAACATATTTTTGATAAATGATGGAGAAGGACTGGCTTTGAGCTTGTTCCCAACTACCAGGAGGAAGGTTCAGAGAGATGTGATGATGTTCAGTGAGGGTGATGTGCTGGTAACCTCTCCCCTCTAGTTTAGTTGCAACCTTTGGACAAAACAAGTGTTTATTTGAAAGGAAAATTGGGGAAGTGAGTGGTAAAGACTCACTAATGAGAGTGATGTGCTGGTAACCTCTCCTCTCAAGTCAGTTCATGAGGGACGCTTTAAATGAGTACTGTGGACAAAAACTTGGACAATTTTCAACTCTCAGGATGTGACACTGTTATGGAGTATTGTTCTATATTTTTATGCTCTTTTTTTCCCACCTAAGGAGGATTGAGGACAAAAGTCACAAAGGACGCTTTAAATGAGTACTGTGGACAAAAACTTGGACAATTTTCAACTCTCAGGATGTGACACTGTTATGGAGTATTGTTCTATATTTTTTATTCTCTTTTTTTCCCACCTAAGGAGGATTGAGGACAAAAGTTTGAGCTTGCTGATGGATTTATGTGCAATGGAAGCAGGATTTGTTTTGGATTTCATTTTGGAGAACATATTTTTGATAAATGATGGAGAAGGACTGGCTTTGAGCTTATTCCCAACTACCAGGAGGAAGGTTCAGAGAGATGTGATGATGTTCAGTGAGGGTGATGTGCTGGTAACCTCTCCCCTCTAGTTTAGGTGCAACCTTTGGACAAAACAAGTGTTTATTTGAAAGGAAAATTAGGGAAGTGAGTGGTAAAGACTCACTAATGAGAGTGATGTGCTGGTAACCTCTCCTCTCAAGTCAGTTCATGAGGGACGCTTTAAAGGAGTACTGTGGACAAAAACTTGGACAATTTTCAACTCTCAGGATGTGACACTGTTATGGAGTATTGTTCTATATTTTTATGCTCTTTTTTTCCCACCTAAGGAGGATTGAGGACAAAAGTCACAAAGGACACTTTAAATGAGTACTGTGGACAAAAACTTGGACAATTTTCAACTCTCAGGATGTGACACTGTTATGGAGTATTGTTCTATATTTTTTATTCTCTTTTTTTTCCCAACTAAGGAGGCTTGAGGACAAAAGTCACAAAGGACGCTTTAAATGAGTACTGTGGACAAAAACTTGGACAATTTTCAACTCTCAGGATGTGACACTGTTATGGAGTATTGTTCTATATTTTTTATGCTCTTTTTTTCCCACCTAAGGAGACTTGAGGATAAAAGGTTGAGCTTGCTGATGGATTTATGTGCAATGGAAGCAGGATTTGTTTTGGATTTCATTTTGGAGAACATATTTTTGATAAATGATGGAGAAGGACTGGCTTTGAGCTTGTTCCCAACTACCAGGAGGAAGTTTCAGAGAGATGTGATGATGTTCAGTGAGGGTGATGTGCTGGTAACCTCTCCCCTCTAGTTTAGGTGCAACCTTTGGACAAAACAAGTGTTTATTTGAAAGGAAAATTAGGGAAGTGAGTGGTAAAGACTCACTAATGAGAGTGATGTGCTGGTAACCTCTCCTCTCAAGTCAGTTCATGAGGGACACTTTAAATGAGTACTGTGGACAAAAACCTGGACAATTTTCAACTCTCAGGATGTGACACTGTTATGGAGTATTGTTCTATATTTTTTATGCTCTTTTTTTCCCACCTAAGGAAGATTGAGGACAAAAGTCACAAAGGACGCTTTAAATGAGTACTGTGGACAAAAACTTGGACAATTTTCAACTCTCAGGATGTGACACTGTTATGGAGTATTGTTCTATATTTTTTATTTTCTTTTTTTTCCACCTAAGGAGGATTGAGGATAAAAGGTTGAGCTTGCTGATGGATTTATGTGCAATGGAAGCAGGATTTGTTTTGGATTACATTTTGGAGAACATATTTTTGATAAATGATGGAGAAGGACTGGCTTTGAGCTTGTTCCCAACTACCAGGAGGAAGTTTCAGAGAGATGTGATGATGTTCAGTGAGGGTGATGTGCTGGTAACCTCTCCCCTCTAGTTTAGGTGCAACCTTTGGACAAAACAAGTGTTTATTTGAAAGGAAAATTAGGGAAGTGAGTGGTAAAGACTCACTAATGAGAGTGATGTGCTGGTAACCTCTCCTCTCAAGTCAGTTCATGAGGGACGCTTTAAATGAGTACTGTGGACAAAAACTTGGACAATTTTCAACTCTCAGGATGTGACACTGTTATGGAGTATTGTTCTATATTTTTATGCTCTTTTTTTCCCACCTAAGGAGGATTGAGGACAAAAGTCACAAAGGACACTTTAAATGAGTACTGTGGACAAAAACTTGGACAATTTTCAACTCTCAGGATGTGACACTGTTATGGAGTATTGTTCTATATTTTTTATTCTCTTTTTTTTCCCAACTAAGGAGGCTTGAGGACAAAAGTCACAAAGGACGCTTTAAATGAGTACTGTGGACAAAAACTTGGACAATTTTCAACTCTCAGGATGTGACACTGTTATGGAGTATTGTTCTATATTTTTTATTCTCTTTTTTTCCCACCTAAGGAAACTTGAGGATAAAAGGTTGAGCTTGCTGATGGATTTATGTGCAATGGAAGCAGGATTTGTTTTGGATTTCATTTTGGAGAACATATTTTTGATAAATGATGGAGAAGGACTGGCTTTGAGCTTGTTCCCAACTACCAGGAGGAAGTTTCAGAGAGATGTGATGATGTTCAGTGAGGGTGATGTGCTGGTAACCTCTCCCCTCTAGTTTAGGTGCAACCTTTGGACAAAACAAGTGTTTATTTGTAAGGAAAATTAGGGAAGTGAGTGGTAAAGACTCACTAATGAGAGTGATGTGCTGGTAACCTCTCCTCTCAAGTCAGTTCATGAGGGACGCTTTAAATGAGTACTGTGGACAAAAACTTGGACAATTTTCAACTCTCAGGATGTGACACTGTTATGGAGTATTGTTCTATATTTTTTATTTTCTTTTTTTTCCACCTAAGGAGGATTGAGGACAAAAGTCACAAAGGACGCTTTAAATGAGTACTGTGGACAAAAACTTGGACAATTTTCAACTCTCAGGATGTGACATTGTTATGGAGTATTGTTCTATATTTTTTATTCTCTTTTTTTTCCCACCTAAGGAGGATTGAGGACAAAAGGTTGAGCTTGCTGATGGATTTATGTGCAATGGAAGCAGGATTTGTTTTGGATTTCATTTTGGAGAACATATTTTTGATAAATGATGGAGAAGGACTGGCTTTGAGCTTGTTCCCAACTACCAGGAGGAAGTTTCAGAGAGATGTGATGATGTTCAGTGAGGGTGATGTGCTGGTAACCTCTCCCCTCTAGTTTAGGTGCAACCTTTGGACAAAACAAGTGTTTATTTGGAAGGAAAATTAGGGAAGTGAGTGGTAAAGACTCACTAATGAGAGTGATGTGCTGGTAACCTCTCCTCTCAAGTCAATTCATGAGGGACGCTTTAAAGGAGTACTGTGGACAAAAACTTGGACAATTTTCAACTCTCAGGATGTGACACTGTTATGGAGTATTGTTCTATATTTTTTATTCTCTTTTTTTTCCCACCTAAGGAGGATTGAGGACAAAAGTCACAAAGGACGCTTTAAATGAGTACTGTGGACAAAAACTTGGACAATTTTCAACTCTCAGGATGTGACACTGTTATGGAGTATTGTTCTATATTTTTTATGCTCTTTTTTTCCCACCTAAGGAGACTTGAGGATAAAAGGTTGAGCTTGCTGATGGATTTATGTGCAATGGAAGCAGGATTTGTTTTGGATTTCATTTTGGAGAACATATTTTTGATAAATGATGGAGAAGGACTGGCTTTGAGGTTGTTCCCAACTACCAGGAGAAAGTTTCAGAGAGATGTGATGATGTTTAGTGAGGGTGATGTGCTGGTAAACTCTCCCCTCTAGTTTAGTTGCAACCTTTGGACAAAACAAGTGTTTATTTGAAAGGAAAATTAGGAAAGTGAGTGGTAAAGACTCACTAATGAGAGTGATGTGCTGGTAACCTCTCCTCTCAAGTCAGTTCATGAGGGACGCTTTAAATGAGTACTGTGGACAAAAACTTGGACAATTTTCAACTCTCAGGATGTGACACTGTTATGGAGTATTGTTCTATATTTTTTATTTTCTTTTTTTTCCACCTAAGGAGGATTGAGGACAAAAGTCACAAAGGACGCTTTAAATGAGTACTGTGGACAAAAACTTGGACAATTTTCAACTCTCAGGATGTGACACTGTTATGGAGTATTGTTCTATATTTTTTATGCTCTTTTTTTCCCACCTAAGGAGGCTTGAGGATAAAAGGTTGAGCTTGCTGATGGATTTATGTGCAATGGAAGCAGGATTTGTTTTGGATTACATTTTGGAGAACATATTTTTGATAAATGATGGAGAAGGACTGGCTTTGAGCTTGTTCCCAACTACCAGGAGGAAGTTTCAGAGAGATGTGATGATGTTCAGTGAGGGTGATGTGCTGGTAACCTCTCCCCTCTAGTTTAGGTGCAACCTTTGGACAAAACAAGTGTTTATTTGAAAGGAAAATTAGGGAAGTGAGTGGTAAAGACTCACTAATGAGAGTGATGTGCTGGTAACCTCTCCTCTCAAGTCAGTTCATGAGGGACGCTTTAAATGAGTACTGTGGACAAAAACTTGGACAATTTTCAACTCTCAGGATGTGACACTGTTATGGAGTATTGTTCTACATTTTTTATTCTCTTTTTTTCCCACCTAAGGAGGCTTGAGGACAAAAAGTTGAGCTTGCTGATGGATTTATGTGCAATGGAAGCAGGATCTGTTTTGGATTTCATTTTGGAGAACATATTTTTGATAAATGATGGAGAAGGACTGGCTTTGAGCTTGTTCCCAACTACCAGGAGGAAGTTTCAGAGAGATGTGATGATGTTCAGTGAGGGTGATGTGCTGGTAACCTCTCCCCTCTAGTTTAGGTGCAACCTTTGGACAAAACAAGTGTTTATTTGAAAGGAAAATTAGGGAAGTGAGTGGTAAAGACTCACTAATGAGAGTGATGTGCTGGTAACCTCTCCTCTCAAGTCAGTTCATGAGGGACGCTTTAAATGAGTACTGTGGACAAAAACTTGGACAATTTTCAACTCTCAGGATGTGACACTGTTATGGAGTATTGTTCTATATTTTTTATTCCCTTTTTTTTCCCACCTAAGGAGGATTGAGGACAAAAGTCACAAAGGACGCTTTAAATGAGTACTGTGGACAAAAACTTGGACAATTTTCAACTCTCAGGATGTGACACTGTTATGGAGTATTGTTCTATATTTTTTATGCTCTTTTTTTCCCACCTAAGGAGGCTTGAGGATAAAAGGTTGAGCTTGCTGATGGATTTATGTGCAATGGAAGCAGGATTTGTTTTGGATTACATTTTGGAGAACATATTTTTGATAAATGATGGAGAAGGACTGGCTTTGAGCTTGTTCCCAACTACCAGGAGGAAGTTTCAGAGAGATGTGATGATGTTCAGTGAGGGTGATGTGCTGGTAACCTCTCCCCTCTAGTTTAGGTGCAACCTTTGGACAAAACAAGTGTTTATTTGAAAGGAAAATTAGGGAAGTGAGTGGTAAAGACTCACTAATGAGAGTGATGTGCTGGTAACCTCTCCTCTCAAGTCAGTTCATGAGGGACGCTTTAAATGAGTACTGTGGACAAAAACTTGGACAATTTTCAACTCTCAGGATGTGACACTGTTATGGAGTATTGTTCTATAATTTTATGCTCTTTTTTTCCCACCTAAGGAGGATTGAGGACAAAAGTCACAAAGGACGCTTTAAATGAGTACTGTGGACAAAAACTTGGACAATTTTCAACTCTCAGGATGTGACACTGTTATGGAGTATTCTTCTATATTTTTTATTCTCTTTTTTTTCCTAACTAAGGAGGATTGAGGACAAAAGTCACAAAGGACGCTTTAAATGAGTACTGTGGACAAAAACTTGGACAATTTTCAACTCTCAGGATGTGACACTGTTATGGAGTATTGTTCTATATTTTTTATTCTCTTTTTTTTCCCAACTAAGGAGGATTGAGGACAAAAGTCACAAAGGACGCTTTAAATGAGTACTGTGGACAAAAACTTGGACAATTTTCAACTCTCAGGATGTGACACTGTTATGGAGTATTGTTCTATATTTTTATGCTCTTTTTTTCCCACCTAAGGAGACTTGAGGATAAAAGGTTGAGCTTGCTGATGGATTTATGTGCAATGGAAGCAGGATTTGTTTTGGATTTCATTTTGGAGAACATATTTTTGATAAATGATGGAGAAGGACTGGCTTTGAGCTTGTTCCCAACTACCAGGAGGAAGCTTCAGAGAGATGTGATGATGTTCAGTGAGGGTGATGTGCTGGTAACCTCTCCCCTCTAGTTTAGGTGCAACCTTTGGACAAAACAAGTGTTTATTTGAAAGGAAAATTAGGGAAGTGAGTGGTAAAGACTCACTAATGAGAGTGATGTGCTGGTAACCTCTCCTCTCAAGTCAGTTCATGAGGGACGCTTTAAATGAGTACTGTGGACAAAAACTTGGACAATTTTCAACTCTCAGGATGTGACACTGTTATGGAGTATTGTTCTATATTTTTTATTCTCTTTTTTCCCACCTAAGGAGACTTGAGGACAAAAGGTTGAGCTTGCTGATGGATTTATGTGCAATGGAAGCAGGATTTGTTTTGGATTACATTTTGGAGAACATATTTTTGATAAATGATGGAGAAGGACTGGCTTTGAGCTTGTTCCCAACTACCAGGAGGAAGTTTCAGAGAGATGTGATGATGTTCAGTGAGGGTGATGTGCTGGTAACCTCTCCCCTCTAGTTTAGGTGCAACCTTTGGACAAAACAAGTGTTTATTTGAAAGGAAAATTAGGGAAGTGAGTGGTAAAGACTCACTAATGAGAGTGATGTGCTGGTAACCTCTCCTCTCAAGTCAGTTCATGAGGGACGCTTTAAATGAGTACTGTGGACAAAAACTTGGACAATTTTCAACTCTCAGGATGTGACACTGTTATGGAGTATTGTTCTATAATTTTATGCTCTTTTTTTCCCACCTAAGGAGGATTGAGGACAAAAGTCACAAAGGACGCTTTAAATGAGTACTGTGGACAAAAACTTGGACAATTTTCAACTCTCAGGATGTGACACTGTTATGGAGTATTGTTCTATATTTTTTATTCTCTTTTTTTTCCCAACTAAGGAGGATTGAGGACAAAAGTCACAAAGGACGCTTTAAATGAGTACTGTGGACAAAAACTTGGACAATTTTCAACTCTCAGGATGTGACACTGTTATGGAGTATTGTTCTATATTTTTTATTCTCTTTTTTTTCCCAACTAAGGAGGATTGAGGACAAAAGTCACAAAGGACGCTTTAAATGAGTACTGTGGACAAAAACTTGGACAATTTTCAACTCTCAGGATGTGACACTGTTATGGAGTATTGTTCTATATTTTTATGCTCTTTTTTTCCCACCTAAGGAGACTTGAGGATAAAAGGTTGAGCTTGCTGATGGATTTATGTGCAATGGAAGCAGGATTTGTTTTGGATTTCATTTTGGAGAACATATTTTTGATAAATGATGGAGAAGGACTGGCTTTGAGCTTGTTCCCAACTACCAGGAGGAAGCTTCAGAGAGATGTGATGATGTTCAGTGAGGGTGATGTGCTGGTAACCTCTCCCCTCTAGTTTAGGTGCAACCTTTGGACAAAACAAGTGTTTATTTGAAAGGAAAATTAGGGAAGTGAGTGGTAAAGACTCACTAATGAGAGTGATGTGCTGGTAACCTCTCCTCTCAAGTCAGTTCATGAGGGACGCTTTAAATGAGTACTGTGGACAAAAACTTGGACAATTTTCAACTCTCAGGATGTGACACTGTTATGGAGTATTGTTCTATATTTTTATGCTATTTTTTTCCCACCTAAGGAGGATTGAGGACAAAAGTCACAAAGGACGCTTTAAATGAGTACTGTGGACAAAAACTTGGACAATTTTCAACTCTCAGGATGTGACACTGTTATGGAGTATTGTTCTATATTTTTTATTCTCTTTTTTTCCCACCTAAGGAGGATTGAGGACAAACGTTTGAGCTTGCTGATGGATTTATGTGCAATGGAAGCAGGATTTGTTTTGGATTTCATTTTGGAGAACATATTTTTGATAAATGATGGAGAAGGACTGGCTTTGAGCTTGTTCCCAACTACCAGGAGGAAGTTTCAGAGAGATGTGATGATGTTCAGTGAGGGTGATGTGCTGGTAACCTCTCCCCTCTAGTTTAGGTGCAACCTTTGGACAAAACAAGTGTTTATTTGAAAGGAAAATTAGGGAAGTGAGTGGTAAAGACTCACTAATGAGAGTGATGTGCTGGTAACCTCTCCTCTCAAGTCAGTTCATGAGGGACGCTTTAAATGAGTACTGTGGACAAAAACTTGGACAATTTTCAACTCTCAGGATGTGACACTGTTATGGAGTATTGTTCTATATTTTTATGCTCTTTTTTCCCACCTAAGGAGGATTGAGGACAAAAGTCACAAAGGACGCTTTAAATGAGTACTGTGGAAAAAAACATGGACAATTTTCAACTCTCAGGATGTGACACTGTTATGGAGTATTGTTCTATATTTTTTATTCTCTTTTTTTTCCCAACTAAGGAGGATTGAGGACAAAAGTCACAAAGGACGCTTTAAATGAGTACTGTGGACAAAAACTTGGACAATTTTCAACTCTCAGGATGTGACACTGTTATGGAGTATTGTTCTATATTTTTTATTCTCTTTTTTTCCCACCTAAGGAGGCTTGAGGACAAAAGGTTGAGCTTGCTGATGGATTTATGTGCAATGGAAGCAGGATTTGTTTTGGATTTCATTTTGGAGAACATATTTTTGATAAATGATGGAGAAGGACTGGCTTTGAGCTTGTTCCCAACTACCAGGAGGAAGTTTCAGAGAGATGTGATGATGTTCAGTGAGGGTGATGTGCTGGTAACCTCTCCCCTCTAGTTTAGGTGCAACCTTTGGAGAAAACAAATGTTTATTTGAAAGGAAAATTAGGGAAGTGAGTGGTAAAGACTCACTAATGAGAGTGATGTGCTGGTAACCTCTCCTCTCAAGTCAGTTCATGAGGGACGCTTTAAATGAGTACTGTGGACAAAAACTTGGACAATTTTCAACTCTCAGGATGTGACACTGTTATGGAGTATTGTTCTATAATTTTATGCTCTTTTTTTCCCACCTAAGGAGGATTGAGGACAAAAGTCACAAAGGACGCTTTAAATGAGTACTGTGGACAAAAACTTGGACAATTTTCAACTCTCAGGATGTGACACTGTTATGGAGTATTGTTCTATATTTTTTATTCTCTTTTTTTTCCCAACTAAGGAGGATTGAGGACAAAAGTCACAAAGGACGCTTTAAATGAGTACTGTGGACAAAAACTTGGACAATTTTCAACTCTCAGGATGTGACACTGTTATGGAGTATTGTTCTATAATTTTATGCTCTTTTTTTCCCACCTAAGGAGGATTGAGGACAAAAGTCACAAAGGACGCTTTAAATGAGTACTGTGGACAAAAACCTGGACAATTTTCAACTCTCAGGATGTGACACTGTTATGGAGTATTGCTCTATATTTTTTATTCTCTTTTTTTCCCACCTAAGGAGACTTGAGGACAAAAGGTTGAGCTTGCTGATGGATTTATGTGCAAAATGGAAGCAGGATTTGTTTTGGATTTCATTTTGGAGAACATATTTTTGATAAATGATGGAGAAGGACTGGCTTTGAGCTTGTTCCCAACTACCAGGAGGAAGTTTCAGAGAGATGTGATGATGTTCAGTGAGGGTGATGTGCTGGTAACCTCTCCCCTCTAGTTTAGGTGCAACCTTTGGACAAAACAAGTGTTTATTTGAAAGGAAAATTAGGGAAGTGAGTGGTAAAGACTCACTAATGAGAGTGATGTGCTGGTAACCTCTCCTCTCAAGTCAGTTCATGAGGGACGCTTTAAATGAGTACTGTGGACAAAAACTTGGACAATTTTCAACTCTCAGGATGTGACACTGTTATGGAGTATTGTTCTATATTTTTATGCTAATTTTTTTCCACCTAAGGAGGATTGAGGACAAAAGTCACAAAGGACGCTTTAAATGAGTACTGTGGACAAAAACTTGGACAATTTTCAACTCTCAGGATGTGACACTGTTATGGAGTATTGTTCTATATTTTTTATTCTCTTTTTTTTCCCACCTAAGGAGGCTTGAGGACAAAAGGTTGAGCTTGCTGATGGATTTATGTGCAATGGAAGTAGGATTTGTTTTGGATTTCATTTTGGAGAACATATTTTTGATAAATGATGGAGAAGGACTGGCTTTGAGCTTGTTCCCAACTACCAGGAGGAAGTTTCAGAGAGATGTGATGATGTTCAGTGAGGGTGATGTGCTGGTAACCTCTCCCCTCTAGTTTAGGTGCAACCTTTGGAGAAAACAAATGTTTATTTGAAAGGAAAATTAGGGAAGTGAGTGGTAAAGACTCACTAATGAGAGTGATGTGCTGGTAACCTCTCCTCTCAAGTCAGTTCATGAGGGACGCTTTAAATGAGTACTGTGGACAAAAACTTGGACAATTTTCAACTCTCAGGATGTGACACTGTTATGGAGTATTGTTCTATATTTTCTCTTTTTTTCCCAACTAAGGAGGCTTGAGGACAAAAGTCACAAAGGACGCTTTAAATGAGTACTGTGGACAAAAACTTGGACAATTTTCAACTCTCAGGATGTGACACTGTTATGGAGTATTGTTCTATATTTTTTATTCTCTTTTTTTCCCACCTAAGGAGACTTGAGGACAAAAGGTTGAGCTTGCTGATGGATTTATGTGCAAAATGGAAGCAGGATTTGTTTTGGATTTCATTTTGGAGAACATATTTTTGATAAATGATGGAGAAGGACTGGCTTTGAGCTTGTTCCCAACTACCAGGAGGAAGTTTCAGAGAGATGTGATGATGTTCAGTGAGGGTGATGTGCTGGTAACCTCTCCCCTCTAGTTTAGGTGCAACCTTTGGACAAAACAAGTGTTTATTTGAAAGGAAAATTAGGGAAGTGAGTGGTAAAGACTCACTAATGAGAGTGATGTGCTGGTAACCTCTCCTCTCAAGTCAATTCATGAGGGACGCTTTAAATGAGTACTGTGGACAAAAACTTGGACAATTTTCAATTCTCAGGATGTGACACTGTTATGGAGTATTGTTCTATATTTTCTCTTTTTTTCCCAACTAAGGAGGCTTGAGGACAAAAGTCACAAAGGACGCTTTAAATGAGTACTGTGGACAAAAACTTGGACAATTTTCAACTCTCAGGATGTGACACTGTTATGGAGTATTGTTCTATAATTTTATGCTCTTTTTTTCCCACCTAAGGAGGATTGAGGACAAAAGTCACAAAGGACGCTTTAAATGAGTACTGTGGACAAAAACTTGGACAATTTTCAACTCTCAGGATGTGACACTGTTATGGAGTATTGTTCTATATTTTTTATTCTCTTTTTTTTCCCAACTAAGGAGGATTGAGGACAAAAGTCACAAAGGACGCTTTAAATGAGTACTGTGGACAAAAACTTGGACAATTTTCAACTCTCAGGATGTGACACTGTTATGGAGTATTGTTCTATAATTTTATGCTCTTTTTTTCCCACCTAAGGAGGATTGAGGACAAAATTCACAAAGGACGCTTTAAATGAGTACTGTGGACAAAACCCTGGACAATTTTCAACTCTCAGGATGTGACACTGTTATGGAGTATTGTTCTATATTTTTTATTCTCTTTTTTTTCCCACCTAAGGAGGCTTGAGAACAAAAGGTTGAGCTTGCTGATGGATTTATGTGCAATGGAAGTAGGATTTGTTTTGGATTTCATTTTGGAGAACATATTTTTGATAAATGATGGAGAAGGACTGGCTTTGAGCTTGTTCCCAACTACCAGGAGGAAGTTTCAGAGAGATGTGATGATGTTCAGTGAGGGTGATGTGCTGGTAACCTCTCCCCTCTAGTTTAGGTGCAACCTTTGGACAAAACAAGTGTTTATTTGAAAGGAAAATTAGGGAAGTGAGTGGTAAAGACTCACTAATGAGAGTGATGTGCTGGTAACCTCTCCTCTCAAGTCAGTTCATGAGGGACGCTTTAAATGAGTACTGGGGACAAAAACTTGGACAATTTTCAACTCTCAGGATGTGACACTGTTATGGAGTATTGTTCTATATTTTTATGCTCTTTTTTTCCCACCTAAGGAGGATTGAGGACAAAAGTCACAAAGGACGCTTTAAATGAGTACTGTGGACAAAAACTTGGACAATTTTCAACTCTCAGGATGTGACACTGTTATGGAGTATTGTTCTATAATTTTATGCTCTTTTTTTCCCACCTAAGGAGGATTGAGGACAAAATTCACAAAGGACGCTTTAAATGAGTACTGTGGACAAAACCCTGGACAATTTTCAACTCTCAGGATGTGACACTGTTATGGAGTATTGTTCTATATTTTTTATTCTCTTTTTTTCCCACCTAAGGAGACTTGAGGACAAAAGGTTGAGCTTGCTGATGGATTTATGTGCAAAATGGAAGCAGGATTTGTTTTGGATTTCATTTTGGAGAACATATTTTTGATAAATGATGGAGAAGGACTGGCTTTGAGCTTGTTCCCAACTACCAGGAGGAAGTTTCAGAGAGATGTGATGATGTTCAGTGAGGGTGATGTGCTGGTAACCTCTCCCCTCTAGTTTAGGTGCAACCTTTGGACAAAACAAGTGTTTATTTGAAAGGAAAATTAGGGAAGTGAGTGGTAAAGACTCACTAATGAGAGTGATGTGCTGGTAACCTCTCCTCTCAAGTCAGTTCATGAGGGACGCTTTAAATGAGTACTGTGGACAAAAACTTGGACAATTTTCAACTCTCAGGATGTGACACTGTTATGGAGTATTGTTCTATATTTTTATGCTACTTTTTTTCCACCTAAGGAGGATTGAGGACAAAAGTCACAAAGGACGCTTTAAATGAGTACTGTGGACAAAAACTTGGACAATTTTCAACTCTCAGGATGTGACACTGTTATGGAGTATTGTTCTATATTTTTTATTCTCTTTTTTTTCCCACCTAAGGAGGCTTGAGGACAAAAGGTTGAGCTTGCTGATGGATTTATGTGCAATGGAAGTAGGATTTGTTTTGGATTTCATTTTGGAGAACATATTTTTGATAAATGATGGAGAAGGACTGGCTTTGAGCTTGTTCCCAACTACCAGGAGGAAGTTTCAGAGAGATGTGATGATGTTCAGTGAGGGTGATGTGCTGGTAACCTCTCCCCTCTAGTTTAGGTGCAACCTTTGGAGAAAACAAATGTTTATTTGAAAGGAAAATTAGGGAAGTGAGTGGTAAAGACTCACTAATGAGAGTGATGTGCTGGTAACCTCTCCTCTCAAGTCAGTTCATGAGGGACGCTTTAAATGAGTACTGTGGACAAAAACTTGGACAATTTTCAACTCTCAGGATGTGACACTGTTATGGAGTATTGTTCTATATTTTCTCTTTTTTTCCCAACTAAGGAGGCTTGAGGACAAAAGTCACAAAGGACGCTTTAAATGAGTACTGTGGACAAAAACTTGGACAATTTTCAACTCTCAGGATGTGACACTGTTATGGAGTATTGTTCTATATTTTTTATTCTCTTTTTTTCCCACCTAAGGAGACTTGAGGACAAAAGGTTGAGCTTGCTGATGGATTTATGTGCAAAATGGAAGCAGGATTTGTTTTGGATTTCATTTTGGAGAACATATTTTTGATAAATGATGGAGAAGGACTGGCTTTGAGCTTGTTCCCAACTACCAGGAGGAAGTTTCAGAGAGATGTGATGATGTTCAGTGAGGGTGATGTGCTGGTAACCTCTCCCCTCTAGTTTAGGTGCAACCTTTGGACAAAACAAGTGTTTATTTGAAAGGAAAATTAGGGAAGTGAGTGGTAAAGACTCACTAATGAGAGTGATGTGCTGGTAACCTCTCCTCTCAAGTCAATTCATGAGGGACGCTTTAAATGAGTACTGTGGACAAAAACTTGGACAATTTTCAATTCTCAGGATGTGACACTGTTATGGAGTATTGTTCTATATTTTCTCTTTTTTTCCCAACTAAGGAGGCTTGAGGACAAAAGTCACAAAGGACGCTTTAAATGAGTACTGTGGACAAAAACTTGGACAATTTTCAACTCTCAGGATGTGACACTGTTATGGAGTATTGTTCTATAATTTTATGCTCTTTTTTTCCCACCTAAGGAGGATTGAGGACAAAAGTCACAAAGGACGCTTTAAATGAGTACTGTGGACAAAAACTTGGACAATTTTCAACTCTCAGGATGTGACACTGTTATGGAGTATTGTTCTATATTTTTTATTCTCTTTTTTTTCCCAACTAAGGAGGATTGAGGACAAAAGTCACAAAGGACGCTTTAAATGAGTACTGTGGACAAAAACTTGGACAATTTTCAACTCTCAGGATGTGACACTGTTATGGAGTATTGTTCTATAATTTTATGCTCTTTTTTTCCCACCTAAGGAGGATTGAGGACAAAATTCACAAAGGACGCTTTAAATGAGTACTGTGGACAAAACCCTGGACAATTTTCAACTCTCAGGATGTGACACTGTTATGGAGTATTGTTCTATATTTTTTATTCTCTTTTTTTTCCCACCTAAGGAGGCTTGAGGACAAAAGGTTGAGCTTGCTGATGGATTTATGTGCAATGGAAGTAGGATTTGTTTTGGATTTCATTTTGGAGAACATATTTTTGATAAATGATGGAGAAGGACTGGCTTTGAGCTTGTTCCCAACTACCAGGAGGAAGTTTCAGAGAGATGTGATGATGTTCAGTGAGGGTGATGTGCTGGTAACCTCTCCCCTCTAGTTTAGGTGCAACCTTTGGACAAAACAAGTGTTTATTTGAAAGGAAAATTAGGGAAGTGAGTGGTAAAGACTCACTAATGAGAGTGATGTGCTGGTAACCTCTCCTCTCAAGTCAGTTCATGAGGGACGCTTTAAATGAGTACTGGGGACAAAAACTTGGACAATTTTCAACTCTCAGGATGTGACACTGTTATGGAGTATTGTTCTATATTTTTATGCTCTTTTTTTCCCACCTAAGGAGGATTGAGGACAAAAGTCACAAAGGACGCTTTAAATGAGTACTGTGGACAAAAACTTGGACAATTTTCAACTCTCAGGATGTGACACTGTTATGGAGTATTGTTCTATATTTTTATGCTCTTTTTTTCCCACCTAAGGAGGATTGAGGACAAAAGTCACAAAGGACGCTTTAAATGAGTACTGTGGACAAAAACTTGGACAATTTTCAATTCTCAGGATGTGACACTGTTATGGAGTATTGTTCTATATTTTTAATGCTCTTTATTTTCCCACCTAAGGAGGCTTGAGGACAAAAGTCACAAAGGACGCTTTAAATGAGTACTGTGGACAAAAACTTGGACAATTTTCAACTCTCAGGATGTGACACTGTTATGGAGTATTGTTCTATATTTTTTATTCTCTTTTTTTTCCCAACTAAGGAGGATTGAGGACAAAAGTCACAAAGGACGCTTTAAATGAGTACTGTGGACAAAAACTTGGACAATTTTCAACTCTCAGGATGTGACACTGTTATGGAGTATTGTTCTATAATTTTATGCTCTTTTTTTCCCACCTAAGGAGGATTGAGGACAAAATTCACAAAGGACGCTTTAAATGAGTACTGTGGACAAAACCCTGGACAATTTTCAACTCTCAGGATGTGACACTGTTATGGAGTATTGTTCTATATTTTTTATTCTCTTTTTTTCCCACCTAAGGAGACTTGAGGACAAAAGGTTGAGCTTGCTGATGGATTTATGTGCAAAATGGAAGCAGGATTTGTTTTGGATTTCATTTTGGAGAACATATTTTTGATAAATGATGGAGAAGGACTGGCTTTGAGCTTGTTCCCAACTACCAGGAGGAAGTTTCAGAGAGATGTGATGATGTTCAGTGAGGGTGATGTGCTGGTAACCTCTCCCCTCTAGTTTAGGTGCAACCTTTGGACAAAACAAGTGTTTATTTGAAAGGAAAATTAGGGAAGTGAGTGGTAAAGACTCACTAATGAGAGTGATGTGCTGGTAACCTCTCCTCTCAAGTCAGTTCATGAGGGACGCTTTAAATGAGTACTGTGGACAAAAACTTGGACAATTTTCAACTCTCAGGATGTGACACTGTTATGGAGTATTGTTCTATATTTTTTATTCTCTTTTTTTCCTACCTAAGGAGACTTGAGGACAAAAGGTTGAGCTTGCTGATGGATTTATGTGCAAAATGGAAGCAGGATTTGTTTTGGATTTCATTTTGGAGAACATATTTTTGATAAATGATGGAGAAGGACTGGCTTTGAGTTTGTTCCCAACTACCAGGAGGAAGTTTCAGAGAGATGTGATGATGTTCAGTGAGGGTGATGTGCTGGTAACCTCTCCCCTCTAGTTTAGGTGCAACCTTTGGACAAAACAAGTGTTTATTTGAAAGGAAAATTAGGGAAGTGAGTGGTAAAGACTCACTAATGAGAGTGATGTGCTGGTAACCTCTCCTCTCAAGTCAGTTCATGAGGGACGCTTTAAATGAGTACTGGGGACAAAAACTTGGACAATTTTCAACTCTCAGGATGTGACACTGTTATGGAGTATTGTTCTATATTTTTATGCTCTTTTTTTCCCACCTAAGGAGGATTGAGGACAAAAGTCACAAAGGACGCTTTAAATGAGTACTGTGGACAAAAACTTGGACAATTTTCAACTCTCAGGATGTGACACTGTTATGGAGTATTGTTCTATATTTTTATGCTCTTTTTTTCCCACCTAAGGAGGATTGAGGACAAAAGTCACAAAGGACGCTTTAAATGAGTACTGTGGACAAAAACTTGGACAATTTTCAACTCTCAGGATGTGACACTGTTATGGAGTATTGTTCTATATTTTTTATTCTCTTTTTTTTCCCAACTAAGGAGGATTGAGGACAAAAGTCACAAAGGACGCTTTAAATGAGTACTGTGGACAAAAACTTGGACAATTTTCAACTCTCAGGATGTGACACTGTTATGGAGTATTGTTCTATAATTTTATGCTCTTTTTTTCCCACCTAAGGAGGATTGAGGACAAAATTCACAAAGGACGCTTTAAATGAGTACTGTGGACAAAACCCTGGACAATTTTCAACTCTCAGGGTGTGACACTGTTATGGAGTATTGTTCTATATTTTTTATTCTCTTTTTTTCCCACCTAAGGAGACTTGAGGACAAAAGGTTGAGCTTGCTGATGGATTTATGTGCAAAATGGAAGCAGGATTTGTTTTGGATTTCATTTTGGAGAACATATTTTTGATAAATGATGGAGAAGGACTGGCTTTGAGCTTGTTCCCAACTACCAGGAGGAAGTTTCAGAGAGATGTGATGATGTTCAGTGAGGGTGATGTGCTGGTAACCTCTCCCCTCTAGTTTAGGTGCAACCTTTGGACAAAACAAGTGTTTATTTGAAAGGAAAATTAGGGAAGTGAGTGGTAAAGACTCACTAATGAGAGTGATGTGCTGGTAACCTCTCCTCTCAAGTCAGTTCATGAGGGACGCTTTAAATGAGTACTGTGGACAAAAACTTGGACAATTTTCAACTCTCAGGATGTGACACTGTTATGGAGTATTGTTCTATATTTTTATGCTCTTTTTTTCCCACCTAAGGAGGATTGAGGACAAAAGTCACAAAGGACGCTTTAAATGAGTACTGTGGACAAAAACTTGGACAATTTTCAACTCTCAGGATGTGACACTGTTATGGAGTATTGTTCTATATTTTTTATTCTCTTTTTTTTCCCAACTAAGGAGGATTGAGGATAAAAGGTTGAGCTTGCTGATGGATTTATGTGCAATGGAAGCAGGATTTGTTTTGGATTTCATTTTGGAGAACATATTTTTGATAAATGATGGATAAGGACTGGCTTTGAGCTTGTTCCCAACTACCAGGAGGAAGTTTCAGAGAGATGTGATGATGTTCAGTGAGGGTGATGTGCTGGTAACCTCTCCCCTCTAGTTTAGGTGCAACCTTTGGACAAAACAAGTGTTTATTAGAAAGGAAAATTAGGGAAGTGAGTGGTAAAGACTCACTAATGAGAGTGATGTGCTGGTAACCTCTCCTCTCAAGTCAGTTCATGAGGGACGCTTTAAATGAGTACTGTGGACAAAAACTTGGACAATTTTCAACTCTCAGGATGTGACACTGTTATGGAGTATTGTTCTATATTTTTATGCTCTTTTTTTCCCACCTAAGGAGGATTGAGGACAAAAGTCACAAAGGACGCTTTAAATGAGTACTGTGGACAAAAACTTGGACAATTTTCAACTCTCAGGATGCGACACTGTTATGGAGTATTGTTCTATATTTTTTATTCTCTTTTTTTTCCCAACTAAGGAGGATTGAGGACAAAAGTCACAAAGGACGCTTTAAATGAGTACTGTGGACAAAAACTTGGACAATTTTCAACTCTCAGGATGTGACACTGTTATGGAGTATTGTTCTATATTTTTATGCTCTTTTTTTCCCACCTAAGGAGACTTGAGGACAAAAGGTTGAGCTTGCTGATGGATTTATGTGCAATGGAAGCAGGATTTGTTTTGGATTTCATTTTGGAGAACATATTTTTGATAAATGATGGAGAAGGACTGGCTTTGAGCTTGTTCCCAACTACCAGGAGGAAGTTTCAGAGAGATGTGATGATGTTCAGTGAGGGTGATGTGCTGGTAACATCTCCCCTCTAGTTTAGGTGCAACCTTTGGACAAAACAAGTGTTTATTTGAAAGGAAAATTAGGGAAGTGAGTGGTAAAGACTCACTAATGAGAGTGATGTGCTGGTAACCTCTCCTCTCAAGTCAGTTCATGAGGGACGCTTTAAATGAGTACTGTGGACAAAAACTTGGACAATTTTCAACTCTCAGGATGTGACACTGTTATGGAGTATTGTTCTATATTTTCTCTTTTTTTCCCAACTAAGGAGGCTTGAGGACAAAAGTCACAAAGGACGCTTTAAATGAGTACTGTGGACAAAAACTTGGACAATTTTCAACTCTCAGGATGTGACACTGTTATGGAGTATTGTTCTATATTTTTATGCTCTTTTTTCCCACCTAAGGAGGATTGAGGACAAAAGTCACAAAGGACGCTTTAAATGAGTACTGTGGAAAAAAACATGGACAATTTTCAACTCTCAGGATGTGACACTGTTATGGAGTATTGTTCTATATTTTTATGCTCTTTATTTTCCCACCTAAGGAGGATTGAGGACAAAAGTCACAAAGGACGCTTTAAATGAGTACTGTGGACAAAAACTTGGACAATTTTCAACTCTCAGGATGTGACACTGTTATGGAGTATTGTTCTATATTTTTTATTCTCTTTTTTTCCCACCTAAGGAGACTTGAGGACAAAAGGTTGAGCTTGCTGATGGATTTATGTGCAAAATGGAAGCAGGATTTGTTTTGGATTTCATTTTGGAGAACATATTTTTGATAAATGATGGAGAAGGACTGGCTTTGAGCTTATTCCCAACTACCAGGAGGAAGTTTCAGAGAGATGTGATGATGTTCAGTGAGGGTGATGTGCTGGTAACCTCTCCCCTCTAGTTTAGGTGCAACCTTTGGACAAAACAAGTGTTTATTTGAAAGGAAAATTAGGGAAGTGAGTGGTAAAGACTCACTAATGAGAGTGATGTGCTGGTAACCTCTCCTCTCAAGTCAGTTCATGAGGGACGCTTTAAATGAGTACTGTGGACAAAAACTTGGACAATTTTCAACTCTCAGGATGTGACACTGTTATGGAGTATTGTTCTATATTTTCTCTTTTTTTCCCAACTAAGGAGGCTTGAGGACAAAAGTCACAAAGGACGCTTTAAATGAGTACTGTGGACAAAAACTTGGACAATTTTCAACTCTCAGGATGTGACACTGTTATGGAGTATTGTTCTATAATTTTATGCTCTTTTTTTCCCACCTAAGGAGGATTGAGGACAAAAGTCACAAAGGACGCTTTAAATGAGTACTGTGGACAAAAACTTGGACAATTTTCAACTCTCAGGATGTGACACTGTTATGGAGTATTGTTCTATATTTTTATGCTCTTTTTTTCCCACCTAAGGAGGATTGAGGACAAAAGTCACAAAGGACGCTTTAAATGAGTACTGTGGACAAAAACTTGGACAATTTTCAACTCTCAGGATGTGACACTGTTATGGAGTATTGTTCTATATTTTTATGCTAATTTTTTCCCACCTAAGGAGGATTGAGGACAAAAGTCACAAAGGACGCTTTAAATGAGCACTGTGGACAAAAACTTGGACAATTTTCAACTCTCAGGATGTGACACTGTTATGGAGTATTGTTCTATATTTTTTATTCTCTTTTTTTCCCACCTAAGGAGACTTGAGGATAAAAGTTTGAGCTTGCTGATGGATTTATGTGCAATGGAAGCAGGATTTGTTTTGGATTTCATTTTGGAGAACATATTTTTGATAAATGATGGGGAAGGACTGGCTTTGAGCTTGTTCCCAACTACCAGGAGGAAGTTTCCGAGAGATGTGATGATGTTCAGTGAGGGTGATGTGCTGGTAACCTCTCCCCTCTAGTTTAGGTGCAACCTTTCGACAAAACAAGTGTTTATTTGAAAGGAAAATTAGGGAAGTGAGTGGTAAAGACTCACTAATGAGAGTGATGTGCTGGTAACCTCTCCTCTCAAGTCAATTCATGAGGGACGCTTTAAATGAGTACTGTCGACAAAAACTTGGACAATTTTCAATTCTCAGGATGTGACACTGTTATGGAGTATTGTTCTATATTTTTAATGCTCTTTATTTTCCCACCTAAGGAGGCTTGAGGACAAAAGTCACAAAGGACGCTTTAAATGAGTACTGTGGACAAAAACTTGGACAATTTTCAACTCTCAGGATGTGACACTGTTATGGAGTATTGTTCTATATTTTTATGCTATTTTTTTCCCACCTAAGGAGGATTGAGGACAAAAGTCACAAAGGACGCTTTAAATGAGTACTGTGGACAAAAACCTGGACAATTTTCAACTCTCAGGATGTGACACTGTTATGGAGTATTGTTCTATATTTTTTATTCTGTTTTTTTTCCCAACTAAGGAGGATTGAGGACAAAAGTCACAAAGGACGCTTTAAATGAGTACTGTGGACAAAAACTTGGACAATTTTCAACTCTCAGGATGTGACACTGTTATGGAGTATTGTTCTATATTTTTATGCTAATTTTTTCCCACCTAAGGAGGATTGAGGACAAAAGTCACAAAGGACGCTTTAAATGAGCACTGTGGACAAAAACTTGGACAATTTTCAACTCTCAGGATGTGACACTGTTATGGAGTATTGTTCTATATTTTTTATTCTCTTTTTTTCCCACCTAAGGAGACTTGAGGACAAAAGTTTGAGCTTGCTGATGGATTTATGTGAAAAATGGAAGCAGGATTTGTTTTGGATTTCATTTTGGAGAACCTATTTTTGATAAATGATGGAGAAGGACTGGCTTTGAGCTTGTTCCCAACTACTAGGAGGAAGTTTCCGAGAGATGTGATGATGTTCAGTGAGGGTGATGTGCTGGTAACCTCTCCCCTCTAGTTTAGGTGCAACCTTTCGACAAAACAAGTGTTTATTTGAAAGGAAAATTAGGGAAGTGAGTGGTAAAGACTCACTAATGAGAGTGATGTGCTGGTAACCTCTCCTCTCAAGTCAATTCATGAGGGACGCTTTAAATGAGTACTGTGGAAAAAAACATGGACAATTTTCAACTCTCAGGATGTGACACTGTTATGGAGTATTGTTCTATATTTTTTAGTCTCTTTTTTTTCCCACCTAAGGAGGATTGAGGACAAAAGTCACAAAGGACGCTTTAAATGAGTACTGTGGACAAAAACTTGGACAATTTTCAACTCTCAGGATGTGACACTGTTATGGAGTATTGTTCTATATTTTTATGCTATTTTTTTCCCACCTAAGGAGGATTGAGGACAAAAGTCACAAAGGACGCTTTAAATGAGTACTGTGGACAAAAACCTGGACAATTTTCAACTCTCAGGATGTGACACTGTTATGGAGTATTGTTCTATATTTTTTATTCTCTTTTTTTCCCACCTAAGGAGGATTGAGGACAAAAGGTTGAGCTTGCTGATGGATTTATGTGCAATGGAAGCAGGATTTGTTTTGGATTTCATTTTGGAGAACATATTTTTGATAAATGATGGAGAAGGACTGGCTTTGAGCTTGTTCCCAACTACCAGGAGGAAGTTTCAGAGAGATGTGATGATGTTCAGTGAGGGTGATGTGCTGGTAACCTCTCCCCTCTAGTTTAGGTGCAACCTTTGGACAAAACAAGTGTTTATTTGAAAGGAAAATTAGGGAAGTGAGTGGTAAAGACTCACTAATGAGAGTGATGTGCTGGTAACCTCTCCTCTCAAGTCAGTTCATGAGGGACGCTTTAAATGAGTACTGTGGACAAAAACTTGGACAATTTTCAACTCTCAGGATGTGACACTGTTATGGAGTATTGTTCTATATTTTTAATGCTCTTTATTTTCCCACCTAAGGAGGCTTGAGGACAAAAGTCACAAAGGACGCTTTAAATGAGTACTGTGGACAAAAACTTGGACAATTTTCAACTCTCAGGATGTGACACTGTTATGGAGTATTGTTCTATATTTTTATGCTATTTTTTTCCCACCTAAGGAGGATTGAGGACAAAAGTCACAAAGGACGCTTTAAATGAGTACTGTGGACAAAAACCTGGACAATTTTCAACTCTCAGGATGTGACACTGTTATGGAGTATTGTTCTATATTTTTTATTCTGTTTTTTTTCCCAACTAAGGAGGATTGAGGACAAAAGTCACAAAGGACGCTTTAAATGAGTACTGTGGACAAAAACTTGGACAATTTTCAACTCTCAGGATGTGACACTGTTATGGAGTATTGTTCTATATTTTTATGCTCTTTTTTTCCCACCTAAGGAGGATTGAGGACAAAAGTCACAAAGGACGCTTTAAATGAGTACTGTGGACAAAAACTTGGACAATTTTCAACTCTCAGGATGTGACACTGTTATGGAGTATTGTTCTATATTTTTATGCTAATTTTTTCCCACCTAAGGAGGATTGAGGACAAAAGTCACAAAGGACGCTTTAAATGAGCACTGTGGACAAAAACTTGGACAATTTTCAACTCTCAGGATGTGACACTGTTATGGAGTATTGTTCTATATTTTTTATTCTCTTTTTTTCCCACCTAAGGAGACTTGAGGACAAAAGTTTGAGCTTGCTGATGGATTTATGTGAAAAATGGAAGCAGGATTTGTTTTGGATTTCATTTTGGAGAACCTATTTTTGATAAATGATGGAGAAGGACTGGCTTTGAGCTTGTTCCCAACTACTAGGAGGAAGTTTCCGAGAGATGTGATGATGTTCAGTGAGGGTGATGTGCTGGTAACCTCTCCCCTCTAGTTTAGGTGCAACCTTTCGACAAAACAAGTGTTTATTTGAAAGGAAAATTAGGGAAGTGAGTGGTAAAGACTCACTAATGAGAGTGATGTGCTGGTAACCTCTCCTCTCAAGTCAATTCATGAGGGACGCTTTAAATGAGTACTGTCGACAAAAACTTGGACAATTTTCAACTCTCAGGATGTGACACTGTTATGGAGTATTGTTCTATATTTTTTAGTCTCTTTTTTTTCCCACCTAAGGAGGATTGAGGACAAAAGTCACAAAGGACGCTTTAAATGAGTACTGTGGACAAAAACTTGGACAATTTTCAACTCTCAGGATGTGACACTGTTATGGAGTATTGTTCTATATTTTTATGCTATTTTTTTCCCACCTAAGGAGGATTGAGGACAAAAGTCACAAAGGACGCTTTAAATGAGTACTGTGGACAAAAACCTGGACAATTTTCAACTCTCAGGATGTGACACTGTTATGGAGTATTGTTCTATATTTTTTATTCTCTTTTTTTCCCACCTAAGGAGGATTGAGGACAAAAGGTTGAGCTTGCTGATGGATTTATGTGCAATGGAAGCAGGATTTGTTTTGGATTTCATTTTGGAGAACATATTTTTGATAAATGATGGAGAAGGACTGGCTTTGAGCTTGTTCCCAACTACCAGGAGGAAGTTTCAGAGAGATGTGATGATGTTCAGTGAGGGTGATGTGCTGGTAACCTCTCCCCTCTAGTTTAGGTGCAACCTTTGGACAAAACAAGTGTTTATTTGAAAGGAAAATTAGGGAAGTGAGTGGTAAAGACTCACTAATGAGAGTGATGTGCTGGTAACCTCTCCTCTCAAGTCAGTTCATGAGGGACGCTTTAAATGAGTACTGTGGACAAAAACTTGGACAATTTTCAACTCTCAGGATGTGACACTGTTATGGAGTATTGTTCTATATTTTTTATGCTCTTTTTTTTCCCAACTAAGGAGGATTGAGGACAAAAGTCACAAAGGACGCTTTAAATGAGTACTGTGGACAAAAACTTGGACAATTTTCAACTCTCAGGATGTGACACTGTTATGGAGTATTGTTCTATATTTTTATGCTAATTTTTTCCCACCTAAGGAGGATTGAGGACAAAAGTCACAAAGGACGCTTTAAATGAGCACTGTGGACAAAAACTTGGACAATTTTCAACTCTCAGGATGTGACACTGTTATGGAGTATTGTTCTATATTTTTTATTCTCTTTTTTTCCCACCTAAGGAGACTTGAGGACAAAAGTTTGAGCTTGCTGATGGATTTATGTGAAAAATGGAAGCAGGATTTGTTTTGGATTTCATTTTGGAGAACCTATTTTTGATAAATGATGGAGAAGGACTGGCTTTGAGCTTGTTCCCAACTACTAGGAGGAAGTTTCCGAGAGATGTGATGATGTTCAGTGAGGGTGATGTGCTGGTAACCTCTCCCCTCTAGTTTAGGTGCAACCTTTCGACAAAACAAGTGTTTATTTGAAAGGAAAATTAGGGAAGTGAGTGGTAAAGACTCACTAATGAGAGTGATGTGCTGGTAACCTCTCCTCTCAAGTCAATTCATGAGGGACGCTTTAAATGAGTACTGTCGACAAAAACTTGGACAATTTTCAACTCTCAGGATGTGACACTGTTATGGAGTATTGTTCTATATTTTTTAGTCTCTTTTTTTTCCCACCTAAGGAGGATTGAGGACAAAAGTCACAAAGGACGCTTTAAATGAGTACTGTGGACAAAAACTTGGACAATTTTCAACTCTCAGGATGTGACACTGTTATGGAGTATTGTTCTATATTTTTATGCTATTTTTTTCCCACCTAAGGAGGATTGAGGACAAAAGTCACAAAGGACGCTTTAAATGAGTACTGTGGACAAAAACCTGGACAATTTTCAACTCTCAGGATGTGACACTGTTATGGAGTATTGTTCTATATTTTTTATTCTCTTTTTTTCCCACCTAAGGAGGATTGAGGACAAAAGGTTGAGCTTGCTGATGGATTTATGTGCAATGGAAGCAGGATTTGTTTTGGATTTCATTTTGGAGAACATATTTTTGATAAATGATGGAGAAGGACTGGCTTTGAGCTTGTTCCCAACTACCAGGAGGAAGTTTCAGAGAGATGTGATGATGTTCAGTGAGGGTGATGTGCTGGTAACCTCTCCCCTCTAGTTTAGGTGCAACCTTTGGACAAAACAAGTGTTTATTTGAAAGGAAAATTAGGGAAGTGAGTGGTAAAGACTCACTAATGAGAGTGATGTGCTGGTAACCTCTCCTCTCAAGTCAGTTCATGAGGGACGCTTTAAATGAGTACTGTGGACAAAAACTTGGACAATTTTCAACTCTCAGGATGTGACACTGTTATGGAGTATTGTTCTATATTTTTTATGCTCTTTTTTTTCCCAACTAAGGAGGATTGAGGACAAAAGTCACAAAGGACGCTTTAAATGAGTACTGTGGACAAAAACTTGGACAATTTTCAACTCTCAGGATGTGACACTGTTATGGAGTATTGTTCTATATTTTTATGCTACTTTTTTCCCACCTAAGGAGGATTGAGGACAAAAGTCACAAAGGACGCTTTAAATGAGTACTGTGGACAAAAACTTGGACAATTTTCAACTCTCAGGATGTGACACTGTTATGGAGTATTGTTCTATATTTTTTATTCTCTTTTTTTCCCACCTAAGGAGACTTGAGGACAAAAGGTTGAGCTTGCTGATGGATTTATGTGCAAAATGGAAGCAGGATTTGTTTTGGATTTCATTTTGGAGAACATATTTTTGATAAATGATGGAGAAGGACTGGCTTTGAGCTTGTTCCCAACTACCAGGAGGAAGTTTCAGAGAGATGTGATGATGTTCAGTGAGGGTGATGTGCTGGTAACCTCTCCCCTCTAGTTTAGGTGCAACCTTTGGACAAAACAAGTGTTTATTTGAAAGGAAAATTAGGGAAGTGAGTGGTAAAGACTCACTAATGAGAGTGATGTGCTGGTCACCTCTCCTCTCAAGTCAATTCATGAGGGACGCTTTAAATGAGTACTGTGGACAAAAACTTGGACAATTTTCAATTCTCAGGATGTGACACTGTTATGGAGTATTGTTCTATATTTTCTCTTTTTTTCCCAACTAAGGAGGCTTGAGGACAAAAGTCACAAAGGACGCTTTAAATGAGTACTGTGGACAAAAACATGGACAATTTTCAACTCTCAGGATGTGACACTGTTATGGAGTATTGTTCTATAATTTTATGCTCTTTTTTTCCCACCTAAGGAGGATTGAGGACAAAAGTCACAAAGGACGCTTTAAATGAGTACTGTGGACAAAAACTTGGACAATTTTCAACTCTCAGGATGTGACACTGTTATGGAGTATTGTTCTATATTTTTTATTCTCTTTTTTTTCCCAACTAAGGAGGATTGAGGACAAAAGTCACAAAGGACGCTTTAAATGAGTACTGTGGACAAAAACTTGGACAATTTTCAACTCTCAGGATGTGACACTGTTATGGAGTATTGTTCTATATTTTTATGCTACTTTTTTCCCACCTAAGGAGGATTGAGGACAAAAGTCACAAAGGACGCTTTAAATGAGTACTGTGGACAAAAACTTGGACAATTTTCAACTCTCAGGATGTGACACTGTTATGGAGTATTGTTCTATATTTTTTATTCTCTTTTTTTCCCACCTAAGGAGACTTGAGGACAAAAGGTTGAGCTTGCTGATGGATTTATGTGCAAAATGGAAGCAGGATTTGTTTTGGATTTCATTTTGGAGAACATATTTTTGATAAATGATGGAGAAGGACTGGCTTTGAGCTTGTTCCCAACTACCAGGAGGAAGTTTCAGAGAGATGTGATGATGTTCAGTGAGGGTGATGTGCTGGTAACCTCTCCCCTCTAGTTTAGGTGCAACCTTTGGACAAAACAAGTGTTTATTTGAAAGGAAAATTAGGGAAGTGAGTGGTAAAGACTCACTAATGAGAGTGATGTGCTGGTCACCTCTCCTCTCAAGTCAATTCATGAGGGACGCTTTAAATGAGTACTGTGGACAAAAACTTGGACAATTTTCAATTCTCAGGATGTGACACTGTTATGGAGTATTGTTCTATATTTTTATGCTCTTTTTTCCCACCTAAGGAGGATTGAGGACAAAAGTCACAAAGGACGCTTTAAATGAGTACTGTGGAAAAAAACATGGACAATTTTCAACTCTCAGGATGTGACACTGTTATGGAGTATTGTTCTATATTTTTTATTCTCTTTTTTTTCCCAACTAAGGAGGATTGAGGACAAAAGTCACAAAGGACGCTTTAAATGAGTACTGTGGACAAAAACTTGGACAATTTTCAACTCTCAGGATGTGACACTGTTATGGAGTATTGTTCTATATTTTTTATTCTCTTTTTTTTCCCAACTAAGGAGGATTGAGGACAAAAGTCACAAAGGACGCTTTAAATGAGTACTGTGGACAAAAACTTGGACAATTTTCAACTCTCAGGATGTGACACTGTTATGGAGTATTGTTCTATATTTTTATGCTCTTTTTTTCCCACCTAAGGAGGATTGAGGACAAAAGTCACAAAGGACGCTTTAAATGAGTACTGTGGACAAAAACTTGGACAATTTTCAACTCTCAGGATGTGACACTGTTATGGAGTATTGTTCTATATTTTTATGCTAATTTTTTCCCACCTAAGGAGGATTGAGGACAAAAGTCACAAAGGACGCTTTAAATGAGCACTGTGGACAAAAACTTGGACAATTTTCAACTCTCAGGATGTGACACTGTTATGGAGTATTGTTCTATATTTTTTATTCTCTTTTTTTCCCACCTAAGGAGACTTGAGGACAAAAGTTTGAGCTTGCTGATGGATTTATGTTCAAAATGGAAGCAGGATTTGTTTTGGATTTCATTTTGGAGAACATATTTTTGATAAATGATGGAGAAGGACTGGCTTTGAGCTTGTTCCCAACTACCAGGAGGAAGTTTCCGAGAGATGTGATGATGTTCAGTGAGGGTGATGTGCTGGTAACCTCTCCCCTCTAGTTTAGGTGCAACCTTTCGACAAAACAAGTGTTTATTTGAAAGGAAAATTAGGGAAGTGAGTGGTAAAGACTCACTAATGAGAGTGATGTGCTGGTAACCTCTCCTCTCAAGTCAATTCATGAGGGACGCTTTAAATGAGTACTGTCGACAAAAACTTGGACAATTTTCAATTCTCAGGATGTGACACTGTTATGGAGTATTGTTCTATATTTTTAATGCTCTTTATTTTCCCACCTAAGGAGGCTTGAGGACAAAAGTCACAAAGGACGCTTTAAATGAGTACTGTGGACAAAAACTTGGACAATTTTCAACTCTCAGGATGTGACACTGTTATGGAGTATTGTTCTATATTTTTATGCTATTTTTTTCCCACCTAAGGAGGATTGAGGACAAAAGTCACAAAGGACGCTTTAAATGAGTACTGTGGACAAAAACCTGGACAATTTTCAACTCTCAGGATGTGACACTGTTATGGAGTATTGTTCTATATTTTTTATTCTGTTTTTTTTCCCAACTAAGGAGGATTGAGGACAAAAGTCACAAAGGACGCTTTAAATGAGTACTGTGGACAAAAACTTGGACAATTTTCAACTCTCAGGATGTGACACTGTTATGGAGTATTGTTCTATATTTTTATGCTCTTTTTTTCCCACCTAAGGAGGATTGAGGACAAAAGTCACAAAGGACGCTTTAAATGAGTACTGTGGACAAAAACTTGGACAATTTTCAACTCTCAGGATGTGACACTGTTATGGAGTATTGTTCTATATTTTTATGCTAATTTTTTCCCACCTAAGGAGGATTGAGGACAAAAGTCACAAAGGACGCTTTAAATGAGCACTGTGGACAAAAACTTGGACAATTTTCAACTCTCAGGATGTGACACTGTTATGGAGTATTGTTCTATATTTTTTATTCTCTTTTTTTCCCACCTAAGGAGACTTGAGGACAAAAGTTTGAGCTTGCTGATGGATTTATGTGAAAAATGGAAGCAGGATTTGTTTTGGATTTCATTTTGGAGAACCTATTTTTGATAAATGATGGAGAAGGACTGGCTTTGAGCTTGTTCCCAACTACTAGGAGGAAGTTTCCGAGAGATGTGATGATGTTCAGTGAGGGTGATGTGCTGGTAACCTCTCCCCTCTAGTTTAGGTGCAACCTTTCGACAAAACAAGTGTTTATTTGAAAGGAAAATTAGGGAAGTGAGTGGTAAAGACTCACTAATGAGAGTGATGTGCTGGTAACCTCTCCTCTCAAGTCAATTCATGAGGGACGCTTTAAATGAGTACTGTCGACAAAAACTTGGACAATTTTCAACTCTCAGGATGTGACACTGTTATGGAGTATTGTTCTATATTTTTTAGTCTCTTTTTTTTCCCACCTAAGGAGGATTGAGGACAAAAGTCACAAAGGACGCTTTAAATGAGTACTGTGGACAAAAACTTGGACAATTTTCAACTCTCAGGATGTGACACTGTTATGGAGTATTGTTCTATATTTTTATGCTATTTTTTTCCCACCTAAGGAGGATTGAGGACAAAAGTCACAAAGGACGCTTTAAATGAGTACTGTGGACAAAAACCTGGACAATTTTCAACTCTCAGGATGTGACACTGTTATGGAGTATTGTTCTATATTTTTTATTCTCTTTTTTTCCCACCTAAGGAGGATTGAGGACAAAAGGTTGAGCTTGCTGATGGATTTATGTGCAATGGAAGCAGGATTTGTTTTGGATTTCATTTTGGAGAACATATTTTTGATAAATGATGGAGAAGGACTGGCTTTGACCTTGTTCCCAACTACCAGGAGGAAGTTTCAGAGAGATGTGATGATGTTCAGTGAGGGTGATGTGCTGGTAACCTCTCCCCTCTAGTTTAGGTGCAACCTTTGGACAAAACAAGTGTTTATTTGAAAGGAAAATTAGGGAAGTGAGTGGTAAAGACTCACTAATGAGAGTGATGTGCTGGTAACCTCTCCTCTCAAGTCAGTTCATGAGGGACGCTTTAAATGAGTACTGTGGACAAAAACTTGGACAATTTTCAACTCTCAGGATGTGACACTGTTATGGAGTATTGTTCTATATTTTTTATGCTCTTTTTTTTCCCAACTAAGGAGGATTGAGGACAAAAGTCACAAAGGACGCTTTAAATGAGTACTGTGGACAAAAACTTGGACAATTTTCAACTCTCAGGATGTGACACTGTTATGGAGTATTGTTCTATATTTTTATGCTACTTTTTTCCCACCTAAGGAGGATTGAGGACAAAAGTCACAAAGGACGCTTTAAATGAGTACTGTGGACAAAAACTTGGACAATTTTCAACTCTCAGGATGTGACACTGTTATGGAGTATTGTTCTATATTTTTTATTCTCTTTTTTTCCCACCTAAGGAGACTTGAGGACAAAAGGTTGAGCTTGCTGATGGATTTATGTGCAAAATGGAAGCAGGATTTGTTTTGGATTTCATTTTGGAGAACATATTTTTGATAAATGATGGAGAAGGACTGGCTTTGAGCTTGTTCCCAACTACCAGGAGGAAGTTTCAGAGAGATGTGATGATGTTCAGTGAGGGTGATGTGCTGGTAACCTCTCCCCTCTAGTTTAGGTGCAACCTTTGGACAAAACAAGTGTTTATTTGAAAGGAAAATTAGGGAAGTGAGTGGTAAAGACTCACTAATGAGAGTGATGTGCTGGTCACCTCTCCTCTCAAGTCAATTCATGAGGGACGCTTTAAATGAGTACTGTGGACAAAAACTTGGACAATTTTCAATTCTCAGGATGTGACACTGTTATGGAGTATTGTTCTATATTTTCTCTTTTTTTCCCAACTAAGGAGGCTTGAGGACAAAAGTCACAAAGGACGCTTTAAATGAGTACTGTGGACAAAAACATGGACAATTTTCAACTCTCAGGATGTGACACTGTTATGGAGTATTGTTCTATAATTTTATGCTCTTTTTTTCCCACCTAAGGAGGATTGAGGACAAAAGTCACAAAGGACGCTTTAAATGAGTACTGTGGACAAAAACTTGGACAATTTTCAACTCTCAGGATGTGACACTGTTATGGAGTATTGTTCTATATTTTTTATTCTCTTTTTTTTCCCAACTAAGGAGGATTGAGGACAAAAGTCACAAAGGACGCTTTAAATGAGTACTGTGGACAAAAACTTGGACAATTTTCAACTCTCAGGATGTGACACTGTTATGGAGTATTGTTCTATATTTTTTATTCTCTTTTTTTCCCCACCTAAGGAGACTTGAGGACAAAAGGTTGAGCTTGCTGATGGATTTATGTGCAAAATGGAAGCAGGATTTGTTTTGGATTTCATTTTGGAGAACATATTTTTGATAAATGATGGAGAAGGACTGGCTTTGAGCTTGTTCCCAACTACCAGGAGGAAGTTTCAGAGAGATGTGATGATGTTCAGTGAGAGTGATGTGCTGGTAACCTCTCCCCTCTAGTTTAGGTGCAACCTTTGGACAAAACAAGTGTTTATTTGAAAGGAAAATTAGGGAAGTGAGTGGTAAAGACTCACTAATGAGAGTGATGTGCTGGTAACCTCTCCTCTCAAGTCAGTTCATGAGGGACGCTTTAAATGAGTACTGTGGACAAAAACTTGGACAATTTTCAACTCTCAGGATGTGACACTGTTATGGAGTATTGTTCTATATTTTTTATTCTCTTTTTTTTCCCAACTAAGGAGGATTGAGGACAAAAGTCACAAAGGACGCTTTAAATGAGTACTGTGGACAAAAACTTGGACAATTTTCAACTCTCAGGATGTGACACTGTTATGGAGTATTGTTCTATATTTTTTATTCTCTTTTTTTCCCACCCAAGGAGACTTGAGGACAAAAGGTTGAGCTTGCTGATGGATTTATGTGCAAAATGGAAGCAGGATTTGTTTTGGATTTCATTTTGGAGAACATATTTTTGATAAATGATGGAGAAGGACTGGCTTTGAGCTTGTTCCCAACTACCAGGAGGAAGTTTCAGAGAGATGTGATGATGTTCAGTGAGGGTGATGTGCTGGTAACCTCTCCCCTCTAGTTTAGGTGCAACCTTTGGACAAAACAAGTGTTTATTTGAAAGGAAAATTAGGGAAGTGAGTGGTAAAGACTCACTAATGAGAGTGATGTGCTGGTAACCTCTCCTCTCAAGTCAATTCATGAGGGACGCTTTAAATGAGTACTGTGGACAAAAACTTGGACAATTTTCAATTCTCAGGATGTGACACTGTTATGGAGTATTGTTCTATATTTTCTCTTTTTTTCCCAACTAAGGAGGCTTGAGGACAAAAGTCACAAAGGACGCTTTAAATGAGTACTGTGGACAAAAACTTGGACAATTTTCAACTCTCAGGATGTGACACTGTTATGGAGTATTGTTCTATATTTTCTCTTTTTTTCCCAACTAAGGAGGATTGAGGACAAAATTCACAAAGGACGCTTTAAATGAGTACTGTGGACAAAACCCTGGACAATTTTCAACTCTCAGGATGTGACACTGTTATGGAGTATTGTTCTATATTTTTTATTCTCTTTTTTTCCCACCTAAGGAGACTTGAGGACAAAAGGTTGAGCTTGCTGATGGATTTATGTGCAAAATGGAAGCAGGATTTGTTTTGGATTTCATTTTGGAGAACATATTTTTGATAAATGATGGAGAAGGACTGGCTTTGAGCTTGTTCCCAACTACCAGGAGGAAGTTTCAGAGAGATGTGATGATGTTCAGTGAGGGTGATGTGCTGGTAACCTCTCCCCTCTAGTTTAGGTGCAACCTTTGGACAAAACAAGTGTTTATTTGAAAGGAAAATTAGGGAAGTGAGTGGTAAAGACTCACTAATGAGAGTGATGTGCTGGTAACCTCTCCTCTCAAGTCAGTTCATGAGGGACGCTTTAAATGAGTACTGTGGACAAAAACTTGGACAATTTTCAACTCTCAGGATGTGACACTGTTATGGAGTATTGTTCTATATTTTTATGCTCTTTTTTTCCCACCTAAGGAAGCTTGAGGACAAAAGTCACAAAGGACGCTTTAAATGAGTACTGTGGACAAAAACTTGGACAATTTTCAACTCTCAGGATGTGACACTGTTATGGAGTATTGTTCTATATTTTTAATGCTCTTTATTTTCCCACCTAAGGAGGCTTGAGGACAAAAGTCACAAAGGACGCTTTAAATGAGTACTGTGGACAAAAACTTGGACAATTTTCAACTCTCAGGATGTGACACTGTTATGGAGTATTGTTCTATATTTTTATGCTATTTTTTTCCCACCTAAGGAGGATTGAGGACAAAAGTCACAAAGGACGCTTTAAATGAGTACTGTGGACAAAAACTTGGACAATTTTCAATTCTCAGGATGTGACACTGTTATGGAGTATTGTTCTATATTTTTTATTCTCTTTATTTTCCCACCTAAGGAGGATTGAGGACAAAAATCACAAAGGACGCTTTAAATATATGTTTATGCTCTTTTTTTCCCACTTAAGGAGGCTTGAGGACAAAAATCACAAAGGACGCTTTAAATGAATACTGTGCAAAAAACTTGGACAATTTTCAACTCTCAGGATGTGACACTGTTATGGAGTATTGTTCTATATTTTTTATTCTCTTTTTTCCCACCTAAGGAGACTTGAGGACAAAAGGTTGAGCTTGCTGATGGATTTATGTGCAATGGAAGCAGGATTTGTTTTGGATTTCATTTTGGAGAACATATTTTTGATAAATGATGGAGAAGGACTGGCTTTGAGCTTGTTCCCAACTACCAGGAGGAAGTTTCAGAGAGATGTGATGATGTTCAGTGAGGGTGATGTGCTGGTAACCTCTCCCCTCTAGTTTAGGTGCAACCTTTGGACCAAACAAGTGTTTATTTGAAAGGAAAATTAGGGAAGTGAGTGGTAAAGACTCACGAATGAGAGTGATGTGCTGGTAACCTCTCCTCTCAAGTCAGTTCATGAGGGACGCTTTAAATGAATACTGGAAAAAATTTGGACAATTTTCAAAAGTTAGGATGTGACACTGTTATGGAGTATTGTTCTATATTTTTTATCTCTTTATTTTCCCACCTAAGGAGGCTTGAGGACAAAAATCACAAAGGACGCTTTAAATATATGTTTATGCTCTTTTTTTCCCACTTAAGGAGGCTTGAGGACAAAAATCACAAAGGACGCTTTAAATATATGTTTATGCTCTTTTTTTCCCACTTAAGGAGGCTTGAGGACAAAAATCACAAAGGACGCTTTAAATGAGTACTGTGGACAAAAACTTGGACAATTTTCAACTCTCAGGATGTGACACTGTTATGGAGTATTGTTCTATATTTTTATGCTCTTTTTTTCCCACCTAAGGAGGATTGAGGACAAAAATCACAAAGGACGCTTTAAATATATGTTTATGCTCTTTTTTTCCCACTTAAGGAGGCTTGAGGACAAAAATCACAAAGGACGCTTTAAATGAGTACTGTGGACAAAAACTTGGACAATTTTCAACTCTCAGGATGTGACACTGTTATGGAGTATTGTTCTATATTTTTAATGCTCTTTATTTTCCCACCTAAGGAGGCTTGAGGACAAAAGTCACAAAGGACGCTTTAAATGAGTACTGTGGACAAAAACTTGGACAATTTTCAACTCTCAGGATGTGACACTGTTATGGAGTATTGTTCTATATTTTTATGCTATTTTTTTCCCACCTAAGGAGGATTGAGGACAAAAGTCACAAAGGACGCTTTAAATGAGTACTGTGGACAAAAACTTGGACAATTTTCAATTCTCAGGATGTGACACTGTTATGGAGTATTGTTCTATATTTTTTATTCTCTTTATTTTCCCACCTAAGGAGGATTGAGGACAAAAATCACAAAGGACGCTTTAAATATATGTTTATGCTCTTTTTTTCCCACTTAAGGAGGCTTGAGGACAAAAATCACAAAGGACGCTTTAAATGAATACTGTGCAAAAAACTTGGACAATTTTCAACTCTCAGGATGTGACACTGTTATGGAGTATTGTTCTATATTTTTTATTCTCTTTTTTCCCACCTAAGGAGACTTGAGGACAAAAGGTTGAGCTTGCTGATGGATTTATGTGCAATGGAAGCAGGATTTGTTTTGGATTTTATTTTGGAGAACATATTTTTGATAAATGATGGAGAAGGACTGGCTTTGAGCTTGTTCCCAACTACCAGGAGGAAGTTTCAGAGAGATGTGATGATGTTCAGTGAGGGTGATGTGCTGGTAACCTCTCCCCTCTAGTTTAGGTGCAACCTTTGGACCAAACAAGTGTTTATTTGAAAGGAAAATTAGGGAAGTGAGTGGTAAAGACTCACTAATGAGAGTGATGTGCTGGTAACCTCTCCTCTCAAGTCAGTTCATGAGGGACGCTTTAAATGAATACTGGAAAAAACTTGGACAATTTTCAACTCTCAGGATGTGATACTGTTATGGAGTATTGTTCTATATTTTTTATTCTCTTTTTTCCCACCTAAGGAGACTTGAGGACACAAGGTTGAGCTTGCTGATGGATTTATGTGCAATGGAAGCAGGATTTGTTTTGGATTGAGGACAAAAATCACAAAGGACGCTTTAAATATATGTTTATGCTCTTTTTTCCCACTTTAGGAGGCTTGAGGACAAAAATCACAAAGGACGCTTTAAATTAATACTGTGGAAAAAACTTGGACAATTTTCAACTCTCAGGATGTGACACTGTTATGGAGTATTGTTCTATATTTTTTATTCTCTTTTTTCCCACCTAAGGAGACTTGAGGACACAAGGTTGAGCTTGCTGATGGATTTATGTGCAATGGAAGCAGGATTTGTTTTGGATTGAGGACAAAAATCACAAAGGACGCTTTAAATATATGTTTATGCTCTTTTTTCCCACTTTAGGAGGCTTGAGGACAAAAATCACAAAGGACGCTTTAAATATATGTTTATGCTCTTTTTTCCCACTTTAGGAGGCTTGAGGACAAAAATCACAAAGGACGCTTTAAATATATGTTTATGCTCTTTTTTCCCACTTTAGGAGGCTTGAGGACAAAAATCACAAAGGACGCTTTAAATATATGTTTATGCTCTTTTTTCCCACTTTAGGAGGCTTGAGGACAAAAATCACAAAGGACGCTTTAAATATATGTTTATGCTCCTTTTTCTCACTTAAGGAGGCTTGAAGACAAAAATCACAAAGGACGCTTTAAATGAGTACTGTGGAAAAAACTTGGACAATTTTCAACTCTCAGGATGTGACACTGTTATGGAGTATTGTTCTATATTTTTTATTCTCTTTATTTTCCCACCTAAGGAGGCTTGAGGACAAAAGGTTGAGCTTGCTGATGGATTTATGTGCAATGGAAGCAGGATTTGTTTTGGATTTCATTTTGGAGAACATATTTTTGATAAATGATGGAGAAGGACTGGCTTTGAGCTTGTTCCCAACTACCAGGAGGAAGTTTCAGAGAGATGTGATGATGTTCAGTGAGGGTGATGTGCTGGTAACCTCTCCCCTCTAGTTTAGGTGCAACCTTTGGACCAAACAAGTGTTTATTTGAAAGGAAAATTAGGGAAGTGAGTGGTAAAGACTCACTAATGAGAGTGATGTGCTGGTAACCTCTCCTCTCAAGTCAGTTCATGAGGGACGCTTTAAATTCTTCTTTCAGGACGTGACACTGTTATGGAGTATTGTTTATTGTGTTTGTTATGTACTATTGTTGAGAAAAGACTGAGTTTGTCGATGGCTTTGTGTAAAGCACTATGGAACCTTGATTTGTCATGTTCATTTGTTCGATTTTTTTTCCATAAATGTGGTTGTAAGACTTATTTCCAGCTCGATTCTAAACACCCTCAGAGCTTAAACTAGCTCCTAAGTTGTGTAGTTGGTAGACAGTTCAGGTAGGCAACTGGTAAAGATTCACCATGAGGGTGATGTATTGATAACCTTTCCTCTCTAGTCTAAGTCAACACATTACAGTCAGAAACAAAAGCTACACTCATTAAATTTCTTATTACTGATACAGATTTTTTTGGCATGTAACCCATATGGCACCTCCCCTCTTGTGCGATCTTTTCCAAGGTTCTTCCCTTTTTTTTCCTGTTAAAGGGTTTTTGGGAAGTTTTTCCTTTCCCACTAGAGGGAGGTGTCTGAATCAGAAGGGTTTGGCATTGATATTGCTTGTATTTCTTTGCAGTGGGCACTTTTAGTTGTAACCCTTACGACAAAGGCCATTTCTTGTGTCGTGAGATACAGTGTCCAAGCATTAATATTGACATAATTTTAAAAGCTTTGCATTAATAAAATTAATTAATTAAATGTACCACCTGAATAGTTATATTGCATCATTCTGTCTTTAAATGATCAATAAAGCATTTAATTAAATGTATTTTGTTTGTGATTCTCTTTATTATGTCTTCCTATATTCCATCTCACTTATCATCTCCTGCTTTCAGTATATCTTTGTTTAAAGATTCTTCTCCTTTTCTTGAAGACATAACAAATAACCAACACTAGAAAATTAAACCCAACAGCACAGAAGTAACAGAAGGCCACACAACCCCCGCAGAATGGTTTGTTTTACTATCAGAATTTGATCCATTCGGTCCGATAACATTTGGAAAGTCTAGAAGAGCCACAAGATTAACAGCCAAACAGCCAGCGCTGGAAAAACTCTGTATACTGTGAAATACAGACAGATTCATCTGGTGGTGATCGGCTTAATCAGCATTGTGTGAACTCGTTTGGCTTAAATGTAATGGACATTTATTTATATGTAAAAGTTCCACACTGCAGGTTTAAATCCAATTTTGAGGTACTTGTACTTTGAGTATTTCCATTTGATTCTACTTTATACTTCTACTCCACTACATTTATTTGACAGTTTTAGTTACTTTTCAGATGAAGATTTGACATAATGGATAATATAAAAAGATTTTAAAATACAACACATTGTTAAAGATGAAACCAGTGGTTTCCAACCTCTTTGACATCTTACAAAAAGCAGTGTGTGGTCAGGGTCACATTTCAGATGTCTATGAGTTGTTAACAGATCCACCAAATAGTGATTTTTCCCTCTAAACTTCTCACATGGTTTCATTTCAATAAATGTTCAAATGATCCAATATTTCACCAAATATCAAAGATTAGAGAAAAAGTCCAAAAACTGAAAACAGATTAGTGTATCATAAGTTTGTTTTTTCTTCTTTCTTCTCCCGACCCCTAGGTTGGAAACCACTGGACTAAACTAGCTAACTGTATATAAAGTAGTTCAAACAACAGCAACATGCTGCTTACACACTGATGCTTCAGTATTAATAATCTAATGATGTCATATATAATAATATATCAGTCAGAGGGACCAAACCACTACTTTTACTGCAATACTTTAAATACATCAAGCTGATAATACTTATGTACTTTTACTTAAGTAGGATTTTTCATGCAGGCCTTTTACTTGTAATGGAGTATTTTTACATTGCTGTATTAAAACTTTTACCTAAATAAAGGGTCTGAATACTTCTTCCACCACTGTTGAGTCCACCGTGTGTGCATGTCATTGCCCACAGGCATCACCATCCACATTACACTAAATTAACTACAGTTCCTTGCTGTAATGACACCAGTTCTGCTTTGGAGGGCAGCAGCCGATTTTAATATGACCAGAGGAGCGCAGAGGAAGAAAGCACTTCCTATGGTGGAACAATATTGTGTTTATGAAAATCTAAACCATAAAAAGTCGTTGTACAGTAGGTTGTCAGTGGCAAAACCTGACAGAAGAAGCTGGCAAAACGTGACCTTAATGCTCCGTTTTTATCAGCCGTTTAATACGCGTGTAAACACAAATGTTAGCTGACAACTCCTCCGCGGGTCAGCTCGCCTGTGGGGATGGAGAGGAGGAGAAGGAGCTGCCTTTATGTGAGTCAAAGGAGCAGAGTTTTAAACCGGTACCGGAGGGCAACATGACCGTCTCCTCCAGGTTCCTGCAGGCTGAACTGGAGCTGAACACCCACCTCCGCCGGCTTACCTTCAGCGAGCCTGTCCGGTACATCTACAACCCGCTGGAGTACGCCTGGGACACCCACCGCTGCTACGTGGAGACGTACTGTCAGGGCGGACAAAGCATCCTGTTTTTAGGGATGAATCCTGGACCTTTCGGCATGGCACAGACAGGGGTGAGGATTTACCGACATCTTTAAATGAACTTGGGACAGGGATGATTTAGTAGTAACGCTTTGATTATGCATTCACTGCCTGCTCATTGGCTATGAACGTGGAAGCTAACCCAAACAACAAAGCCCAGTTTAACTGAGACAGCTTGTAGGATTTAGTGGCATCTAGCGGTGAGGTTGAAACCAACTAAACACCCCTCCCCCCCGCGTTAACCCGCCCCTACTCTGCCTCTGATTGGCTTTGACCCTGATATTTTTTACCCTAAACCAAGCGGCTAGCTCTGGGTATGAAAAGTGAAGCCAATGCAGAAGTGCCGTAAACCTGCATTCTTTCTAATGGCCAGCAGGGGGCGACTCCACTGGCTGCCAAAAGACTGTATAGAAGTCTATGAGAAAATGACCTTACTTCTCATTTGATTTATTACCTCAGTAAACATTTTCCTAATGAGTTTATGGTCTCAAGCACTAATTTAAAGTCTTCCTCAATACAGCATTATGTTCATTTTGTAAATTATGGTCCCATTTAGAGTAAAATAGATGATAAAGCAGGGTATGCTTTAGGGTGTGGCTACCTTGTGTGATTGACAAGTTGTTACCACGGTGACACCGTTGGTTATATACATTACGTATCGTAACCCCAGATTAGAATAGTAGTATAGGTGTAGCTGTCGCTATTTCACAGCATGTTTTCAGTTCATGAAAGTTAATTGTAAAACTTTGGCCGCTTGTACATTTTGGCGAGGGCGAGGGTCAAAATGGTGAATTCGAGACTTCAAAACGGGAGTCCACAAACCAATGGGTCTACAGTCTATGCCCTAACGCTAACCATCTCACTCCTCATGCCTAAACCTAACCAATCCACCCAACAAAGGCAACGAGTACTAGCCAATCAGAGGCAGAGTAGGGTGGGTCTTTGTGGAATGAGGATGGGGAAAAAAATAGGGCCTCCCCCTCTCCTTCCAAGCGTGTAGGAGAACCTACGGTGGCCATGAAACTCGTGAAAAACACAAAAGACCCTCTGTAGAGCCAGTGTTTGGTTTGTCTGTTCTGGGCTACTGTAAAAACATGGCGAAAAAAACACTTTCTGCATATTCCTATATAAATTAGTCTTTAACCAAGTTACCACAACCAAGTATTTAAGAGGGGCTTACAGTCAATTTTTGCCCTGATGTCCCCTTACAGGTTAATTGTGGCCATGTGTTAAATGAGTTATTTAGGCGGGAACATGTTTTATCTTGCAACTATAGTTTATATTTGTTAATGCTGCGTTTGTTGCAACGGCTACAGTATTCATACACCCTGTTTAGCCTAAATTTGACCAGTTTTCCTCCCTAGACATTGGGGCACTGGTAAGAAACTTAAAATTTGTATTATTTTTTATTGATGTAATGTTTATTTACAAGATTGAGGAAAATAATTCTTAAGTGATGATGATGTGTTCAGAAATGATCTCTTCTTTGCACAGGTGCCCTTTGGTGAAGTGAAGTCAGTTGTCGATGGCTGAAGATCACAGGGGAGGTCGGTCATCCTCAAGACGAGCATCCGAAGCGACGGATCACAGGGCTCGCCTGCACTCAGAGTGAAGTGAGCGGCGCACGTTTCTGGGGCTTCTTCAGAAAGTTGTGTGGTGAACCTGCACTGTTCTTCTGCCACTGCTTCGTGCACAACCTTTGCCCGCTCATTTTCATGAGTACCAGTGGGAAGAATTTAACACCCCCAGAGCTGCCTGTAGGTGAGCGGGCGCCCTCCTGGCACTGTGTGACATTGCGCTGTGCCAGGTGGTGGAGGCTCTGGGCGTCTGGGTGTCCTATCACTGCTGAACAACACGTCAGCTAATCAGCCTCCTCTGCCTTAATAGCAGTGTGGAGTGCGTTCCTTTGACAATTGATCAGGATGCAAGAGACTCGGTATATGCTACTAATGCTACTACTGCTACTAATGAGTTTTTAATACACTAATGCCTTCCGCCTCTCATCACTCATGCTGTAAACACATCTGTTCATCAACTGCAAGTTTTCTTCTTCTGTAAAGATCTGTCTGTTTGTTTTGAGATGTGTTTACAGACCAGTGGGTAGAGCATGGCACTTTGGGCCCTTCAGAAATACCTCTACACTAATGTAAATATAAGAAGTGTTGTATATATGCGTACATTTATACCCAAAGCATAAGCTCAGGCTGTTTGTGAATACTTAATGTTTAAGCATTTTTGACTGGTAAACTTGCAAAGACTGTATTTTGGCAAAGAAATTACATGTAATTGGTACCGTATAGAAAAGAGCTCTATAGAAACAACTTCTAAACATAACAAAGTAAAAGGAATTTCATAATACAGTGCTGTTGTTGCACATATTATATATTGTATTAGTTTACAAAATCTAACAATCACAGACAGAACCAGTCTGTGATATTCCTCTGAAGAAAAAACAAGCACACATTGAACAAAAAGTTTTGACTGTTACAGACTTCAGAAATCTTCTGTCATGATAATGAAGCTTTTGTAAAAATGCAGTTGTAAGCACTGTTCCTGTTAGACCACTATACAAGATGATTCATTTGTATTCTTTTTAAACGTCTTTTTTATCACAGTTGTACCATTCTGTGTATTATTGTGCTGAGCTCATGAAATTAAGAGCTTGGTGTTTAAATAAAGACAGAATATTGAAATATGTTTTTTAAATGTTCTTCCACTGGTGCTCCATAGATGAAGGCCTACAGACAACTAATGCTAATGTTTATCATGTTAGTGAAACATGCCAACAAGCCTGAAGCAGTTAATGTTTGATTTTTTTAACAGAAATAACAGCTGCTTATTTAAGCTTCAGTGGTTTCTTAATCTACATGTTGGAGATGAAATTTAACACTGAAACTTGCTTCTAGTCCACCATTTGCCACCAGAGCAACCTGCAGACGTGCACTCATCTACACCACCGTTTTAATTACGCTGATAATAGTTGAGCTGTAAACATTTAGTTGTCAAATTGTCTGCCATTAAAATGTTCAGGGATCTGTTTTTGTGATTTCGGATATACTTTTGTGAATGTGAATCTCTAAACGCAAAAACCTTAAACTCACTTTTTGAACGTTGGTTTGTGATAAAACTACACTGCCACCAAGTGCTCAGAAGAGGGACTGCAGGTCTTACACAATCATATTTTATGAGAAACAGGCTTATAGAATATTATATCTGTAGGCTGTATTCAGATGACTGAAACATGGCATCAGTTCATGAGTTTTACACAAAATACGTCTGTCTATGCTTCAGTATTTTCAGAGCAGTTTGAAAGAAATGCAGCATAAATGAATCTCACTTTCAAGTGATGTCATTGCATCTCATTGTAGATATCTGCTCTTGATCTGCTGTTTTTGCACTGCCCTGAAATCAGGTGATTTCAGGTGATTTCAGGGCAGTGGGTCCCCTCAAGTTGTTGTTGGGAGAAATGTTTAGCCTCAAGGATAATAACCCCCCCCCCAGTCCTCACCCCCTCCTCTGCCACTACTGAGAACTGAAATGAACAACAACTACCAGCAGCAGATCCTGTGTCCTAGTTGAAGTCTGCAGCAGTGCTTTTACCTTGTGATGAGCTGTGCACTCATAAACTGCATCTCCCATGAGATCCAGCTTCCGCATGCTACAGGATATATTGTGAAACTCTTGCACCTGACAGGGTTACTTGTCACTGTCTACACATTGACACATTGATGCACAGCTCTATCCTTCATCAGGTAGCAGAAAAGGCATCACGTTCATTTCTCAGCAGAATCAGGTAAGATTCACACCGATAAACACACCACGAGCTGATTAATCTATCAAATCCAAGCTATCACCTTTCATCAGCTGTTCTCCTCCAGACTGAAACTGGATCACTCGATCCATGTATGTTTTCTTCCTAAACAGCACAGTTTGCTATTACCATGGATAAACAGTCCACAGTGGTGTTTCGAAATGTGGGGCAACTGTACTTCCCCCAAACCAGGGTGGAGTGTCACTACAGTCTGACCTCTGACCATCAGTGGAGCAGCACTGACTGGATAGGGATTTTTAAGGTAGAATCACCTGCTTTAGTGGCACAAAACCAAAGAAATCATCAGCAAAAATATAAATCCTAATTTTTTTGCTAACATATTTCTAAAAGTCAAATGCAAATGATTCTCAAATATATGAAATACGTATATGAGATGACTAAATTCCAAAACTGCTGGTGTCTGTTGACTCAGACATAAATATACATTAAGATCTCTCTTTTATGATATATATGAAAAACTATTGCTGTGATCCAAGTCAAACTGAGTAAAACAGGCCATTCCCCGTCTAAAAGTGTCACATTATAATTCAACATAAAAGCTGTGTGAGGCAGCGTCAGCTCCGAAGCTTATCACATAGAATTTCAAAAATGCAAGAAATTTAAAAACTTCATCAATGAAGGCGTTTGCTGTGAAGCAGCTGCACGCATTTGGCTGCCTACAATAGATCAGTTCAAGGTCTTTCTGGAGTCCTGTTCATTATGGAGCAGCTGTGGAAATTATTATCAAATTCTGAATTCATGTGTATGCGTTGCTAATGCAGCCTGTATTGGGTCTCAGCTGATGTGAATGGTTTACATTTCGGCTACAATGAATGCAGCCTAACTGTAGAGCTGACTGTCCACAGAGCTCAGTCATTGTCATTTCACATTCAAAGTAATGGTGAGGAAATAAAATATGATCCTCTTTTATGAAGAGTTTAGTTGCATCGTCTGACATTTTTAAGAACAGGTTTTTTGTAAGCATAGGTCTTTTTTTTTTTAGTACAGCTTTTAAATTTGAATGAGAGCAGAGTTCATGTTAACTTTTACACTCGTTAGATCACAAGCTAGGCTTTCTAAGATGTTTTCCTGAATATTTTCAGCTACTATAAATGAGAATTTATCTGCAAACCAATGTCAACGTTTTCATATATTGTGTATAGTTGTTTACCAACTGCCTAAAATTGTCTAACGATCAGCGTGACAAAAATTCATGTTTTTATCTTAACAAATCTAATTCAGAAAACCTGAATGTAGAAATTCTGCAAACGCAAACTTGTTCTGGCATAGTGTGAGAAACTCGTGCTAGTTGGAATGTGTCCGTTAAGGACCTCAATTTTGGCTCAATTGTCTGCTCATTTCGGTAAGTTTTTAGGTTTGAAGATACTTTTGCTTTCAACTCGGGAGGTTTTCATTGTCCTTCAATTTGAACATTGGCCATAGACGTCTAGTAATTATAGTTTAGCTTCATTCAGATGTGAAAATGTCACCTCCAATTGGAATAGCAGATGTGTTTGGAAGGCAAACAAAGCGCTGATAAGTGCAACCAAACTTTACTAAGCAATTAGTAAAGTTTAACGTCGATCATTTTTGGCAGTTGAGTTTTTTTTTTTTTTTTTTTTAATGCTAAAGTTGGTACTTTGTGTGTATAGGGGTGAAGCCGTACGCTTGCACCATGTGTGACAAGAGGTTTTTTCAGCGCTACCACCTGGCAAGACACAGCCTCACTCATATGGGTATGCGTCCGCCCACCTTACCCATGTCACTGACATCAGACTGTACTTACATTATGTTAGAGATTATTAAAGCAGTCATTACTATTCTCTAAAAGTAACTGGTATTACATTCTCTGATGTATATCCTATATAACATGTGTAAATGCAACATTAAAGCAAGTCTTTAAATGTAAAGAAATACAGGACTGTGACATCATCAGCTCATGTCATGTGTTTAGTTGTGGATCAGAAAATTGGTCAATACAGATTGATGTATTCTTAATTGGATTTGAATTGGGGGGAAAAAAAACAAGAGCATGACAACTGCATTCTTTTAAAGAGAAAGTGAAAAGTGGTTAACAACCCATCAATTGTAAATAGATGTAAAAAGTACATTACTGATTGATGGATTGTGAAACAAAAATATAAAAGTCCTGAAAATAATGTATTGATGCTCTGTGTTTAGGTGTGAAACCTTTTGCTTGCACCATGTGTGACATGAGGTTTGTTCAGCGCTACCACCTGGCGAGACACAGCCTCACTCATACGGGTATGGGTCCGTGCACCTGCCCTTCTCACATTTCATAGATCACCATTTACTCTTTATTGTGCAAAGATGAGGGGCACTTTTGTGTGGTTACAGTTTGAACACAGTCTTTGTAGGTAGACGCTCAGGTTAGTTATTGCCTGTAATATACTTAAATCACCAGCACTTGCTAACCACTTTACATTTATGAAACCGTTAATAAAACCAGGTTATTTAGCCTAAAATGATTGTTGCCCTCCAGGATTGTTGGCAGATAGCGAGAACGTCTTGTGTGACACTAATACCTGGCAAGCAAAAAGCTGCAGAGACCATGTGTCTTGTAAATAGCACGTGTCTGTCTGCCTGATCCAGATGGTGTTTATGGGAATACTAAGGGCTAATATTCAGGTTTTAATTCAGACTGGATCTGTTTGGTTAGATGCAGTTAGTTGTAGAGCAGACCTGCAGGGCTGAAGTTCCTGTAGGTTTTTTTTTTTTTTTTTGTTAACGGCCTTTTAAGTTAATTTTGACTATGTGTACCAGTAATACTGGAGGGCAATGTATGAGCTATAATGTGGAGGCGCAGGATTCAGTAAGTTGTCTTTTAGTCCAGGTTTAATATTAACATTTCTGACATGGAAGTCCTATTGCTCCAAACTTCGCTTTTTGAAATCTGACAAGCTGAATTGAAAAGCATAAATGTAAACAAATCTACAGTTCCTATAAATTGTTATTAAAATGTATAGAATGAAACCCGACCCTACTTAAAGCTTCAGTCATTGTACATCTGTGTCATTTCAAAGGCCAATTAATACTTTTCGCGTCCGTGGACAGCTGTGGTCTTGCAGACTTGCATGCGATTCCATTCCATTCGTATTTTTAGGTCCGTAGACACAGACACGTTCCACATGTGCCTGCTAGTAAACAGGGTTGCAGTGTGATAACTATCCAGAGTTGTAAAATCCGCTCTGTGAGTATTACAAACCGCGCTTCAGTGTTTGTCTGATCAGCCTTTAAATACAATAATCTGTTACTCCAACCGGACTTGCTAGATTGTATTTCATTGTCTCATCGGCACTTTAAACAACGCACTCGCACCAACACAGCTCCTGTATTGTTTTACACAGGACTGTTTTCAGTCTGAATGCAGCTGAGGAGTTCCTGTATTTTGCCAAACAACAAGAGAAAGTCGAAAAAAGAAAAGCGACCGCTTGATGAGAACAGAAATACAGTAGATGAGACAGGCATTCCTGTTTGCTTTTCTAGCACATGCGCAGTTGATGCGCTTGCTATGCGTATAGTCCGTGCAGTCATCATTTTGGGCTGCAGGCCGACGTCTGCAGAGGGGCCACGCAGACACGGGCGGATGACGATATTTACGTTACAGACTAATGCGGACCCTTGCGGCCACGCGGATGCAAAAAGTATGAATTGGCCTTTAGTAGACTGAACACAGAACGTCCAAACATCAAATTCTGTAATAACCACCTCGCACCACCTCGCATTTTTAAAGAAAAAAACTAGTTAGTAAAAAAACTAAATAACCAGTGAAAGTTGGTCCAAACTCAAAGCTTTGTAGGAAAAAAATGTCAAATTATCATTTGTTTTTGTTTTTGTAGAGTAAATGTAGGCATAATGTAACTGAAGGTGAGAGGATGCAACAGTCTTGTTGCAGTGTTAAGTGACAATGTTACTGATGTTTGTTCAGGCAAAACATTAAATGATAATCTCACACGTGTTTTTTGTTTTTGTTTTGTTGCTTTGAAACTAGACATATTTAGCTCCATATTATGTTATAAAACCTGACTCAGCTGTATTCTCAGTTTAACTTATTGATTTAGTTGCATGTCTGAATATTTCAATATTATTTTCTGACAAAGGAAATGCACATTACATACTTAGAATGTATTAGTTATTATCTCTGCCAGTATTTTAGTCTTAGTGCTAGCTTGAGCTTGAAAGATGTATTTCTTGCACTTGTGGCAGGTAGGGCTAATATATTGCTCTGTGTGTGTAGGGGTGAAGCCGTATGCTTGTTCCATGTGTGACATGAGGTTTATTCAGCGTAACCACCTGGAGAGACACAGCCTCACTCATACGGGTATGCGTTCCTTTACCGTACCCTTACCAATGAGAAAGGCTCTGGCGCTTTCAACACATCGGGGTCACAACAAACTCGAGTTTGGATTGTCAAGTCATTTGATGGGATGTTGAACCAGCCTCAAAAAAAATACCCCCCAGTTTTTGGGGCCACTATGTTGCGTAGATCTGGGCCATGAAAATGAGAAATTCCACTCTGATCTACACATAATGAGTTGATGACGAGGCCTTTTAGAGTATCAATATTGAGATGCTGAAACTACCATTGGAAATAGTTAAAAATGTACTGATAGGGTAGTTTTTGTTTGTTTTTGTTTTTCCAACTTTTTGTAAGTGTTGGAAATTTAGTCCTCAAAGAAAGAGTAGTAAGTAAAAATTGCACACTGTTTATTGGTACAAATGGCTAAAATTGATGCATTGACTGTGTATTTGTGTGCTTTTTTAGGAGAGAAGCCATTTGCTTGTGACATGTGTGATATGAGGTTTATCCAGCGCTACCACCTTGAGAGACACAAGCGTGTCCATAGTGGGGAGAAGCCATACCAGTGTGAACGGTGCCAGCAGGTATGTACGACTTCTGAACAAAGCAGTGACCTTAATGTGATACTTCAGGTGTTCATTCATTGTTTAAATTCAATCTTCATGACACTTACTGTTGTTTTTTTCTATTTAAACAGATTTCCCTCCAGATAAGTTATTAACCATGTCCAATATGTGTCTTTTTTTTTTTTTTTTTAAAGAACTTTTCACGGACAGACCGGCTCTTGCGGCATCGGCGGTTGTGCCAGGGTCGCAGCGTAGCGAAAGTAGAGAACCAGCCGTGCTGCGAACCGCGCCCATATCCCCAAGAACCCCCGCCCGCACCCCCAACCTGGAGTCCCATGCATCCCCCTCCGGGTCGGCTGGCGGTCTGACATTCCACCTTACCTACATCCACAACACGGCCAGAGACGGGACAAGCCACAGGGTTTCTTCTTCTCAGCTCTGTGCTGAGTGGCACCACACTCTAACACAGACTGATCTTGCAGCTCCAGTCTTGGGATTACTAATGACAGAGGGACATTTGTGTTTTTTGTTTTGTTGACTTCTTACTGTGTTTCCTTACCCCCCACCTCCCCACCCCCCAACGATTTTTTTTTTTAAAGACGAGACTTTTCTGTGATGAACAGTGGTCCAGTGGTTTTGTACTTAATCTGTTTGATTTTTTTGCAAAAAAAAAAGTTTTTATTGTTGTTCAAATATATCTGCATTTGGTGGTACTCGGGAAGGGCAGTGGGTATTGTTTATCCTGACATCTTGGCAACAAAATGGGATGCAGTGGTGAGGAAAAGCATTTGAGCCTCTTTCCTTATTTGGCCCATTTTGTCTCAGAAGCATTGCCACTTAGGTCAAAACTGATAAAACTGAACTTTCCTTTCAGGTAAAGCAAGGAAACCACTCTTGATATCTCATGTGGACCAGATCTTGTTTGCCATTGCAGCTAACACAATGTTTACCATGGATGCACCAACCTGACGTTATGCCTGTGGTGGACTTTCCCATGATCTTGACTTCTAGTCAGTAATCCAGACATTTCACTCTTTATTGGTAAGCTGCACCTGGTCTAAATATAATTTGAACAAGAGGAGTTTTCTGACTTTAACAGCACAGGAGGTACAGTTTTAATGCTTACTCTGTGTAAATAATTCAAAATGTTTATTATTGTTTTACCATGGGACTTGAGGGGTAATTTTTTTTATCCACAAAATGGGCCAAAAAGAAAGCAAAAATTAGATTTGGGTTCAGTCTGTTGCCACTGTTTAAGTGGAATCCTGAGTAACTTTGTGAGTGTGTTCATAAAAAAACAAAAAAAAAAAAAGTAATATCAAACAGTGCTACATAATTGTAAACCAGGACTTCCAATAAGTGGATGATCAGAGGGCAGCCTGCAGCGGACTAGTTCTGTGTCAGACACGAAGGGTCGGGGTCACAGGAGTATCACCTGCGTATCTGGTGTTCTGTGTCGTGTGTGTGTGTGACATGCTGATGATCACTCAGGAAATGGCACAGGGTGACGGCCTGAGCAAGTCCTCCGCTAGAGTCCTGCTATTGTAAGTGCAGCTGTATATATACAGTGTGTATACAGTGATCTCCAGTACTACAGCAGACAACTCTCTCTCTCTCTCCAGCTCTGTTCATAGATCTTGGTCTAAAATAGTGCAGGTTGGCCACTTGAAGTCCCATTATGTTTGTACAGGTTTCTCACATGGTGAGATCAGTGGGGGTATACAAAATCTTGTGGCCTTAGTGTGTTTATTTCTTTCTTTTTTTTTTTCTTTATTTCTTTTTTTTTTTTTTTTTTGCCTTTTTCTCTACTGTTATTATTATTGTGGATCAGATGTATTTACTAAGACAAGACAGCTTTTCATCATCATGGTATTTCTTTCCCCCAAAGCTGTCATGGTTACAGAATGTTGACTGCTTCAGACTCATGTTCTCTCTTGTCGAAAGAGGTGGTCTTTTGATGATGATGATGATGAATATTTTTGGTCATTGTTACTGATTACGGTGTAACACAATATATAATCCTTAAGGGAGCCCCTGGGAGTTTGACGGTCCTTGTGAGAAGTCAGTAGTGCTGAATTGTTTCCCACTGCAGTGCTTTGGCCAGTCGCAGGCCACAGCAGACTCAACACTTGCTTGACTCTGCTACACACTAACAATTGCCTTTTTATCCAAATATTATGTGGTTGGTGTGTATAATGGATGTCTGTCATGTCATTGGGTTTAGCCTTAAGTAAGTGCGGATACACAAATAATCATTGTAGTACTAAACAATATTGTAACAAACGATTTCTTTTACCTATGATGAACTCTGATCGTACTGTGGGGAAAGTCTTTTGACTGTCAGGCAGCAAAGAGCCGGTTAATCGTGGCCTCTTTGCTGCCAGTGGAATAATTTCTCAAACTTGATCCTTTCTGTGACTGGTGAGCGAGTGATGGGTCTATCCATAATGTTTAACTGAGAAATGTCAGTGCTGGTGGGAGGTTTTAGTCTGCAAGGCCAAACATACATGTACATATAAACACAACTACTTGCCACAGCTATGTAAGGTGCATATGATAACTGACACCATCAATGGTGGGTTTTTTTGGGGGGGGGACAAGTGTCATTGGATCACATGGAGAGGAGAGAAAGATTTTTATTTTATTTTTTTTATTTAAAGGTCCACATCAGCCTTAGACTGAATGTGGAGATGTGTGAAATCCCAGAGTGTATTTTTGGTCTCTCCTTTGTAGGATGTTCATGTTCAGATTGCTGAGTTAAGTGAGATTTTACCAGTATTAACGGGAAGCCTTCTTTTTAAATGATCCCTTGATATCAGACAGAGATGGGATTCAGTTTTAAGTGACTTGATAGAATTTAAGTCAGTGGCAGCAAAGGGCCAAGTTTGAGAAATGTATTAATTAGCTCTGGAAACACTATTCCAAAATCTGCGGAAGGGAAACTGCTGGCACGAGCACATAACTAAAAATGGCTAAAGGGCAATACAGTATATAGTGGACGTCACTTGTTAATACCTTTTTGTCATTTATTGTTTTTTAGTATTATCAATCTCATTGTTAAAATGCAATAGAATCCTTGAGCCTCAGATCACTTGTTTATAAGATTGAGGTTTCATTTTTAATTTTTTTTTTTTTTTTTTCAGACAGATCAAATGATTTATTTGTCTGAGAATTTCTCATCACATTTTTGATGATTGTTTCAAGGACCTTTTTTTATTCTGATAAAATTGTAAACACTGGAGTGAAAGGAAGAAAAAAGATAATGGATTTTTTTTCCCTTCAGACTGTACTAGGTTTTAGACAAAGCCTATTTCTCCTCAAACTGACAGAGAAGGCGAACAGAACAATTTGGATCAGTACAGTTGAGAGCCCAGTATGTTCGGTAATTTTGACATTAGAGGCAGTAGTACCACAAGAAAATGTTTTCTTTCTTATACAAAGTCCCTGGTATTTGTAGTAAATTATATTGATAATGGTATTAGATGAACAACAGCATAACAGTAGCTATCACAGATTAGTTGTTTTCTTTATTAGTCTTGCATGCAGAGTTATGGTCCTCAGTTAAAATAGGATCTTGATATTGATTATTTTGTGTAGGAAAATGAGTGCATAAGAATAACTTCCTAAAAAAATGTTACAATGATTATTGTAAAATGGGCTAACTAATATGTACCCTTGTGATCCAATTAGTTTCAACTGTATGAAAATCAGAGGAGAGGCTTCTTACTATTATGCTGAAATAAAAGAATTTGTAAAGGACTTTTGTATGTTTACTGGGTGTGTTTACTTCATTGATGTTTTTCATTTCACACGCTTTAGTAAAAATCTAGAGAACAGCATGATAAAGTGAGAATGACTCATCTCTTATTTGTATAGGTTTTGTTACTACTATCAGGTAGTTTTATAGTATAAGTTATTCACTGTACTAATGCCGTTCCAATTTAAAACAAATCTAGTGTCCCTTGTACATTTTAGACACATGAACCACTCAGATAAGTGGACTTCCATTTTAAATCGATGCTAACCAGGTAAGCTGATGTTCCATCCATCCATTTTCTTTACTGTTTATCCTCTACCGCAGGGGAGCTGCAGCCAATCTCAGCTGCCATTGGGCGAGAGGCGAGGTACACCCTGGACAGGTCGCCAGTCAATCACAGGGCTAACATACAGACCCTTTCTAAAAAATTAGAATATCATGGAAAAGTTAATTTATTTCCATAATTCCATTAAAAAGGACAACTTTCATAGATTATAGATTCAGGGCCCACAATTCAAACGATTACAAGTATTTATTTGTTTATTTTTACATAATTTGGGCTTCCAGCTCATAAAACCCACGAAAACAGGAATTCAAAAAATTTGAATACTTTGAAGAAATCAGCCCAAATTTTGCAGGGCATGAATGTTTTAAACTGAGTGTCACACACTAATCATCTACTAAACTCAAAGCACCTGCACAGGTTTCCCCAGGTGTCATTAAATTGCTTCAGTTTGGTTCAATTGTCTCAATTCGGTTCAATATGGGGAAGACTGCAGACTTGACAACTGGCCAGAAGACCATCATTGATACCCTCTATAGGGTGGGTAAGCCGCAAAAGTTCATAGCTAAGGACACTGGCTGTTCACAGAGTGCTGTGTCCAAGTATATCAATGGAAAGTCTAATGGTCTGGCAGAGATCCAGAAAGAGTGGAATGAGGCGGGAGTCACAGCTTCATAAACCACCACATTCAGGAGAGATGGGCTACAACTGTCGGGTTCCTCGGGTCAAGCCACTTCTGCGCCTGATCCAACGTAGGAAGCGTCTCAACTGGGCCAAGGAGAAGAAGGACTGGACTGTTGGTCAGTGGTCCAAGGTCCTTTTTTCCGATGAAAGTAAAGTGTGCCTTTCATTCGGGAATCAAGGTCCAAGGGTTTGGAGGAAGACAGGTGAGGAACAGAACCCAATCTGCTTGAGGTCAAGTGTGAAATATCCACAGTCATGATTTGGGGTGTAATGTCTGGTGCAGGTGTTGGTAAACTCTGCTTTCTTAAATCCAGGGTCACCGCAACAGTCTACCAGAATGTTTTAGAGGACTTCATGATTCCTTCTGCTGTATGGAGATGCAGATTTCATCTTCCAGCAGGACCTGGCCCCTGCCCATACCGCCAGAAGCACCAAAACCTGGTTTAATGCCCATGCCATCACAGTGCTCGACTGGCCAACCGACTCACCAGACCTAAACCCCATTGAGAATTTATGGGGTATTATCAAGAGGAAATGAGGGGTACCAGACTCAAACAAAGAAAAGCTGACAGCAAGCATCAAGGAAATCTGGGCTTCATAACTCCCACGCAATGCCACAGGCTGACTGCCTCAATGCCACGGCACATCGAGGCAGTGATTAAGGCAAAGATTCCCAACCAAGTATTGAACATTTGACATTGTTTAGAAAGTACCATATTTTGCTTGATTTGATGTCATCCTAATTTCTTTCTTTTTTTCCTGCAAAAACTGAGAAGTAAATGGTGATTTCTTCACAGTATTCTAATTTTTTTTTTTAATTCCTGTTTTCATGGGTTTTTTGAGCTGGAAGCCCAAAATATGTAAAAATAAACAAATACTTGAAATTGTTTAAATTGTGGGCCCTGAATCTATAATCTATGAAAGTTTAACTTTTTTTTTAATGGAATTATGGAAATAAACTATTCTGATATTCTAATTTTTTGGAAAGGGTCTCTATATTATAGAGACAGACACCTATTCACACTCATGTGCACATGTATGGGCAATTTAGAGTCACCTATTAACCTAACGTGTATGTTTTTGGTATGTGGGAGGAAGCTGGAGTCCCTGGAGAGAACCCACGCAGGAGAACATGCAAACAGTTTCACTTTACACAGCAGTGCTGTCCCAAATTTAACAGGATAACACATTTGATGAATGGAAAAATATAACTTCCTCCAGCATCAGGGGTGTTTGTGGTTTTACGGAAGAATATGGGTGGATCATAATCATCACATGAATGGGCACCACAGGTAGTCATAGATGGTAAAACACACCCAAAGAGCTGTGCAGTGACCCCTTGTAGAAGATGCTCAATGCTGGATTACCAACCAAGTAAGACGCGGAACTGCCCCGGGACCCTGCAGGCCCCAAAAGCCCCAGGTTCACTGCGTGTCAACTGGTTTGGGTAGTTTGACTGAATTAAAAAATCTTTTAAGGAATTTACACTACTAAAATATGTCAACTAAGGTGAGTCCTGCACTATTGGGTCAATCTTTATGTCTTGCCCTTTGTCAAATACTAGTTAAAAGAGCTTTATCATTTTAGTTCATGTTACAAAGTACATGATCCTAAACAAAGTTGTGGGTAACACTTTATTTTACAGGTCTGTTCATTTCATACAAATTTCAATGGTTCATTTTTAGAATGTTTTACAGAGAGGGTGGTGCAATTTGGTGCAAATGATAAGATAAACAGAAAAAGTGTTTGTACCCAGTCATATCTATGTTCATATGTAGTTGTTCATTTGCAAGAAATCTTAATGAATTAGATTCTTAACAATTCTTTAATAGACGGACAAAACTTACTTTTCAGTGTTTCTATAGATTACTTATTTCTGGGAATTTTTTTACAATAATTTCCTAAAAGTAGCTGCTGTGTAACTGTTCAATCTTAGGACATTTCTTTGAGAGGGTTATGTAATTTGGTAGTATATAGAAAATGTACTCATTATAGAGTTTCTAGAAAGAATCTAATATGCTAATATATAGTTTGACCCACAAAACTACACACTGAAAAGTATTTTCTGTATGTAAGAATCTAATTTATTAAGGATTTTCAGAAGTTAACAACTTCATATGAACCCAAATATAATGAGTGGGTAGGCTACAACACTTTTTTTCAGTTTTTCTTATAATTTGTACCAAATTGCATCAACCTCTCTGTAAAATGTCCTAAAAGTTAACCATTAAATACCTGCAAATTATACAGAACCTGTCAAATAAAGCATTACCAAGTTGGGTTCAATAAAAAGAAGTTATCACTCCATCATAAGAGGACTGGTTGCACTGGACTTAATGGGAACTTGGAGACAATGGGTACACATTGCACAAAGGGCAGGAGAGGCGGTTGGCCAGTCGGGGCCCCAACAGCACATTTTTGCCCCAGGGCCCTGAAACAGGTAAATTGGGCCATGAAGATACCCAACAGTTAAAAGGTGAAGTGACAGAGATAAAACATACACCAGCAAACTGACTCAGACACTTCAGTGCCACAGGATCTGTAGATGTCAGCGAAGAAAAGAAAGGAAACACTGAATTGGGTGAGTAAGATTTATGGATTTAAGATGCTCTTTAAAACTGGATATGTATACTTATAAGTGGTCTCTGGTGGGACCCTTCTACTTTGCGTGGAAGCGGTGGCTCTTACTCATGAGTAATTAATTAAGGTGTCATAATCATCCACAGACCAATTAAGCACCAGATTGATTTTTTGGGACACTTTAATATGATTTAGTGGCGGTTGTATACATCATATATGTTGCAGATGCAATGCAATGTTTTGAGCAGCTCATTAAATATTCATGACATCATTCTAGAATGGAACGTTTATGACATCACAGTAGATCAAAGGACAGTTCTGGAGAGTGGGAGAGCAGTCAGTGCAGGAACACAGGCTCAGACCAGACCAGGACCAGGACGACCCCAGCCAAAAATCAGCTTCAACTTTTAGTTTGTTGAGACATTTCCCATGTGTTCACTTTAAAAGAAGAAAAGAAGAACAGGTAGGGACTCTCGAGGGATGCTTTAAAGTAGCATTAAGCAACTGTGTTTGGAATTTTCAATTTACTGATCAATATTTCTTACACTATGTTTATTTTTCACTTTAAGGAGGCTTGAGGACAAAAGTTTGAGCTTGCTGATGGATTTATGTGCAATGGAAGCAGGATTTGTTTTGGATTGAGGACAAAAATCACAAAGGACGCTTTAAATGAATACTGGAAAAAACTTGGACAATTTTCAACACTCAGGATGTGACACTGTTATGGAGTATTGTTCTATATTTTTTATTCTCTTTTTTTCCCACCTAAGGAGGATTGAGGACAAAAGTCACAAAGGACGCTTTAAATGAGTACTGTGGACAAAAACTTGGACAATTTTCAACTCTGAGGATGTGACACTGTTATGGAGTATTGTTCTATATTTTTTATTCTCTTTTTTTCCCACCTAAGGAGGCTTGAGGACAAAAGGTTGAGCTTGCTGATGGATTTATGTGCAATGGAAGCAGGATTTGTTTTGGATTTCATTTTGGAGAACATATTTTTGATAAATGATGGAGAAGGACTGGCTTTGAGCTTGTTCCCAACTACCAGGAGGAAGTTTCAGAGAGATGTGATGATGTTCAGTGAGGGTGATGTGCTGTTAACCTCTCCCCTCTAGTTTAGGTGCAACCTTTGGACAAAACAAGTGTTTATTTGAAAGGAAAATTAGGGAAGTGAGTGGTAAAGACTCACTAATGAGAGTGATGTGCTGGTAACCTCTCCTCTCAAGTCAATTCATGAGGGACGCTTTAAATGAGTACTGTGGACAAAAACTTGGACAATTTTCAACTCTCAGGATGTGACACTGTTATGGAGTATTGTTCTATATTTTTATGCTCTTTTTTTCCCACCTAAGGAAGCTTGAGGACAAAAGTCACAAAGGACGCTTTAAATGAGTACTGTGGACAAAAACTAGGACAATTTTCAACTCTCAGGATGTGACACTGTTATGGAGTATTGTTCTATATTTTTTATTCTCTTTTTTTTCCCAACTAAGGAGGATTGAGGACAAAAGTCACAAAGGACGCTTTAAATGAGTACTGTGGACAAAAACTTGGACAATTTTTAATTCTCAGGATGTGACACTGTTATGGAGTATTGTTCTATATTTTTTATTCTCTTTTTTTCCCACCTAAGGAGGCTTGAGGACAAAAGGTTGAGCTTGCTGATGGATTTATGTGCAATGGAAGCAGGATTTGTTTTGGATTTCATTTTGGAGAACATATTTTTGATAAATGATGGAGAAGGACTGGCTTTGAGCTTGTTCCCAACTACCAGGAGGAAGTTTCAGAGAGATGTGATGATGTTCAGTGAGGGTGATGTGCTGGTAACCTCTCCCCTCTAGTTTAGGTGCAACCTTTGGACAAAACAAGTGTTTATTTGAAAGGAAAATTAGGGAAGTGAGTGGTAAAGACTCACTAATGAGAGTGATGTGCTGGTAACCTCTCCTCTCAAGTCAGTTCATGAGGGACGCTTTAAATGAGTACTGTGGAAAAAAACATGGACAATTTTCAACTCTCAGGATGTGACACTGTTATGGAGTATTGTTCTACATTTTTTATTCTCTTTTTTTTCCCAACTAAGGAGGATTGAGGACAAAAGTCACAAAGGACGCTTTAAATGAGTACTGTGGACAAAAACTTGGACAATTTTCAACTCTCAGGATGTGACACTGTTATGGAGTATTGTTCTATAATTTTATGCTCTTTTTTTCCCACCTAAGGAGGATTGAGGACAAAAGTCACAAAGGACGCTTTAAATGAGTACTGTGGACAAAAACTTGGACAATTTTCAACTCTCAGGATGTGACACTGTTATGGAGTATTGTTCTATATTTTTTATTCTCTTTTTTTCCCACCTAAGGAGGCTTGAGGACAAAAGTCACAAAGGACGCTTTAAATGAGTACTGTGGAAAAAAACTTGGACAATTTTCAACTCTCAGGATGTGACACTGTTATGGAGTATTGTTCTATATTTTTTATTCTCTTTTTTTCCCACCTAAGGAGGCTTGAGGATAAAAGGTTGAGCTTGCTGATGGATTTTTGTGCAATGGAAGCAGGATTTGTTTTGGATTTCATTTTGGAGAACATATTTTTGATAAATGATGGAGAAGGACTGGCTTTGAGCTTGTTCCCAACTACCAGGAGGAAGTTTCAGAGAGATGTGATGATGTTCAGTGAGGGTGATGTGCTGGTAACCTCTCCCCTCTAGTTTAGGTGCAACCTTTGGACAAAACAAGTGTTTATTTGAAAGGAAAATTAGGGAAGTGAGTGGTAAAGACTCACTAATGAGAGTGATGTGCTGGTAACCTCTCCTCTCAAGTCAATTCATGAGGGACGCTTTAAATGAGTACTGTGGACAAAAACTTGGACAATTTTCAACTCTCAGGATGTGACACTGTTATGGAGTATTGTTCTATATTTTTTATTCTCTTTTTTTTCCCAACTAAGGAGGCTTGAGGACAAAAGTCACAAAGGACGTTTTAAATGAGTACTGTGGACAAAAACTTGGACAATTTTCAACTCTCAGGATGTGACACTGTTATGGAGTATTGTTCTATATTTTTTATTCTCTTTTTTTTCCCAACTAAGGAGGCTTGAGGACAAAAGTCACAAAGGACGCTTTAAATGAGTACTGTGGACAAAAACTTGGACAATTTTCAACTCTCAGGATGTGACACTGTTATGGAGTATTGTTCTATAATTTTATGCTCTTTTTTTCCCACCTAAGGAGGATTGAGGACAAAAGTCACAAAGGACGCTTTAAATGAGTACTGTGGACAAAAACTTGGACAATTTTCAACTCTCAGGATGTGACACTGTTATGGAGTATTGTTCTATATTTTTTATTCTCTTTTTTTCCCACCTAAGGAGGCTTGAGGACAAAAGTCACAAAGGACGCTTTAAATGAGTACTGTGGAAAAAAACTTGGACAATTTTCAACTCTCAGGATGTGACACTGTTATGGAGTATTGTTCTATATTTTTTATTCTCTTTTTTTCCCACCTAAGGAGGCTTGAGGATAAAAGGTTGAGCTTGCTGATGGATTTTTGTGCAATGGAAGCAGGATTTGTTTTGGATTTCATTTTGGAGAACATATTTTTGATAAATGATGGAGAAGGACTGGCTTTGAGCTTGTTCCCAACTACCAGGAGGAAGTTTCAGAGAGATGTGATGATGTTCAGTGAGGGTGATGTGCTGGTAACCTCTCCCCTCTAGTTTAGGTGCAACCTTTGGACAAAACAAGTGTTTATTTGAAAGGAAAATTAGGGAAGTGAGTGGTAAAGACTCACTAATGAGAGTGATGTGCTGGTAACCTCTCCTCTCAAGTCAATTCATGAGGGACGCTTTAAATGAGTACTGTGGACAAAAACTTGGACAATTTTCAACTCTCAGGATGTGACACTGTTATGGAGTATTGTTCTATATTTTTTATTCTCTTTTTTTTCCCAACTAAGGAGGCTTGAGGACAAAAGTCACAAAGGACGTTTTAAATGAGTACTGTGGACAAAAACTTGGACAATTTTCAACTCTCAGGATGTGACACTGTTATGGAGTATTGTTCTATATTTTTTATTCTCTTTTTTTTCCCAACTAAGGAGGCTTGAGGACAAAAGTCACAAAGGACGCTTTAAATGAGTACTGTGGACAAAAACTTGGACAATTTTCAACTCTCAGGATGTGACACTGTTATGGAGTATTGTTCTATATTTTTTATTCTCTTTTTTTTCCCACCTAAGGAGGCTAGAGGATAAAAGTCACAAAGGACGCTTTAAATGAGTACTGTGGACAAAAACTTGGACAATTTTCAACTCTCAGGATGTGACACTGTTATGGAGTATTGTTCTATAATTTTATGCTCTTTTTTTCCCACCTAAGGAGGATTGAAGACAAAAGTCACAAAGGACGCTTTAAATGATTACTGTCGACAAAAACTTGGACAATTTTCAACTCTCAGGATGTGACACTGTTATGGAGTATTGTTCTATATTTTCTCTTTTTTTCCCACCTAAGGAGGTTTGAGGACAAAAATCACAAAGGACGCTTTAAATGAGTACTGTGGACAAAAACTTGGACAATTTTCAACTCTCAGGATGTGACACTGTTATGGAGGATTGTTCTATATTTTTTATTCTCTTTATTTTCCCACCTAAGGAGGCTTGAGGACAAAAGTCACAAAGGACGCTTTAAATGAGTACTGTGGACAAAAACTTGGACAATTTTCAACTCTCAGGATGTGACACTGTTATGGAGTATTGTTCTATATTTTTTATGCTCTTTTTTTCCCACCTGAGGAGGATTGAGGATAAAACGTTGAGCTTGCTGATGGATTTATGTGCAATGGAAGCAGGATTTGTTTTGGATTTCATTTTGGAGAACATATTTTTGATAAATGATGGAGAAGGACTGGCTTTGAGCTTGTTCCCAACTACCAGGAGGAAGTTTCAGAGAGATGTGATGATGTTCAGTGAGGGTGATGTGCTGGTAACCTCTCCCCTCTAGTTTAGGTGCAACCTTTGGACAAAACAAGTGTTTATTTGAAAGGAAAATTAGGGAAGTGAGTGGTAAAGACTCACTAATGAGAGTGATGTGCTGGTAACCTCTCCTCTCAAGTCAGTTCATGAGGGACGCTTTAAATGAGTACTGTGGAAAAAAACATGGACAATTTTCAACTCTCAGGATGTGACACTGTTATGGAGTATTGTTCTACATTTTTTATTCTCTTTTTTTTCCCAACTAAGGAGGATTGAGGACAAAAGTCACAAAGGACGCTTTAAATGAGTACTGTGGACAAAAACTTGGACAATTTTCAACTCTCAGGATGTGACACTGTTATGGAGTATTGTTCTATATTTTTTATTCTCTTTTTTTCCCACCTAAGGAGGCTTGAGGACAAAAGTCACAAAGGACGCTTTAAATGAGTACTGTGGAAAAAAACTTGGACAATTTTCAACTCTCAGGATGTGACACTGTTATGGAGTATTGTTCTATATTTTTTATTCTCTTTTTTTCCCACCTAAGGAGGCTTGAGGATAAAAGGTTGAGCTTGCTGATGGATTTATGTGCAATGGAAGCAGGATTTGTTTTGGATTTCATTTTGGAGAACATATTTTTGATAAATGATGGAGAAGGACTGGCTTTGAGCTTGTTCCCAACTACCAGGAGGAAGTTTCAGAGAGATGTGATGATGTTCAGTGAGGGTGATGTGCTGGTAACCTCTCCCCTCTAGTTTAGGTGCAACCTTTGGACAAAACAAGTGTTTATTTGAAAGGAAAATTAGGGAAGTGAGTGGTAAAGACTCACTAATGAGAGTGATGTGCTGGTAACCTCTCCTCTCAAGTCAATTCATGAGGGACGCTTTAAATGAGTACTGTGGACAAAAACTTGGACAATTTTCAACTCTCAGGATGTGACACTGTTATGGAGTATTGTTCTATATTTTTTATTCTCTTTTTTTTCCCAACTAAGGAGGCTTGAGGACAAAAGTCACAAAGGACGTTTTAAATGAGTACTGTGGACAAAAACTTGGACAATTTTCAACTCTCAGGATGTGACACTGTTATGGAGTATTGTTCTATATTTTTTATTCTCTTTTTTTTCCCAACTAAGGAGGCTTGAGGACAAAAGTCACAAAGGACGCTTTAAATGAGTACTGTGGACAAAAACTTGGACAATTTTCAACTCTCAGGATGTGACACTGTTATGGAGTATTGTTCTATATTTTTTATTCTCTTTTTTTTCCCACCTAAGGAGGCTAGAGGATAAAAGTCACAAAGGACGCTTTAAATGAGTACTGTGGACAAAAACTTGGACAATTTTCAACTCTCAGGATGTGACACTGTTATGGAGTATTGTTCTATAATTTTATGCTCTTTTTTTCCCACCTAAGGAGGATTGAAGACAAAAGTCACAAAGGACGCTTTAAATGATTACTGTCGACAAAAACTTGGACAATTTTCAACTCTCAGGATGTGACACTGTTATGGAGTATTGTTCTATATTTTCTCTTTTTTTCCCACCTAAGGAGGTTTGAGGACAAAAATCACAAAGGACGCTTTAAATGAGTACTGTGGAAAAAAACTTGGACAATTTTCAACTCTCAGGATGTGACACTGTTATGGAGGATTGTTCTATATTTTTTATTCTCTTTATTTTCCCACCTAAGGAGGCTTGAGGACAAAAGTCACAAAGGACGCTTTAAATGAGTACTGTGGACAAAAACTTGGACAATTTTCAACTCTCAGGATGTGACACTGTTATGGAGTATTGTTCTATATTTTTTATGCTCTTTTTTTCCCACCTGAGGAGGATTGAGGATAAAACGTTGAGCTTGCTGATGGATTTATGTGCAATGGAAGCAGGATTTGTTTTGGATTTCATTTTGGAGAACATATTTTTGATAAATGATGGAGAAGGACTGGCTTTGAGCTTGTTCCCAACTACCAGGAGGAAGTTTCAGAGAGATGTGATGATGTTCAGTGAGGGTGATGTGCTGGTAACCTCTCCCCTCTAGTTTAGGTGCAACCTTTGGACAAAACAAGTGTTTATTTGAAAGGAAAATTAGGGAAGTGAGTGGTAAAGACTCACTAATGACAGTGATGTGCTGGTAACCTCTCCTCTCAAGTCAGTTCATGAGGGACGCTTTAAATGAGTACTGTGGACAAAAACTTGGACAATTTTCAACTCTCAGGATGTGACACTGTTATGGAGTATTGTTCTATATTTTTTATTCTCTTTTTTTTCCCAACTAAGGAGGATTGAGGACAAAAGTCACAAAGGACGCTTTAAATGAGTACTGTGGACAAAAACTTGGACAATTTTCAACTCTCAGGATGTGACACTGTTATGGAGTATTGTTCTATATTTTTATGCTACTTTTTTCCCACCTAAGGAGGATTGAGGACAAAAGTCAAAAAGGACGCTTTAAATGAGTACTGTGGACAAAAACATGGACAATTTTCAACTCTCAGGATGTGACACTGTTATGGAGTATTGTTCTATATTTTTTATTCTCTTTTTTTCCCACCTAAGGAGGCTTGAGGATAAAAGGTTGAGCTTGCTGATGGATTTTTGTGCAATGGAAGCAGGATTTGTTTTGGATTTCATTTTGGAGAACATATTTTTGATAAATGATGGAGAAGGACTGGCTTTGAGCTTGTTCCCAACTACCAGGAGGAAGTTTCAGAGAGATGTGATGATGTTCAGTGAGGGTGATGTGCTGGTAACCTCTCCCCTCTAGTTTAGGTGCAACCTTTGGACAAAACAAGTGTTTATTTGAAAGGAAAATTAGGGAAGTGAGTGGTAAAGACTCACGAATGAGAGTGATGTGCTGGTAACCTCTCCTCTCAAGTCAGTTCATGAGGGACGCTTTAAATGAGTACTGTGGACAAAAACTTGGACAATTTTCAACTCTCAGGATGTGACACTGTTATGGAGTATTGTTCTATATTTTTTATTCTCTTTTTTTTCCCAACTAAGGAGGATTGAGGACAAAAGTCACAAAGGACGCTTTAAATGAGTACTGTGGACAAAAACTTGGACAATTTTCAACTCTCAGGATGTGACACTGTTATGGAGTATTGTTCTATATTTTTATGCTACTTTTTTCCCACCTAAGGAGGATTGAGGACAAAAGTCACAAAGGACGCTTTAAATGAGTACTGTGGACAAAAACTTGGACAATTTTCAACTCTCAGGATGTGACACTGTTATGGAGTATTGTTCTATATTTTTTATTCTCTTTTTTTCCCACCTAAGGAGACTTGAGGACAAAAGGTTGAGCTTGCTGATGGATTTATGTGCAAAATGGAAGCAGGATTTGTTTTGGATTTCATTTTGGAGAACATATTTTTGATAAATGATGGAGAAGGACTGGCTTTGAGCTTGTTCCCAACTACCAGGAGGAAGTTTCAGAGAGATGTGATGATGTTCAGTGAGGGTGATGTGCTGGTAACCTTTCCCCTCTAGTTTAGGTGCAACCTTTGGACAAAACAAGTGTTTATTTGAAAGGAAAATTAGGGAAGTGAGTGGTAAAGACTCACTAATGACAGTGATGTGCTGGTAACCTCTCCTCTCAAGTCAGTTCATGAGGGACGCTTTAAATGAGTACTGTGGACAAAAACTTGGACAATTTTTAACTCTCAGGATGTGACACTGTTATGGAGTATTGTTCTACATTTTTTATTCTCTTTTTTTCCCACCTAAGGAGGCTTGAGGACAAAAAGTTGAGCTTGCTGATGGATTTATGTGCAATGGAAGCAGGATTTGTTTTGGATTTCATTTTGGAGAACATATTTTTGATAAATGATGGAGAAGGACTGGCTTTGAGCTTGTTCCCAACTACCAGGAGGAAGTTTCAGAGAGATGTGATGATGTTCAGTGAGGGTGATGTGCTGGTAACCTCTCCCCTCTAGTTTAGGTGCAACCTTTGGACAAAACAAGTGTTTATTTGAAAGGAAAATTAGGGAAGTGAGTGGTAAAGACTCACTAATGAGAGTGATGTGCTGGTAACCTCTCCTCTCAAGTCAGTTCATGAGGGACGCTTTAAATGAGTACTGTGGACAAAAACTTGGACAATTTTCAACTCTCAGGATGTGACACTGTTATGGAGTATTGTTCTATATTTTCTCTTTTTTTCCCAACTAAGGAGGCTTGAGGACAAAAGTCACAAAGGACGCTTTAAATGAGTACTGTGGACAAAAACTTGGACAATTTTCAACTCTCAGGATGTGACACTGTTATGGAGTATTGTTCTATATTTTTTATTTTCTTTTTTTTCCCACCTAAGGAGACTTGAGGACAAAAGGTTGAGCTTGCTGATGGATTTATGTGCAATGGAAGCAGGATTTGTTTTGGATTTCATTTTGGAGAACATATTTTTGATAAATGATGGAGAAGGACTGGCTTTGAGCTTGTTCCCAACTACCAGGAGGAAGTTTCAGAGAGATGTGATGATGTTCAGTGAGGGTGATGTGCTGGTAACCTTTCCCCTCTAGTTTAGGTGCAACCTTTGGACAAAACAAGTGTTTATTTGAAAGGAAAATTAGGGAAGTGAGTGGTAAAGACTCACTAATGACAGTGATGTGCTGGTAACCTCTCCTCTCAAGTCAGTTCATGAGGGACGCTTTAAATGAGTACTGTGGACAAAAACTTGGACAATTTTCAACTCTCAGGATGTGACACTGTTATGGAGTATTGTTCTATATTTTTTATTCTCTTTTTTTTCCCAACTAAGGAGGCTTGAGGACAAAAGTCACAAAGGACGCTTTAAATGAGTACTGTGGAGAAAAACTTGGACAATTTTCAACTCTCAGGATGTGACACTGTTATGGAGTATTGTTCTATATTTTTTATTCTCTTTTTTTTCCCACCTAAGGAGGCTAGAGGATAAAAGGTTGAGCTTGCTGATGGATTTATGTGCAATGGAAGCAGGATTTGTTTTGCATTTCATTTTGGAGAACATATTTTTGATAAATGATATAGAAGGACTGACTTTGAGCTTGTTCCCAACTACCAGGAGGAAGTTTCAGAGAGATGTGATGATGTTCAGTGAGGGTGATGTGCTGGTAACCTCTCCCCTCTAGTTTAGGTGCAAACTTTGGACAAAACAAATTTTATTTGAAAGGAAAATTAGGGAAGTGAGTGGTAAAGACTCACTAATGAGAGTTTTTATAACCCCATCATAAGAGGACTGGTTGCACTGGACTTAATGGGAACTTGGAGACAGTGGGTACACATTGCACAAAGGGCAGGAGAGGTGGTTGGCCAGTCGGGGCCCCAACAGCACATTTTTGCCCCAGGGCCCTGAAACAGGTAAATTGGGCCATGAAGATACCCAACAGTTAAAAGGTGAAGCACCAGAGATAAAACATACACCAGCAAACTGACTCAGACACTTCAGTGACACAGGATCTGTAGATGTCAGCGAAGAAAAGAAAGGAAACACTGAATTGGGTGAGTAAGATTTATGGATTTAAGATGCTCTTTAAAACTGGATATGTATACTTATAAGTGGTCTCTGGTGGGACTCTTCTACTTTGCGTGGAAGAGGTGGCTCTTACTCATGAGTAATTAATTAAGGTGTCATAATCATCCACAGACCAATTAAGCACGAGCTTGATTTTTTGGGACACTTTAATATGATTTAGTGGCGTTTGTATCCATCATATATGTTGCAGATGCAATGCAATGTTTTGATGGTTATTGTTTGAGCAGCTCATTAAATATTCATGACATCATTCTAGAATGAAACGTTTATGACATCACAGATATTCTTGAGTAGATCAAAGGACAGTTCTGGAGAGTGGGAGAGCAGTCAGTGCAGGAACACAGGCTCAGACCAGACCAGGACCAGGACGACCCCAGCCAAAAATCAGCTTCAACTTTCAGTTTGTTGAGACATTTCCCATGTGTTCACTTTAAAAGAAGAAAAGAAGAACAGGTAGGGACTCTCGAGGGATGCTTTAAAGTAGCATTAAGCAACTGTGTTTGGAATTTTCAATTTACTGATCAATATTTCTTACACTATGTTTATTTTTCACTTTAAGGAGGCTTGAGGACAAAAGTTTGAGCTTGCTGATGGATTTATGTGCAATGGAAGCAGGATTTGTTTTGGATTTCATTTTGGAGAACATATTTTTGATAAATGATGGAGAAGGACTGGCTTTGAGCTTGTTCCCAACTACCAGGAGGAAGTTTCAGAGAGATGTGATGATGTTCAGTGAGGGTGATGTGCTGGTAACCTCTCCCCTCTAGTTTAGGTGCAACCTTTGGACAAAACAAGTGTTTATTTGAAAGGAAAATTAGGGAAGTGAGTGGTAAAGACTCACTAATGAGAGTGATGTGCTGGTAACCTCTCCTCTCAAGTCAATTCATGAGGGACGCTTTAAATGAGTACTGTGGACAAAAACATGGACAATTTTCAACTCTCAGGATGTGACACTGTTATGGAGTATTGTTCTATAATTTTATGCTCTTTTTTTCCCACCTAAGGAGGATTGAGGACAAAAGTCACAAAGGACGCTTTAAATGAGTACTGTGGACAAAAACTTGGACAATTTTCAACTCTCAGGATGTGACACTGTTATGGAGTATTGTTCTATATTTTTTATTCTCTTTTTTTTCCCAACTAAGGAGGATTGAGGACAAAAGTCACAAAGGACGCTTTAAATGAGTACTGTGGACAAAAACTTGGACAATTTTCAACTCTCAGGATGTGACACTGTTATGGAGTATTGTTCTATATTTTTTATTTTCTTTTTTTTCCACCTAAGGAGGATTGAGGACAAAAGTCACAAAGGACGCTTTAAATGAGTACTGTGGACAAAAACTTGGACAATTTTCAACTCTCAGGATGTGACATTGTTATGGAGTATTGTTCTATATTTTTTATTCTCTTTTTTTCCCACCTAAGGAGGCTTGAGGACAAAAGTTTGAGCTTGCTGATGGATTTATGTGCAAAATGGAAGCAGGATTTGTTTTGGATTTCATTTTGGAGAACATATTTTTGATAAATGATGGAGAAGGACTGGCTTTGAGCTCGTTCCCAACTACCAGGAGGAAGTTTCAGAGAGATGTGATGATGTTCAGTGAGGGTGATGTGCTGGTAACCTCTCCCCTCTAGTTTAGGTGCAACCTTTGGACAAAACAAGTGTTTATTTGAAAGGAAAATTAGGGAAGTGAGTGGTAAAGACTCACTAATGAGAGTGATGTGCTGGTAACCTCTCCTCTCAAGTCAGTTCATGAGGGACGCTTTAAATGAGTACTGTGGACAAAAACTTGGACAATTTTCAACTCTCAGGATGTGACACTGTTATGGAGTATTGTTCTATATTTTTTATGCTCTTTTTTTCCCACCTAAGGAAGATTGAGGACAAAAGTCACAAAGGACACTTTAAATGAGTACTGTGGACAAAAACTTGGACAATTTTCAACTCTCAGGATGTGACACTGTTATGGAGTATTGTTCCATATTTTTTATTCTCTTTTTTTTCCCAACTAAGGAGGCTTGAGGACAAAAGTCACAAAGGACGCTTTAAATGAGTACTGTGGACAAAAACTTGGACAATTTTCAACTCTCAGAATGTGACACTGTTATGGAGTATTGTTCTATATTTTTTATGCTCTTTTTTTCCCACCTAAGGAGACTTGAGGATAAAAGGTTGAGCTTGCTGATGGATTTATGTGCAATGGAAGCAGGATTTGTTTTGGATTTCATTTTGGAGAACATATTTTTGATAAATGATGGAGAAGGACTGGCTTTGAGCTCGTTCCCAACTACCAGGAGGAAGTTTCAGAGAGATGTGATGATGTTCAGTGAGGGTGATGTGCTGGTAACCTCTCCCCTCTAGTTTAGGTGCAACCTTTGGACAAAACAAGTGTTTATTTGTAAGGAAAATTAGGGAAGTGAGTGGTAAAGACTCACTAATGAGAGTGATGTGCTGGTAACCTCTCCTCTCAAGTCAGTTCATGAGGGACGCTTTAAATGAGTACTGTGGACAAAAACTTGGACAATTTTCAACTCTCAGGATGTGACACTGTTATGGAGTATTGTTCTACATTTTTTATTCTCTTTTTTTCCCACCTAAGGAGGCTTGAGGACAAAAAGTTGAGCTTGCTGATGGATTTATGTGCAATGGAAGCAGGATTTGTTTTGGATTTCATTTTGGAGAACATATTTTTGATAAATGATGGAGAAGGACTGGCTTTGAGCTTGTTCCCAACTACCAGGAGGAAGTTTCAGAGAGATGTGATGATGTTCAGTGAGGGTGATGTGCTGGTAACCTCTCCCCTCTAGTTTAGGTGCAACCTTTGGACAAAACAAGTGTTTATTTGAAAGGAAATTTAGGGAAGTGAGTGGTAAAGACTCACTAATGAGAGTGATGTGCTGGTAACCTCTGCTCTCAAGTCAGTTCATGAGGGACGCTTTAAAGGAGTACTGTGGACAAAAACTTGGACAATTTTCAACTCTCAGGATGTGACACTGTTATGGAGTATTGTTCTACATTTTTTATTCTCTTTTTTTCCCACCTAAGGAGGCTTGAGGACAAAAAGTTGAGCTTGCTGATGGATTTATGTGCAATGGAAGCAGGATTTGTTTTGGATTTCATTTTGGAGAACATATTTTTGATAAATGATGGAGAAGGACTGGCTTTGAGCTTGTTCCCAACTACCAGGAGGAAGTTTCAGAGAGATGTGATGATGTTCAGTGAGGGTGATGTGCTGGTAACCTCTCCCCTCTAGTTTAGGTGCAACCTTTGGACAAAACAAGTGTTTATTTGAAAGGAAATTTAGGGAAGTGAGTGGTAAAGACTCACTAATGAGAGTGATGTGCTGGTAACCTCTGCTCTCAAGTCAGTTCATGAGGGACGCTTTAAAGGAGTACTGTGGACAAAAACTTGGACAATTTTCAACTCTCAGGATGTGACACTGTTATGGAGCATTGTTCTATATTTTTTATGCTCTTTTTTTCCCACCTAAGGAAGCTTGAGGACAAAAGTCACAAAGGACGCTTTAAATGAGTACTGTGGACAAAAACTTGGACAATTTTCAACTCTCAGGATGTGACACTGTTATGGAGTATTGTTCTATATTTTTTATTTTCTTTTTTTTCCACCTAAGGAGGATTGAGGACAAAAGTCACAAAGGACGCTTTAAATGAGTACTGTGGACAAAAACTTGGACAATTTTCAACTCTCAGGATGTGACACTGTTATGGAGTATTGTTCTATATTTTTTATTTTCTTTTTTTTCCACCGAAGGAGGATTGAGGACAAAAGTCACAAAGGACGCTTTAAATGAGTACTGTGGACAAAAACTTGGACAATTTTCAACTCTCAGGATGTGACACTGTTATGGAGTATTGTTCTATATTTTTTATGCTCTTTTTTTCCCACCTAAGGAGGCTTGAGGATAAAAGGTTGAGCTTGCTGATGGATTTATGTGCAATGGAAGCAGGATTTGTTTTGGATTTCATTTTGGAGAACATATTTTTGATAAATGATGGAGAAGGACTGGCTTTGAGCTTGTTCCCAACTACCAGGAGGAAGTTTCAGAGAGATGTGATGATGTTCAGTGAGGGTGATGTGCTGGTAACCTCTCCCCTCTAGTTTAGGTGCAACCTTTGGACAAAACAAGTGTTTATTTGAAAGGAAAATTAGGGAAGTGAGTGGTAAAGACTCACTAATGAGAGTGATGTGCTGGTAACCTCTCCTCTCAAGTCAGTTCATGAGGGACGCTTTAAATGAGTACTGTGGACAAAAACTTGGACAATTTTCAACTCTCAGGATGTGACACTGTTATGGAGTATTGTTCTATATTTTCTCTTTTTTTCCCAACTAAGGAGGCTTGAGGACAAAAGTCACAAAGGACGCTTTAAATGAGTACTGTGGACAAAAACTTGGACAATTTTCAACTCTCAGGATGTGACACTGTTATGGAGTATTGTTCTATATTTTTTATTCTCTTTTTTTCCCACCTAAGGAGGCTTGAGGACAAAAGGTTGAGCTTGCTGATGGATTTATGTGCAATGGAAGTAGGATTTGTTTTGGATTTCATTTTGGAGAACATATTTTTGATAAATGATGGAGAAGGACTGGCTTTGAGCTTGTTCCCAACTACCAGGAGGAAGTTTCAGAGAGATGTGATGATGTTCAGTGAGGGTGATGTGCTGGTAACCTCTCCCCTCTAGTTTAGGTGCAACCTTTGGAGAAAACAAATGTTTATTTGAAAGGAAAATTAGGGAAGTGAGTGGTAAAGACTCACTAATGAGAGTGATGTGCTGGTAACCTCTCCTCTCAAGTCAATTCATGAGGGACGCTTTAAATGAGTACTGTGGACAAAAACTTGGACAATTTTCAATTCTCAGGATGTGACACTGTTATGGAGTATTGTTCTATATTTTCTCTTTTTTTCCCAACTAAGGAGGCTTGAGGACAAAAGTCACAAAGGACGCTTTAAATGAGTACTGTGGACAAAAACTTGGACAATTTTCAACTCTCAGGATGTGACACTGTTATGGAGTATTGTTCTATATTTTTTATTCTCTTTTTTTTCCCAACTAAGGAGGATTGAGGACAAAAGTCACAAAGGACGCTTTAAATGAGTACTGTGGACAAAAACTTGGACAATTTTCAACTCTCAGGATGTGACACTGTTATGGAGTATTGTTCTATAATTTTATGCTCTTTTTTTCCCACCTAAGGAGGATTGAGGACAAAAGTCACAAAGGACGCTTTAAATGAGTACTGTGGACAAAAACCTGGACAATTTTCAACTCTCAGGATGTGACACTGTTATGGAGTATTGCTCTATATTTTTTATTCTCTTTTTTTCCCACCTAAGGAGACTTGAGGACAAAAGGTTGAGCTTGCTGATGGATTTATGTGCAAAATGGAAGCAGGATTTGTTTTGGATTTCATTTTGGAGAACATATTTTTGATAAATGATGGAGAAGGACTGGCTTTGAGCTTGTTCCCAACTACCAGGAGGAAGTTTCAGAGAGATGTGATGATGTTCAGTGAGGGTGATGTGCTGGTAACCTCTCCCCTCTAGTTTAGGTGCAACCTTTGGACAAAACAAGTGTTTATTTGAAAGGAAAATTAGGGAAGTGAGTGGTAAAGACTCACTAATGAGAGTGATGTGCTGGTAACCTCTCCTCTCAAGTCAGTTCATGAGGGACGCTTTAAATGAGTACTGTGGACAAAAACTTGGACAATTTTCAACTCTCAGGATGTGACACTGTTATGGAGTATTGTTCTATATTTTTATGCTCTTTTTTTCCCACCTAAGGAGGATTGAGGACAAAAGTCACAAAGGACGCTTTAAATGAGTACTGTGGACAAAAACTTGGACAATTTTCAACTCTCAGGATGTGACACTGTTATGGAGTATTGTTCTATATTTTTATGCTAATTTTTTCCCACCTAAGGAGGATTGAGGACAAAAGTCACAAAGGACGCTTTAAATGAGTACTGTGGACAAAAACTTGGACAATTTTCAACTCTCAGGATGTGACACTGTTATGGAGTATTGTTCTATATTTTTTATTCTCTTTTTTTTCCCAACTAAGGAGGCTTGAGGACAAAAGTCACAAAGGACGCTTTAAATGAGTACTGTGGACAAAAACTTGGACAATTTTCAACTCTCAGGATGTGACACTGTTATGGAGTATTGTTCTATATTTTTTATGCTCTTTTTTCCCACCTAAGGAGACTTGAGGATAAAAGGTTGAGCTTGCTGATGGATTTATGTGCAAAATGGAAGCAGGATTTGTTTTGGATTTCATTTTGGAGAACATATTTTTGATAAATGATGGAGAAGGACTGGCTTTGAGCTTGTTCCCAACTACCAGGAGGAAGTTTCAGAGAGATGTGATGATGTTCAGTGAGGGTGATGTGCTGGTAACCTCTCCCCTCTAGTTTAGGTGCAACCTTTGGAGAAAACAAGTGTTTATTTGAAAGGAAAATTAGGGAAGTGAGTGGTAAAGACTCACTAATGAGAGTGATGTGCTGGTAACCTCTCCTCTCAAGTCAGTTCATGAGGGACGATTTAAATGAGTACTGTGGACAAAAACTTGGACAATTTTCAACTCTCAGGATGTGACACTGTTATGGAGTATTGTTCTATATTTTTTATTCTCTTTTTTTTCCCACCTAAGGAGGATTGAGGACAAAAGTCACAAAGGACGCTTTAAATCAGTACTGTGGACAAAAACTTGGACAATTTTCAACTCTCAGGATGTGACACTGTTATGGAGTATTGTTCTATATTTTTATGCTCTTTTTTTCCCACCTAAGGAGGATTGAGGACAAAGGTCACAAAGGACACTTTAAATGAGTACTGTGGACAAAAACTTGGACAATTTTCAACTCTCAGGATGTGACACTGTTATGGAGTATTGTTCTATATTTTTTATGCTCTTTTTTCCCACCTAAGGAGACTTGAGGATAAAAGGTTGAGCTTGCTGATGGATTTATGTGCAAAATGGAAGCAGGATTTGTTTTGGATTTCATTTTGGAGAACATATTTTTGATAAATGATGGAGAAGGACTGGCTTTGAGCTTGTTCCCAACTACCAGGAGGAAGTTTCAGAGAGATGTGATGATGTTCAGTGAGGGTGATGTGCTGGTAACCTCTCCCCTCTAGTTTAGGTGCAACCTTTGGACAAAACAAGTGTTTATTTGTAAGGAAAATTAGGGAAGTGAGTGGTAAAGACTCACTAATGAGAGTGATGTGCTGGTAACCTCTCCTCTCAAGTCAGTTCATGAGGGACGCTTTAAATGAGTACTGTGGACAAAAACTTGGACAATTTTCAACTCTCAGGATGTGACACTGTTATGGAGTATTGTTCTACATTTTTTATTCTCTTTTTTTCCCACCTAAGGAGGCTTGAGGACAAAAAGTTGAGCTTGCTGATGGATTTATGTGCAATGGAAGCAGGATTTGTTTTGGATTTCATTTTGGAGAACATATTTTTGATAAATGATGGAGAAGGACTGGCTTTGAGCTTGTTCCCAACTACCAGGAGGAAGTTTCAGAGAGATGTGATGATGTTCAGTGAGGGTGATGTGCTGGTAACCTCTCCCCTCTAGTTTAGGTGCAACCTTTGGACAAAACAAGTGTTTATTTGAAAGGAAATTTAGGGAAGTGAGTGGTAAAGACTCACTAATGAGAGTGATGTGCTGGTAACCTCTGCTCTCAAGTCAGTTCATGAGGGACGCTTTAAAGGAGTACTGTGGACAAAAACTTGGACAATTTTCAACTCTCAGGATGTGACACTGTTATGGAGTATTGTTCTATATTTTTTATGCTTTTTTTTTCCCACCTAAGGAAGCTTGAGGACAAAAGTCACAAAGGACGCTTTAAATGAGTACTGTGGACAAAAACTTGGACAATTTTCAACTCTCAGGATGTGACACTGTTATGGAGTATTGTTCTATATTTTTTATGCTTTTTTTTTCCCACCTAAGGAAGCTTGAGGACAAAAGTCACAAAGGACGCTTTAAATGAGTACTGTGGACAAAAACTTGGACAATTTTCAACTCTCAGGATGTGACACTGTTATGGAGTATTGTTCTATATTTTTTATTCTCTTTTTTTCCCACCTAAGGAGGATTGAGGACAAAAGTCACAAAGGACACTTTAAATGATTACTGTGGACAAAAACTTGGACAATTTTCAACTCTCAGGATGTGACACTGTTATGGAGTATTGTTCTATATTTTCTCTTTTTTTCCCACCTAAGGAGGTTTGAGGACAAAAGTCACAAAGGACGCTTTAAATGAGTACTGTGGACAAAAACTTGGACAATTTTCAACTCTCAGGATGTGACACTGTTATGGAGTATTGTTCTATATTTTTTATTCTCTTTTTTTCCCACCTAAGGAGGCTTGAGGACAAAAGGTTGAGCTTGCTGATGGATTTATGTGCAAAATGGAAGCAGGATTTGTTTTGGATTTCATTTTGGAGAACATATTTTTGATAAATGATGGAGAAGGACTGGCTTTGAGCTTGTTCCCAACTACCAGGAGGAAGTTTCAGAGAGATGTGATGATGTTCAGTGAGGGTGATGTGCTGGTAACCTCTCCCCTCTAGTTTAGGTGCAACCTTTGGACAAAACAAGTGTTTATTTGAAAGGAAAATTAGGGAAGTGTGTGGTAAAGACTCACTAATGAGAGTGATGTGCTGGTAACCTCTCCTCTCAAGTCAGTTCATGAGAGACGCTTTAAATGAGTACTGTGGACAAAAACTTGGACAATTTTCAACTCTCAGGATGTGACACTGTTATGGAGTATTGTTCTATATTTTTTATTCTCTTTTTTTTCCCACCTAAGGAGGATTGAGGACAAAAGTCACAAAGGACGCTTTAAATGAGTACTGTGGACAAAAACTTGGACAATTTTCAACTCTCAGGATGTGACACTGTTATGGAGTATTGTTCTATATTTTTATGCTCTTTTTTTCCCACCTAAGGAGGATTGAGGACAAAAGTCACAAAGGACACTTTAAATGAGTACTGTGGACAAAAACTTGGACAATTTTCAACTCTCAGGATGTGACACTGTTATGGAGTATTGTTCTATATTTTTTATTCTCTTTTTTTCCCAACTAAGGAGGCTTGAGGACAAAAGTCACAAAGGACGCTTTAAATGAGTACTGTGGACAAAAACTTGGACAATTTTCAACTCTCAGGATGTGACACTGTTATGGAGTATTGTTCTATATTTTTTATGCTCTTTTTTCCCACCTAAGGAGACTTGAGGATAAAAGGTTGAGCTTGCTGATGGATTTATGTGCAATGGAAGCAGGATTTGTTTTGGATTTCATTTTGGAGAACATATTTTTGATAAATGATGGAGAAGGACTGGCTTTGAGCTTGTTCCCAACTACCAGGAGGAAGTTTCAGAGAGATGTGATGATGTTCAGTGAGGGTGATGTGCTGGTAACCTCTCCCCTCTAGTTTAGGTGCAACCTTTGGACAAAACAAGTGTTTATTTGAAAGGAAAATTAGGGAAGTGAGTGGTAAAGACTCACTAATGAGAGTGATGTGCTGGTAACCTCTCCTCTCAAGTCAGTTCATGAGGGACGCTTTAAATGAGTACTGTGGACAAAAACTTGGACAATTTTCAACTCTCAGGATGTGACACTGTTATGGAGTATTGTTCTATATTTTTTATGCTCTTTTTTTCCCACCTAAGGAGGATTGAGGACAAAAGTCACAAAGGACGCTTTAAATGAGTACTGTGGACAAAAACTTGGACAATTTTCAACTCTCAGGATGTGACACTGTTATGGAGTATTGTTCTATATTTTTTATGCTCTTTTTTTCCCACCTAAGGAGGCTTGAGGATAAAAGGTTGAGCTTGCTGATGGATTTATGTGCAATGGAAGCAGGATTTGTTTTGGATTACATTTTGGAGAACATATTTTTGATAAATGATGGAGAAGGACTGGCTTTGAGCTTGTTCACAACTACCAGGAGGAAGTTTCAGAGAGATGTGATGATGTTCAGTGAGGGTGATGTGCTGGTAACCTCTCCCCTCTAGTTTAGGTGCAACCTTTGGACAAAACAAGTGTTTATTTGAAAGGAAAATTAGGGAAGTGAGTGGTAAAGACTCACTAATGAGAGTGATGTGCTGGTAACCTCTCCTCTCAAGTCAGTTCATGAGGGACGCTTTAAATGAGTACTGTGGACAAAAACTTGGACAATTTTCAACTCTCAGGATGTGACACTGTTATGGAGTATTGTTCTATATTTTTATGCTCTTTTTTTCCCACCTAAGGAGGATTGAGGACAAAAGTCACAAAGGACACTTTAAATGAGTACTGTGGACAAAAACTTGGACAATTTTCAACTCTCAGGATGTGACACTGTTATGGAGTATTGTTCTATATTTTTTATTCTCTTTTTTTCCCAACTAAGGAGGCTTGAGGACAAAAGTCACAAAGGACGCTTTAAATGAGTACTGTGGACAAAAACTTGGACAATTTTCAACTCTCAGGATGTGACACTGTTATGGAGTATTGTTCTATATTTTTTATGCTCTTTTTTCCCACCTAAGGAGACTTGAGGATAAAAGGTTGAGCTTGCTGATGGATTTATGTGCAATGGAAGCAGGATTTGTTTTGGATTTCATTTTGGAGAACATATTTTTGATAAATGATGGAGAAGGACTGGCTTTGAGCTTGTTCCCAACTACCAGGAGGAAGTTTCAGAGAGATGTGATGATGTTCAGTGAGGGTGATGTGCTGGTAACCTCTCCCCTCTAGTTTAGGTGCAACCTTTGGACAAAACAAGTGTTTATTTGAAAGGAAAATTAGGGAAGTGAGTGGTAAAGACTCACTAATGAGAGTGATGTGCTGGTAACCTCTCCTCTCAAGTCAGTTCATGAGGGACGCTTTAAATGAGTACTGTGGACAAAAACTTGGACAATTTTCAACTCTCAGGATGTGACACTGTTATGGAGTATTGTTCTATATTTTTTATGCTCTTTTTTTCCCACCTAAGGAGGATTGAGGACAAAAGTCACAAAGGACGCTTTAAATGAGTACTGTGGACAAAAACTTGGACAATTTTCAACTCTCAGGATGTGACACTGTTATGGAGTATTGTTCTATATTTTTTATGCTCTTTTTTTCCCACCTAAGGAGGCTTGAGGATAAAAGGTTGAGCTTGCTGATGGATTTATGTGCAATGGAAGCAGGATTTGTTTTGGATTACATTTTGGAGAACATATTTTTGATAAATGATGGAGAAGGACTGGCTTTGAGCTTGTTCACAACTACCAGGAGGAAGTTTCAGAGAGATGTGATGATGTTCAGTGAGGGTGATGTGCTGGTAACCTCTCCCCTCTAGTTTAGGTGCAACCTTTGGACAAAACAAGTGTTTATTTGAAAGGAAAATTAGGGAAGTGAGTGGTAAAGACTCACTAATGAGAGTGATGTGCTGGTAACCTCTCCTCTCAAGTCAGTTCATGAGGGACGCTTTAAATGAGTACTGTGGACAAAAACTTGGACAATTTTCAACTCTCAGGATGTGACACTGTTATGGAGTATTGTTCTATATTTTTTATTCTCTTTTTTTTTCCAACTAAGGAGGATTGAGGACAAAAGTCACAAAGGACGCTTTAAATGAGTACTGTGGACAAAAACTTGGACAATTTTCAACTCTCAGGATGTGACACTGTTATGGAGTATTGTTCTATATTTTTTATTCTCTTTTTTTCCCACCTAAGGAGACTTGAGGACAAAAGGTTGAGCTTGCTGATGGATTTATGTGCAAAATGGAAGCAGGATTTGTTTTGGATTTCATTTTGGAGAACATATTTTTGATAAATGATGGAGAAGGACTGGCTTTGAGCTTGTTCCCAACTGCCAGGAGGAAGTTTCAGAGAGATGTGATGATGTTCAGTGAGGGTGATGTGCTGGTAACCTCTCCCCTCTAGTTTAGGTGCAACCTTTGGAGAAAACAAGTGTTTATTTGAAAGGAAAATTAGGGAAGTGAGTGGTAAAGACTCACTAATGAGAGTGATGTGCTGGTAACCTCTCCTCTCAAGTCAGTTCATGAGGGACGCTTTAAATGAGTACTGTGGACAAAAACTTGGACAATTTTCAACTCTCAGGATGTGACACTGTTATGGAGTATTGTTCTATATTTTTTATTCTCTTTTTTTTCCCACCTAAGGAGGATTGAGGACAAAAGTCACAAAGGACGCTTTAAATGAGTACTGTGGACAAAAACTTGGACAATTTTCAATTCTCAGGATGTGACACTGTTATGGAGTATTGTTCTATATTTTTAATGCTCTTTATTTTCCCACCTAAGGAGGCTTGAGGACAAAAGTCACAAAGGACGCTTTAAATGAGTACTGTGGACAAAAACTTGGACAATTTTCAACTCTCAGGATGTGACACTGTTATGGAGTATTGTTCTATATTTTTTATTCTCTTTTTTTTCCCAACTAAGGAGGATTGAGGACAAAAGTCACAAAGGACGCTTTAAATGAGTACTGTGGACAAAAACTTGGACAATTTTCAACTCTCAGGATGTGACACTGTTATGGAGTATTGTTCTATATTTTTTATTCTCTTTTTTTTCCCAACTAAGGAGGATTGAGGACAAAAGTCACAAAGGACGCTTTAAATGAGTACTGTGGACAAAAACTTGGACAATTTTCAACTCTCAGGATGTGACACTGTTATGGAGTATTGTTCTATAATTTTATGCTCTTTTTTTCCCACCTAAGGAGGATTGAGGACAAAATTCACAAAGGACGCTTTAAATGAGTACTGTGGACAAAACCCTGGACAATTTTCAACTCTCAGGATGTGACACTGTTATGGAGTATTGTTCTATATTTTTTATTCTCTTTTTTTCCCACCTAAGGAGACTTGAGGACAAAAGGTTGAGCTTGCTGATGGATTTATGTGCAAAATGGAAGCAGGATTTGTTTTGGATTTCATTTTGGAGAACATATTTTTGATAAATGATGGAGAAGGACTGGCTTTGAGCTTGTTCCCAACTACCAGGAGGAAGTTTCAGAGAGATGTGATGATGTTCAGTGAGGGTGATGTGCTGGTAACCTCTCCCCTCTAGTTTAGGTGCAACCTTTGGACAAAACAAGTGTTTATTTGAAAGGAAAATTAGGGAAGTGAGTGGTAAAGACTCACTAATGAGAGTGATGTGCTGGTAACCTCTCCTCTCAAGTCAGTTCATGAGGGACGCTTTAAATGAGTACTGTGGACAAAAACTTGGACAATTTTCAACTCTCAGGATGTGACACTGTTATGGAGTATTGTTCTATATTTTTATGCTCTTTTTTTCCCACCTAAGGAGGATTGAGGACAAAAGTCACAAAGGACGCTTTAAATGAGTACTGTGGACAAAAACTTGGACAATTTTCAACTCTCAGGATGTGACACTGTTATGGAGTATTGTTCTATATTTTTTATTCTCTTTTTTTTCCCAACTAAGGAGGATTGAGGACAAAAGTCACAAAGGACGCTTTAAATGAGTACTGTGGACAAAAACTTGGACAATTTTCAACTCTCAGGATGTGACACTGTTATGGAGTATTGTTCTATAATTTTATGCTCTTTTTTTCCCACCTAAGGAGGATTGAGGACAAAATTCACAAAGGACGCTTTAAATGAGTACTGTGGACAAAACCCTGGACAATTTTCAACTCTCAGGATGTGACACTGTTATGGAGTATTGTTCTATATTTTTTATTCTCTTTTTTTCCCACCTAAGGAGACTTGAGGACAAAAGGTTGAGCTTGCTGATGGATTTATGTGCAAAATGGAAGCAGGATTTGTTTTGGATTTCATTTTGGAGAACATATTTTTGATAAATGATGGAGAAGGACTGGCTTTGAGCTTGTTCCCAACTACCAGGAGGAAGTTTCAGAGAGATGTGATGATGTTCAGTGAGGGTGATGTGCTGGTAACCTCTCCCCTCTAGTTTAGGTGCAACCTTTGGACAAAACAAGTGTTTATTTGAAAGGAAAATTAGGGAAGTGAGTGGTAAAGACTCACTAATGAGAGTGATGTGCTGGTAACCTCTCCTCTCAAGTCAGTTCATGAGGGACGCTTTAAATGAGTACTGTGGACAAAAACTTGGACAATTTTCAACTCTCAGGATGTGACACTGTTATGGAGTATTGTTCTATATTTTTATGCTCTTTTTTTCCCACCTAAGGAGGCTTGAGGACAAAAGTCACAAAGGACGCTTTAAATGAGTACTGTGGACAAAAACTTGGACAATTTTCAACTCTCAGGATGTGACACTGTTATGGAGTATTGTTCTATAATTTTATGCTAATTTTTTCCCACCTAAGGAGGATTGAGGACAAAAGTCACAAAGGACGCTTTAAATGAGTACTGTGGACAAAAACTTGGACAATTTTCAACTCTCAGGATGTGACACTGTTATGGAGTATTGTTCTATATTTTTTATTCTCTTTTTTTCCCACCTAAGGAGACTTGAGGACAAAAGTTTGAGCTTGCTGATGGATTTATGTGCAAAATGGAAGCAGGATTTGTTTTGGATTTCATTTTGGAGAACATATTTTTGATAAATGATGGAGAAGGACTGGCTTTGAGCTTGTTCCCAACTACCAGGAGGAAGTTTCAGAGAGATGTGATGATGTTCAGTGAGGGTGATGTGCTGGTAACCTCTCCCCTCTAGTTTAGGTGCAACCTTTCGACAAAACAAGTGTTTATTTGAAAGGAAAATTAGGGAAGTGAGTGGTAAAGACTCACTAATGAGAGTGATGTGCTGGTAACCTCTCCTCTCAAGTCAATTCATGAGGGACGCTTTAAATGAGTACTGTGGACAAAAACTTGGACAATTTTCAACTCTCAGGATGTGACACTGTTATGGAGTATTGTTCTATATTTTTAATGCTCTTTATTTTCCCACCTAAGGAGGCTTGAGGACAAAAGTCACAAAGGACGCTTTAAATGAGTACTGTGGACAAAAACTTGGACAATTTTCAACTCTCAGGATGTGACACTGTTATGGAGTATTGTTCTATATTTTTATGCTATTTTTTTCCCACCTAAGGAGGATTGAGGACAAAAGTCACAAAGGACGCTTTAAATGAGTACTGTGGACAAAAACTTGGACAATTTTCAATTCTCAGGATGTGACACTGTTATGGAGTATTGTTCTATATTTTTAATGCTCTTTATTTTCCCACCTAAGGAGGCTTGAGGACAAAAGTCACAAAGGACGCTTTAAATGAGTACTGTGGACAAAAACTTGGACAATTTTCAACTCTCAGGATGTGACACTGTTATGGAGTATTGTTCTATATTTTTATGCTATTTTTTTCCCACCTAAGGAGGATTGAGGACAAAAGTCACAAAGGACGCTTTAAATGAGTACTGTGGACAAAAACTTGGACAATTTTCAACTCTCAGGATGTGACACTGTTATGGAGTATTGTTCTATATTTTTTATTCTCTTTTTTTTCCCAACTAAGGAGGATTGAGGACAAAAGTCACAAAGGACGCTTTAAATGAGTACTGTGGACAAAAACTTGGACAATTTTCAACTCTCAGGATGTGACACTGTTATGGAGTATTGTTCTATAATTTTATGCTCTTTTTTTCCCACCTAAGGAGGATTGAGGACAAAATTCACAAAGGACGCTTTAAATGAGTACTGTGGACAAAACCCTGGACAATTTTCAACTCTCAGGATGTGACACTGTTATGGAGTATTGTTCTATATTTTTATTCTCTTTTTTTCCCACCTAAGGAGACTTGAGGACAAAAGGTTGAGCTTGCTGATGGATTTATGTGCAAAATGGAAGCAGGATTTGTTTTGGATTTCATTTTGGAGAACATATTTTTGATAAATGATGGAGAAGGACTGGCTTTGAGCTTGTTCCCAACTACCAGGAGGAAGTTTCAGAGAGATGTGATGATGTTCAGTGAGGGTGATGTGCTGGTAACCTCTCCCCTCTAGTTTAGGTGCAACCTTTGGACAAAACAAGTGTTTATTTGAAAGGAAAATTAGGGAAGTGAGTGGTAAAGACTCACTAATGAGAGTGATGTGCTGGTAACCTCTCCTCTCAAGTCAGTTCATGAGGGACGCTTTAAATGAGTACTGTGGACAAAAACTTGGACAATTTTCAACTCTCAGGATGTGACACTGTTATGGAGTATTGTTCTATATTTTCTCTTTTTTTCCCAACTAAGGAGGCTTGAGGACAAAAGTCACAAAGGACGCTTTAAATGAGTACTGTGGACAAAAACTTGGACAATTTTCAACTCTCAGGATGTGACACTGTTATGGAGTATTGTTCTATATTTTTATGCTCTTTTTTCCCACCTAAGGAGGATTGAGGACAAAAGTCACAAAGGACGCTTTAAATGAGTACTGTGGAAAAAAACATGGACAATTTTCAACTCTCAGGATGTGACACTGTTATGGAGTATTGTTCTATATTTTTTATTCTCTTTTTTTTCCCAACTAAGGAGGATTGAGGACAAAAGTCACAAAGGACGCTTTAAATGAGTACTGTGGACAAAAACTTGGACAATTTTCAACTCTCAGGATGTGACACTGTTATGGAGTATTGTTCTATATTTTTATGCTCTTTATTTTCCCACCTAAGGAGGATTGAGGACAAAAGTCACAAAGGACGCTTTAAATGAGTACTGTGGACAAAAACTTGGACAATTTTCAACTCTCAGGATGTGACACTGTTATGGAGTATTGTTCTATATTTTTTATTCTCTTTTTTTCCCACCTAAGGAGACTTGAGGACAAAAGGTTGAGCTTGCTGATGGATTTATGTGCAAAATGGAAGCAGGATTTGTTTTGGATTTCATTTTGGAGAACATATTTTTGATAAATGATGGAGAAGGACTGGCTTTGAGCTTATTCCCAACTACCAGGAGGAAGGTTCAGAGAGATGTGATGATGTTCAGTGAGGGTGATGTGCTGGTAACCTCTCCCCTCTAGTTTAGGTGCAACCTTTGGACAAAACAAGTGTTTATTTGAAAGGAAAATTAGGGAAGTGAGTGGTAAAGACTCACTAATGAGAGTGATGTGCTGGTAACCTCTCCTCTCAAGTCAGTTCATGAGGGACGCTTTAAATGAGTACTGTGGACAAAAACTTGGACAATTTTCAACTCTCAGGATGTGACACTGTTATGGAGTATTGTTCTATATTTTCTCTTTTTTTCCCACCTAAGGAGGATTGAGGACAAAAGTCACAAAGGACGCTTTAAATGAGTACTGTGGACAAAAACTTGGACAATTTTCAACTCTCAGGATGTGACACTGTTATGGAGTATTGTTCTATATTTTTTATTCTCTTTTTTTCCCACCTAAGGAGGATTGAGGACAAAAGGTTGAGCTTGCTGATGGATTTATGTGCAATGGAAGCAGGATTTGTTTTGGATTTCATTTTGGAGAACATATTTTTGATAAATGATGGAGAAGGACTGGCTTTGAGCTTGTTCCCAACTACCAGGAGGAAGTTTCAGAGAGATGTGATGATGTTCAGTGAGGGTGATGTGCTGGTAACCTCTCCCCTCTAGTTTAGGTGCAACCTTTGGACAAAACAAGTGTTTATTTGAAAGGAAAATTAGGGAAGTGAGTGGTAAAGACTCACTAATGAGAGTGATGTGCTGGTAACCTCTCCTCTCAAGTCAATTCATGAGGGACGCTTTAAATGAGTACTGTGGACAAAAACTTGGACAATTTTCAATTCTCAGGATGTGACACTGTTATGGAGTATTGTTCTATATTTTCTCTTTTTTTCCCAACTAAGGAGGCTTGAGGACAAAAGTCACAAAGGACGCTTTAAATGAGTACTGTGGACAAAAACTTGGACAATTTTCAACTCTCAGGATGTGACACTGTTATGGAGTATTGTTCTATATTTTTTATTCTCTTTTTTTTCCCACCTAAGGAGGATTGAGGACAAAAGTCACAAAGGACGCTTTAAATGAGTACTGTGGACAAAAACTTGGACAATTTTCAACTCTCAGGATGTGACACTGTTATGGAGTATTGTTCTATATTTTTTATTCTCTTTTTTTTCCCAACTAAGGAGGATTGAGGACAAAAGTCACAAAGGACGCTTTAAATGAGTACTGTGGACAAAAACTTGGACAATTTTCAACTCTCAGGATGTGACACTGTTATGGAGTATTGTTCTATATTTTTATGCTCTTTTTTTCCCACCTAAGGAGGATTGAGGACAAAAGTCACAAAGGACGCTTTAAATGAGTACTGTGGAAAAAAACTTGGACAATTTTCAACTGTCAGGATGTTACACTGTTATGGAGTATTGTTCTATATTTTTATGGTAATTTTTTCCCACCTAAGGAGGATTGAGGACAAAAGTCACAAAGGACGCTTTAAATGAGTACTGTGGACAAAAACTTGGACAATTTTCAACTCTCAGGATGTGACACTGTTATGGAGTATTGTTCTATATTTTTTATTCTCTTTTTTTCCCACCTAAGGAGGATTGAGGACAAAAGGTTGAGCTTGCTGATGGATTTATGTGCAATGGAAGCAGGATTTGTTTTGGATTTCATTTTGGAGAACATATTTTTGATAAATGATGGAGAAGGACTGGCTTTGAGCTTGTTCCCAACTACCAGGAGGAAGTTTCAGAGAGATGTGATGATGTTCAGTGAGGGTGATGTGCTGGTAACCTCTCCCCTCTAGTTTAGGTGCAACCTTTGGACAAAACAAGTGTTTATTTGAAAGGAAAATTAGGGAAGTGAGTGGTAAAGACTCACTAATGAGAGTGATGTGCTGGTAACCTCTCCTCTCAAGTCAGTTCATGAGGGACGCTTTAAATGAGTACTGTGGACAAAAACTTGGACAATTTTCAACTCTCAGGATGTGACACTGTTATGGAGTATTGTTCTATATTTTTTATTCTCTTTTTTTTCCCAACTAAGGAGGATTGAGGACAAAAGTCACAAAGGACGCTTTAAATGAGTACTGTGGACAAAAACTTGGACAATTTTCAACTCTCAGGATGTGACACTGTTATGGAGTATTGTTCTATATTTTTTATTCTCTTTTTTTCCCACCTAAGGAGACTTGAGGACAAAAGGTTGAGCTTGCTGATGGATTTATGTGCAATGGAAGCAGGATTTGTTTTGGATTTCATTTTGGAGAACATATTTTTGATAAATGATGGAGAAGGACTGGCTTTGAGCTTGTTCCCAACTACCAGGAGGAAGTTTCAGAGAGATGTGATGATGTTCAGTGAGGGTGATGTGCTGGTAACCTCTCCCCTCTAGTTTAGGTGCAACCTTTGGACAAAACAAGTGTTTATTTGAAAGGAAAATTAGGGAAGTGAGTGGTAAAGACTCACTAATGAGAGTGATGTGCTGGTAACCTCTCCTCTCAAGTCAGTTCATGAGGGACGCTTTAAATGAGTATTGTGGAAAAAAACTTGGACAATTTTCAATTCTCAGGATGTGACACTGTTATGGAGTATTGTTCTATATTTTTTATTCTCTTTTTTTTCCCAACTAAGGAGGCTTGAGGACAAAAGTCACAAAGGACGCTTTAAATGACTACTGTGGACAAAAACTTGGACAATTTTCAACTCTCAGGATGTGACACTGTTATGGAGTATTGTTCTATATTTTTATGCTACTTTTTTCCCACCTAAGGAGGATTGAGGACAAAAGTCACAAAGGACGCTTTAAATGAGTACTGTGGACAAAAACATGGACAATTTTCAACTCTCAGGATGTGACACTGTTATGGAGTATTGTTCTATAATTTTATGCTCTTTTTTTCCCACCTAAGGAGGATTGAGGACAAAAGTCACAAAGGACGCTTTAAATGAGTACTGTGGACAAAAACTTGGACAATTTTCAACTCTCAGGATGTGACACTGTTATGGAGTATTGTTCTATATTTTTTATTCTCTTTTTTTTCCCAACTAAGGAGGATTGAGGACAAAAGTCACAAAGGACGCTTTAAATGAGTACTGTGGACAAAAACTTGGACAATTTTCAACTCTCAGGATGTGACACTGTTATGGAGTATTGTTCTATAATTTTATGCTCTTTTTTTCCCACCTAAGGAGGATTGAGGACAAAATTCACAAAGGACGCTTTAAATGAGTACTGTGGACAAAACCCTGGACAATTTTCAACTCTCAGGATGTGACACTGTTATGGAGTATTGTTCTATATTTTTTATTCTCTTTTTTTCCCACCTAAGGAGACTTGAGGACAAAAGGTTGAGCTTGCTGATGGATTTATGTGCAAAATGGAAGCAGGATTTGTTTTGGATTTCATTTTGGAGAACATATTTTTGATAAATGATGGAGAAGGACTGGCTTTGAGCTTGTTCCCAACTACCAGGAGGAAGTTTCAGAGAGATGTGATGATGTTCAGTGAGGGTGATGTGCTGGTAACCTCTCCCCTCTAGTTTAGGTGCAACCTTTGGACAAAACAAGTGTTTATTTGAAAGGAAAATTAGGGAAGTGAGTGGTAAAGACTCACTAATGAGAGTGATGTGCTGGTAACCTCTCCTCTCAAGTCAGTTCATGAGGGACGCTTTAAATGAGTACTGTGGACAAAAACTTGGACAATTTTCAACTCTCAGGATGTGACACTGTTATGGAGTATTGTTCTATATTTTTTATTCTCTTTTTTTTCCCACCTAAGGAGGATTGAGGACAAAAGTCACAAAGGACGCTTTAAATGAGTACTGTGGACAAAAACTTGGACAATTTTCAACTCTCAGGATGTGACACTGTTATGGAGTATTGTTCTATATTTTTAATGCTCTTTATTTTCCCACCTAAGGAGGCTTGAGGACAAAAGTCACAAAGGACGCTTTAAATGAGTACTGTGGACAAAAACTTGGACAATTTTCAACTCTCAGGATGTGACACTGTTATGGAGTATTGTTCTATATTTTTTATTCTCTTTTTTTCCCACCTAAGGAGGATTGAGGACAAAAGGTTGAGCTTGCTGATGGATTTATGTGCAATGGAAGCAGGATTTGTTTTGGATTTCATTTTGGAGAACATATTTTTGATAAATGATGGAGAAGGACTGGCTTTGAGCTTGTTCCCAACTACCAGGAGGAAGTTTCAGAGAGATGTGATGATGTTCAGTGAGGGTGATGTGCTGGTAACCTCTCCCCTCTAGTTTAGGTGCAACCTTTGGACAAAACAAGTGTTTATTTGAAAGGAAAATTAGGGAAGTGAGTGGTAAAGACTCACTAATGAGAGTGATGTGCTGGTAACCTCTCCTCTCAAGTCAGTTCATGAGGGACGCTTTAAATGAGTACTGTGGACAAAAACTTGGACAATTTTCAACTCTCAGGATGTGACACTGTTATGGAGTATTGTTCTATATTTTTTATTCTCTTTTTTTTCCCAACTAAGGAGGATTGAGGACAAAAGTCACAAAGGACGCTTTAAATGAGTACTGTGGACAAAAACTTGGACAATTTTCAACTCTCAGGATGTGACACTGTTATGGAGTATTGTTCTATATTTTTTATTCTCTTTTTTTCCCACCTAAGGAGACTTGAGGACAAAAGGTTGAGCTTGCTGATGGATTTATGTGCAATGGAAGCAGGATTTGTTTTGGATTTCATTTTGGAGAACATATTTTTGATAAATGATGGAGAAGGACTGGCTTTGAGCTTGTTCCCAACTACCAGGAGGAAGTTTCAGAGAGATGTGATGATGTTCAGTGAGGGTGATGTGCTGGTAACCTCTCCCCTCTAGTTTAGGTGCAACCTTTGGACAAAACAAGTGTTTATTTGAAAGGAAAATTAGGGAAGTGAGTGGTAAAGACTCACTAATGAGAGTGATGTGCTGGTAACCTCTCCTCTCAAGTCAGTTCATGAGGGACGCTTTAAATGAGTACTGTGGAAAAAAACATGGACAATTTTCAACTCTCAGGATGTGACACTGTTATGGAGTATTGTTCTATATTTTTTATTCTCTTTTTTTTCCCAACTAAGGAGGCTTGAGGACAAAAGTCACAAAGGACGCTTTAAATGAGTACTGTGGACAAAAACTTGGACAATTTTCAACTCTCAGGATGTGACACTGTTATGGAGTATTGTTCTATATTTTTATGCTACTTTTTTCCCACCTAAGGAGGATTGAGGACAAAAGTCACAAAGGACGCTTTAAATGAGTACTGTGGACAAAAACATGGACAATTTTCAACTCTCAGGATGTGACACTGTTATGGAGTATTGTTCTATAATTTTATGCTCTTTTTTTCCCACCTAAGGAGGATTGAGGACAAAAGTCACAAAGGACGCTTTAAATGAGTACTGTGGACAAAAACTTGGACAATTTTCAACTCTCAGGATGTGACACTGTTATGGAGTATTGTTCTATATTTTTTATTCTCTTTTTTTTCCCAACTAAGGAGGATTGAGGACAAAAGTCACAAAGGACGCTTTAAATGAGTACTGTGGACAAAAACTTGGACAATTTTCAACTCTCAGGATGTGACACTGTTATGGAGTATTGTTCTATAATTTTATGCTCTTTTTTTCCCACCTAAGGAGGATTGAGGACAAAATTCACAAAGGACGCTTTAAATGAGTACTGTGGACAAAACCCTGGACAATTTTCAACTCTCAGGATGTGACACTGTTATGGAGTATTGTTCTATATTTTTTATTCTCTTTTTTTCCCACCTAAGGAGGATTGAGGACAAAAGTCACAAAGGACGCTTTAAATGAGTACTGTGGACAAAAACTTGGACAATTTTCAACTCTCAGGATGTGACACTGTTATGGAGTATTGTTCTATATTTTTAATGCTCTTTATTTTCCCACCTAAGGAGGCTTGAGGACAAAAGTCACAAAGGACGCTTTAAATGAGTACTGTGGACAAAAACTTGGACAATTTTCAACTCTCAGGATGTGACACTGTTATGGAGTATTGTTCTATATTTTTATGCTATTTTTTTCCCACCTAAGGAGGATTGAGGACAAAAGTCACAAAGGACGCTTTAAATGAGTACTGTGGACAAAAACCTGGACAATTTTCAACTCTCAGGATGTGACACTGTTATGGAGTATTGTTCTATATTTTTTATTCTCTTTTTTTCCCACCTAAGGAGGATTGAGGACAAAAGGTTGAGCTTGCTGATGGATTTATGTGCAATGGAAGCAGGATTTGTTTTGGATTTCATTTTGGAGAACATATTTTTGATAAATGATGGAGAAGGACTGGCTTTGAGCTTGTTCCCAACTACCAGGAGGAAGTTTCAGAGAGATGTGATGATGTTCAGTGAGGGTGATGTGCTGGTAACCTCTCCCCTCTAGTTTAGGTGCAACCTTTGGACAAAACAAGTGTTTATTTGAAACGAAAATTAGGGAAGTGAGTGGTAAAGACTCACTAATGAGAGTGATGTGCTGGTAACCTCTCCTCTCAAGTCAGTTCATGAGGGACGCTTTAAATGAGTACTGTGGAAAAAAACATGGACAATTTTCAACTCTCAGGATGTGACACTGTTATGGAGTATTGTTCTATATTTTTTATTCTCTTTTTTTTCCCAACTAAGGAGGATTGAGGACAAAAGTCACAAAGGACGCTTTAAATGAGTACTGTGGACAAAAACTTGGACAATTTTCAACTCTCAGGATGTGACACTGTTATGGAGTATTGTTCTATATTTTTATGCTACTTTTTTCCCACCTAAGGAGGATTGAGGACAAAAGTCACAAAGGACGCTTTAAATGAGTACTGTGGACAAAAACTTGGACAATTTTCAACTCTCAGGATGTGACACTGTTATGGAGTATTGTTCTATATTTTTTATTCTCTTTTTTTCCCACCTAAGGAGACTTGAGGACAAAAGGTTGAGCTTGCTGATGGATTTATGTGCAAAATGGAAGCAGGATTTGTTTTGGATTTCATTTTGGAGAACATATTTTTGATAAATGATGGAGAAGGACTGGCTTTGAGCTTGTTCCCAACTACCAGGAGGAAGTTTCAGAGAGATGTGATGATGTTCAGTGAGGGTGATGTGCTGGTAACCTCTCCCCTCTAGTTTAGGTGCAACCTTTGGACAAAACAAGTGTTTATTTGAAAGGAAAATTAGGGAAGTGAGTGGTAAAGACTCACTAATGAGAGTGATGTGCTGGTAACCTCTCCTCTCAAGTCAATTCATGAGGGACGCTTTAAATGAGTACTGTGGACAAAAACTTGGACAATTTTCAATTCTCAGGATGTGACACTGTTATGGAGTATTGTTCTATATTTTCTCTTTTTTTCCCAACTAAGGAGGCTTGAGGACAAAAGTCACAAAGGACGCTTTAAATGAGTACTGTGGACAAAAACTTGGACAATTTTCAACTCTCAGGATGTGACACTGTTATGGAGTATTGTTCTATATTTTTTATTCTCTTTTTTTTCCCAACTAAGGAGGATTGAGGACAAAAGTCACAAAGGACGCTTTAAATGAGTACTGTGGACAAAAACCTGGACAATTTTCAACTCTCAGGATGTGACACTGTTATGGAGTATTGTTCTATATTTTTTATTCTCTTTTTTTCCCCACCTAAGGAGACTTGAGGACAAAAGGTTGAGCTTGCTGATGGATTTATGTGCAAAATGGAAGCAGGATTTGTTTTGGATTTCATTTTGGAGAACATATTTTTGATAAATGATGGAGAAGGACTGGCTTTGAGCTTGTTCCCAACTACCAGGAGGAAGTTTCAGAGAGATGTGATGATGTTCAGTGAGAGTGATGTGCTGGTAACCTCTCCCCTCTAGTTTAGGTGCAACCTTTGGACAAAACAAGTGTTTATTTGAAAGGAAAATTAGGGAAGTGAGTGGTAAAGACTCACTAATGAGAGTGATGTGCTGGTAACCTCTCCTCTCAAGTCAGTTCATGAGGGACGCTTTAAATGAGTACTGTGGACAAAAACTTGGACAATTTTCAACTCTCAGGATGTGACACTGTTATGGAGTATTGTTCTATATTTTTATGCTCTTTTTTTCCCACCTAAGGAGGATTGAGGACAAAAGTCACAAAGGACGCTTTAAATGAGTACTGTGGACAAAAACTTGGACAATTTTCAACTCTCAGGATGTGACACTGTTATGGAGTATTGTTCTATATTTTTTATTCTCTTTTTTTTCCCAACTAAGGAGGATTGAGGACAAAAGTCACAAAGGACGCTTTAAATGAGTACTGTGGACAAAAACCTGGACAATTTTCAACTCTCAGGATGTGACACTGTTATGGAGTATTGTTCTATATTTTTTATTCTCTTTTTTTCCCACCTAAGGAGACTTGAGGACAAAAGGTTGAGCTTGCTGATGGATTTATGTGCAATGGAAGCAGGATTTGTTTTGGATTTCATTTTGGAGAACATATTTTTGATAAATGATGGAGAAGGACTGGCTTTGAGCTAGTTCCCAACTACCAGGAGGAAGTTTCAGAGAGATGTGATGATGTTCAGTGAGGGTGATGTGCTGGTAACCTCTCCCCTCTAGTTTAGGTGCAACCTTTGGACAAAACAAGTGTTTATTTGAAAGGAAAATTAGGGAAGTGAGTGGTAAAGACTCACTAATGAGAGTGATGTGCTGGTAACCTCTCCTCTCAAGTCAGTTCATGAGGGACGCTTTAAATGAGTACTGTGGAAAAAAACATGGACAATTTTCAACTCTCAGGATGTGACACTGTTATGGAGTATTGTTCTATATTTTTTATTCTCTTTTTTTTCCCAACTAAGGAGGATTGAGGACAAAAGTCACAAAGGACGCTTTAAATGACTACTGTGGACAAAAACTTGGACAATTTTCAACTCTCAGGATGTGACACTGTTATGGAGTATTGTTCTATATTTTTATGCTACTTTTTTCCCACCTAAGGAGAATTGAGGACAAAAGTCACAAAGGACGCTTTAAATGAGTACTGTGGACAAAAACTTGGACAATTTTCAACTCTCAGGATGTGACACTGTTATGGAGTATTGTTCTATATTTTTATGCTACTTTTTTCCCACCTAAGGAGGATTGAGGACAAAAGTCACAAAGGACGCTTTAAATGAGTACTGTGGACAAAAACTTGGACAATTTTCAACTCTCAGGATGTGACACTGTTATGGAGTATTGTTCTATATTTTTTATTCTCTTTTTTTCCCACCCAAGGAGACTTGAGGACAAAAGGTTGAGCTTGCTGATGGATTTATGTGCAAAATGGAAGCAGGATTTGTTTTGGATTTCATTTTGGAGAACATATTTTTGATAAATGATGGAGAAGGACTGGCTTTGAGCTTGTTCCCAACTACCAGGAGGAAGTTTCAGAGAGATGTGATGATGTTCAGTGAGGGTGATGTGCTGGTAACCTCTCCCCTCTAGTTTAGGTGCAACCTTTGGACAAAACAAGTGTTTATTTGAAAGGAAAATTAGGGAAGTGAGTGGTAAAGACTCACTAATGAGAGTGATGTGCTGGTAACCTCTCCTCTCAAGTCAGTTCATGAGGGACGCTTTAAATGAGTACTGTGGACAAAAACTTGGACAATTTTCAATTCTCAGGATGTGACACTGTTATGGAGTATTGTTCTATATTTTCTCTTTTTTTCCCAACTAAGGAGGCTTGAGGACAAAAGTCACAAAGGACGCTTTAAATGAGTACTGTGGACAAAAACATGGACAATTTTCAACTCTCAGGATGTGACACTGTTATGGAGTATTGTTCTATAATTTTATGCTCTTTTTTTCCCACCTAAGGAGGATTGAGGACAAAAGTCACAAAGGACGCTTTAAATGAGTACTGTGGACAAAAACATGGACAATTTTCAACTCTCAGGATGTGACACTGTTATGGAGTATTGTTCTATAATTTTATGCTCTTTTTTTCCCACCTAAGGAGGATTGAGGACAAAAGTCACAAAGGACGCTTTAAATGAGTACTGTGGACAAAAACTTGGACAATTTTCAACTCTCAGGATGTGACACTGTTATGGAGTATTGTTCTATATTTTTTAGTCTCTTTTTTTTCCCAACTAAGGAGGATTGAGGACAAAAGTCACAAAGGACGCTTTAAATGAGTACTGTGGACAAAAACTTGGACAATTTTCAACTCTCAGGATGTGACACTGTTATGGAGTATTGTTCTATAATTTTATGCTCTTTTTTTCCCACCTAAGGAGGATTGAGGACAAAATTCACAAAGGACGCTTTAAATGAGTACTGTGGACAAAACCCTGGACAATTTTCAACTCTCAGGATGTGACACTGTTATGGAGTATTGTTCTATATTTTTTATTCTCTTTTTTTCCCACCTAAGGAGACTTGAGGACAAAAGGTTGAGCTTGCTGATGGATTTATGTGCAAAATGGAAGCAGGATTTGTTTTGGATTTCATTTTGGAGAACATATTTTTGATAAATGATGGAGAAGGACTGGCTTTGAGCTTGTTCCCAACTACCAGGAGGAAGTTTCAGAGAGATGTGATGATGTTCAGTGAGGGTGATGTGCTGGTAACCTCTCCCCTCTAGTTTAGGTGCAACCTTTGGACAAAACAAGTGTTTATTTGAAAGGAAAATTAGGGAAGTGAGTGGTAAAGACTCACTAATGAGAGTGATGTGCTGGTAACCTCTCCTCTCAAGTCAGTTCATGAGGGACGCTTTAAATGAGTACTGTGGACAAAAACTTGGACAATTTTCAACTCTCAGGATGTGACACTGTTATGGAGTATTGTTCTATATTTTTATGCTCTTTTTTTCCCACCTAAGGAGGATTGAGGACAAAAGTCACAAAGGACGCTTTAAATGAGTACTGTGGACAAAAACTTGGACAATTTTCAACTCTCAGGATGTGACACTGTTATGGAGTATTGTTCTATATTTTTTATTCTCTTTTTTTTCCCAACTAAGGAGGATTGAGGACAAAAGTCACAAAGGACGCTTTAAATGAGTACTGTGGACAAAAACTTGGACAATTTTCAACTCTCAGGATGTGACACTGTTATGGAGTATTGTTCTATATTTTTATTCTCTTTTTTTCCCACCTAAGGAGACTTGAGGACAAAAGGTTGAGCTTGCTGATGGATTTATGTGCAAAATGGAAGCAGGATTTGTTTTGGATTTCATTTTGGAGAACATATTTTTGATAAATGATATAGAAGGACTGGCTTTGAGCTTGTTCCCAACTACCAGGAGGAAGTTTCAGAGAGATGTGATGATGTTCAGTGAGGGTGATGTGCTGGTAACCTCTCCCCTCTAGTTTAGGTGCAACCTTTGGACAAAACAAATTTTATTTGAAAGGAAAATTAGGGAAGTGAGTGGTAAAGACTCACTAATGAGAGTTTTTATAACCCCATCATAAGAGGACTGGTTGCACTGGACTTAATGGGAACAGTGGGTACACATTGCACAAAGGGCAGGAGAGGTGGTTGGCCAGTCGGGGCCCCAACAGCACATTTTTGCCCCAGGGCCCTGAAACAGGTAAATTGGGCCATGAAGATACCCAACAGTTAAAAGGTGAAGCACCAGAGATAAAACATACACCAGCAAACTGACTCAGACACTTCAGTGACACAGGATCTGTAGATGTCAGCGAAGAAAAGAAAGGAAACACTGAATTGGGTGAGTAAGATTTATGGATTTAAGATGCTCTTTAAAACTGGATATGTATATTTATAAGTGGTCTCTGGTGGGACCCTTCTACTTTGCGTGGAAGAGGTGGCTCTTACTCATGAGTAATTAATTAAGGTGTCATAATCATCCACAGACCAATTAAGCACGAGGTTGATTTTTTGGGACACTTTAATATGATTTAGTGGCGTTTGTATCCATCATATATGTTGCAGATGCAATGCAATGTTTTGATGGTTATTGTTTGAGCAGCTCATTAAATATTCATGACATCATTCTAGAATGGAACGTTTATGACATCACAGATATTCTTGAGTAGATCAAAGGACAGTTCTGGAGAGTGGGAGAGCAGTCAGTGCAGGAACACAGGCTCAGACCAGACCAGGACCAGGACGACCCCAGCCAAAAATCAGCTTCAACTTTCAGTTTGTTGAGACATTTCCCATGTGTTCACTTTAAAAGAAGAAAAGAAGAACAGGTAGGGACTCTCGAGGGATGCTTTAAAGTAGCATTAAGCAACTGTGTTTGGAATTTTCAATTTACTGATCAATATTTCTTACACTATGTTTATTTTTCACTTTAAGGAGGCTTGAGGATAAAAGGTTGAGCTTGCTGATGGATTTATGTGCAATGGAAGCAGGATTTGTTTTGGATTTCATTTTGGAGAACATATTTTTGATAAATGATGGAGAAGGACTGGCTTTGAGCTTGTTCCCAACTACCAGGAGGAAGTTTCAGAGAGATGTGATGATGTTCAGTGAGGGTGATGTGCTGGTAACCTCTCCCCTCTAGTTTAGGTGCAACCTTTGGACAAAACAAGTGTTTATTTGAAAGGAAAATTAGGGAAGTGAGTGGTAAAGACTCACGAATGAGAGTGATGTGCTGGTAACCTCTCCTCTCAAGTCAGTTCATGAGGGACGCTTTAAATGAGTACTGTGGACAAAAACTTGGACAATTTTCAACTCTCAGGATGTGACACTGTTATGGAGTATTGTTCTATATTTTTAATGCTCTTTATTTTCCCACCTAAGGAGGCTTGAGGACAAAAGTCACAAAGGACGCTTTAAATGAGTACTGTGGACAAAAACTTGGACAATTTTCAACTCTCAGGATGTGACACTGTTATGGAGTATTGTTCTATATTTTTTATTCTCTTTTTTCCCACCTAAGGAGGCTTGAGGACAAAAGTTTGAGCTTGCTGATGGATTTATGTGCAATGGAAGCAGGATTTGTTTTGGATTTCATTTTGGAGAACATATTTTTGATAAATGATGGAGAAGGACTGACTTTGAGCTTGTTCCCAACTACCAGGAGGAAGTTTCAGAGAGATGTGATGATGTTCAGTGAGAGTGATGTGCTGGTAACCTCTCCCCTCTAGTTTAGGTGCAACCTTTGGACAAAACAAGTGTTTATTTGAAAGGAAAATTAGGGAAGTGAGTGGTAAAGACTCACTAATGAGAGTGATGTGCTGGTAACCTCTCCTCTCAAGTCAGTTCATGAGGGACGCTTTAAATGAGTACTGTGGACAAAAACTTGGACAATTTTCAACTCTCAGGATGTGACACTGTTATGGAGTATTGTTCTATATTTTTTATTCTCTTTTTTTTCCCAACTAAGGAGGATTGAGGACAAAAGTCACAAAGGACGCTTTAAATGAGTACTGTGGACAAAAACTTGGACAATTTTCAACTCTCAGGATGTGACACTGTTATGGAGTATTGTTCTATATTTTTTATTCTCTTTTTTTCCCACCTAAGGAGACTTGAGGACAAAAGGTTGAGCTTGCTGATGGATTTATGTGCAATGGAAGCAGGATTTGTTTTGGATTTCATTTTGGAGAACATATTTTTGATAAATGATGGAGAAGGACTGGCTTTGAGCTAGTTCCCAACTACCAGGAGGAAGTTTCAGAGAGATGTGATGATGTTCAGTGAGGGTGATGTGCTGGTAACCTCTCCCCTCTAGTTTAGGTGCAACCTTTGGACAAAACAAGTGTTTATTTGAAAGGAAAATTAGGGAAGTGAGTGGTAAAGACTCACTAATGAGAGTGATGTGCTGGTAACCTCTCCTCTCAAGTCAGTTCATGAGGGACGCTTTAAATGAGTACTGTGGAAAAAAACATGGACAATTTTCAACTCTCAGGATGTGACACTGTTATGGAGTATTGTTCTATATTTTTTATTCTCTTTTTTTTCCCAACTAAGGAGGATTGAGGACAAAAGTCACAAAGGACGCTTTAAATGACTACTGTGGACAAAAACTTGGACAATTTTCAACTCTCAGGATGTGACACTGTTATGGAGTATTGTTCTATATTTTTATGCTACTTTTTTCCCACCTAAGGAGGATTGAGGACAAAAGTCACAAAGGACGCTTTAAATGAGTACTGTGGACAAAAACTTGGACAATTTTCAACTCTCAGGATGTGACACTGTTATGGAGTATTGTTCTATATTTTTATGCTACTTTTTTCCCACCTAAGGAGGATTGAGGACAAAAGTCACAAAGGACGCTTTAAATGAGTACTGTGGACAAAAACTTGGACAATTTTCAACTCTCAGGATGTGACACTGTTATGGAGTATTGTTCTATATTTTTTATTCTCTTTTTTTCCCACCCAAGGAGACTTGAGGACAAAAGGTTGAGCTTGCTGATGGATTTATGTGCAAAATGGAAGCAGGATTTGTTTTGGATTTCATTTTGGAGAACATATTTTTGATAAATGATGGAGAAGGACTGGCTTTGAGCTTGTTCCCAACTACCAGGAGGAAGTTTCAGAGAGATGTGATGATGTTCAGTGAGGGTGATGTGCTGGTAACCTCTCCCCTCTAGTTTAGGTGCAACCTTTGGACAAAACAAGTGTTTATTTGAAAGGAAAATTAGGGAAGTGAGTGGTAAAGACTCACTAATGAGAGTGATGTGCTGGTAACCTCTCCTCTCAAGTCAGTTCATGAGGGACGCTTTAAATGAGTACTGTGGACAAAAACTTGGACAATTTTCAATTCTCAGGATGTGACACTGTTATGGAGTATTGTTCTATATTTTCTCTTTTTTTCCCAACTAAGGAGGCTTGAGGACAAAAGTCACAAAGGACGCTTTAAATGAGTACTGTGGACAAAAACATGGACAATTTTCAACTCTCAGGATGTGACACTGTTATGGAGTATTGTTCTATAATTTTATGCTCTTTTTTTCCCACCTAAGGAGGATTGAGGACAAAAGTCACAAAGGACGCTTTAAATGAGTACTGTGGACAAAAACATGGACAATTTTCAACTCTCAGGATGTGACACTGTTATGGAGTATTGTTCTATAATTTTATGCTCTTTTTTTCCCACCTAAGGAGGATTGAGGACAAAAGTCACAAAGGACGCTTTAAATGAGTACTGTGGACAAAAACTTGGACAATTTTCAACTCTCAGGATGTGACACTGTTATGGAGTATTGTTCTATATTTTTTATTCTCTTTTTTTTCCCAACTAAGGAGGATTGAGGACAAAAGTCACAAAGGACGCTTTAAATGAGTACTGTGGACAAAAACTTGGACAATTTTCAACTCTCAGGATGTGACACTGTTATGGAGTATTGTTCTATAATTTTATGCTCTTTTTTTCCCACCTAAGGAGGATTGAGGACAAAATTCACAAAGGACGCTTTAAATGAGTACTGTGGACAAAACCCTGGACAATTTTCAACTCTCAGGATGTGACACTGTTATGGAGTATTGTTCTATATTTTTTATTCTCTTTTTTTCCCACCTAAGGAGACTTGAGGACAAAAGGTTGAGCTTGCTGATGGATTTATGTGCAAAATGGAAGCAGGATTTGTTTTGGATTTCATTTTGGAGAACATATTTTTGATAAATGATGGAGAAGGACTGGCTTTGAGCTTGTTCCCAACTACCAGGAGGAAGTTTCAGAGAGATGTGATGATGTTCAGTGAGGGTGATGTGCTGGTAACCTCTCCCCTCTAGTTTAGGTGCAACCTTTGGACAAAACAAGTGTTTATTTGAAAGGAAAATTAGGGAAGTGAGTGGTAAAGACTCACTAATGAGAGTGATGTGCTGGTAACCTCTCCTCTCAAGTCAGTTCATGAGGGACGCTTTAAATGAGTACTGTGGACAAAAACTTGGACAATTTTCAACTCTCAGGATGTGACACTGTTATGGAGTATTGTTCTATATTTTTATGCTCTTTTTTTCCCACCTAAGGAGGATTGAGGACAAAAGTCACAAAGGACGCTTTAAATGAGTACTGTGGACAAAAACTTGGACAATTTTCAACTCTCAGGATGTGACACTGTTATGGAGTATTGTTCTATATTTTTTATTCTCTTTTTTTCCCACCTAAGGAGGCTTGAGGACAAAAGGTTGAGCTTGCTGATGGATTTATGTGCAATGGAAGCAGGATTTGTTTTGGATTTCATTTTGGAGAACATATTTTTGATAAATGATGGAGAAGGACTGGCTTTGAGCTTGTTCCCAACTACCAGGAGGAAGTTTCAGAGAGATGTGATGATGTTCAGTGAGGGTGATGTGCTGGTAACCTCTCCCCTCTAGTTTAGGTGCAACCTTTGGACAAAACAAGTGTTTATTTGAAAGGAAAATTAGGGAAGTGAGTGGTAAAGACTCACGAATGAGAGTGATGTGCTGGTAACCTCTCCTCTCAAGTCAGTTCATGAGGGACGCTTTAAATGAGTACTGTGGACAAAAACTTGGACAATTTTCAACTCTCAGGATGTGACACTGTTATGGAGTATTGTTCTATATTTTTTATTCTTTTTTTTTCCCACCTAAGGAGGATTGAGGACAAAAGTCACAAAGGACGCTTTAAATGAGTACTGTGGAAAAAAACTTGGACAATTTTCAACTTTCAGGACCTGACACTGTTATGGAGTATTGTTTATTGTGTTTGTTATGTATTATTGTTGTATTAAGACTGAGTTTGTCGATGGCTTTGCACTATGGAACCTTGATTTGTTATGTTTATTTTTCCATAAATGTGGTTGTAAGACTTATAGCTCTAGCTCGATTCTAAACACCCTCAGAGCTTAAACTAGCTCCTAAGTTGTGTAGTTGGTAGACAGTTCGGGTAGGCAACTGGTAAAGATTCACCATGAGGGTGATGTATTGGTAACCTTTCCTCTCTAGTCTAAGTCAACACATTACAGTCAGAAACAAAAGCTACACTCATTAAATTTCTTATTACTGATACAGATTTTTTTGGCATGTAACCCATATGGCACCTCCCCTCTTGTGCGATCTTTCCCAAGGTTCTTCCCTATTTTTTCCTGTTAAAGGGTTTTTGGGAAGTTTTTCCTTTCCCACTAGAGGGAGGTGTCTGAATCAGAAGGGTTTGGCATTGATATTGCTTGTATTTCTTTGCAGTGGGCACTTTTAGTTGTAACCCTTACGACAAAGGCCATTTCTTGTGTCGTGAGATACAGTGTCCAAGCGTTAATATTGACATAATTTTAAAAGCTTTGCATTAATAAAATTAATTAATTAAATGTACCACCTGAATAGTTATATTGCATCATTCTGTCTTTAAATGACTAATAAAAGCATTTAATTATATGTATTTTGTTTGTGATTCTCTTTATCATGTCTTCCTATATTCCATCTCACTTATCATCTCCTGCTTTCAGTATATCTTTGTTTAAAGATTCTTCTCCTTTTCTTGAAGACATAACAAATAACCAACACTAGAAAATTAAACCCAACAGCACAGAAGTAACAGAAGGCCTTAATGGTCAACCATCATTTAGTAAGGAGGGGCCTTATTCCTTCCACATACTGTATTTTTCAAACTAAATTAAAAAAAGAATGAGTGTCAGGCCAGAAATTTGTCTTGCCTCACAAAAGCATCAAAGAAAAGGATCCAATAATCAATATACCCAAAAGTAGTTTGTGATTGTGGATAATGTCTCTGAGCATTATCTCCTTCACTCCTTCAAACCTCACCGATTCACTTTGATGATCAGTGGTCTGTCTCAGAGCATCAATGTGACAAACTGTTCCTAGCTCACATATTTTTTTTCCCAGATTTGGGTTTTTTTTATGTTGGTCCCCAGCAAAGTGAGGAGTAGTTTATATTTAATATTTTTCCATTCGTTTGAAGTTAAGTAATTGAAAAAGTGTTGTGAGATTGACTTTTAATAGACACATCCTGTCATGAATGAACTGGAATTTTTCACCTGTTAGTGGGGCTAGATGAAAGGTCGGTCAGTGATGTCTGCACCACCTTTCATGGTAACTTACATGCAGACATGCCAGGTTTTGAGCCAAAAGCAGTTCGTTCATGTTTGATTTTGAACGGAAATAACAAGAGCTTATTTAAGCCTCGGGGGTTTCTCAGTCTACATGTTGGAGCTGACATTTGCACTGAAACTGAAAATGAGTGGGCACCTTTGAAAGTTGCTTCTATCAGCTATTGTCTGCTTACAGCTGTGTTAACAGGGATGTTGAGTCCCAGTGGTGGAAAGTAACTAAGTACATTTACTCAAATACAGTTAAATAAACAAATAAACAAGAGAGTAAAGGGATGCAGCACGCTCTCATGCACACACCGAATGACAGGCACACAGAGAGGGCCGGTGAAAACGGATATGTTTTGACCCTCCACCGGCTCAAAAACGTATTTTTTGCCAGCCCACCGGGATTTGTCCCAGTATGCCAGTACACCACTGCCCGTAACCTATTTTGAGCGTCACACAACCCCCGCAGAATGACTTGTTTTACTATCAGAATTTGATCCATTCGGTCTGATAACATTTGGAAAGTCTAGAAGAGCCACACGATTAACAGCCAAACAGCCAGCACTGGAAAAACTCTGTATACTGTGAAATACAGAGAGATTCATCTGGTGGTGATCGGCTTAATCAGCATTGTGTGAACTCATTTGGCAAGGGCTTAAATGTAATTGACATTTATTTATATGTAAAAGTTCCACACTGCAGGTTTAAGTCCAATTTTGAGGGACTTGTACTTTGAGTATTTCCATTTGATTCTACTTTATACTTCCACTCCACTACATTTCAGAGGGAAATACTGAACTTTCTATTCCACTACATTTATTTGACAGTTTTAGTTACTTTTCAGATGAAGATTTGACACAATGGATAATATAAAAAGATTTTAAAATACAACACATTGTTAAAGATGAAACCAGTGGTTTCCAACCTCTTTGACATCTTGCAAAAAGCAGTGTGTAGTCGGGGTCACATTTCAGATGTCTATGAGTTGTTAACAGCTCCACCAAATAGTGATTTTTCCCTCTAAACTACTCACATGGTTTCATTTCAATAAATGTTCAAATGATCCAATATTTCACCAAAAATCAAAAATTAGAGAAAAAGTCCAAAAAGTGAAAACAGATCTGCGTATCATAAGTTTGTTTTTTCTTCTTTTCTCTCCCATTAATCATCCCACGACCCCTCAGATTTATCTGATGACCCTTTGGAGGGTCCTGACCCCTAGGTTGGGAACCACTGGACTAAACTAGCTAACTGTATATAAAGTAGTTCAAACAACAGTAACATGCTGCTTACACACTGATGCTTAAGTATTAATAATCTAATGATGTCATATATAATAATGTATCAGTCAGAGGAAACAAACCACTACTTTTACTGCAATACTTTAACTACATCAAGCTCATAATACTTATGTACTTTTACTTAAGTAGGATTTTTCATGCAGGACTTTTACTCGTAATGGAGTATTTTTACATTGCTGTATTAAAACTTTTACCTAAATAAAGGGTCTGAATACTTCTTCCACCACTGTTGAGTCCACCGTGTGTGCATGTCATTGCCCACAGGCATCACCATCCACATTACATTAAATTAACTACAGTTCCTTGCTGTAATGACACCAGTGCTGCTTTGGAGGGCAGCAGCCGATTTTAATATGACCAGAGGAGCGCAGAGGAAGAAAGCACTTCCTATGGTGGAACAATATTGTGTTTATGAAAATCTAAACCATAAAAAGTCGTTGTACAGTAGGTTGTCAGTGGCAAAACCTGACAGAAGAAGCTGGCAAAACGTGACCTTAATGCTCCGTTTTTATCAGCCATTTAATACGCGTGTAAACACAAATGTTAGCTGACAACTCCTCCGCGGGTCAGCTCGCCTGTGGGGATGGAGAGGAGGAGAAGGAGCTGCCTTTATGTGAGTCAAAGGAGCAAAGTTTTAAACCGGTACCGGAGGGCAACATGACCGTCTCCTCCAGGTTCCTGCAGGCTGAACTGGAGCTGAACACCCACCTCCGCCGGCTTACCTTCAGCGAGCCTGTCCGGTACATCTACAACCCGCTGGAGTACGCCTGGGACACCCACCGCTGCTACGTGGAGACGTACTGTCAGGGCGGACAAAGCATCCTGTTTTTAGGGATGAATCCTGGACCTTTCGGCATGGCACAGACAGGGGTGAGGATTTACCGACATCTTTAAATGAACTTGGGACAGGGATGATTTAGTAGTAACGCTTTGATTATGCATTCACTGCGTGCTCATTGGCTATGAACGTGGAAGCTAACCCAAACAACAAAGCCCAGTTTAACTGAGACAGCTTGTAGGATTTAGTGGCATCTAGCGGTGAGGTTGCAACCAACTAAACACCCCTCCCCCTCGCGTTAACCCGCCCCTACTCTGCCTCTGATTGGCTTTGACCCTGATATTTTTACCCTAAACCAAGCGGCTAGCTCTGGGTATGAAAAGTGAAGCCAATGCAGAAGTGCCTTAAACCTGCATTCTTTCTAATGGCCAGCAGGGGGCGACTCCACTGGCTGCCAAAAGAAGTCCGACTGTATAGAAGTCTATGAGAAAATGACCTTACTTCTCATTTGATTTATTACCTCAGTAAACATTTTCCTAATGTGTTTATGGTCTCAAGCACTAGTTTCAAGTCTTCCTCAATACAGCATGATGTTCATTTTGTAAATTATGGTCCCAGTTAGAGTAAAATAGATGATAAAGCAGGGTATGCTTTAGGGTGTGGCTACCTAGTGATTGACAAGTTGTTACCACGGTGACAACGTTGGTTATATACATTACGTATCGTAACCCCAGATTAGAATAGTAGTATAGGTGTAGCTGTCGCTATTTCACAGCATGTTTTCAGTTCATGAAAGTTAATTGTAAAACTTTGGCCGCTTGTACATTTTGTTTTAAGCCTATTTTTTGCTAGCCAAAATTAGCATTAGCAGTATCACAGTTAACCATAGACTGTAAGTGCACCGTGATAATCAAGCTAGCAGCTAGCATTAGGGTCAGCTCCACCCTCTTGTCCAAATATTCTCACTTCTGGCTCCAAAAATCCAAGATGGTGAGGGTCAAAATGGTGAACTCGAGACTTCAAAACAGGAGTCCACAAACCAATGGGTGACGTCGCGGTGGCTACGTCCATTATTTTTATTTACAGTCTATGCCCTAACGCTAACCATCTCACTCCTCATGCCTAAACCTAACCAATCTAACCAACAAAGGCAATGAGTACTAGCCAAACAGAGGCAGAGTAGGGTGGGTCTTCGTGGACTGAGGGTGGGAAAAAAATAAGGCCTCCCCCTCTCCTTCCAAGTGTGTAGGAGAACCTACGGTGGCCATGAAACTCATGAAAAACACAAAAGACCCTCTGTAGAGCCAATGTTTGGTTTGTCCGTTGTGGGCTATTGTAAAAAAAATGGCGGTGCAACATGGCCGGCTCCCTATGTAGATATAAAGGGCTCATTCTAAGGTTACATGATTTATACTGACATCTGTTCACATAATCTTAAGGCATTTTTACACTGTGGTTTTCTTAGAGATTTAAAATAAAGTCTCAAATCATTTTCAAACGCTGAAAATGTTAGGTTAACCTTCAGTTATCTACATTTATGTATATAGAATTAAGCTATTATCACAATGTTATTACATAAATATTCCAAGTCCTTGTTTGGGAATATGCATTACTGAAGCACATTATCAGTTGAATTGATGCACGCCTCAAGGTAGATTCTGCATTATTATCCATCTTGTGGAGGGGCCATGTGTCAAAAAATACTTTCTGCATATTCCTATATAAATTAGTCTTTAACCAAGTTACCACAACCAAGTAGTCAAGAGGGGCTTACAGTCAATTTTTGCCCTGATGCCCCCTTACAGGTTAATTGTGGCCATGTGTTAAATGAGTTATTTAGGCGGGAACATGTTTTATCTTGCAACTATAGTTTATATTTGTTAATGCTGCGTTTGTTGCAATGGCTACAGTATTCATACACCCTGTTTAGCCTAAATTTGACCAGTTTTCCTCCCCAGATGTTGGGGGGCACTGGTAAGAAACTTCAAATTTTTATTATTTTTTATTGATGTAATGTTTATTTACAAGATTGAGGAAAAATAATTCTTAAGTGATGATGATGTGTTCAGAAATGATCTCCTCTTCTTTGCACAGGTGCCCTTTGGTGAAGTGAAGTCAGTTGTCGATTGGCTGAAGATCACAGGGGAGGTCGGTCATCCTCAAGACGAGCATCCGAAGCGACGGATCACAGGGCTCGCCTGCACTCAGAGTGAAGTGAGCGGTGCACGTTTCTGGGGCTTCTTCAGAAAGTTGTGTGGTGAACCTGCACTGTTCTTCCGCCACTGCTTCGTGCACAACCTTTGCCCGCTCATTTTCATGAGTACCAGTGGGAAGAATTTAACACCCCCAGAGCTGCCTGTAGGTGAGCGGGACGCCCTCCTGGCGCTGTGTGACATTGCGCTGTGCCAGGTGGTGGAGGCTCTGGGCGTCTCCATGGTGATTGGTGTTGGAAGGGTGGCAGAGCAGCGGGCGCGGCGAGCTCTGTCTGCCGCAGGTATTAACGTGCGAGTCGAGGGCATCATGCATCCGTCCCCCAGGAACCCATTAGCCAATAAGGGCTGGGAGGCAGTAGCCAAAGCCAAGCTGGAAGAACTCGGCGTCTTATCACTGCTGAACAACACGTCAGCTAATCAGCCTCCTCTGCCTTAATAGCAGTATGTAGTGCGTTCCTTTGACAATTGATCAGGATGCAAGGAATTCCAGTAAGAGACTCGGTATATGCTACTAATGCTACCACTGCTACTAATGAGTTTTTAATACACTAATGCCTTCCGCCTCTCATCGCTCATGCTGTAAACACATCTGTTCATCAACTGCAAGTTTTCTTCTACTGTAAAGATGTTTGTTTTGAGATGTGTTTACAGACCAGTGGATAGAGCATGGCACTAGGATTTGGGCCCTTCAGAAATACCTCTACACTAATGTAAATATAAGAAGTGTTGTATATATGCGTACATTTATACCCAAAGCATAAGCTCAGGCTGTTTGTGAATACTTAATGTTTAAGCATTTTTGACTGGTAAACTTGCAAAGACTGTATTTTGGCAAAAAAAATTACATGTAATTGGTACCGTATAGAAAAGAGCTCTATAGAAACAACTTCTAAACATAACAAAGTAAAAGGAATTTCATAATACAGTGCTGTTGTTGCACATATTATATATTGTATTAGTTTACAAAATCTAACAATCACAGACAGAACCAGTCTGTGATATTCCTCTGAAGAAAAAACAAGCACACATTGAACAAACTTTCTGTAAGTTTTGACTGTTGACATTACAGACTTCAGAAATCTTCTGTCATGATAATGAAGCTTTTGTAAAAATGCAGTTGTAAGCACTGTTCATGTTAGACCACTATACAAGATGATTCATTTGTATTCTTTTTAAACGTCTTTTTTTTATTACAGTTGTACCATTCTGTGTATTATTGTGCTGAGCTCCTGAAATTAAGAGCTTGATGTTTAAATAAAGACAGAATACTGAAATATGTTTTTTTAATGTTCTTCCACTGGTGCTCCATAGATGAAGGCCTACAGACAACTAATGCTAATGTTTAGCATGTTAGTGAAACATGCCAACAATCCCGAAGCAGTTAATGTTTGATTTTTTTAACAGAAATAACAGCTGGTTATTTAAGCTTCAGTGGTTTCTTAATCTACATGTTGGAGATGAAATTTAACACTGAAACTTGCTTCTAGTCCACCATTTGCCACCAGAGCAACGTGCAGACCTGCACTCATCTACACCACCGTTTTAATTACGCTGATAATAGTTGAGCTGTAAACATTTAGTTGTCAAATTGTCTGCCATGAAAATGTTTCAGGTGATTTCAGGGCAGTGGGTCCCCTGAAGTTGTTGTTGGGAGAAATGTTTAGCCTCAAGGATAATACCCCTAACCCCCCCCAGTCCTCACCCCCTCCTCTGCCACTACTGAGAACTGAAATGAGCAACAACTACCAGCAGCAGATCCTGTGTCCTAGTTGAAGTCCGCAGCAGTGCTTTTACCTTGTGATGAGCTGTGCACTCATAAACTGCATCTCCCATGAGATCCAGCTTCCGCATGCTACAGGATATATTGTGAAACTCTTGCACCTGACAGGGTTACTTGTCACTGTCTACACATTGACACATTGATGCACAGCTCTATCCTTCATCAGGTAGCAGAAAAGGCATCACGTTCATTTCTCAGCAGAATCAGGTAAGATTCACACCGATAAACACCACGAGCTGATTAATTTATGAAATCCAAGCATATGACTAACTTCTCATAAATAGATGTTTACTTAATTATAACAGATAGAACTACACTTAAGAAAGATTTATCTCTCTTAACTTGTGAATAAGAGTGTTAACTGATAACATTTAAGAATAATTATTATTAAGCATGCAATCTTTCCTTTTTATTTGTGTTAACTATGTATTTATGAATGCAGTGATGTCAGGTTTGTGGTTTTTAGGAATGAAATATTAGCCATGGGAAAACATCATTAAAGCTGTTATTGGAATATAAATCAGAGCTATTAGTTGGTGAAGGACTTATTTTACAATCAATAACTAATTCTAAAATCTGTGTTTCAATAAGACTTTGACATAAATTATGATGCATTATGATGACAAACAATATATATGTCCAGTTTTTTACAGGTTACATGTGGTAACCTCAGTGCTCAGGAGGTATATGAGCTTGTTGTTTATAAACATATTGCAAGGCCATAGGCAACTGGTGTTATGACCATGCTTCATTCCTGAACTGACTGTGCTATCACCTTTCATCAGCTGTTCTCCTCCAGACTGAAACTGGATCACTCGATCCATGTATGTTTTCTTCCTAAACAGCACAGCTTGCTATTACCATGGATAAACAGTCCACAGTGGTGTTTCGAAATGTGGGGCAACTGTATTTCCCCCAAACCAGGGTGGAGTGTCACTACAGTCTGACCTCTGACCATCAGTGGAGCAGCACTGACTGGATAGGGATTTTTAAGGTAGAATCACCTGCTTTAGTGGCACAAAACCAAAGAAATCATCAGTTATTTTTAGCGTCCAAAGGCAGTGATTTGTGTATGCTTTGTGGCTTAAAAATGTGTGTTTGCCCTCATGCCACAGGTGGGCTGGTCTTCAGTGAAAGAGTATTACACTTACACATGGGCGCTTGTTCCTGAAGGCTACACTGAAGGAACTGATGTCAACTGCTGTGCACTTTTTCAGGGTAAGAATTCAGCCATACATTTTACAAAAAAAATATGAAGGGCCTGTTCGTAGCATCTTGGTGTTACATAATTTGAGTTGGCACTTTATGTAGGATTTGATCTTTTTGACCTTAAACCCTAATTTAAAGTTACTACAAGGAAATTTTGTGTAGCGCCCTCTCTGGACAAAAGTGGTAGTGTTATAAGGACATGTGGGCGTGTTTGTTTGTGCTTTAGAACAAAACCGCTGTAAAACAATCAGAAAATAACGTTTTATTTCTCTGATTCGCTGCTTTGTTCTCGCCAGCGCGGCCTGATCTCTTCATTCACTCTCTAGCTCGCTCAACCACCGTTGCTCTCTCTCTCTCTCGCTCACGCTCTCAGCTCGCTCACGCTTTTTCTGTCGTCTTTTTTAAAATGAGTCGGGAAGCCGACAAGTCTAACTTTACTTTTAATGTTATCAAACTAAGAGAAATGTCCTCCCCTCGTCCTAGTAACGTCTTTGTAATCCCTCATGCTACAATGCTACATGTAATGTAAACATAGACTCTTCCGGTCTGCGTGTCGTAAATCGTTTCGTCTGATTTCGCGGGAAATCTGGTGGCAGGCATTCAGAATATAGAAATAGCCAATCTTCTCGCTGATGGTCTTGTTTGCTTATGTAGGTCATAGAGAGGCATCAGTATGAAATTGAGACTGTTTCATAACCAGTTAAAAACTCCTTGCGCACCACACCCAACAGTGATGTCACAGTGTACTGACACACCCTGGAGTACACTTCTACATCACTGTAGCCAGGTGTGAAGTTAAACCACTGGAGGTTAGCAAAAACATGCTTCTCTTAAAGGTGCAGTGTGCAGGATTTAGTGGCATCTAGCAATGAGGTTGCACATTGCAACAAACTGAATAACTCATTGTGTTTTCACATTAAATTCAAGTTTTTTTGTAGTAATGTCTTATGCTCTTTTAATCATTTATACTTGGTAAAACAACTCATTACAAATGAATAAATAAATGGCTAAAATAACAGGAAATGTCTACTTCATGCAGCATTTTACCTGCCACGCCCCAGTGCTGTGGAGTACCAGTTTGTATATGTGGATAAGAAGGGAGAGGTTTGTGCCCATAGTCGGCCCTTCACTTTTTGTGCTCCCAAGCCGCTGGAGGAGCTAGAGACTCTGAAAGAGGAGCGAGATGAGGAGGACGGAGAGGAGGAGGACGGAGAGGAGGAGCTGCTCCTGGTCATTCCCAGGGCTCAGCTGTTGCAGGTGGGAAGAGAAAACCCTAGCACTGCAGTGTAACACAAGCAACATTTCCCTTTATAGTAATAATAACAGTACCAACAGTACTAACATAGGATATAAGCATTAAAGATGTATCGAAAACAAATAATAAGCAGTATTATTTCTCCACATGTTTGTGAACAGAGACGGCTGGAGGAATGCCTGAAAGAACAAGGAGAGTTACAGCAGACTCTGGATGTGGCCAAAGAGGAGGCAGAGAATGAGAAAGAGAACAGCAAAAAGGCAAAGATGGAGTGGGAGTGCGAGAGAGAAGCGATGAAGGAGGAGATTTCAGAGCTTAGAGAAAACCTGAGGCTCCAGTGTGAGTTGTTGAAGAAGATAAAGGGAAAACATGAGGTAAGGACAGGCCTTCAGTAAGAGCTGAATTGTATTGCAAATAGGTTTCCGGTCAATGGAATCTATAATATTTTGTCTCTTTTCTCCACAACATTTTAAGGATGTGAAATATAGTCAGGAAAATCTAAACTCTGAAGTGAGTAAACTTTTGGATGAAAAAGCTGAGTGTCAGCAGCGAATCAAAGACCTGGAGGACGAAATCAAGATCCTGACTGACACAGAGAAAGAGGAAAATGCAGAATTGGAAAGGCAAGTGTTATAGACATACATTATGCTCAGTCGTTTGTCTTTGTATATTTATTGGGTGTAAAACTAAGCTAATTCTCCACAGGCTGAAGGAAAGATTGAAGAAAATGTCCAATCAAATGAAACATGATGAGGAAAAGAGAAAGTCTCTGCAGGTGAGCAGTTTAAATGTTTCTTCTCTTGTGAAACTCAGATAATTTGGTCACAAAAGACAAGAGACAGACTACAACTAGAATCAATGCAGATCTAGATAGGCATCATCTTGTCAACAGTGGGAGTAAGAGCTACTTAACTGCATTAATTAGGAAGCAATTCCCTCCTCCTCTCTGCAGGTGGAGAATGAGGCTTCTCTGGCAGAGGTACACGGGCTGCAGGAGCGTCTGGAGGCCAATGAGCATGTAGCCGAGAGCCTGCGCAGGGAGCTGAGAGAGCTGGGAACCCGTCAGGGTCATACCCACACCGAGCTGCACCAAGCCCGGCTGCAAGTGGCCCAGCTCACCCTGCAGCTGTCCGAGGAGAACCTGGTCCTCAGGGAGGAGCGTGCCAACTGGGCCCTGGAGAGAGAAGCTTACAAACATCTAGCAGAAGTGAGGACGAGAGACGGTGTGATGCACGACCTATATATCAATTTGACTTTGCTGTTAAACTTGTTTTTTTTTGTATGTTTTGATGCAGACTGACAAAAAGAAATTGCAAGACTTGAGCGGCGAGGTGCAGAGGAAGGAGCAGTGGCTCCGGGAGGAGAGGATGGAGAGGGAGAAACTAGAAGTGGAACTTGGGAGAGAGAGGGATTGCAATAAAGTGCGTAAATCAAAGTACATCGCAGTCAATATTATTTCACACACAAACACAGTCATCTCTAAATATAACCACTCGTGTGCCACTAATCTGCATCATCACTCACTCAGATTACATTTTGGAAACTGGAGAACTATGAGCAAAGTTCATCTCAGCTCTTTTATTAGGCTTCTCACATACAGGCACAAATAGAGTTTCCTTGAACAGTGCATGGGGAACAGTGAGTAAACATTTCCTCGCACCGTCATGTTATCTTCAGGAGGGGGGGGAGAGGACAAACCAGTTCAGATGTTTGGTGTTCAGATGGTCTGAGTATAACACTGCTGCCCCCTGCAGGTGCTGCTGAGCGATGCTAAGAGAGAGCTGCAAGAGCTGAAAGCCAACGTGAGGAAGGCTGAGAAGGAGAGAGAGGAGCAGCAGCTGGACAAACAGGCAAGGATTCCACACTAGACCACATCTGCATCTTATATTTCTTTATAATACATCCAAATTCATGGATCTCTCAGAAGAGCTCTAACTCCACCTGCATATATTAACACATCATCAGTTTCCTCTTTTGCACTTTCCAATTATGTGTCATGGGAGCTTCATTCTGTTCTCTGACCCCTGTGAAATGTGAAAAAAAATGTAAAAAATAAAAATAATAATACTTTTTTTTTTTAAAAAGACAAATTTTCCATTGTCTCAATTCTATTTTGTTCATCCTCGTTTCCTCCATAATTTGCTTTGTGAAAAAGGCCCAAATCAAAGCCGAAAGAAAGAGGAGTAATAAAAAATAACTAGACTTGAAAGTTTCAGGATTTCAGGTTTTTATTCACATTTTCAATTTGTGCATAAAAAAACCTGAGTGGAAATGCAGAAAATTCGTAAAAATTTCGAAATATTGCAAAAAAAAAAGTTTTTACACTTGGCTGAGGTAGAAAAACGTGGCGTATTGATCATAGCAAAATACGACAAAGTGCAATGGAAACGTTTCTGCTCCACTGAAGAGACGAAAAGTAGCAGCAGACGAAAACATCAGATCTGTTTTGGAGCGATGAGGAGACTGTAACACCCCTCAAATAAATACATGAAACAAACACAAATGTCATATTTACATTGTGTTTTCTGCGTTACTTTTTTGACCATACAGGTTTGAGTGGCACTCTTTTAATGCGCCCACTTCCTCTAAAATGGTTTAATGGCCCTGACTGGAAAAATAGCACCACCAGCTGTTTATCATGATGAACCAACTCCAAATATTTGCAGAATGGCAGCGGATGGAAACACATATTAATTTGAATTTTCTTTTGCCTACACTTTGGAAATGTGGTTAAAATTTGTATTAAATTTGAATGAAAACTTCAGCTAGTGATGATATCAATAAAAAAAAAGGAATAAATAACTTCTATAAACTCTTCTTCCTTTTTAAATATTCAGATCTGTGTGTTTGAAACTGGACATTCACAGAACATGCTGAACTACATCCGTCACTTAGAGCAGATGTTTGGGGTTGGGCTAGAAACTAAATCAAACGGAGAAGTACCCACATCTATCTGTGAGTAATGTACAACACAGTCCTGCTATTTCACTTCACTGTAATGAGGAGCGCACTAACAGAGTCTTCACTGATCCTAACAGCTCCTGGCTCTTCCTTTGAGGTGAACAAGGATACTTCCTCGAGATCAGTCTGCTCGCCTCTGTTCCTGGAACAACCCGACAGAGCTGAGATCCTCGCTGAGACACACATCCAGAGCAAAGAAGACACATCAGCCTCTGACACACAGGTATGCCATCCAATTCACACATAAACAAACCAGGTGCTAACAGACCCGAGAGGGTAAACGTTTGACTGGTTTCCCCTGTCCTGCAAGTGTTTGCTCCAGCTTTGATGTTGAACACCTGGGTTTAAGACAGAAACAGCCCACATCAGTGTGTTTTATTTCAATCAGGTTTAAAAGTACAAACATGGAACCACTGATACATTTAGTCAAACTAACATATTTCTTGATGTTCCCCACAGTTTGGGATAACAAGTTCCTTAAACATTTATATGTAGTTTTGTCCATCACAGTATATTATATCTCTCAGTTAACTTGTTCACTTGCTTATTTGAATATATCCTGAGCCAAAATACTGTATGATTAGGGTTTTAAACAACAGATTACAGTTACAAACCAGCACACTTTTCTGCTTTGTGACCAACAATCTTGTTACAGGATGAAAAAAATGTATACATAAATACTCATATTAGATCAGTTTTGAACTTTATGTGCAATCAAGCCTTGTTTTACAAATACGCAGCAGTAAAATGTTTAAAAAGAATACAAATTTATTATTATTAAGATATACATTTAATTTATTTATATATTTATTTGTATATTTAACAGGGGCTCTACAGATAAATGTTACATACAGATAAGCAACGTATGTGTAATGTATATAGGGCGTCTAGCTAAAGCTAATTTGCACCTGGTTAGGCTTTTAAAACAATGTTTAAAACTATGGTTAAACTAATGAATCAATAATAGAATCCCATTCGGGATGAAAACAGCAGGACAGTTAAATGAGACTGTGTACATGTGCATATAAATGTGTCTTTGTATGTATGTATTATTATTATTATTAACATACAGGTGTGATATCATGTGTGTGTGTATACAGTATGTATGTAACCATCGATTGAACAGGTGAGTCCTTTTCAGTGTTCAGTGTATTCAGTATTCCCATCTTGTTATTGTTGTTTACATGTTGTTTCACTCGTGTAGTGAAAACTTTTAAGTTGATTTTTTTGATCAATTGGCAGATTATATCTGGGGATACGTAGAAAATGTCGCTGATTCTCACACAAATATTCTGGGTCTGCATGTTATTGAATGACAGGAAATACTTACATCCATCTCTGCCTCTGACTGTTAAATCAGGATGAGAAGTGGCAGCACTTTGACCCCCGAGCTGGTGAAGGGAAGCAGCTGATCCTAGCAGAACTCGTCAACCCCGTCCTGAGGTGACATCTCCAGTCACACAACACACACCCTTTTTACTCGTCCAAGATTGGAATCATCTTCCCTAAAATGTTATTTGGTGACTTCATTCACACTTGTTTTATGGAAGCTGTTATTCCACTTAGTGGACACTTTTCTTTTCTCATGAGAATAATCTCAGCACAGCGTAAATAACATAATAAGAGTGAAAATAGCAGCAGTATTAAAATCATGTGATGTTTAGGAAGCAGTGGATCAGTGGGAGAGAGTTTTATTAACCTTGTACTAACAGTGTTGTGTGGTTTTTGATACCTCCAGCAAACCTTCTGACAATCATTCAGTTCTATTCTCCTCTGCAGCGAGCTGGCTGACTCCCCCATGTGGTAACATGAAGAAGGATTGATGGAGGGCGGGCTGCTTTAACGTACTGTATGTGGGTCATAGGGAAACATAGTGATGTTGATTATTCTATTGTTGTTTTGAAGCTGTTTATGGATAAAATGCCCTTCACAACAGTCATATTTGTCGTCACTCATGAATGCCTGTATTCAAAGAAAACATGGCACAATTATTAAGTCTTAAGAGTTCAGACTGTTTCATTTTTTTGCGCATTTGCTTTATTACAAGGGCTGAGTTTTTCTTTTTCTTTGTTTTGTTTTAAAATGTTTGCAAAATCTTTTTAAACGCCTTATTAAAGAATGCATTTAGACACAATGTGTAATTGCAGCTTTTTAATAGATTAAAATGAAGATATGTTGCTACTGATTTTAGAAAACTGTCAGATGATGCCATGATCGGGTTGACTTCTAACATTACATTTTGTTTTGGTACATATCAGCCCATAACCTCTGCATGTCAGTGTGAATCCTAATGTGTGTGTGTGTGTGTGTGTGTGTTACAGACGAGTGTGAAATGTTCAGTTCAGGAGATTTCAGATTGGAAGAACATGAACGTTTATTTGTGGTACTTTTGTTTATTGATCTGAGCCTCTGCAGGAGGGATGAAGCTCTTTAATAAAATGTGATAAATACATGATGGTGGCAGTCTGTATTTTCATGACGTGTGAAGTCTTTTATTCCAACACTGTACCTGTAAAGGTGTGCAAACTGGTGGCAAAGAAGAAGACAAGCGGACACTGAAAGGTCTGAGAACAAAAGGCGCCTTTATCAAAATACAAGAAAAGACAACATCAAATATCAAATAAGCAAACCATTAAGCAACAAATAAGCAAAAATAGTATTAACTTTTCATAAAAATGTAAAAACAACAACAGATCAGCCCAGTCTTTGTGTTTCTGTGCGTGTGTGTTTGTATCAGAGCTTTTTGGTACAAATCAAATTGAAAACAAGAACTCATGAGGTGCCTGAATCTGAACATGGAGACGAGATATCTGCATGATAAAGACATTGTGTTATATCTTATAAAAAAAATAAGGCTCGACATCAATTAAAAACAAAACAGAGCTTAAAAAGAGCTTAACAGATTTAAGATGGTTCCAGCTTCAAAAGCAATTTAAATCTCCTCCATCACACAACACAAAGTGAATATATTTCAAATCAATCACCTAAATTTTTAAAATTACTCAGCGTTGTTTTGTTTTTGTCCAAACATTTGATTTCTTTCTTTGTCCTGTTTTCACTCACATATCTATGTACAGGGCTGAGACCTCTGTGGCCTCGTCTATGGCTTATTTATTGCACCACCTCAAATTTAAGAAACAGAAAAAAAAAAATCAAGGAAATGATAAAAGAAACAGGAAAACTTTTTTTTTTTCTGAAATATCATGGTTACGTGATGTAGAAATATTTAAATACAAGACAACATAGTGTGCAGAATTGGCTGACACTGTATGGCACTGATGTTTCCATCGATAGCAAAATCACCATAAAACAGTAAGAAACATCATTATGGCGTCAATGTTGATTATTTAATACTTAAATCAACTTCTGTGTCCTTGATGGCTTTATTTGGTCTGGTCTTCTCTAAATTTGTATATACGTTCACCGCCTGAAAGCTGCTGCTGTCCTATTTTCTTCAGCTGTCACACACGAGCTTCTGTTTGCAAACTCACGAACAGCAGAGCAGCGTGCTGATGGAGAATCTTTTCCCTCACAACGTTCATCACACAAATAAAGACAACTGGACACATCTTGCATTAAAAAAAAAAAAAAAAGTTGTATAGTCTCAATGAAAAACAAATTATAAGTATTTATTTTACAAAATCCATGTATGTTTTGCATCATTAGATACAGCACACGTGAAAATGCATCATTTGAAACTACGTGCTTCAGCAGACACGTCGCCCAATGTAAAGCGTTTGTTTTGTGCGGGTTGTGTCGAATGGCTGCAACCTCAGAAATGTGAAGTGAAATTGATCATTGTTATTATTTATTTATTGCTGTGAGTGAAAACTGATCATGTGATTCTAGGTCAGCTTGCGTTGGCATCAATGTCCTGCGTTTTTTTTTTTATTTGCTACAACACCCATTTGCGTCTGTAAGATACTAATAACGGGGCTTCTGTGGATGGTTGCAGTACTGATGGTAACATTACACCCTGTCGATTGGTAAATGCTCTTTGTCAGACAGTCACACACACACACACACACACACACACACACACACACACACACACACACACACCTGAGGTTTTCAGCTTTTGAGGGTCATGTCTGTTTTTTTTTTTATACGATTCTTTGCTCTCTCCTCCAAAATGACATCTTACCTGCACCTTTGCTATGTCGCCCTGTTATGTTGCTGCGTTCACGACAACAGCACCATTCAACAGTTTAACATCCCTATCTCAGAAAATACTGTATTGACAGGTGAGACGTGGCCCTGATTGAATTGACCTGAGATTACGTGGTGACATTAAATCTACCCTGCAGATTCTTTAGTCCAAGCATTTGTGGATTATGAAGTGTGTGTTTTTGTCCAGGGGTGGAGAATCTTTTGCTGCGTTTGGTTTCACGTTGTTTGTTAGAATCTTATTTGGATGTTAAAATTACAAGGTTCTCTCGCTCTTATTCGCTTTCTGATGTTTTACCCCATCAGAGACTTTCCTGAATTGGAAGGCTAACATACCATGTGCTTGAGTCCTGCTCATGACCTGCTCTCTCTTTGATATTGCTCTCTTCACTTTCTTGCTATTGCTCTTCACTGCGTCCAATAAAGCAGAAATGCATCAAATTAAAGCTTAAAAAACGTCCAGTCGAATGTGGGCAGGACTGAGTGAAAATACACAAAAAGCAACACAGAGTCCCACAGACAGGCATAAAGACAGAACAGAAACGTGTACATGCTTAGAAAAACCATACAATAAAAAAATAAGTAGCGTATCTTTGAATGGTAATAAAAGGAATTCTGAGAAGACGTTTTTCGGCACATGGACACCACGTAGAGTTCTGATGTTGCCGTGTATTTTTACCATCAATTTTATACAAAGCATAGCCCTTATATAGCGGAGGAGTGCATTTCCTTCTGTCCACCGCCTCTTGTTCCTCTTTGCGTGGACGAAACACTTTTGAAATATCTTTTAGACAGTCTCGTTTTGGCACAGTGACTTTTCATGGCGCTCTCCTCAACCCGCTGACATTTAGTGCTTTTGCTTCTCCCGTTCCTTTCCTCCCTGTTCTGAACACATTTTTCCTTTCAGTCCATATGTACAGTTTCTGTAAATATGGACTATATGTTGTATAAGAGCCTAATTCCGTGAGGTTTCTGGGAGGCGATATTGCTAGGAGTGAGCTCATTGATCTGGAGGAGGAGGCAGCGTCATTGTGTCTTTCTCACTGTGTTTTCCCAGTCACACCTTTCTTTTGCACGGCTGCCGCCGCCGCCGCCGCCGCCTCCCCACAAGCCTCCCCGTCACTGTCCGCCCCTCGCTCTTTCTCCTCATCCCAGTAGTCGTCCTCCTCCTCTTCCTCTTCCTCCTCGACAGTCGACTCGTACGTGGCCTTCTCCTCTTGCTTGATGGCCGGAATGGCGGGAGGAGCGGCGGCGGCGCTGTCCCCTGAGTCACTGCTGTCCTCAAAGGCCTCTGGGTTTTCTAGCATCTCCCTGATCAGTGGAGGCATGGGGCCGGGGATCTCAGTCTTTAGTGTGATGGCTCTTTCTGCACCTACAAGCGTATGCACACGTATTTAGTTAATGGTTAGTATTCACACAACTTACATTTCTCGCTTTTTAAAGTGTAAAAGAATTTTAAAAAGTTTGCTACATTCGAGGAAAGTAATGCCTGACACTCACTGTCATGATCTTCAGATGATGGTACCTTCCATCTGATAGAGCTATTTTGCATGTATGATTTGTAAAATATAACGATATTATTTCTCAATAGTCCCATCTTTTTATAAATAACAAGCCATTTTGAAATGAAAACCTTCAGATATCAATAGTGAATTTGAACTAGCTGTCACCTAAAAAGGCCTCTGTATCGTTTGAAATTTGTCGATACTTTTGATACCCGAGTTTCAATACAGATACAAAAACATAACTTTTTTGATACCTTACCTTGAGAAACATTTTTTTCTATAAAAATGTATTTAATCAGAAACAGTGCCTGAAAAATAGTCTAACATTGGCAAAGAATTAGCTTTAAATCAAAGTATAATGCCATCAAAGAATAAGTACAAACTAATACTTTACACTTGTCAATACTCTGTACAGTGGACACATTTTGGTAGCGACCAAAAAAGCATTGTTTGATACCCCGGCCTTTTCTTAATCTGTGATTGTGATATATGAAACTGCGGCTAACCTTTGGTGCTGATTCCTCTAAGGTCTGTGACTTTCATCAGCATGCGGGGAAACATGTGAGGCTTGTTTGGGCGTCGGCGGCGGGTGTAAATCTTCAGAGCTTCTAGCAGAGGCTCCTGCAGCTTGTCCACCTTCTGAGGCTCTTCCAGGTCCATACGATCTGAGAGAGCAAGAGGGAAGCACAGATTTGAAAAGGTCAGAAAATGCTAGCAGTCTGTTAAACACCTGACGAGATGATGAGACAAAGTAGCAGTTGGAAGCTACTGGCTGATAGCTTCGTTAAGAAACGGCAACAGCGGCCGAGATTTACCTCCGCAGATGAGGCAGATGGCACTGAGGAGGCCCGTTTCTGTGTCGTCCATCTCCAAAGGCAGCAGCTGACCAGCGAAGGCAAACACCAGGTCTGTGAGTGGGCCGAAGCCAGCGTTATGCATCTGGGTTCTGTTGAGAGTCAGGCCATCTGAGAAGGTCATTGTGTCTTGTTCTGGGGTGTAGCGAGTGCATATCCTCAGCATCTAAGCAGGGGGAGAACACGGTGAGACAGAAACAAAAAGTGGACGATGAACAGGGTAAAATAATAAAATAAATGAAATTCTGTCCTGAATAATTTCATGGCGGCCGTTCAGAATCACATTTGAATGTTTCAGGCGCTGTTCATATCAAAAAAGTTAAGCAGCGTGACAAATGAGAAAGCGTTAGGGAGGTGGAAAGGGTTGGAAGGGAGGAGGTTAAAGAGGAGTAGTAGTAGTAGCATGTGGTTGGTACCAGGATGTCCAGACATGCAGATTTGAGGAGGGTGATCTGGTCAGCGATGGTGAGCGTAGTGAAGCCTGGTAGCCGCTTGGCAAACTCCACAATCTTTATAATGCACTTAGTGGAGAGCTCACTGAACTTATCCCACAGGCCCAAGTCCAGCTGTACTCTGTGGTCAGCACTTGAATTCTGGGAGAGAGAAAGAGGGACACTTTTGTCTGTGTAGCTGCGCAGAGTCCATACTGTGTTTGTCATTCTGGCAAAGCGGTGAGCTGACGCTTGAGCGCAGTGTGTGTACGGGTGGATGTGATGCTGCGTAAAGAGAACACTCACTGTGGTGTATTTTCCTAGTTGGCACAGAGATGGAAACGTCTCTTGGTGTGCTTTGCTGACTTTGTTCACCAGCTCCTCCAGTTCTCCGCTCAGCTCGTAGTTCTCTGGCAGCACCACCTCCTCCTTCACGTCCTTCTTCTTTTTGTTCCTGTCGTTACGCACTGCTACAGAAACACGAGGAACAGGTAGCAGACTTTAATTTCCCGTAGTGACACTGATGCTTAGATTTTCCCATGTTTTCTCGGTCGCTCACCTTCTTTGGACATGCCAACCTCAAAGCACTTCTGCAGCCTACAGTACTGACAGCGGTTGCGGGTCACTTTGTTGATTTGACAGTTCTTGTCTCGGTGGCAGGTGTACACCATGTTCTTTTGGATACTGCGCCGGAAAAAACCCTGAAACGGATTAAAAGAAAATGCTTCATCACTTAGGGATGAGAAGTCATTTTTTACTGCTTTTTTCCTTCAGTGCTAATATCAATGCAGCAGTTTACAGTAATAATGTGCAGTATTGGGAAGAATACACTAGAGGGCAGCTTAACAACAGCAGAACTAACAACTCCATCTGTCAGACTCTCACTCTCTCCTTTCCAGCTGTTCACTTCATACATGTCCTGTGAACTCTTGGTGCGTCTTTGTTTTATCTACCTTGCAGCCTTCGCAGGAGCTCACTCCATAGTGATAGCCAGATGACTTGTCCTGGCACACGAAGCATGGCTTGTAGACACGAGGAGGAGGAGGAGGAGATGGGGAGCTGGGCACCATCTCCTCTGAGCTGGTGCTCTGGGTCTCCACCGCTGCAGAGACAGAGAGAGAAAAAGAAACATTTAAGCTCTCTTATTATATCTTGAAGTCTTTGAAAGCTAATACAACTGATTGAGAGAAGAGTGGTCAACAAACAACCCCCCAACCCCATGCAGGCCACTTCTTGGAGCCAGAAGGCAAGCTCAAAGGCAGACATTTTTAAGAGAAAAGGGAGGAGGGGGGGGGGCATTGCTGATTGACAGGGACTTAAAAGACACACAATTAGCTGATGGCCAGATGGCCCTGCTGATAAAATGCTGATTGGCAGCTGAGATTTGATTGGCTTCTCCATTTACTGGGGAGTGGGGGAGCAGCATACCTCTGTTGACTTTTTGACTGACATCTGAATTTTTGTATGTTTGTGTGTGTGTGTGTGTGTGTGTGTGTGTGTACGCATGTGTGTGAGCTCACATTTTTATTTGAAAGGCTGTCCAACCAGACCTGCCTATATACCTCCAGCCCCATGTGAACAAACAGAAGCGGGATGTTTATGAGACTCGGCTGTCTCCCTCTGTTCCTTCTCGCTGTCTCGCTAAAGAAAATGGCACACTGTATAACACCATTTGCTTGGCCACAGGCAAAGTCATTCAACTGCTGCTAATGAAAACGTTCAGCGCAAGAACAATGCAAAACAGACGCAGCGGCGAGCAACGTCCAGCTGATTAAAACTGCGGTCCCTTGCGCTCAAATTAAAACAAAACGAGTAAAACAGCGACGCGCCTGGCACACGTTTAAAAGGTGATGACTAAAGAACAACCAGATTCCTTCGAACATGCCTTTCAACTTTCACCTTCAGTCACCCCAACTTCACCTCCCTCTGCCCACTCCCACCCCCCACTCCCTTGTTTCCTGGCCCTAAATTCCTCAGTGCAGGCTGGACAGGGTTTAATAGTTGCCCAGGCTCATAAGCGGCCCTATAAAGGTTGTGTCTGGGATGGGAAGGAGGCCCCCGGCCAGGCTGACGGCCTCTTTATTGGGATCCAGTCACCTTGGGCAGCTATTCACATCAACAGCTCCATCCTTGGATCCCTTCCTAGTAAAAATAAAGAATCCAGGGTCAAAACCCCAAAGTCACTGCCCCTCCTGTCACCTTCAATGGATAGCACAGGACTGAACCAAATGTGGCCCCCACCCCACCACAGCAACCCTACCCTGAACCCGCAGCTTGTCATTAACAAGAGTGGTAAGGTTTCAAAAAACAGAGAAGCAAAGGCACAAAGGAATAATCTAATAAAAACAGAGAGGGAAAAATGAAAAGAGAAAGAAAGGAGAGGAGGAGGTGAATGTGAGGACAGAAACTTCCCAGTGGCCGAGAGGTTAAATAAAAATCCTGACCATTTAACTTTGACCTTGACTGGAGAAGGCCATTACTAACTACATGTCCAGCAGCCGGTTTTAAAGTTCAAAAATGTGTTTAAATAAGACATCCGATTGAGTGTTACTTCATCCTAATGTGTTTCTGCTCAACACTCACAGCTGTTGTCTTTGTCATTAACAAATGAAGGAATAAAAATGGATAATCATATATTTTGCATTTAGCTTTAACTGGTTTTGGTAATTGCTTTTGACACAGTTATATGCACATGTGTGTTTCTTATATGATTCACTGGGAACACTTCTTTCAGTTTCATTTAGTGAGCAAATCTGAAATGGAAATTACAAAACACACCAACTGGGATCACAGCGCACACACACACACAGGTCATTAATTTTTTGATGACATGTGTGCATAAATTTGAAAATTTCTTTTGTTGTTTTAAAGTCCCAGTGTGAGCATAAACATCATTAATGTCATTTTTAACTTGTACACAGCAAATATAGATTTTCAGTCCCTGTGAAAACATTGTAATTCAAAACAGATCTGTTGCACTGGCAAACATGAAATTGTTCTTTTATTTCCCACATTCAAATAACGACAAACAACTGGTGGGTGCAGCTTTTGTTAAAATTGAATCAGTCTGTGCTGCTGGCCTCTTTATTTTTTATTTTTCCCCAGAAGGTACACTTCACAATATTGATGTTTAACAGTTAGTGACGTGTGCATCAATGGTTTAACGTTAATATGTCAGCAAGCTTCCAACCATAAATACTGACCAAAAAGGTTTAAGTGATTTTTTTCTGGCAAAAGTGTCCAACAGTAACTTGTTCCAGGCCCAACAGCACATACAATCAGCACAAATGATGAAAAAGATTTTTATCATTTGTGAGAATTTGCTGCTTTTCTTTGTCTTAAGAGATAGTAAATTGAATATCTTTGGGTTGAGGAGTGTTGGTCGAGCCAAATTATTTGTCAGTTAATCGAAAAAGTAGTTGGAAGATTAATCAGTAATGACAAAGAGATGGTTAGTTGCAGCCCTTATGGTAAAGTTCATAGTTGAACTGATTACTCTGCAACAGTGAGTGAGTAGCACGTATCATGTTCCACACGTGAGTAAACAAAGTTCTGCTTGGTGAGAAGGAGGTAAACACTTTTATGTGCTCAGTTTTGGGGCATTAGAGTCCAGGTGTGGGAGGTGAGGAGAAGCAGGCGGAGCTGAATTAAATGGCACTGTAATGTGATCACTGTTTTCTGTTTATATAGTAACACTGACAATGTAAAAGTGGCCCTGAGAGAACAAGTGGAAAAATCGCTCCTGTTTGAAACGGAGATACGGCATCTGGCGCCAGGAGAGAGGCAGTGACTGACACTGTCTGAGTGTGGTGAGAAAGGGTGAGCAGGGACGCGACTCAGAGGAACATGACGGAGAGAGACAGGGTGAGAGACGCTAGGATGGAGGTAGAGGGAGGAGGGGAGGGGGGGGGGGAGGAGGGAGTGGCTCTACCTGGCGTGGAGAAAGAAGGAGACGAGCCAAAAACTGTCAGCAGCTGTCATCACCCTGAACTGAGCTCAGCCTCAGAGCCTTGGCTTGAAAAAAAAAATACCTGTGTCTTCTTAACCTACAACTCACCCCTTAGCGTGTCACAACATCAATCAACACACCTCTATTGATTCTGGTGAATCAGCTTCATCAGCCAGGTTGATACATCTTCTGTGCAGAGCTTCACATGCAATCTCGACTATAAATCTTTTTTTTTTTTTCAAACCTCATCTACTTACAGCAGTCACAATACAGAGCCTCTATCACCTGATTCAACATAGAAGAAATAGTATATTACTTCACTTGATCTACCTCCGTGTATGTGTGTCTTTCCAACCCCCCCCCCCCTTCCATTTACTCAGTGTTTGTTGTCAGATCAACACATCCCTGTTTAGACAACAGAAGCCCCTCTGAAAGCACACACTCTCCTCATCAGCTCTGTTTCCTGAGAGTCTTGAAGCTCGGGAATGAAAGATCTCAGCCCTGAACAAAGTTTACCAAACCTGCATCAAGAAAATCATTTCTGACAAGAATTCATATAAAATTTAGCAACATGGAGGCAGAAACATTATTAATATTTTAATAATCGATTAATTGTTTTAGTCATTTTTTTAAGCAAAAATGCTAAATATTAGCTTCTCAAAATGTAAAGATTTTCTGCTTTTCTCTGTTTTATTAATTGTAAACTACGTATCTTTGGGTTTTGGACTGTAGGTCGGACAAAACCAGACATTTGAAGATGTCACCTTGGGCTGTGGAAATTCACAATGAGCATTCTCCAGAACAAAGTCAGGAAAAAGGCGGCACTCCAAAAAAAAAAAAACAGCAAAAAGAATCACTGACAGCCTATTGAATGTGAATAAATTCATCAAAAAGACCAACACATGAGGTGATTCTTTTTGCAGTTTTTTTTAAACTATGGACTGCCGCCGTTTTTCCTGACTTTGTTCTGGAGAACATAGACACTGTTTATTTAAAGGTATAGTCCAGACTGAATTTCCAGTTTCCTCTAGTGAACACATTTTTCACTATTATCAGACATTTTATAGACTAAACAATTAATGGCTTAATTGAAAAAACAGTAGTTGCAGTTGCAAAAATCAAGGTTTTTTTGTGTCCATACTGACTGTTTTGTGTATATTTTTTCCAGTAGAATACACTAAATACTCAAAACCTGCTTAGAATTAGTGTGTAATATGGATCTTGGACATAGCTACTAACTTTTCTGAGAGCATAAATGTGAAGTTACATATGAAAATGAGCCTGTTTGAAGCTTTTCGAATGCCAGTAAGCCAGTCCGTTTAGCACCTAGCTCTGATGAGGTAAGTTGGGGTGAGGAAAGTGATGTTTCAGCAGGACTGATCCGTCATTCTGTGTTAACAAGTGCATGAGAATGAAAACACTGACTGACGCCATGTGTCATTGAGCTGCGGTTTGTTTAAAAACCCCTGAATGTACGTACAGTCCACACACACGCACATAGAGTGAGTGTGTGGTTTGTTTTACACTGATATTGAAGATTTTTTTCTTTCCATCACCTCTCCGAGTGGCTGTGTGGACGACGTAGTGTGACATATGCCCTGTAGAGCCTGTAGCCTGGCTCAACCTGCCAACATCACACATCTCATTGAACTAGACTTTGGCCTGCAGGCTCCACAGAGCCTCACACTGGAGAGGAGTGGAGGGTAATGCTGAGGTGTTTGCTTTCATTACAAAGACCTAAACTGTAGTTATATTACGTGATTTATTTATTTTTCCTTTTTGAGCCAGATCAGGATTCTGAAAAATACTTTTGGGACTCAGACAACTGTAAAACTACTAAACTAAAATTCAAATGACAACAAAGCCGCATTTTTTTTCCTCTTCTCTCTCTCTCTCTTTTTTTTTTTTTTGCTCTGTTGGATGACAAATTCAGTTTTTATGTAATTTCTCGCCTGACTGTCTCAATGTTCAGCAGCATACTGTGGAATGTGCGTGCACATGTGAATATGTGTGTGTGGGCTGCTGCAAGGGGCCATGGGTCGGCCAGACTTAGTGTGATGGTTTTCAGTGCGACTCTGAGTACAACAACACTCACAGAAACAAACATGGTGAGCAGAGAAGGGGAGGAGAACAGTGGAGTAAGAGTCCATTATTAAATAGCTGTGGCCTGGCCAACTTCATTTCAAAGTTAATGCAACTTGTAAATGACAATTCTGATTGTGTAACTTGGCCTGTAGTTTTCATTAAGGAATGCATGTGTCATGCATACAGTTACTGTACTATGTTGTAATTCATGAGAAGATAAACTGTCGGGGGAGAGCTACAACATCAAATATGCTTAGCGAGTAATTACCATGACAGCAGGGAGGAGATGAGGGAGATCTGAGTGACAATCCCTTTCATCAGCTGTTCTAAGTTCAATACCAGTCCCCCCCCCCCCCCGCCCTCCTCCTCCTTCCCCCCTCCCCTCTCCCGGGCTCAACCCTCACTAATAACCCTCTTCCCCCCTATGTCCTCTCCTGCCTTCCTGCCCTGGCAGGAGGAGGAGCCCTTCCTGTCATTGGCAGCGCCTTTTAAAGGAAAGGCTGTGAAAACCAGGCTACTGTCCAGGAGATGGCTCCATAAAAACAGCAGCACCAAACACTTAAAAAAAAAGGAGGCAGGGACACACACAAAAACACACAAACATACTGGCACACACACACACATTTGCACGAGCTCACAAACAAAAACACAAATCCCGGACAAATCTTCAAACCTGTGAACCCTGACACAGTTGCGGCAACGTCCTACAATCTCAGATCCACAGTAGAAATTGTGATTCACCCTCAGTTGAGCTTCACAGTGTGATCAAAAAACAACATTCATGTAATTTTTTTTTTTTTTTTTTTACCATGGCCATGGAGTTGAGCTTTGTGTGAGGAGTGTGGGGGGCAGGAGCGTTTATGGGACAGGTTGTTAAATCTGGCTTTGTCCCTCCCATTCATCATCATACATACAATACACCCTTTCTTTTTTATGACACCCAATAAACCCCAGCTTTCTATTTTTGCCCTTTTTTGATATTACATACTCAGCTTTTATACTGGGCATAATAAGAGGTTGCTCTGCTGGCACAATAAGTGTCTTTTAGCGTTCAGGCAGGTACTCTTGTGTACACATTGTTCAAAGATTACACGTAACCATCACAATGCGAAGAGATTTTCAGTTTGTTAATCTTGTCAAAAATCTTGAAAACATCTTTTGTCAGCTAACCCACAACTCTTCTACTTGGCATGTAGTGTGAATGTTGTTGACAAATAGTTTAGTAGACATATTAGACACACTAATAACTCATCACAATCTTCAAAAGGATAAATTCAGGCAGAGTTAATGTGGTGTGCTGGAGACATAGCTGGAAGCTGCGGCAATCAGAGACAAGTTTGAACTCGACTGAACCTCACAAGATGTTGGTTTCACTTAGTCACCAATCAGCAGCCTGAGATTGTATCTGTTCCTGTAGATTTCATGAGAGCACTGCAATTAAGAAAAAAAAAAATCTTTTATTATTATCGACATTGCTTCAGCTCAGTGAGATCTACTGATCAACTCTAACCTATTTGGCGCGTGAGCCTGTAGGTGTTCGGAGTGAAAGGTGGATGCTGTAAGTTAACGTGCAAACTATAACCCGATTACCGCAAATAACCAAATTAAGGTAATAATTTGATTAAAGCGTTTGCATGACTCGCAGTAACTAAATTATGTGACACGACATGATTTGTTTCATAATCTTGTTTATGATCAGCGGGATGTGAGGGAGGCTGTCTAAAGGAAATGCCACCAAAAAAAAAAAAAAAAAAAAAGAGAGAAAAGAATGTAGCAATTCTGTTTTGTTTATATTCTTTTCTGTCTTGATGAATTCACAAAACACCTGAATGCAAATTATTTTCCTTGCAGGGTTGGTTGTAACCTGAAACCTCCTTTTTTTTCTTACCACCACCCACCACCACTAGCCATTTCAGTGTTTGTGCACAGGAACAGTGCTTTGTTCACTCTGTGACTTTTCCTTTTTAAGTCTCTCTTAAGAATAAAATCACCAAAAAGACATCAGACTAATGTGCAGACATGCATTTGCAGTTACATACATGTAATTCCAAAAGTAATCTAGCAGGTCTGTTAATCGGGTGAGACGATGAGACAATCACACACACACTGACTGAACTTGAATTTTCAGGTTCACAGAGGTAATTTGGGTGCTCAGAGAAGTTTCTTTCTCACCAGTGCTGAGACAGTGACGGTGTTAAAGGAGGACAGGCTGCAGCCATCAAAATGCTCCGCTGAGGATCTCTGTCAGCCAGATTAGCAAATTTTATAAGAGACTTGTGATAAGAGAAACACAGTAAAACTACTATCTTTAATCTCATAAATCAGGGACATATTGTCTATCTTTATCAGCATTGTACCATAGTTAGCTGTTCTCCTCTGATGTGGTGATATGGTGGCCCAGGAGCATTGTGAAACTAGCTTTGAAGAACCCATTTAAAGAGAAGAGGGTGCCAGAGAGAAAGAGAGATTATCACTGAATGAAGAGGAGAGCATTTCCCCTCAAGGCCTGAAACACCAAGATACAAAGAGTTGGGGGGGGGGGTTAATCCCAAATCCAACTTCATCCCTCTACTCTTCTTTCAGCCCTCATCTCTTTTAACTGCCATGCCCCTACACAGCGCCTAATCTCTTAATTGAGCCTTTGTAATTGTAATTGAATCATTAAAAGCTCTTGGTTACACAACACGAGGCATGTAAAATGAGAATAAGAGAGAAGAAACACACATTATTGCTGGGAGGAACACACACACACACACACACACACACACCGATACACACTTCTGGAAAGGGAAGATGAAGTGTAGAAAAAAAAAAAAGAAACGAAATGAAACGAAACAAATGTCACATGGGAGAAACTCTTCCCCCGCACAGTGACAGAGAGAGCGGACAGACTTCAGCATGTCCCCGCTCCCTTTAATGCCTCCTGACGTTGAAACAAAGGAAGGCAGAGAGGTGCTGAACTGCCTCTCACATAAAAAAAACACAGGAAAGGATGACCCCCCCCTCCTTCTCACACACACACACACACACACAGAGGAGAGAAAGCGCGTGTCAAAAAGACCAAAATGCTTTCAGGAATTTAGAGCTGCATTGTCCAAAAGTACCTGCAGTAGCTTTACTATAATATTGTATATTTAAAATCCTTACAAACATCAGCTACAGGATATGTGCGCTACTAATGATTTTTTTCACAACTTATTAAAAGAAAATTATCAAGAAAATGTTGTAAACTCTTCAGAGTTCAAGGTAACGCCTTCAAATGTCTTGGCCAACCAACAGCCCCAAACTCAAAGATATTCAGGTTACATGATATAAAACAGACAGAAGCAGCCAATCATGTAGAGCTGCAGCGATTAGTCGATCGAAAGAAAATTAATCAGCAACTATTTTGACAAACAATGAATTATTTCATCATTCTGTCGAGCAAAAATGCCAAAGGTTTGCCGTTTTTTCTTTGTCATATACAGAACCAGTCAAAAGTTGGGTCAAACTTTCTGATTCAAGGGGACGGGAAGGTGTGTCCTTTAATGTCTTAATGTTTTGGACTGTTGGTTAGACAATCAAGCGAATTGAAGACATCAGTGTGGGCTTTTTTTTGCATTTTGTTAACTTTAATTGAGAAAATAATCAGCAGATTAATCGATAATGAAACTAATCATTAGCTGTAGCCCTAAAATCATCACATTAGAGAAGAGAAATGTTTTTGAGTTTTTGCTTGAAAAATTACGACTGATTACCAAAATAGTTGCCAATTATTTTTCTGTCAATCAACTAATTAATTAAAACTTCAAAACTCTGCCGGCCCAGCCTCATGTTTAAAAAGAGACTGGTTGAGCTAGAAACTAGATGTGTTTGAAAAAGAAAACTAAAAGGTAGAGATGTCAGAGGTGAGTAACACCTCTTTGCATTTTACTTTCCATCAATGTTTACAAGTTATTCAGAAAAAATAACTCTCTGGTATGTCAGGAAACATCTTTGTGGTTCTTTCATTCAATACAGAAAAAGAAAAATCTGTAGTTTTTTTGACTGACACTAAACCTGCAACCTGCACAGCTAAAAAAAAAAAATGTATATAAAGAAAACATGATTAATGAACATTTGTGGACATTTGTCTTTTAGGCTGGCATCTGGTGAAGCTCCTTAGCGAGTTGAAACAGGCCCTGCTGTGGTGTTTGTCATCCTGACTGCTCATCCATCTTCATTAGTGAGCACTGTGGACTTGACAGTGCTTGATGCCTCAGTATCTGCATGATTACTGAAGATAAATAGACTTAAGGTGCTCAGATGTGACATCCCAAAAGCATTTGAGCGCAGTGGAGAGGACATTTTGAAAATTTAAAAAAAAAAAAAAAAAGTGCGTGCTCAGTTCGGTGACACATACGAACACATTTCAGCAACTCGACTTCTATAGATAGATAGAGTCAATGTTTGATTTTCCGAGCCACAGCACGAGGAAAAACCCACAAAGCCAAGTGTAATCAAAGAGTCTGAAAATGGACTCCATGACAATAACAAAAGGTCTGCTTATTATTTTACCAGAGAGAATTTATTCTTCTCATTTATCTTTTGCAGTGTTTGTCTGTGTGACTGTTCCTGTGTGGCGGTTGGGTTTTCTACACTGTATCTTGATACCTGATGCAATCTGTGCCTTGTCTGCTTCAGTCTTTTGAGGGGCTGTCAAAAGAATGTCTGGCCTGTGGAGTTAGGAAACAGGGAGTGCTTATATGTCAAGTGATTCATACTGTATTTTTAACAATTGGTCATTCCTAAAGTCATCTTTTCCTTTGAAGAAACTTTGCTGAAATGACTTGCAGCTTTGAGTAATTTCCTCCGATTACTGAAATTTCAGCACAAATCAAGTAAAAATATTACTCATATGGTTAAATGGCTAAGAAAAGAGCTGCTGCACACATCTGGGGTGTAAATTGCCTTCATATATATTTCCTAAACTATCTGTTTGTAACTGTGAGTTTATTGGCCAAATCACAACCATGTGATTTCAAGGCCCATTTGCCTTCAATCTGTCAAAGCCGTTTCTGTTTGGACATCGGTTGTTGTTTTCTGGTCACATTGCCGGGTCAGGTCCCACATTGTTTAAAAGAGCTGTCAGTCATGTGAAGTCATTCATAAAGACAACAAACACAATGATGTATAAATATGCAAACCCCCCCCCCCCCAACTCACTCGCTCACACCCACAAAGCACGCTAAGCACATAAACAAACAAAATGCAGGGTGAGAATGAGTGCATAAGAATCGAAAGGAATCCGACTCTTCCTGTGGAGAGAGCTCAGTGATAACAAAACCAGGACTCTGATAAGAACACACACACACACACACACACACACACACACACACACAGATAATCACTCACACAGCTGCTCTTTCCCAGTCTGATGGACATGCAGGATGATGAGGTAGATAGACCGGGTACTCACACTGAATGCTGCCAGTCCCGGCCCAGGCGAAGGGGTCCAGGCCGGAAAAGTAAGGGGTGGCCTTGCTTAGCATGCAGGAGCCTTGGCCGGACACATCAAAGAGGGGCCGCGGGGCCAGCCCCAGAGCCTCCATACAGTCAAACATGCTCCTCTCAAATCACAGCAACACAACTACAGTCCTCTGCTATTGCTCTGCGGCAGAGCTGAGCTAACAGGAGAAAGTGTGTAAAAACTTCCTGTGACTCAAAGTAACTTTATGCTCTGCTTGGCCCAGGTGTTCCCTGTCTGTGTGTCTGTCTTTGCCCCTGCCACTGCCCCCTGACCGCCTGTCCCGTCCCTTGCAGACTAAATCCTCTGAATGGATAAAATTCCTCCTCCTCTAGCTCTGTCTGCCTTGTTTCTGCTTTACAACCCAAACTGCTTCCACCCTCTCTGTTCTCAGATGCTTGCCTTGACTGCTGTAACTGATCTCAGCTCCCCTCTCGCCGGCTCTCTGGGCCTCTCACACTCCGCCACAGACACGGCCAACTATCTGCATGCTCTCTCAGCAGAGAGAAGGGGGGTGGGGTTGAGGAAGAGGGAGAGGGAGGGACGTAAGAGCCTGACCGGGTGTGTGTCTGATCTCTGATTGGCCGTGCAAGCAACTTTCTCTCCCTCCCTGGTTTCTCCTTCAAGTTCTTTAACCGGCCTCTTCATATTTCATATTCTGCAAATGAAAACAAACTACCTCGCCTTCCCTGCCTCCCTCATTTGACTCCTTTTTCCTCTCTTTCTTTTCCTGCACTTTAACTTTCTTTTTGTTCTGCCACAGTAGGGAACTTTGCCTCTCTCTCCCAAACAGTACTCCCACCTCGCCGAGACTGTTGGAAACTAGAGCGAAAGGTGCTGAGAGAGAGGCAATTTAATAAGTGTGTCATTTGTGAATTTTCTCAGCTTTCCCTGTAAATGGATGCACTCCTGTGAGCAGGATTAAGCACCTCTCTGAGGTCTAAGTGGTCACAGTGGTCACACACCTGCTCACACAATCCTGCAATTTTCCCCAAATTAAAATCCTAATACCAGACTTGAATTGTATATGATTTAGTTTTTATTAGGTTTAAAATCTAATGAAACAATGAACTAATAAGAACAAAAGAAAACACAGAAAGAAAATCCATCAAATGAAAGTCTCTTTTGATTAATTATTATAGTTATTAGTGTTTAACAGTGTAATTAGTGCACTAATTGAACACTATCTCTGTTATACCTATAATTAGTGCCAAATTACATAGTTCTTTCCAGGAAAACTTCCTGAAAATTTAGGAATTCACAGGCCCTTAAAAGAAAGTGTTACAGAAGAAAGAAAGAGAAGAAGAGAATTAAGTGTTGCAGAAAAGAGAAAGAAAATAAGAAAATGGGGGCTGAACATGGATAAAATACAGGAGTATAACTTTATTCAAAATCATAAATTAAAAAATAAATGAGAAAGAATACATATAGGGTCTGGCAGGCTTCTGTTGGCTCCCTTAATTGGGTCGATTAATGAATAATTCACATTTTTTGCTGGTTGTTTCACACGTCATTCTCTCTCTCTCTCTCTTTCTCCACAGACATCCACACACTTGTATTGCGCGAGGTTTTATGTGTCTCCTGAAGCTTCTCTTTCTCTCTTTCCATTTGGTCTTGGCATGTGCGGCTATCTAATTCAATTCGTTCAATCTGGTTCAAATGGATTCAGTTAGCCTCCCGGAGCTTATTGGATACTTCAGTCACACTGAAGTGCGACTGTGCTGCAGGCGAACCACACAGGCCTGGAGTCTGAATAGTTTGTATACTAGACAGCCTGACTCTCCTCCCTCCCCTCCTTCCCTCGTTCAAGAGGGATGAACTCTGGAAGAAACCCCCACTGGGGCTCTAACACCCCCCCCCCCCTTTTTTTTTTTACGCACACACACACATACAGACTTCCCAACTTGTCCTGCCTGTGGCTTCATACGCTGTGTATTCTCGTGTGTTACATCTCTCTATTTTCTTTGTTTTTCCTCCTTTTGTTTGTTTGTTTGCATTTCACCCAACCCCCTGAATCCGTTTCTTTATGTTTTGTACTTTATTATGTGTAAAATGAGGAGATACACCCCTTTCTGCTGTTTTTCTTTAAACTTTTTTCTAAATCTTTTCAGTTCTTTTCTAGAAATCCCCCTGCTTCTCTTGTTTTTTTTTTTTTTTTACCTGTCTTTCACTATCATGGCCTGGCACACACAAACACACACACACACACACAGTACAATGACACACTGCAGGGAGCAGAGCTGCACAATATCAGCCTGCTGGGCTCTCTCCACACCTTGAGACAATTACCCTCCCCGCCTCGCAGCACCCTGCCCCCTGTTGCTGCTTTGAGGAAAGAGACACACAAATGCAGGCGGAATGTGAAGAAGAAAGAAAAAGTTGTCTCATTTTCCTTCACTTTTAACAAAACATAAGTTCACTCCCACTCAATAAGTTGGGAAAACTGCAGCTCTCTGCCTTTGAAACTTAAAACACGGGACTCCCCGGCCAGCCGTGTCTCCTTCTCCTTCTCTCTCTCACACACACACACACACACAGACACACACAACTTGTAAGAGGAGCGAGTCACATTACAAGTATTCACAATCAGGTTCTTCAGCTATTCATCCTGTCGTCATGTCTGACACAAACACACAGAGCTGAACAATGGCCTCTCTCTCTCTCCCTGTCTGTCTCTCCACCAGCAGCTCCTCCATCTCGGCCGCAGATATTTGCACAAAGTCTCACTGCGGTCATCAGCAAGCGCACAAATAAGTCACAAATGTGAGGCAAGCAGCGCGAGGCTGCCGGTTTGTGATATTCATGGGTGTTGGAATGTGCAGCCTACAGAGTGGCAGTGGAAATGTGTGTGTGTGTGTGTGTGTTCAGACGCACAATTATGTGTGTATGTGCTTAAACAGAGTGCCTGTGATGACAGACACAAAGAAAAACACACAAGCCCCGCTCTGTGCCTTTAGGTTCAAGTTACTAATATCACACTGCATACGCACACACACACACACACACACACACACACACACTCTAAACATTACAAAGAACAAGATGTGACTAGCACAGAAATTACTAAAGAACATCGTGTTCATTGTGGAAAAACACGTCTTTTCCTCGTTATATCACTATGGTGAGATTTTCTTTCCTTAGTTTAAAAAAAAAAAGATTTTGATGTCAACCGAATATTGATTTTAGACCTCATAATAAAAGATGAAAATACATTTTTCCCGAACATTTTGAGAAATATTTACTTATTCCTGAGGAAACCCAGAGATCGTATCACACATTTACACCAATTCCAGGAAGCACTGGGCAGAAAAACCTCTAGCCAAAAAGAGTCCTCTGTGTGTTCTTGCTAATTCCCGCTGCTATTATAGGAAAAGAAGAGAGAATTTACTGTATGATTGAATACACAGCAGAGAGCTTTTGATGTGGATATCCACTAATTTCAAAAAAAGTCCAGGGATGTTTTGAGTTTCATCTCATTAGAGAACAAAATACATTCTTCCACTCACACTGATTAGGACCTGGTTTGAATTAATTTGCAAATCCCACTTAAACCTCTACTGTAATTTTGTGTAATTTTGTTCACTTTGCACTAATGAGAGATTGTTAATCTTCCATACTGAAAATAATCAGTACTGAAAAGCCATATTGGTGTGCAGCCACAGCTATTAGTTTAGAAATGATTTCCAAATTGAATAAAAACCTCTTCAAATCATCAAAACATCAACTCATTTCCCACATTATGTGAAGAGCACGGTGACGATATTACAAGATGAGATGTGAAAAGATGTAAATGTCTCTTATTTAAGTGACTTTACACTTGCTGTGTATATTAACAGATATTAAAAAGTAACTTACAGTAACAGTAAATATCTTGTGTTTGGTGTAAGCTCTCGCTTTACCACAGTGATGTAGAAGTGTACTCAGGGGGTGGTCAGTACACTCTGACATCACTGGTGCATATAGTTACAGGTGTGACTTACACAGGTTTACATTAATTAATTCATTTATACATGTTGATCGTGCACACATTTCCAGCTTTCCTTATTTCCTTTTACAGAGAATCACACACAAGCTTCACTTACTCCACTACATGCTCAATATATAATTTACCAAACAGACCGAACAAAGAAAACACAGAAGATATAGTGTGTTATTACCAGTGTTGTAACACGTTACTGTAATTCCACTACTTTTGGCATGTAACTAATTACTTTTTCAAATTAAATAACACAATTACAGTTACTGAAATTTAAAAGGGCTCGTTACTCATTACTTTTGTCTTACATGAAAATAGTGGACAACTGCAGAGGATAGCAGACAAACGAGGCCTATCCCGCGGATTTTCCAGTTTATGATCTAACGTCAGCCGAACTTTACGGTGGCACATGTGAATCAATCAATCAGCATTAGACGAACTCAGCCCACACAATGGCCGACAGTTCAGGCGATGTGAGCTTGCTGTCTTGGAAATATGGACATCATTTTTCCTTCCTGAAGATCAAGGACAAAAAGATACTGGTGAGTTGTGATCTACGTGCAGATGGCCTATCTTTTAGCCCTACCGTGATAAGAAATCACTGTCAAATGTCTGAGACACAGTTGTTATTTCATTTTACGCTGCCAAAAGAGGATTAAAACTGACTTGTGTGCGAGTGCTAGATTTGAAGGCCTGTCGAGGCTACAATAAATAGGCCTATCAAACCTTATCTATTGTGTTTTTTTTTTGTTCCACTACTTACTTTCCATCATAGTGATAAAGGCTACAATAATAGATACAATCTGACAGTTGTCTTGTCCCACACTGTGCCACAGCTACACTAAAATACTATAGTTATGTGCATTAATAAGAGAATTGAAGCAGACACAACAAAAAGTAACACAACTGTGACTAATTACCAATTTTCAGTAACTTGCACAACACCGCTTATTATAGAAATAAGCCTTTAACTTGTATTTTTGATTTATTTTAAAATGACGACACTGGTCTCATTACTACCAGTTTAAGAAATTCAATTACTTGCAAAATTGTCAGTTTCATTCCAGACTTTTTCCGACAATCTCCTCTTTCTTTGCTGTTGGCCTCTATTTTCAACTATCCAATGCCATTAAATCTATAATAAAGAACTGATACACTGATATACTGTATGTACCTGCCAGTCTGTGTGTTTACCCTTACGGTCTATCCTGACTGACATAATGCTGTCCTTTATATCTTTCGTCTCAGTCTGTGTATGTAATAAAGTACCAGAGGCAACATGTCAAAGATGTAATCACATAGCTACTAGCCTGATGAACGATATGTTGCTATAGGCCCGAGACTCCAGAAACTGACTGGAGATCAACAGATAACAGCCGCTCAGTGAACACATTATCTGTGTGCGCACAATGACACACACTCACTCACACAGGCCCACACACACAGATTGACAGGCGGCGCTCAGCATGTATTTGTACACTTGATGCACGTCTTACAGGGTATTAGAAACTTCATAAACTTGTCTCTGTGTAAAATGTTTCATTTGGACGCTGCACAGTCTATCGCCTTGATGCTGCCGTGCTCTTTTGCTCCTCCGCTGGGATTACTGCAACATGGATACAGGCTTATCCGGCTAGTGTGGGACATGACTTTAACATACATACAGCAGTCAAATGTTTGACTAACGTGAGGAAAGGAGTGTTCATGTAAACACACTAATGGGTTTAAGTTGCAGGTACATGCATCTAATTGTCCCGAAGGTTCAGTGTTCAGAAAAAAAAAAAATCCTGATATATGAGGCATCATATTATAATGATGAGGAAATTATCTGCTGTTAAAAAGAGGAAATATTAATAACATTACTTCACTTCTATTCCCTCTCTTGCTTTTTCAAACTGATGTTTTGCCTGTTCATTTATCCATCCCTTCTTAGTACTATGACTGGTGCAGAAAGCAAACTTTAACTGGTCTCTGTGGCTTTAGGCATTTATAGCAAGTCCAGCTGTATTATAAATTGAAATTGCAACAAGATAGCATTGTAGGTAACTGATACTGCAGGTTGTGGGGATCAGAATTATCTGAATGGAGATACAGTTTAATACCGCTGTGGCCCTGCAATGTTCAAGTTACATCATTACAATAAAGGCCAGGAAAAGTAGAGGAATAAAGGCAGAATAAGGAAAGAAGTAAATGCTTTTTCAGAAAAGAGTCAATCAGAGCAAGTCACTGTCTCTGCAGTCTGTCACTGTCCCTGGTCATAGTGAAGTGCAATAGCGCCCCCTGTGACTCAAAAATGGGAAGTCTCAAGCTAAGACATTGCTTTTGCAAGTTGAAATGAGAAACTCTTGCCTCCTTTTCAGGCTAAATCTGTTACTATCTATTCTCCACTTTCATGGACAGCAGCACATTACAAAAGGGACAATGTTATGTTTGCTGTTTTTTGTTTTTTTTTCACCCTGGTCTCTCTGCCATCCGCCTGGTTCACCACATGGAAAAATTCTCCTCTCCTCTCCTCTCCTCTCCTCTCCTCTCCTCTCCTCTCCTCTCCTCTCATCGCATGATTTAAAGGCTGATTATAACCCTCAAATTGGCCCTGAAGACTTTTCCAAAATCGTGGAGAGTCTCATCTCTTTTACACAGAACAGGGCGGTTTATGACATGGAGATTCTGCCCACGATCTTGTCATGTGATGTGGGATTCAGACTTTTTGCCTCCTGGTTCAACCTCAGACCAGCTGGACCCCTCATGATTATATCAAACATGTTTTAGCAATGGAATCTGAATGATTTGAACGTGACCCTTTTTCGACCCTGCGTGTGTTGAGTTTCTGTGAATATAATCTGCAAATTATTGAGTCCTCTCATAGTCATTTCAGAGCATTTTTGTGTGCTGACAGGTTAACTGAGGTCGCGCCGAAATGGAAAACTCGTCTTTCAGAGAAATATATTCTGTTACAGTGATGTATGACATATTCCGACAGTTGTTTGTGTTTGTTATGTAAAGGAATAATTCATTTAGTTTGTTACTCACACAGTGCAGCCATCTCTTTAGGAAGGTCTGCCCCAAACCGACCGAAGAGGTTGCTGCTGGCCAACAGGTCAAAGGGGGAGTGGCTCCTCATGGAGTTAAAGGTGAACGGGTACATAGCACGGGGGAAGCCAGTCATGTGACGCACTTGGTGCTCCCTGTTGGTTGCCATGGCGAAAAGTGCTGCTGGTGGTTCAGGTGGTTTCTGTCTGACTGTCTCGCTGTCTCTTCTTCCTGCGTCCTCATCAGGGGCCTACGGTGAGTTTGAAACGGGCCGGTGCCATTCAGCCCCAGTCAGCTGCTGGCCTCTGCGCCGCCGGGCCGCAGAGAGGCGAGACGGACGCTGATGAGGGAAGAAGAGCCGGAGAAAGACCAGGAGCCGAGTGAGCGAGGCTGGGTGAGACGGCCGCAGGTCCGGACTCTGTGGGAGAGGAGGGAGGAGAGGGGTTAGACGCTAGAACCGGCCTACAGAGCACAGCGGCTTCCTGACTCACCTAAAGTCAAACCAATTAGGACAATTCAAACAAAAATATCAATCACTCTCTGTAAGCAAAACAATACCTGACATACCTCAAAAGCAAGCTCAAGACAAGAATAGACACGAGGAAGAGGGAGAACAAAAAGAGAGTGATGAAGAAACAGTTGAGGGAGCAGAGAAGCAGAGACACTTTTCTCTTGCTTTTTGTCCGTCTTCCAAGTAGTGCAATGATTTCAGGCAATGCCATATGTTTTCAATCAGCAGAACTGTATTATAAAGGGTCTCTCTGTTCCCTCTGCCAGCCTGACTCTAGCCAGCCTGCCAGAGAACAGCCAGCCACAACATGGGTACAATTAACCCTTCACAACAACCGGCACACATAGCCTACTCATTCTCCCCGTACCCCACACCAGAAACCCTTCCACTTCGCTGAAGGTTTCTGACGATCACAACGTCCCACCTTTTCTGCCTCTCACTGGACTCCCGCTGTGCCTCTGTGACCCTGTCAATAAGTTATATGAGGGCAGCCCTCTCCTCTTGTTTCTCTATGACTTTCTCATCCCCTTCAGTGATTTCATGAGTGGGTGGAGCCTAACTCTCTGCGGTGGAGCTGTGGTAAATACAGCTCGGCCAAAGAATGTCTTGTTGTTTTGGGCCTGCTTCAGCATGGGAATCAAACACCCAGGGTGGGTGAGAGGCAAGAGTGAGAGAAATTTGAATTTACAAATGTCCTTCATTGAACTAGAAAATCAGCAGATACGCATGTTTAATGCAGAGCAGGAAAAACACTATTAGACGTCTGTCTTTTAAGATATAATTCATTAGCGTTTCCCTGTTCCTGTATCTCATTTGTGCTGCGTTACACAGACTAGCTCAGGTACATAAACACAGGTACATAAAGTACACACAATCAGTCACATACAGCAGCTTGTCAATTATAGTGCTACTGCAAAGGGTCGCCCCATACCTGATTTAAAGTAAACTGTTCCACATGTGGAGGAAAAATACCGGCCGGAGCAGAGCCCCTTTACAGGACAGAGACATACACACACACACACACACACACACACATACACACACAGTCTAACACACAGACACACACGTGGTCACACACAAGCAATACTTCTTAATTTAGCAAGAATAAATTTCACAGTTTCCATCTTAAAGGGTCAGTTCACCCAAATTACAAAAAAAAAAAAAAAAAACAAGACATATTTTCTCACTTAGCTCTTGTGGTAGTTAGCCATGCAGGTAGATAATCCACAGACTTCAGTTTAGAGAGTTTTTACAGAAAGATAGTTCCAGTGTTTACAACCATTCACTTCCATCAGTTATTGTGTCAGCAGAAATCTTAGAGGTTTGCAAAATCTGGTCAAATACCTCCAAAACTGTCTGGATAGCTAGATGCTACTAGAGCTAAATGAGGAAATGTGTTTACTCTGATATAGACATGGTTTATGTCAAAACGTTAGTTGCCGCACTTTATTTCATTAGACCTCATCACTCCAGATACGGACAAAATGTATAATGTAGTCAGAACAGAATTTCTTATTAATAAGTATGTTGTTGAGTTGTTCATGCTGGTATTCTTGCTCTTGTGCAAATTAATCATATAAGCACAATAAGACAGTTTTCCTTTAGATATGAGAACATTTTAGACTACATGGCTAATATAACATCCCTGGAATAAATTCTGCTTTCATGAAGGTTACAGTAGGAAACTGTTTTAGAGAGGTGTTGATTCAACTTTGTAGTCTGAGGCTGTAGTTTGTGGTTCTGCTATTATATTGTGTAATACTGAGAAGGGTTTCTAATATTTAGTCTACCCTCACTGAAATAGATAAAATATTAGACCAACCAATCAAACCTGTGCTACTATTATTGGAGTAAAAATTCTCCTACATCCTTTTGTTATTTCAGCACACACGCGCATCCACACACAAAGCCACAAAGTCAGCGCAGCGAGTGTTGTTTTTAAAGTCATATTTCCCATATTGACATATTTTCTGTAACTGCTTGGCTCTGCTGCGGTTTTTCTTCACTGTGAGCGAAGTCAGGGTGAGTCCCTGCAACTATTTCCACAAAGAACTTTTGTGTTTGACAATCAAAGAATGTCAAACACAGATCGGACAATGTGTGTAGTGATTTAAAAAAGTGATTGCATACGTGCACTGGTGTGGAATGTCACATTTAGAGAAAAAAAACAAAAAAAAAACAAAAACATTTTCATACACATGCCTGCCTACAAGCAGAACACAGGCACATACAAGCACAGACATGTAGCCTGCAGAAGTGAACATACACAGATGTTCTGTGACTTTAATCATGTTCATGGGCAAGTAATCAGTGGAAAACACACCGCGTTCACACATGCTGAAGCACCATTGAAAGCTGCAATTGACCTTGAAGAACGGAGGAGTAAATATAGGATGGAGGATCCTTCCACAGATGTAGGTTTTGAGTCGCTCGACTTCAAGTTTACTCTTTAGCCAATCAAATTCAAAGAGCTAAATCACTAGTATGAAAGCCAGATGTATAAAAGGATTGGGATGAAGAAAAAATAAAGTGTCGAAAGCTGAAGAAAAAAAAGATAGAGGGGAAAGAAAGAAAGAAAACTTTCAAGCATCTGGCAGGCCATGTGTAAGAAATGAACAGAGTCCTATTAATTAGAGCCATACTGGAAACTGGATTAATAAGAGAAAGAACGGACTGTGGTAAAGCAGCATGGGAGGAGGGTGAAAAGCGGGCAGAAAACATACATAAAAATAAAGAAAGAGATTTATTTCCAGTAATAAAATATGAAATAATGTGCGCACAAGCCAAGGAATGGTTTCTTTCTCTCTAATGAGTAACACCCTCCGCCCCCTTACTCTCCCTCCAGGGGGAATACACCTTGGGTAGGGCAACAAAAGCAGTGCTGTGTCTCCGGGCCTCCAGGCCTCAATGCTGCTTTTATGAGACCTGGCTGGGTTAGGTCAGACTGGGTCACCTGGTCCTGGTCCTGCTAACACACGGACACACACACACACACACACACACACACACACACACACACACACACACACACACACACACGTACACACAAACACACATCTGATGTTCTCTTTTCCCAGACAATGGGGATTAAAAACAGCTTTAGTGTAAAAACAATGGGGCTTTCCATCTCATTGTCTTTTCTAACAAGCAACTACGTACAGTATTATCAGCTTTGTTTGTTTTCACATAATTTCCACTGTCCATCAGTTGAAATGACAGTATTTTTTTTTTTAATAACATGTTTTAAGTGCTTATTAGGAGAATCATCTGGATCTGGTTATCCTGAGTTTAAATGTGACTAAACTTTATGGTTTTTCCAACCCAAATCAGCTTGAGGTTACAGTTATGAAACCGCACACACACACACACACACACACACACACACACACACACACACACACACACACACACACACACACACACACACACACACACACACACACACACACACACACACACACACACACACACACACACACACACACACGCACACACACACACACACACACACACACACACACACACACAGATCACAAACAGATCCACATCCACAACAAAAACAACTACAACTACATTTAAACTACACTCTTCCTCTTCATCCTATTTCAGTCTGCAAACAACAAAACTGCGTATCACAGCCAGCATCTGGTCAGGAAGTCAGAAAGCCCTGTTACGAACATTACTTTTGTTTGGCAGACACTTTTCTCCAAAGCAACGTAATTTTTTTCCCTACACACATTCAAAGCAATTTGGAGTTCAACATCTTGTTCAAGGACATGTAGAGAGGAGGAACCAGGGACTATACCAACAACCCTACAATTAATGGCTGACCCACTCCTCCATCTGAGTTAAACCTCCATTCAATTAATCAACTAATCTATTAGTCCATTGACAGAAAATTAATCAGCTACTATTTTGATAACTGAATCATTATTATCTCTGCCAGGCGTAAGCCTAGAGGAGATCATGTGTTTGGATGTGTGTGTATGTGTGTCTGTGTGTGTATCTGTCCACAGCTAATCTCGCATACTACTGGACCCATCAGCCTAATATTTATTGAGCACATTTATGACTGTATGCTGAAGGACCTCTTGTGGTTGCAGTGATTCACAATTGTTGAAAACTCTTTTTATAATGTGTTTTATACCACTGACTCCTCGCTCCTATTAACCGGCCGGTAGGGGCCACAAGTGATCAACAACTGCAGCAAAAGGCATTTCCAGCAATCGGCTAGGCTAAAAACAAGCCTGTCGCAGGACACATTTTGTCCTTTGTCATGGCTGAAAAACTGACATCCATAGAAAAGTTTGGTCTCATCTTGAACTGGAGCATCTGCAGATTAATTCCATACCCGATATGTTATGATCCACTAAAGTTAAGCACCATACAAGATCAATAAATCCCCATTTTTGTTAGCTTCACCGCCATCTTGACTGTAAGGGAGCCAGGAGGGACAATTGAGTGAGATTTAACTCTTCTTTGTTTAGGAGGGGAGAGGGAGGTGGGAAGGGGTTTGATTTCGTGTGGTGTGTTACTAACAAAATGTTCCAAATGAATAACAATGTTTAAATCGAGAAGTTTGGACTTATTGTCTCATTTATTGTTACATTATTAAGTTCATACAGTTAGTTGAACCCAGGAGGACGCTCAGTAACACCATCACACTATTCTGTGTATCTTAAAGAAAACTGAGACTGTACATACCCCAGACACACCTGGCGGAGATCTGCACTCTTCTAGTTTTAGTCATTTTTTAAGCAAAAATGTCAAACATTTGTTGGTTGCAGCTTCTCAAATGGGATAATTTGAAGCTTTTCTGTGTCACACATGATATTAAACTGATCTTCGGACTTTGGGCTGGTGATGTGACAAAACATCACATTTGAAGATGTCGCCTTGAGCTTTAAGAAATTTTTCTCATCGCATTTTTCTCTATTTTCTGACAATTTATAGACGATTAATCAAGAGAATAATCTACAGGTTAATCAATAATCGTTAGTTCCAGCCCTAATTCACATCATGAAGTTGTACAACACCTGTATTGACATTTCATATGTGTGATCACTGAGTGGGATTGTTGTCTGTATAACTTTGCTGTTCTTTACATTTTTCCCTGTTCAAACAAAAAAATTCAGATTCTCAGATTTATCCTCTTGGGAGATCTTTTTTGTAAAATACCACAGGTGAGGAAAAGGCTTACTTAGTGGGCCCAAATGCTGTTTTCATATTTAGTCGGCTTAGTGTGGACATGCCCGAGACTGTGTTACCACTAGACTCTGTCCAGACAACGTTTCTTTGACTTTATAATTAATGACTCATCACTTTTCTAACTCTTTTTTTATGTGTTTGCGTACAGTACATAATAAAAAATCTTGCGTGACATTATGGCAGTAAATGGCTTTTTTTTTTACGTCTCTCTGGCGTATTAAGAGTCTTGGTTACATTTTCAGATGTTTTTTTTTTTTTTTTGCTGCACATTATGAAAAAATGCCCCGTTGGTCACATAGAAATGCACGTTTCAAACTAAATACACAACTGATGTGGAGATAGTGTGGTGCAATGTTTTCAGGGAAATAGAAAATTGGGGAATTACAGTTAAGTTTTATAGTATAATCAGACTCTTAGCTGAGAAATGTGTGGTTGTAGGGAGTCTGCATCACTCAGTCAGTGGATGAACTGCGACCATGGTTAAAGAGTTCAGAGAATGAAGCTCATTCAGGGTGCATAGGTTAATAAAAATACTGGTTTAGAACTGGCAGTACACTTTATTATCCTCAGTGGTTCAAGGTTAATGCATCTGGCAACACATAATCTCATAAACATCTTTGACAGACACTGGATGGTCTCATTTGCACTAGACTAATTAGCTGCATGAAAAAACAGTAAGGGCTTAAGTTTTAAAACTAGTTTTTCTTCTTTACTTTGTCACTCTTCCCTGAAGAGTTATTCTTTATTGAGAGTAACTCATTAAAGTACATCTGTGTTCATGCTGTGTGGCTTCTTGAGATAGAGGACAGAGGCAGGTTCCACTCTTTTCCACATTACACTAGTTATAATGGGACCATGATTAGCATTATTATTTGTGAGTCATTTCTTTATCAATAAATCAACACAGTTTTGACTGAGGTGAACACTGTATTTTTATGGCAAAGCATCACAGATGTGTTACACAATGGGGATTTTTCAAATTGTGTAATAAGAAAGAAATATAAGCACACTGCCAGGTTTCAGGAGTCCAAACAGAAACATTTCTTTATACAGTACAGGACTGAATTATGGAAGAAATGAGGTAGAACATTACAAACAGTTCAGGCTAAATGTTAACATGGAAACACTGAAACTGTCTCGATGCTTGACGATTAAGGCTAACCTTAGCTGTTTTAAGATGATAAGAAACTGTTTGACATTTGACTGTGACTTGCTGTTTCTAAATTCAATGATATTCTCACATCTGTCCTGTGGTTTAACTACCTGGTCGCAGGCCAACCAGTCAGTAATCAAATCCATAGGGTGTCTTTACAGTCGGGCCTTGAAAATCTTGCACAAAAAGCAAGTAAGGTACCATCACTGCCGCATTTTTAGGTAAATATAAGATTGTAAGTTTTGCAAACTTTATTGATTTTCGTTATGTAAAGCTTGTGTTTAAATGCTTAAACTTGCTCCTCAGCCTTTCTCCAAATGCACCAAGAGTCTACAGAGCTGCAGCAGATCCACCAGAGCTGCTTCAAGCGGCAACTGTCTCATTCTGCAAAACACCTTTAGCTCAGACAGCTTTTTCTGTCAAAGTCCTGGAACTACCTGAGCTACCAATAACACCAATAATTCAGCAACAAACCTGTACTCACGTCTAGTTTTTCTGTAGCTACGTTACTACTAAATGTGTGCTTTATTGTATCTTGCTGTACACAGTTTACCTCACTGGTTTAATCTCTTGCTTTCACAAAAAGCCCTTCCAGGGACGGGCGTTGTAAATTAGCATCCGCTATTTATGTTACTTGCATCGGATAGCTGTTTTCAGTTTGTCTATGTACACTGTATCTTCCCCTATCAAATAAACCATAAATAAATAAACAAATAATGCTTGGAGGGACTCCAGTGACTACAAACTAGAACCAGGGGGTATGAATGCTCTGCTCTACATTGTACAATGATCTCCTTTATTTTGTTTGATCATGTGCTGGATTAATCCTCAATGTTAGCATATCAGATGGATTACATGATGATGGGGTTTTTTTTTTATGTCCTTAAAAGCATGTTCACCCCAAGATTTTACTGTAAAAGACTTTATCTGATGAAAAACACACTTTGATCTTTTGGACTGAGAACAGGCCACATGGACCGAAACATCCTCCACTCTGCACTTTAATTTGTCTCCTGTCGGTAAATAGAAAGTAAAAATTTGTGTTTTTTCTCTTCCCAACTATTTATTCATATTTCTGTCCCTACAATTCCAGTGTGTGGGATTTATCCAGAGCGACGTGAGTCAGGTGGGAAACAGGTGGGTACTGGACGGTAAAGTGCGACAGGCTTTCTGAATTTGTTGGCTCGGTTATGTTGTGTGGTTCTTTTGTGAGTATGAGCTTTGCTTATCTGCCGTTCTTTCTATGAAATATATTTTGCAATTGTCCGTGCAATATCAAGCAAGTAGTCAATGTTTTATGTACTCAGCCACTTGCGCAACAAAGACGCATTTAAAGATTAGTGTAGAGTTTGGTGTTTCTGTTCTAGAAACGTGTGGCTTCACTCAGCTTGCAGAAACCATATGTAGGGGAGCGAACGTAAAACACAGTGCCTACTTTTGAAACACTATAGTCTCACATGTATGACACCTATAAAGGACAGAGTGAACTAAAGGGCAGCGAGTGCAAAAACAGCCAAATGCAGGGGGAAAAAACGTGACTTCAGCAGGGAAGATTAGCTGTAAACCATAAAACCACAATCAAATCTGGCTTATTCTGAGAGAATGAAGCCAGAGATGAGCGGTGCTGAAAACACAGAGCAGAAAATGCACATCCTGACACACAGAAACCATTAGAGAGGAGGAAAAAAAAACGATATTTTACGTCAAAGTGATGTGTAAAAATGTCTTTTGAGGAATACAAATACTGCTGGGCCATAAAGCATCAGTTGTCTGACAGTCATTTTATAACCACATAATGTTTCTGGCTGTGGTAAACACATATTTTCAATTTATGCACATCATTATGTTGTTATCTCAGTCCAGAATGTACACACAGATGTATGTATTAGGCCTCAAAACAATTTTTGATATCTATTTTCCAAGTGTTATTATTCAGAAACTTCATTCAGAATGACTGCCAGACATTCATCTTATTAAAATGATTTCCAGTAAAGAGGATCTTCTTCACCCAGCTTAACTGAGAGCCTGTATAGTGAAGTTTGAGGAGGACTGAGTTAATAACCTGTTTGACCACAGTGATGGCTTAACTTTACCTTTACATCCAAAATTGGAATTACAGTCTTCAATCCTCACAGATCAGAGATTACTCTACTAAACAAATGTTTCCATCACTTTAGAGATGTTTATGAACACAACCACTGTTCCCAGAAAAGCATCTAGTTATGTAGGAAGACCAACCCGCAATATCGCAAGCAAGTCATCGATGGAAATAACAAAAAAAAAACATATATTTTGCATAGCTTTGAGTCAATGGACTTCCATGGTGTTTTATAGAAGTACTTTGTCACATCTGCTCTGGAAAGACGCTAAAAAAACGTAACTAAAACAGCATGTTTCAATCGTTTAACCAATTTCTTTTAGCAAAAATGCCAAAATCCACCGATTCCAACTTCTTCGGTGTGCATATTTGCTGTTTCTTTAACTTTTTATGATAGTAAATGGATATACAGTATATACAGTACTGGTCTCCAGTCTTGACTTGTACCTTATATAGTAAACATATTGGGTTTTTCCATTTTCTGATGGTTTATAGACCAAACAATTCATTGATTAATTGAGAAAATATTTAGCAGCTTAATGAAGAATAAAAATAATTGTTTGTTGCAGCCCTAACTGTGTTGTTGTGTTTATGTGGATTGCTATTAGCTGTTACCTTGGCGACAACTTCTGGATCTGCGGTCCATATTAAAAAATACAATTAACACATGATTACACTTACACTGCAGCACATAATAGAGTTACAGTGACAATCTCCACCCAGTAGAAAATCCCCACAGGCACTCTCCACAAAAACAATCTTTTTTTCTCTCTTTACCAGAAAGTGTCACTTGACTGTCCGCTAACTTATAGCTTTACTCTTGTGAACGACTCTAAACTCTTCACTATACTTGGAATAATACAGTGTGAATTATGTGCTGGCGGTGCTAATGGGGATGATGTTGCTGATGGTAATGTTTCATAAAACACACAATGATGTCATTATGTGGAGCCAACCCTGTGGGCTGCCGAAGGTCTCCAGGTCGAAGCCGGGGGTCAGCCCCTGTCACTCCAGGCTCGGGAGCCCGGCCATGGGTCAGGCCTAATTGGGGCATTTAGTAGGCAGCTTTTCATTTAGTATTAAAGTGAAAAGTGAGTCTAAAAACTCCCGTGAACCCCCCACCATCTCTCTCTCACACACACTGACACAATCTGTGCCTTGCTGTTCCTCCACAGAGGATTAGAAGTGTGTTTAAAGGACTTGTAGCCTGTGCTGAGGAGCAGCCTCGAGCCATGATTAAACATACTGAGAAGCTCTTTGGACACACTGAAACACATTCAGCCTTGAATTTTTTTTTGAAAAAAAAAGTGCAGTGAAAGCAACAACGAATGTTACAAGTGACTTCCAAATCTCTGAAGCCAATTGGGCATGTCAAACCAAACCACAGCCAGTGCATGGCTCTCACCAAAATCTCTCTAAATAAGTCTTCCTCAGACAATATGTAATTCTGCAGAACAAGAAAACATTTGTGTCCTGCGCTCTCAGAAAAACAAGTAGCAAACGCTTGGGTCTTTGTTTGGGAAGTTCCAAGTTTCCATTTATATGTAACGACCAAGAGAACAACCCCCGAACAAAATCGAACTCAGCTGACACGGACCAGCAAAGAAGAATCTTTTTTTTTTCTCTCTCTCTCTTTCGTTTTGAGCAAATAGAGGAGAAAGAAGTCAGTGAGACAGACAGCAGGAGACAGAAAAAGAGAGGAGCCAGACAGCCTTCTCAGCCTGAGGGGATGTCATTCTTGAAAAGCATAGAGAACAAAGATGAGATTGGCGACGCAGTTAAAGGAGTTATATCCAACACACCCAAACCCATGCACACACTAACTTTTCTAGAAGTTTCTTCTCTAAATGATGAAACCAAAGGAGGAAAAAAAAAAAAAGGACTTAACCAAGAGCAGATGCATCCACCCTAAATCATATATTTTATAAGCTGAGAAAGTTGAGTATTAGTAGCTTAGTCTGACCTGGGACCAGAGTTCACCGAGGAGCTGACACTCTGCAGATGTCCACTGACAGAGAAAATGATCAAGTGATGACAAATTCAAACCCATTCAATCGGACAAAAAAACCAAAAAGAGAGAAGAGAAGAGAAGTTATGTTTAGATTTAGTGAGTCAGTCTCTGTTATATCCAGGCTGTGATCTGTTATATATTATGCGCCGTTTACACCCAGCTGTTTGTGCCCTACTTGTAGACTCGCCACCTATCCCTGCGGATGTGCTGATGAACATTCCTTCATACATTAAGGAAAATTAATCTGGAGCAGAATTGTCAAGAGTTTCCGAGAATAGCTCGCAGCGAGGCCTCGCGTTGCGTTGCATAGCATTGAGTGGCCGCTCAGCAGTATGGTGTTAGCGGGCAGCTCGGATCAGCTGGAAAGAAGCACTTAGCATCTTAATCACAATCATCAATCAAGCAATACATCTGTATTTATTTAGCACATGCCGCACGAACGATGCTATTTGAAATGATTCACAGACTGTATAAAAAGAGCTTGTGTTTCAATATGAGGGGGTCAGTAAGTTTATGCACCCATGCCTTGTTGCGCACGCACACACACACACACACACTCACACACACTCATACACACATAATGCAAAGCAGCAGCAGCAGCAGCAGCAGCAGCGATCAGACACACAACAGATTGTCTTGTGATATCCGGAGCAGCCAATTTTAATGTTTCCATCCCTCTTATGTAATTGTGTGGATGGAAACTTGTTTACATAACCTTCAGGGAGGATGAGTGACTGAGTGTGTACATACTCAGGTATACCAGACCTACTCAGCCATTTGTGATGTTGATGGAGTGATCCATCAAGTCTGACAGCCAGTCTGTTGGCTGAGAGCCTGCAGGCTAAAGCAGCCACTTCGTCTGCTGCTGGAAAATCTCCGACGGTTACCGAGCTCACCTGTAGTGTTCAGCGTAGTGACTGAGCAAAGAAAATACTCTGTAGTGCGCTGTATTATACATCTCTTATTTATGCCATTCTTTAAAAGTTTTGTGAAATCCGACGTCCCTTTCTAACTTTTTTTTTTTTGTGTAGAGGACCTTCGTAGTGATCATAATCTTTCAGCAACTGTGTATCAGAGTTTATGAAGTCAGGAATAAACACAGAAGTGCATCCATCATTGGGGCAAACAAATGAGGACACACGTAAACACACATGTAAGCGTTCATCTCCTCACATGGAGCGGCCCCGGAGCACATGCAAGTGCTGATCAGCTTTCATTCCCCTTCCTTAGCTGTTTCTGTTGTTCTTTCTCCCCTCTCTCAGAAATCTCTGTTCTCAATTAAAGCTGTCCTCAGGAAACTCAATCTCTTCACTCATGCTGTCCCAGAAACACGCACACACACACACACAGAGGGAGAGAGAGAGAGAGAGAGAGAGAGAGAGAGACAAGAGAAACACACACATCTCACTCATGCTCTGACATGTCCTCTGTCCGTCTCAAGACCGAAGTTACACGGAAATGAAAGATCATCTTTAAAAAAAAAAAAAAAGAAAAAAGAATTGAAAGTCAAACTTACCAGATGTGGGATGTGAACGCGGCACAGTCTGCTGGTAAGTGAAGGTAAGTCAGCGGGGGGAAACGAGCTGAGAAGGAGCGTAGTAGTTGTGTTTGTCAGTCAGAAGTCCCTCTCACATCGACGACTGAGCTCAGCCTGTTGCATTCCGCCTCACTCTCCTTTTCCCGTCTCTCTCTCTCTCTCGCTTTCTCTCTCTCTCGCTAACATACACCCTCTCTCTCTCTCTGTCTCTCTCTCTCTCCTCCTGAAATCATTGTGTACTTTGATTCACAAACCCTGCCTTTGTCACGTGATCCAACACTTCAAATATACAGCACATTTTTTACCAGCCACAGAATGCCCGAAGGAAGGGAAAACAGGGTCCAGAAAGCTTAGGTTTCAACTTGCTGCCCACCCCCTCTCTTCCCCTCTCTTTCTCTCTCTCTCTCTCTCTTTCTTTGTCTCACAGTCTCTCTCTTTACCTCCACTCCTCTGCACTGTACTGTCAGTCAACACTCTTTTGTTGGATTTCAACTCTGTGACTGTTTGTTTTGAATTTCTAAATTTGTTCCTCCTCTGCTCACCATCCAAAGATAGGTCTACGCTAACACACAGAGGGGAGCTGAGCACGCACGCTTGGACACACAGTCGCACTAATGAAACAGTCATTAACTCACAGACATACACAAACACACATGCTGCAGAAGGCTGCACACCTTTGGGGATATCAGTATCAGTCCTTGGCTTTTGCTCCATGTTTACAATGCCTTGACTTTGGGACGGTGGCCAGCCAATGTGGGAGTCCAGGGGCCTGGGGCCAAACAAGGGCCACTCAGGGCTTTATTGTGACTAAATATCCCAGTAGGGAAAAAATACACCCTCTCCACATCAGTGTCAGGACAAATGAAAAAGGGGGAATACAACATTAATAGCTCATTGGTTAGTGTCATTAAAAATGTTCTAACATAACAAGATGAATTGAATCTGTCCAGACCACATCACATGATCACAAGTAAACAACTGTACACAAATTGTGTAACCGCACAACACATTTTAAGTGCTACAAATAAGATGTGTGCAGGAAGTGCACATTACAAATACGCAGTATAGATATCTTCTCTGGAAGACATTCAGAGCCTGGTATATATGTTAGATGACTTCATTAAATCTCCAAAATGCAAACTACCATGAACTGTTTTCCATCTTGCCTAGCCTGAGAGGTACAAAGAGCCATTCTCCTGACGGTTTCCGCACCTTTAAATCAGTTGAAGTGGACTCTTTTCCTCCTACAGGATTTTCCTAAGCAAATCAACCCAGTGGTTTTTTGGTAAGGAAGCATTTAATGGAGATACAGTACATTTGATCTGTGATGAGATCAAACCTGGCCAGTCGGCCCCTGAGGGGCAGAGCTACCTGCCTCTTCATGTCAGAGATAAAACTGTCTGCTACTGTCTGACTGACTGGCCTCAGTGGCGAGTCGAACCACTTCAGGCCGATCCAAGACAGCAACAGCATTGTTTTGTCTTAGAAAACAAGCGTCAAGACAAAACCACACTTTTTTTTTCTTCCTTTTTCCTTCCCTGGTTAGTACAGTTTTGAAACTTGGAATAACAGTATTTGACACCTTGACACGAGTTTCATGTTAACTTGGAAACTGTTAAATTTATGTTTGTTTATACAGTTTGTCGATAAGATGGCTGAAGAAAATCACAAGCTTGTTATTATTGTTTCAGTCTAGGTCAGACAAAAACAACTATGAATTATTGTCCCCAAATATGACGAAAAAAACAGATACTTTGAAATAAAAAAAAAATCCATGAAACTAACTAACTAACTATGCATGTAACTGTTTCCATGGTTTCAATCAAACTGCACTGACTTTTAAAATCTAAAATGCTAAAAAGCATTTCTTTAAAATCATGTTTGACTTTATAAAGGATTATACAACAAAAGGAAATGATCCATTTTTGACGGGACTGAAGCTGCGATGATTAGTCGATTCATCAATTAATCGATTAGTTGTCAACTATTAAATTAATCACCAACTATTTTGATAATTGATTAATAATTTTTTTGTCATTTTTTAAGAAAAAAAGGCCAAATTGTCTTATTCCAGCTTCTCAAATGTGAATATTTTCTGGTTTTCTTTAGTATTCTATGACAGTAAACTGAATATCTTTGAGTTATGGACTGTTGTTAGGGACAAAACAAGATGTTTGAGGAAAAAAAAAAGTGATCACACGTTTCACCATATTGTGACATTTTATAGACCAAACAACTAATTGATTAAATAAGAAAATAACACACAGTTTAATCTATAATGAAAAGAATCATTAATTGCAGCCCCACCATAGTATCATGAATTCAGACGGCTCTAAGCCACAACGAATAAATGAATGAATAAATAGTCCTCTGTAGTGATATGATGTGTGTGTTTTAATAGTAGAACAAAAGAAATATCAGGAATGGATTTTGATTTTGGAGCTGAGATTTCTGACTTGGAGCATATTTTTCTGATCACCCCCACCACACGCAGGTCTGCTGCTGTAATCATCTGGGTTACTGCCACACTTCTCAGCAACGGTGTCAGTGAGGGAGGTGAAAGGTTACCGCTGTTTGTGTTTCTGTGTCAGTGAAATACGCAAAGGACGGGCGAGTGTATAACGTCTGGCTGAGTGTGAGAGAAGCATTTGTGTATTTCTGACTGTAAGGCCGTGGGGTGGTAATAAGCATCCTTTGTCACACATGCAACCACATGTTGATACACGCATCCGCACACACACACACTTTTTTTTTTTTTTTTTTTAATCCTCTCCCACATTTGTTCTTGTTGGTGAGTGTCAAAGCAGACTGACACAGAATCAGGGAAAGAATATCAAGAATATGAGAAGGGCTTCGGTGAGGCGTGCAGGCAGGTTATCGGAGGTTCTGCCTCTGATAAAGAGATGCACGGCGGAGAAGAAAGAACAAAGAAATGATGGAGGCAAACTGACGAGAAAAAAAAGAGGAGCTTATAACTTTCTGCAGAGCTTGAATTGGGGCCCTTTTTGGCAGCGAGCAGTGGAGAAACCGCAGAATGGTGAGTTTGGGGGGGTGGAGGGGGCGGGGGGGCAGGAGGGAGGGGGGTGAGCAAAGGACAAGGAAGCAGAGAGCGGAGAGGAGGGAGAAGAAAAGAAAGAGTGAAGGGGGGTGGGGGTGTGGGGGGGGTGCAGACGGCAGGTTTTAATCAGCAACAGGCTGTTGGTAATGAGATCACTATCCAACTGCTCTCAGATTGATGTCATGTGAAGCTCCGTGGTGCATAGAGAGGCATGCAGAGGATGACAGGCATGAATGACAAGCTCACTCACTTGCTCGGGCACATACAAACATACGAGCGTGTATGCGGAAAGGCAAAGACAGAGTTACATTCATATTAAGGCTGGCAAATGCCCCTCGAGCCGATAAACACTGGCACCAAGAGCGCGCGCACACACACACACACACACACACAGAGAAAATGCACACACACGCACACACAAGATACAAAGAACCTTTAATACGCCACAACTCCCTGCTTTAATTTTCTTCAAGCAAGAAAAAGAGCTGACACAAATATAATCACACCCACGCATACACCATAAACACGTTTCGGTGTCCCAAGGCTCCTTTATGTCTTTTCTGTCTCTCAAACAGTTAAACATGCCTACACACAAAGAACATACTGTACCAGCGGTGCGGGTTGGCTAGACTTGCAGGCAAAAAAATAGGGAGCGAAGCAGGAGAGAAAATGAGGGACTGAAGGAAGAAAAGGAGTAAAAGAGGGAGAGAAAAGGGGAAGGAGTAACACTCTGGGTAGCAGTTGTCAGTTTGTGAGTTAAAAAACACATTCTGAGAAATGAAGGGGCTCTTTCATTCAAGCACAGGCAAAACGTGTGTAAACCATAGAAAAAGATACATACATGCAAATGTAAACCGGCTGCTACCTAAAATTGATATTCAAGCTCCAAAGCCTATTTGCATATTTGTTGTTTTTTTGTGTTTGTGGGCAAGTTGAGAAGGAAAGAAAGAGGACGAGAAAGAGAAAAGAGGTTGGGGGGGGGGGGGGGGGGGGGTTGGCGGGGGGGGTGGGTGGGTACATGTGCATTCAATGAACAGCGAATAGTTTTTCCTATATAAATGTTCCCCAAAATTCAACCATGATGTCACCTTGAACCTGTTGTGAACTCAACTCTGTCAACTACCATTACCGTCTCCTTCCCTCTCCATTCCCCATTGTTCCCTCCCGCTTTACCGCACTGCCTCTCCATCTCCTTCCACTCTGTCCCCCATCTTGTTCTTGGGCTTCCACCTCTTTATCTTTCGCCGTGCAATGTTGTCTGGCTGCATTTTTCTTCTCAACACAAACTGCGTGCGCTCCCCTCCCTCCCAACTCCCCCCACCCCCCCAAAAACACAAACTGCTCACAGCCATTTGGAAAGTCTCTGGTATAACAAGGACAGTTTTAATCAGAACAAGCTGGCATATTTTGGCCCAGGACCTGCACTTATGGTAATTCAATCAGAAAGAGAGGGGAAAGAGGGGGAGAGAAAAAGTGTAAAGGGGCACACAGAGGGTAGTAGAGTGTGAGACGGGGAAATAAGAAAAACAGAGGGAGGAAAAAGGAGACAGTGGGCGGATGGGAGGGTGAGGTAGGGGTTGAGTGGTTGAAGGAGTTTGATCCACATGTGGAAATGATTGTCTAATTACAGCAGATATGTAAGTGTTACTGCCTGGAGGACAGATGGTGATTGGAGGGCGCAGCGCTACGAAAATGAGATGATTGGATGAGAGAGAAATCAAGACGGGTAATTGGAGGAGGAGAAGAAGGATCAGAAGACTCACGGTGGCTCCCGCATCATCTCCCTATCCTTCCCTCTTCAACCTCACACACAAGATTTTTCCAACATCAGGGCCTGCGGATCATAATGGCTCCTTCAGCGGAGGGCCAGGTTCAGCCTGCACCTCATCTCCAAATGAGACAGTCCGCCGAGACTGAAACTAATGCCGCATTTGAGCGCTGCTCGTCAACTCATACAACCAGAACAATTTTAGATGATCAGTGGGACATTTTCCTCAAATGGTCGACAAAGAGTAAATACTGTGTTAACCCCTAGCAACTATTCCTTTAAAATGACGATACTCAAGTTTCCACTACAAGCAGCGACATTTCACTTCAACACATGATGACAACCGGAAAATAACGTAGCAGGAAAATGGTAAATTATATTCCTTATATCTATTTTTTTCTCTCTAACCCCTGTTGAACCACATATCCAGTCTGCTACCAACAACAAACGGCTGGATTCACGCCTGGTTTCTGTTATTTACACCTTGCAATTGCTTTTTTTTTTTATTGGTCTAATCCATGCTAGGTTCACCAGTGATCGATGACCACCTGAGCACAAGTACTGTAAATACTGTTAAAAATATACACCTGGTCGTATCCTCCAACAGGCAAAACAAGGCTGTGTTTTTCAGCTGAGCACGGGCCTTGTCATTCCATAAATACCTATTCAGTCAAAAAATATGGGCTTTGGGGGATCCAGTCCCCGAAGTGGGACACAGCTACAGCCTCTCTCTACTTTCAGTGTGTTTTCTGGAGTTGTCTAGTTCCTGTCATATCTCACCTGTCCACTAATTGTCCCCACTGAGTTTTCTTCCCCTGTTGACATAAGACATGATAGGAAATGAGAGGAGAGCGAAAGTGTTGTTTTCTTTTTACCATGATCACAATGTTGTCCTACACTCAGCCGCGTAGTTTTAGTTGCCTCAACTCCGGAGGCTGCAGATGGGGATCAGATGCAGAAAAAAAAAAAAAAAAAGTGGCACGTACAGAAACGACAAGATAATTCAAAAATGTCATAGCACTCACAACACAGTGTGACTTTATCTTCACTAGTTTGCGGACTGATTTACTAACGCTACGCCAAAGGTTACGACGAAGACAGAAGACTTCTGCTTTACACACCCTCAGCAACTCATCACCAAACAACCTTTCCCCTCACTGTCTCCACTGTGCTAAAACAAAAGTCAATACATTAAACTGCTGGGATACAGCAGGGATGGAGTTGTCCCCCTCAGGATAATCTGGCACCTCTTCACAAGAAGCCGCCTGTCAACAGATCTCAGCAGATCTTGGCGGCCTACTGCGACGCTGTCTGCCTGTCAGACAATGTAAATGCCCTCTAGAGCAGTGGTTCTCAAACTTTTTCACGTCAAGGACCCCTAAACTGACACAAATTAGACTACGGACCCCCATTTGATAAGGTTTTTGACCCAGGGTCCTCCATCTGTTAGGATTTTTGCTTTTAGATGAGAAAATGGTCATACATTCTGTCACCGTGTTACTTATGGATGGAATTACAGTGAAAATAAATGATTCTCCTTTTTGCTGGAGACCTCCTGGAACCCCCTCAAGTATCCCTGGGAGTACCCTACTTTGAGAACCGCTTCTCTAGAGGGTACGCAAGGGCAAGTATCAGACACATTGTTACTACTATCATAGCACTAAACTGGCTTTGTTTTTGTTTATCAGATGGATATGGTTTCTGAATGTTGCTTATTGTGTCCTCATGACCTGCAGGCCTCGATGCAGCTGGCAGTACAGTGTTTCCTGGTATCGTAGCTGTTTACTAATGTGTTTGTTCTGTCCATTTTATTCCAACCAGCTGTTCACTACATTCCCCTCACATTTCCCTTCAAGGCAGCAACAAATTAAGATATGTTTTTGTGCACTCACACACTTTATTTTTTGCTGAACTTGAGCCATTTGCTGCACAAGTCATAAGTGCTGGGGGACAGCATTTTGTTTTGGTTATCAGAATAGGCTGCTCAACAGCACCAAAATAGATAATCATGCATTATTTAGTTTTCATTTATACCAGTTGTTGTCTAGTTTGCTTGTGTTGCTACATAGCAGAATAACAATACAAAAGAGCATTGTAGTAATTCCACTTATTGGGCATTTTATGCTTATTTTGAATCACAATTTTAGGAATGACATGAATTGAAATAAAGCCATTAAAAAAACAAAAACACATTTGATTAAATATTGTATATACAATACCACATTTTACATACCACTCTGCTTTGTTGTCATTTTAATATTGCATCTAACATGTTGAGAACATTTTAATCCTCATTTAGGATTAATAACATATTATATGGATTACGCTGCAGTTTTATTCATAAACAAGTTTGAGTTTGTCTCTTTCATCTCGGCATCATTGGACCTAACCATCTGAAATAATGTGAACTTATTCCACAGACATTCTTGGCCCAAAGACTCTTTCCACTGTTTTCGTTTCATAAACAGACAGCTGTCTGCACTTTAGCACCCTAATGTTAACAGTTTAATGTATACATGCGACTCCAGTGACCTCCATCTCTGTTGGGATGCCAGGTTCCCCTCCAAGCTGGTCATGTCTCCTGTGAAGCTCAAATGATGAATTCACTGTACGTCGTGGATTTGAGTGGCAGCAAAGCTCGTAGACCAGGAACCTTTCGGAGTACATTAGAAGCTGACAACCTCTCAGCTTAGAGGTTGTCAGAGGTGATGTGGTCTATATGTGACAGTTCCCAATAGTTTCTGTTCTAGTTTCAGTTCCTGTATTACCATGAATTTATGGTAGTCCAGGGGTCCTTTAATACCAGAAGACATCACTCTCCTTCAGGTGCCAACTCAGCTTCTACTTGGCATCATCATTGAAGCCCTGACCTACAAGGGCCAAGGATGACTGGTATTTCACTGCTAATTTGCCTCTGCCAACCTGACTCATTAAGTCACTTTTTCCTGCACTACACACCAAGTCTGCTGTTTTCAGATTTTAAATTGCTTTACTTTTCAGATTTCCTGCTGTGTTTTTTGTCTAGAGGCTGATGTCAGCACTTCAGAAACCTGGTTTTGGAATATAAAATCTAAATACTTATTATATCCTATTAGCTGCTCTCTTGCCTGTGTTTTGGATATACAGTAGACCTACCAGTCAAAAGTTTGGACACACTTTCTCATCCAAGTGAATGGGAAGGTGTGTCCAAACTTTTAACCATTTAGCCATTGTTTTTACTGTCTATCACATTGTTGTAGCCTTTCATTATCGTTTGAACTCACCTCTCCTGGCAGGGGAAACAAATCACCATCCCCGATGGTTCTCATCACCATGGTAACTGTCAAAGTGGTAAAAGCTGCAATACTTCTTCAGCCACAAGATGGGAGTCAGTGGGCTCGTGCCGCTGTTGGAGCTGTCAAGGGAAAGTAAAAGAAGACTCAACATGACTGTTCAGTTTGTGGAAACGATGCAAACTGTTATGTGCATGTTATGTCGTAGGCATTTATATTGTCACTCTATATTTATTTATGCTGTTTCTGTCCCATTTGAGTCTGCTATATGGTACATTATCTACGTACTGGAAGCCATCAAAACAGTACAGCTGCAGCATCTCTGCAGTGTCAAAAATGACAAAAACACTGGTTCTTTAAATATTTCCAGGGAAATAAATTGAAGTCAGAGTGCAAAAAGGCTTAATGACACTACATTTCCACTTGCAGCCCAGCCACCTTATTTAGAAGCTATAAACCATGTATAGTTTTTGGGCAAAATTTTACTTTTTTTGGCAAAATGTTTTGTTTTGGGTTTTTTTACATTCACAGAAAAACAAACTCATAACCCTCAACTACCTTCCTGAGCATCAGGCACCAGTGTCGATGATTTTACGTGATTCAGAAAGGGCTTCCAGATTGTATAAAAAAAAGTTTTATGGAGCTCTTAGTAGAGTATCTTATTTTCTCCAGCTTGATACAGTTTACTGCCTCCTAGATCCAATCTAGGGATTTAGGGGGTGAAAAATGTTTCCATTTCATAAAAGTAAGGCTTAAAGCCAGCAAGGTTGTGAAAGTCAAGTCATGCGATGGGCTAGACAGATTAATGTCATAAGGAACTCCAAAAATCGGCATACATGGATTGGGAGTAATTGTTATGTTGTAAGTACTAAGCAGTGTCCAGCAGATATTTTAGTCCTATACTCCTATAATAATTGGGGAAAAGTCAAAGCATGTGTAAAAGGACAGCAGGTGAGCCTTTGCATCTGTTACAAGCATCTATGTAGTTGGGAAACAATTTTGCTAATTTGGCAAAATATATCAGAATATAAATACTGACAGTAAATATAAATACTGTCAATGTTGCTGTCAACATCTGAGTTTGTCATGGAGGAGTTGGTAGGTGACGGATGAAAGCCCCGAGCACAGCTGGATTCATTCTCCCAGCTGTCACTTGGAGCAGAAAAAACGAAGCAATAAGACTCAAACGCCATAAGTGATACTATGTTTTGACATCCCTCAGACAGAGGGCCTCAGCACAATGTGTGCATAAACTACAAACAGAGTTACCGAAGTTTGAGTTATCATATTTTTAAAGTCCTCCCTGTAGAACAGGACTGCTAATGTACTATATTTATATGTGTTGTGACAGCAGGTTTTTAAGGCCTTACATACCTTTGAATTTACATAAACAACCCATTGAAAATAAATCCAATTTCTCACGTACTTTATCTGTGCTAGCACTGCCATCTTGTGGGAATAGATTGTCCTGCGTTTTAGAACCGAAGCTCTGAGAGGGAAACGGGAAGGAGTGGAGGTGTTTTTTCTGGCGTTATTGTAGCCCAATGAGTTGATAAGCAAATAGTGAGATGACCCTCAAACCCCTCAGATGAACTATGTATCTGCAAAACATGCAACTTCTTTAAAAAAAAACATCTTTCTTTGCTATTTCTCAAAAACTGACACGTTTTCATCATATGCTAAAAGGCAATGCACCAAAGGTCAACAGCCACACCTACATGCCCTAAATAACTCTTCATGTCCAGATGAGCTGATTCTTCTCTGGGTACAATGTCATCGACTGTAGACACATTTGTCTAATCCACCAGAAGTGGACTGCACTATAGCTTGTTTAAACCACAGAGAGGCGCTGTTGAATTACTAATCACATCTACTGTAGGTGTGTTTCAGGTTTGAGGATCTCTCTACTTCTTAAAGTGGGGTCCAGGGTGCCCTGTGTCCCTGGACCCAGGGGGGTCTGCAGCTAAATTAGATTTATTCATTTATTTTAATGGAAATTATTCAATTTTTTAAAAAAAAACTGGGTGAATTCAGGAATGGGACATAAGGTATTAAGAAACACTAAGAAAATCGCATTTATATCCTGGCTAGATAACTATTTTCACTTGGCCCTTTAAAACAAACTCTTAAAGGGTGGAGCAAACCTAAAGGTGATGTAAATATGTGGACTGGCTCAAAATAAATTCATGTTTATCAATAATAATATGTTGTTTTTTTATATATCTAATAATTTCTAAGTTGTCCCATATTACCTAGTAGAAAGTATGGGACTGTTTTTAAGGGACCAGTGTGTAATGATATGATGTGTAATGATAATATCAATGATGTAGCAATCATATCGATATGATATTTCATAAGTCAGCTATTAAATCTAACATTATAAAACACAAATGGAAGCCTGTTGAAAGGCAAAACACTGACAAATGGTTTGATCATAAATGCAAGTCCATCAGAAAAGACCTGAAAAAACAGCACATAAAAAACAACCAAACAACCCAGCCTTACGCTTTAGGTACAACGAAATTTTAAGCAAATATAAACATATAATTAGGAACAAAATTATACCCACATGAAACCTGAAGATATTGAGACCGCCATTAATCAAAATCAATTCCGGGATATGTGGAACAACTTCAACACAAAGCAACCACAAGCATTACCCATCCAAAAGGGCGACATCTGGAGAGCACATTTTGAAAATCTGTACAAAAACATACCAATAAATCTAATCAATTCAGATCAATGTATAATAAAAGAAAAAATCCAAACATTAGAAGAAACAATTAACGACAATCAAAAACCCCTTGATTTCCCACTTACTTGGGAAGAACTGACCACACAGACAATCTCCAGCCAAGGAAAGCTTGTGGTCCAGACAGTATTAAAAATGAAATGCTCAAATGCAGCACTCCAGAGATGCAGGGTTCGATATTGTTCAATATTGCATTACAGTCAGGATGTTTTCCTGACATCTGGTGCAAAGAGCTCATTTCCCCTGTTCATAAGAGTGGGGACGAATCAGACCCTAGTAACTACCAGTAACTACCGTGGCATCTGTGTCAGCAGTCGTCTACAGTAGGTAAATTATTCTGTAGTATTCTAAATAAAAGAAAACTAGATTTCCTTGACAAACACTCCCAAAACACGGCACCACTAACCATGTATATAAGAAATGGTAAGATATTCACTTGTTTTATTGACTTCAAGAAAGCTTTCGACTCTATTTGGCATGAAGGGCTGTATTACAGGCTTCCACATTGTGGTAAAGGGGACAAAATGTATGATCTGGTTAAATCAATGTATTTGGAAAATAGGTTTGCTGTTAAAATTGGAGACAAACAAACTTCACCCAGAGAAGAGGTGTTCATCAGGGTTGCAATTTAAATCCGACTTCATGTAATGTGTATATAAATGAACTTGCTGTTCAGTTGGATCAGTGTGCTGTTCTTGGCCTCTTCCTCCTAGATAGAGAGGTGAAGTCTCTGTTTTATGCTGATGACCTTGTTCTACTGTCTCCTACTGAACAAAGACTACAGCAACAGCTGGACCAAAATACTGCAGAACCGGGCCCTGGCAGTAAATATGAAAAAAAATAATGTCATGATTTTTCAAAAACACCCAGGATGTCAGGAGAACAAATACCAGTTTACCATAAATAATAGTATGAGTACATAATATGAGTTATACCTACTTTGGTGTAACCATAACAGTATCAGGGAGTTTCAACATGGCAGTGAATGCACTTAAAGAAAAAGCTCAAAGAGCTCTAAATGCAATTAAGAGAAAATTTCTAAATTTCCATATTCCAATTAAAATCTGTCTTAAAGTATTTGATAGTGTCATCCTGCCCATTGTGCTGTATGGTAGTGAAGTCTGGAGTCCACTCAGTCATCTTAGCTGTACCCGCTGGGACAAACATCCAACAGAATCTTTACATGCTGAATTCAGCAGATACATTTTACACAGAAAACCACCAACAAATACACGTAGAGCAGAATTAGGCAGATGCCCACTGATAATTAACATTCAACAGAGAGCACTCACATTTTTTAATCACCTTAAATCCAGCCTCAAAGACACCCTCCATTCCAAAACCCTCCAAACTCAAGAGCTGAGAGACAAGAGTCCCCAATGTCAGTTTATGCTGAGATTAACTGCCCCCTCTCAGACACACTCTGACCAGTCTCACACCAGCACTGCTTTCCAAACACCAATCACACTAAACTAAATTATAACGCAATGTAAAGAAACCTATTTGGAACATTGGAAAGAAGAAACTAAAATCCGAAGTAGATTATAATGCTATCTGGCCCTAAAAAGAGATTATGAATTGGCAGAATATCTTTCTACTGTTAGAGATAGAAAGCAGAGACAGATCCTAACCAAGCACAGGCTCAGTGATCACAAACTGTCAATCGAAAAAGGGGCGACACAAAAAATCACGGCAGCCGAAAGAAAACACAATATGTGGTCACTGATCAACAGGGAGGTTGACACAGAGACGCGCTTCCTCCGACAATGTTAAACATTCAATAAAATAAGAAATATTTACTTTAACAAGTTCAACTCTGTAATTTCAGATTTCAAAGAGCTTAATGACCTCTCAAAATTAAAAATACTCCTAGGAGGAGACATACTTACTGCCCAGTATGTAGATGGCTGCAATCTGCAATCTCACCAATAGATGTCACTACATCCTACACATTGGTCCTTTAAAGGATTGTCTAATAGAAAGTGAAGAGTATTTAATAGAACCAAAAGTATTAATAAAGCCTAAAATCAGTTCATTGAGCTATAGAAGATAGATAAGGATTGGGTCTCCCCTACTATCAACTGTTTCATGATTCAGGCACTGAAGAAAATTAAATTATTCATTATGTATACTTTAACTAGTCAAAACAGTCTTCCCTAAAGGATAGGCGTCTTAGATTCTCTCTATTTTATCAAATAGTTTTAAAATGTAATAAACCAGTTCGAGAGCAGGACATTATGTCTTATTTGAGCGTACTCTACGTCTATAAAACCTGCTGGGCCTGTTTAGATCTGATGCCAAACCAGTGTACAGAAAACCTAAATTATAGTCTTATAAAAACCAACATTAAAATCCCTCATTAGTACTGGTTTAAGCCATGGTACAAGGGTCCCATATCACCAAACCTGACCAAACCAAACTCATGTCCATTACAATGTCCATTCATTTTCTGCTTAGGACAAAATGTTTTGAATTCTTAAAATGTAACTTGAAAGAATCTAAATCTGAATTAGTCGAATAAGGTCATGATGAAAATCTAAAAAGCATCTGTAGCAGCTCTATCATTAGATCCACGAAACTGTAACTGATACAAGGGGATGATACTGAAATCCACAGAGCAGGTGATGAGTTTTAAAAGCTGTCACACACTTCATGATGACCCCTTAGCCTAATTCCCTACAAGTTGAAGGCTGCAGTGAGGAGTTTTTAGGTTTTTTTTTCATTCAGCTCACCTATCAAGACTATGAAAACGGTTGTGAATAAAAACATACCACCCAACACCCAAGTGTAAGCTACGTGACCTAAATTCAATTCTCCGCGTGGCTGCCGTGCTTTCTGTAAGGACACCGCAGTTTTAGACACATTTGGGCTATTTTACGATGCTCCTGTTTGCACAAGCAGCTCCTGACCTACATTTACGTTGTCTCAGCCAATCTGCGGCGATATTTCGGCTTTTAGCAAACACAATCTGTAGAGAGAAAAGAAACGTGATGCAGCGGAGGAGGACGGTGGGAGTCACGGTGAGCACCGCCCCTTCCACACGTGCCAGCTCTTTCAGGCAAAGATCGTCTATGTCAGAAAGGACAGCCAACCCTCAATCGAAGACTGTGCCAGTTTCCGGTTTGAGAGCGTGGGCGTTAGCCCTCGCGCATGCGCTCTTGCTCGTGTACTTTTTGTCTTTTTGAGCATGAAAGGCACGTGGACAGGCTTTGACACGTTCAACTCAAATTGTGAATTTCTTGTTTTACTATAAAAGACTATTTATTTAATCATTGTGAAGTGTGGGACGGAATACTTTAGCTGTAGTATCCTCACAATACTCTTGATTATATTTTGCTATTATTGACTTTGCACATAGTCCCGTACTTCATTAATGCAGACTGGGATGGGATAATGTATAATGCATATAGCTTTTTAACTCTGACTTACTTGTATATCTTCATTAAATCTGTATATATTTTCTACTTACTTATATCCAATCATGTTCCTATACCTGCCTCTGTGATCTTTATGTTGTGCTGCTGTAATGTTAAATGGCTCTCCGGTGGAACAATAAAGTTATAAACTATATATTTCATCAAATGCCTATCAGGAGTACATGTTAAGGCAGGAGATTATTTAAACATTAGTAAATAGAAATAGCCAAACGATGAAACATATAAAATATGAAAAGGCACCCGCTACATCTCCAGAAGGGTGTTGCAATCTAAAATCTAAACGGAGCTTATACCTTCAGTACACCATTTCAATTCAATTTAATTCAATTTTTATTGTCATACAATTGCCAGAGCACGTGCAAAACGAAACGAGGCTTGAACCTCACCAAAAACAGTGCCTACTTTGGAACATAGCAATAGATAAATAAATAAAGATGGCATAAAATAAGAATAAGACATAAAATAAGAATAAACAAATGTTAGTAACAACAATAACAACTTAACACAGGAAATAAACACGATTGTACAAACTATAATGAAATGGGGTTTGGATATGTTTAAAGTGGGAGGATGTGATGTCCTGCTGAGAGAAGCAATGGAAACAATCGTATAATGAGGTACAAAATGGCAGTAGTGCAATTTATTTACTGCATATTTCCATTAACATCTTGAAAATGAAATACTCCCTCTGTGGTTATCTGTGGTCTTCCCTCACGTGCCATTATCAAACATGGTTCCTGGCTTGGCAATGAAGCCCGTTAATCTGTCTTTATAAATCTAGAGACGAGGCGAGGAGTGAGACATCTCGCTTTCCTCGGCATCTCCTCCTCGTTTCCCCCCCAGCTTATCGCCGAGCCCGGGCGGCTCATTAGCATAAAATGTGTGTCAGTAGGGCAGCGCGAGCTCACATGCCATGCGCACATGCTGCCGAGCTTTAAGCAGCATTCCAAAGTCGAACGAGCCCAATGTGCCGTCTCCACGCGGGGCTCTCAGCCAATGAAAAAGTGAGAAAGAGTAAAAAGAGTGGGGGCGTGAGGGGAGGAGGAGGCGGAGGAGGGGAGGGGGGGGGGGGGGTATGTTTTCAGAGAGCGTGACATAAAGAGAGAGAGAGAGAGAGAGACATCCCTGATAAAACAAACAGGCGGATTGAAGGGACACAAAAAGGGAACGAAAAAAAAAACGGTCACATTTCTCAGGCACCTGAAAACGTGCTGGTTATTTTAGGACGCGTGTTGCTTATTGATGAGTGGGGGAGTGTTTAAACTACTTCCACTCCAGTCATGTTTTGATGGTGACTGTACATGGCAAGCAGCTGAATGATTTGGGAACTCTGTAATTTAGAGAACCCATAGCTATCCTACCACAGCCTGGCATCACAAGGTTGTGCATACGGAGAGCTGATCTGTCCCGTTCATCTATTCACCTTGGAAACTACGTGGATCAGTACTGCTCTAATTTTCCTTTCTTAAAATATTTGTTTCCTTTTTCTTTTCTTTTTTTGGTTGTTGTTTTCTTCGCTGACCGGGTTTTTTCTCAAGACACCCCCCCCTCCCCCTCACCAATGCCCTGTGCACACTCCTATTGGTCTAAGCTCTGGGATACACTATCTATGCCTTGGCAGTTCATGACTCTTTCACCTGTATCAACGAAACTCCTCAGTGGCAAGCAGAGGCAGACAGTCCAGCATTAAACGCCCTCAATTACACAGCACGGAACAACTGAACAACATCGACCGACTGAGAAACATGGAAAATAGCCCTGGTGGTAAGAAGACTTTATACTGTAGTCTGTGTGTTTTGCTTGGAGCCAGTGGAATAATAATTTCAGTGCCAACCGGCAGTTATTTAGAAAGGAGCAGCTAATGGTACATAATGGGAACCGATGCTATTACACTTCTCTGCATCAAATACTATGCTTAGAGAGCAATTCATTTGTTAGAATTATTAATCGGCACTGTCTGTATATAAAACTGCATCGACACATAACTTAGGAGCGCATAAATGTTTAGATTATTTGGTTTTTATCGTGTTTAACTGCATGTCATTTTAAAACACTGTCCACCTCTCATGATGCATGTAAAACCGCGCTGAGTTCTGTCCCTGCAGCGCTGAAGCTGCTGCATATTTAACATAACCTGCAGCTTGTGACTGTTACAGCTACACTCAACAGGAATTATTTAGTTTTTGTGTGTGGGGGAAAAAAAACCAACATGTCATGCTCTCATGCTCTGTAATTCAACAGTGCACCATATGGCATGTTGCCAAGCGCTTGTGGGCTGCAGACAGTTAAGAGTTTTGAGTGAGAGAGCTGAGGTCGGAGAGGGAAGTCCTCTCGTCAAATCTTTGCGTCGGACTTCCGATTCTCTGCATGTAAACAAACTCACGTGAAGCGCGCGACCCGAAACGCCCCACGTTCCCTTCCTCCAGTAGCCTTTATCAGTGATGTCCTTTAAGTGTGTGGCATCACAGATTATATTCCCATATGTGTCCCCGTGTCATATGTGCTTTAGTTGCTTAATTGCCGCTGTGCTGCATTGTGTGATTCATTTAAACACGTGTGTCATTCAGAGTGCACACCCTTAACGCATGTGAGTGCACTCTGTCAAAGAACAGTCACGCTCACTGAGTCAAAACAAGTAACCAGTGCCAGATTGTCTCTCCATGTACCGGCCGTGACTTGAAGGGCAATGATGGGAGTAAACACCCAGTTCTGCCAGGATGTGAATCATGATCTGGGCTAAATGTAGGTGGAGCTGATGATGAATGAGAGATGATTGCGGGATCTTTAGTTTACTCACAAAACAAGCAGTAAAGACCGTTTAAAACGGTGGTTCCCAAAGAGATTAAACATTGTTGGCTAATGCACATGCAGACAATATTGATGTGTGTGTGAATTTGTGGCACAGCACTCATGAATATATCGGTATGGAGTGAGCCGGCAATCAATAGCAGTTTATTAGTAATTCATAATTTACGTGACATATCACAGGAAGCCGTTAGGTGCCTTTTAACGGCGAGATATAAATAAAATAATGCGCGTTGACGTCACCGCTAATACTGCCACAGACGTTTCAATAGAAAAAGTATAGCTATGGCAACCAACCAGTAGACAGACACGAAAGTCCTTGAGCATGAGGATGCTCAGTCTGACTGTCATGTCTTCATCTGGTGTCCACTCAGGAACAACAATCATGCGCCTGATTTTAAAAAAAAAAAAAAAATACGCAGCCACCCCGCCTCGAGCTGACAGCACGTGTATACAGCCTCAACATCCACGTGCTGCGCATGATTCCCATGCACCCCGCCCCTCGCTGTCGCTCCTCTGAGCTGCGCGCGCTCCACTCGTTCTCAGCCCGCACGGGGATCCCTCTTCATTCGCCGGATAGCTTGGTCAGTGGGTCAGAGGGGTTTAACAGCCTGCTCTCTCCTGCTGGTTACCATAACTGGTTTTAAATGTCCATTACTAAGTGCAATGAGACGTTTTAAACGTGAAGTACTGTGTTATATTTGAAAGTATATCTATATCTATATCTACCTATCTATCTGTATATATCTATTATATATCTATTTATTTCAGTGGTAATAAAAACAATCAATTAACATAGATAGTGAGGTCATGATAGTGTTTTCTATCCTGGAATCAGTGCAGGACTGAATGAAGCAATTTCTTACATCATTTATTTATTTAGAAGATAGTGATTTTTCTAAACTGATGGCAATAATGTAGTCATAAATTACCGGTTACCCATGAAATATAACATTACAACAAAAGAGAGGGCACATGGCATAACAGCACAATTTCTAAATGGGTAATATTAGCTTACCCTTCACATTGTTGTAGTTTCATTATTGTCATTATGGTGCCTTTTTCTTGCATGTAGAATATTTGGTGTCATTATGAATCCAAGTCAGTGTTATGGGACATCAGGGAGTAGGTCTATATCTCTTTTATCCAAATTGTGTACATGCCTAGTTTTATAGCAGTAAAATGGAAAATTAATGCTTCAATAAGTCATCGATAAAAACTAGAATCATCAGTGATTATCTGATTATCACTATAAACTCATCATTACCAAGTTACATTCAGTTTATTGCAGGAGTCAGCTGTAGGCCTTCTTCCAACTTCACTAGTTGAAGATTAAACTGTATAATTACTATGGTGAATGTGTAGCACCCGAATAACTAAATTCTAAGTATTATTCAGTGGCTGCCAGAGGGGTGATGAGCGTGACTGCATGGTAACGTGACTATGTAATTCTTAAATGACTACCCCTATAATGTATAATGTGTTCAGAAAGCTGACCTTGTGACCTAAAAGCATGACTCCTGCATGACTGCGATAGCCTTTAATGATAAAAAAAAAAGAAATGTAAGTCATCCCCTGAATGGGTTTTCATTATGTCAGACAATTTTATCATTATGTTAAAATACATAAATGCGTCACAGATGTCATCTATTCTAGCAAGAACAATAAGCTTAATGTCTGGCTGAGCTCTGGTGCCAGTCCTGAAATCAGATTCCTTGTGCGTGCCAGCATGACAGGTGATCACACAACTATCTGAGTCACATTAAAAGCCAAGCTTGATTCGAATGACAGATAGTATTTCAAGCCAAGGATCAAGTATAACCTGCCTCTTTTAGTCTATTATACATATGTATGGGTGAACCCACAAGACCTACATGTAAAACTCTTTTGACTTTTGAACTACAGAATTCCTTGAACTCGAGTACAAACTGGAACAACAATGGAACCATTAATGTTTCTTTAAAAGATCACTGGAGGTTCATGTGATATAAAGAACCACCATCCTTGAAAAGAGCTTCATAAATAGACACATGACATGAGGCCAGCCGTTTCACGTGGAGTGGGGCTTACTGGCCACGCACAGTTGTAAATGTTCACATGACATGACAGACTAGTTAACGTTTTGAAGGAGTGTCTCTCCCCAGACATGATACAGTATGAACATGAAGTTTATACATTTTGCATTCCATGCATGCATGCCCAGGGGGTGGGAATATATGAGAAGGGAAGTCATGGAGGACTGGCAGAGGGAGGGGCTGCGGAGTGTTTTGTTTGTTCTGTAGTTCCTATGGCTCTGTGTGTATCCACAGGTCACATGTTGTAACCTGTGCCTGAGTACAGCACGGTTGATATTCCCAGAGCTCGTTCTGGCACGCACTCACACCAGATTCTTGGAAATAGTTACGAGGAGAAAGAATACGGAATGTTTTTACACCAGAGGGGCGGATGTGACGCTGAATGTAGACAGGGGGGAGGGGGGGGGTGTGAATTTCCGTGTGACGGTACAGGTGTGACCCTTGTCCTCTGCAGGTGACGCACATGTCCGTGAAGCTTTACCACTTTCACACAAACACACAGGAAACCACTTCTGCACATGCAACATCTGTGTGTGATGTGAAGTCATAGCCAGCCAGACACTGGGGCTGTCGCCGCACACAAGCTGTCAAGCCCAAAGTACCTTGCATTCAGTGTTGACACGTGTAAGCAGTGGAATTAAGGAGGCACTTAGAGCTACACAGAAATGCAGCACGTGTTTTCTCAAGGAGAGAGCACAAGAGCAGGGGGAGGCTTTTCCTCCGATGATTCAAGGTCCTTAAGAGGAAATGTACAAAGAATGACAGTGTAGACAATTCAAGGGTATTGTTACTAGTTTGGATAACACTTCCACCAGAGTTAGACAAGACATCTCTTAATGTGACTGCAGTAACCTGTTGGCCAGAGTACAGTAGACATCTGATATTAAGTCCTGTGTTACAGGTTGCTCAATGAAAATCTTTGTCTGATAGTGACCTACAAATTGCAATCATGATCATCAGTGATGCAGATTCTCAATGAAGTATGTTAAGCATGCAGTTTCTGCACATGGGAATACTGACAGGCTTTTATGCTAAAGTATTTAGACACCGAAGATGTACATAGGACACACAGATTAAAAGGAGGACACACCCTGAAGACTAGGATCATTATAAGGGGACAGTAGAGATATTATGAGCACAAAAATACAAATTTTTGGTATCATAAATGTCTGCAATAGTAGAAATTGTATTCTAAGCACTGATTTTTTTTTTTTTTACCATGGTACCATAAGTTAAAAATATTATGTCAGCCCATAAAGTGGCTAAATGAGTTTTAGTGGGCTTGCCTTCCTCCCATCCTTGTGATATAAATGCACAATGAGATGCTCTTTTAGGCTCACTAAAACCCCAAAATAAATCATTTTAATGTGTCAAAATAATGGCCAGCAACAACGTGACTGCACAGTTTCTAGTGGCTCTGTGGAATGCAGCGACTTAAAGTGGCTGCGCCCTGCTTGCTTTCCTTTACGTCTGTAGTCACAGCATTAAAACCCTCTCTATTCCAAACGTGATCTACCCTAGCGCTTGTTATTGTACTGCTGCTGTTGTCTACACGGGACTGCGCAAAGAGCCTTGTGAGCCGGGCGGGAACTGTGTCAAGAGTCCATGTGAGCTCCCGGTCAGGTGGCTGGCGGATAGATGGGTCTGCATGCCCAGAGCCAAAGTGGGGAGGGAGGGAGGGAGGCAGGGAGGGAGGGAGGGAGGAGGAGGAGGTAGGAGGGGAGAAGGCTAGAGAAGAAGGGAGGGGGCAGAGGAGAAAAGACTCAGTGCTGAAAGCAAACAGGCAGGGAGCTGGCTGGCTCAGCCTGCACGTGAGGGGCAGTCTTTCATCTTGCAGGGAAGAACACTGTCTGCAAAACAAGAGGGTTGGATGGGTGTTGCATTGAGGGGTAATAGGGCATTTCCGACTTAATGTGACATCCCTAAACAAAGGCCTGTCTGTGGCATTTTTTTGTGAAGGCATAGTGACTTCCTGTCATATTGCAATAAGCATTTTATGGTGTTTCTTATTCCAGCAGAGCCACATAGATTTTATGTGACATTTGTGTAATATCCTGGTATGATATTCTGCATTGTAGGCTATTGTATCAAACGTACCCGTAATAAGCCTGCCTTATTAGAACATTCATTTTAGCTGTAATGTTATTGAAGCAAGTAACACAGTGACTATTCACCATTTGCGGGTGTTGGTTTAACCATCAGATAAGGGTATTTCCTATCACCTAACTGTTGTGTATTTTACCCATTATTTATTTACAGGAAACTTTCCAGTGGGTTTCCAATATACCAAAGTGTAGCTAATCAGTAAATGCAACATGTAGGCAGCTTGTTTACAGAGCCCTTTGTGAGAGCTGGCAAGACAATGCCTTTTTTATTAGATTATTTAACAAAATAGAAACCAAAATGCTCTGCACAGATATCCAGGTCAGAGTTGTTGTTGTTGTTCAAGCCTCAACATTTTTCTTAAATTAATCATCAGATCAAATTTCTGTTGTCCCAACATGATCAGGGTTTTGTGTGTATTTGTGAAGGTCTGCCAAGTAAAGTCACTGGATCAAAGTATTGCTCAACACTTGCACTCCAACTCACATCGTGCATGTGAACAGAGACCTCGATGAAGATCAGTGAACTGAGTTTTTGCCCCCTTTTCTGTTCCTCCAGGTGGTGTTATCTTGTATGCTGGATCATCTGGCAGTGCCAGCCCGAGTCCTGGCAGCCCTTCAAGTGGATACCAGACCCAGTCGCCTTCCTCCCACTCGCAGCCTTCATCCCCAGAGGGTGTCTCCTTTCAGGAGATTGGGGCCCTGAAGCACGGAGGGGAACAAAGGGGAGGAACTCCTTCCCCGAAAATGGTCTTCCAGTTTCCTGAAGTAAATAACACTCCAGTTGCCCAAATTACGACAGTATCATCAGCAACCTACAACCATCCCACAGTGGCCAAAAGACCTTGTGGTTTTACTGGAACCTTCACGAGTAAGTATTCGCTCACTTCCACATTTCCTGTTCCCCTCTATGTTTACCTGCCAGCAGTTTGTTATTGTATTTTTTTAACTGACGATGGATGTATGCCTCTGTTATAGAGACTGGAGGTATGGTGCTTCTGTGTAAGGTGTGTGGCGACATCGCATCCGGGTTCCATTACGGTGTGCACGCCTGCGAGGGCTGCAAGGTGAGACTGAACAAAGATAGTATTGCATCGTATCTTCTTTGCTGTAGGCGCACACACGCTGACACGTTGCCATAACAGACATGTTTTAAAGTCTTTATCCTTCTTGTGGCTTCTCCAGGGTTTCTTCAGACGCAGCATTCAGCAGAACATCCACTACAAGATGTGTGTCAAGAATGAAAATTGTCTCATCATGCGCATGAACCGAAACCGGTGCCAGCACTGCCGCTTTAAGAAGTGTCTCTCCGTGGGCATGTCCAGAGATGGTGAGGGACAGTCTTAATGTCCTTAAAGAACATGCTTTGACATATGGAAACTAAAACCGAAATATCAGTTTTCTCAGTGTAGAGCAGAGGATTTAGGGTTACATTGATGATCAAATGATATAGCTTCAAAGAATATGTTTTAATAATTCCTATTGTAGATTTCGACCAAAGGTTGAGTCCACGGTTGAAATTGTATATCCGCAGGTCTTACTTCACATCACAAAAAAATCATTCTCTCTTCATCTTCTTGTTTCTTTTCTCTCTCCATTCTCCTCCCTTTGTCTTTTGTTCCTTTCTGTCTCCCTCTCTCCGTGCCCTCCTGTCTGATTTATGGCAAGAGGAGCTTGAGAGTCCCAATAGTCATCAGTCAAGGAGAAACTGTGACAAATATGGTTTATTTTGGGACACACGCACACACTTTGGGGCACAAAAGCTTTTGATTATGTGTTCACAAAGATGTAGAGTCTTACCTTTTTTTTTTTTCAACATTGACATTTACAAGCAGTCAATTGGAAATAATGTTATTCTACCCTGTTAATCATTAAAATGTACAGTGCCTCACTCAAAATTAAAATATTACACAGTTAATCTGCTCTACTGCATTGTTTCACCGCAAGGCTCCAATCTCTTGGGACATGGCTAAACTAGGTGATAATAAATCATGTTTTTTCTGGAGCAAACATTTTTAGTTGACCTAAAAAAAAAAAGCCAGAATGCAGGAGTGAAAAATCACCTGCTAATTCGGCAGATCACAGCAGGGAAACTGTATTATTAATTAACCATATTTTACATGTTTTTCCTTTCTGAATAAGCACGCTCAAAAATAACCTTAAAAATAAAAATGTAATGTTTGATTGAATTATTGGTTCCACCCCAAACCCACAACAATCATGTTAGAGACCCACAAAGCCACTATTCATTTTCATTCCACGTCTTTGACTTGACAACATGTCAAGTGGATTTTTGATCATCCAATTTTTTTTCCAACTTCAACCCTTTTTTCTATTAACCTCTCCTACCTGCCTCTCTTGTCTTTATGACCTTTGCACTACTCAATCACTCTGTCAGTTTACTAATGACATCATGTTCAGTGCTGCTGACCCAGTGACCTACTTCCACAGAAAAAGAGAGAGCAAGTGCTCGACTGAGAGACAAAAAGGGAGAGAGACTGGGGGAGGTGGTGTAGCATAGAGCGTACTATAAATAGGGCTGTCAGTGGTGGTGCAGTATTGAAAAGGGGGAAGGGAGGATTGTAAGGATGGAGAGGAGGATGAGATGACAGCTTTGGTTTCCATACTGCAGTGAAACAGCTGTGATGGACACAGAATAGTCAGAGACGGTAGGGAGGTCTTGGGATTTGTAATCCACAAAGAGATTACAGCCAGTGTCAGATGTAGAATTCATATTAGAGTAAGAACTGGCTGTTGTTTTTCTACATTGTTTGAATGTGAAAATCATTTGAACTGTTCCTGCTGTTCCATGTTTTCATTAAAAGTGCTGCCAGTAAGTAGCTGGCAGTGACATCAATGTTTGGTGTAAGTAAATGCTAACAGAGGTTCCTCTCTCTCGGTTGCTATTCTCTTCAGCTGTGCGCTTTGGGCGTATTCCCAAGCGGGAGAAACAGAGACTATTGGATGAGATGCAGAGCTACATGAACAGTCTCAATGAATCAGCCTCCATGGAAATGGAGGTGTCACCTCCCCCCGATGCCCCCTGCAGTCCGCAGAACCACCAGTCGAATGAAGGAGCCGGCTCCATATCGCAGTCTTACCGCAGCAACTTGATAAGCAGTGACGAGAAACCGCTCAAGATGGCTGCCAGCAATCTTGGCACTTCCTCGCTCCAGAACAGTTCAGTGCATGAACCTGCCCTGTCGCACACAACGACCCAGACGCAGCACACGCTTCAAGGGGAGCAGGCAAACCTGACATCAAGCTACCATCGTGCCTCAAACTGCCCTGTTGCGCCCACCAACAATGAAAACTCATCCAACACTAACGTTGACAATTCCAAGTACAACTTCTCCTCCAACCAGAATCAGTGCCCCATCAGTGGCCACCTATCATCTCAGTCCTACACAGCCAGTCATCACAGTTTCCAAGCCAGCGATTCCCACAACCAAAATTCCTGCCCTTGGAAGCTGAATGGAGGAGCCAAAGTGCTGGTGAGTGCTTTCCTTTTTTTTAGTATGTAAATATCTATGAATATCTCTCTGATGTCAATAAAAAAATACTTAACGCTTATCTTCCTCTCTTCTCTCTGTCTGCAACAGGCATGTCCACTCAATTCATGTCCTGTGGCTCCAGCCAGTCGCTCCAGTCAGGAGGTGTGGGAGTCTTTCTCCCAGTGCTTCACCCCTGCTGTTAAAGAAGTGGTGGAGTTCGCAAAGAGCATCCCAGGCTTCCAGACTCTTAGCCAGCATGATCAAGTCATGCTGCTCAAATCTGGCACTTTCCAGGTACATCCACTTACACCAAATTTGTTGGTTTATGTAGGAATATGGGGGCTTTTGTCTTTGCTTAATTCTCATCCCATGGGAGTTTCCTCTGACACTGACCTGTTCTGGTTCTGTCCACAGGTTCTGATGGTGAGATTCTGCTCATTGTTTGACCCCAAGGAGAGGACTGTGACCTTCCTCAATGGGCAGACATACTCCCTGGCATCACTGAGGGCTCTGGGCATGGGCTCTTTACTGGACGCCATGTTTGAATTCAGTGAAAAACTAGGATCCTTGGGTCTGGAACCAGATGAGATGGCCCTTTTTATGGCTGTCGTGCTGGTTTCTGCTGGTAAGACTTATACTCCTACATGCACACAAGCACATACTGTACTCTATGCGCACATTTCCTCGTGTCTAACCCTAATTTCCCCTCCCTTTCTGCAGACCGCTCTGGTATAGTGGAGGTGGGAGCAGTGGAGCAACTGCAGGAGAATCTAATAAAAGCCCTGCGCTCTCTCATCACCAATCGCCGCCCAGATGACAGCACCCTCTTCCCAAAGTTGCTGCTCCGTCTGCCGGACCTGCGCACCCTGAACAACCAACACTCTGACAAGCTTTTAGCGTTCCGCATAGATCCTTGATTCAGAAGGCCCACGTCTTACTGAGGTATCTGCTTGGGGGAACCTCCATGCTCCCCATGCAAGCCAGGCCTGCCACAGACACTGGCCTCTGCATGATGGACAGTTGTGGGAGCTGTGCCAAGTGTGATGCCGTGAGAGAGAGGACTGTAGTCAAGGATGTAGGCACAGCAGGAGGTGGAGGCCCCCTGAAGTCAAACTGATCCCTCCAGTTGCTTCCAGGATTGCTAAAAAAAAAAAACTACTAAAAACATAAACTGTGTTCTTCCTTGGGTTGTTCGAGTCAACATCAAACCACCAAGTCATCACGTCACCCTCCTGGAGTTTGTCAGAGACAGTTTGTTCTGAAGACCAAAAAGAAGAGAGAGCCTGTTGTTTCTCACTTGACTTTGTCCTCCTGTCCCAGCTCACAAAGCAAACAAGGAGGAAGCACATACTCATGCCCAGAGAAACAGGAGCATTCACCAACCATGATTTCTTACTGTACATTCATGCCACAAGGATAAAAGGCACTTTCCATACATTAAGAAACCTCTTACATCTTAAATCAATATATGATATAGCAATAGAAATGTCTAACACACAGCTAGGACGACGGTTTGAGGATGCCCTGTTGAAATGACATAAGCTATTTTCACAACATGTCACCATGTGGGAAATCTTTACGAAAATCACCCATTTGTGATTGAGAAATGTATAACATTTTTAAGAAATGAGAGTAAATTGCATTGTCTTGGTATGCGGTAATCAGGGAGAAATTATTGGTCATTTTAGACCGTGTCTGATGGGTTATATGTTAAGGTGTTCTGTGTAAATTTTGTATATATCCTTTATTCTTGGTTGGTACCCTCCTTAGTTTGCAGAGTGTCAGATATGTATATGAAGTTAGTATTGAAGTATTGTATAATGTCAGCATCATTGACAACACATAATAAATTGCTCTACAGACTGCAAAGAGAAAGCAGCATTTGAACCATGCACTTGGAGTATAAACTTTTTATTTGAAAATATATGATCGAAAATAAATGTATTGTCAACTGACTGCATCATCCTTGTGAATATTTTGTAAATGTTTTATGGTCACACCATAGAGTACCATTATAAAATAACGTTATATAGCATTTTCGTTGTTCTCATCTTTTTTCATTTGCTTCCCTAATGTGATGCCACTATCAGCATTGCCGAGGCATACCATGGAGCTGTAGCCTAGCAACAGAAGCAATCAGCCAATCATGCACCGGGTCTGAGGGCCATTAGGGGCTTTATTGCTAACAGGAAACATCACTTGATTTTTGAGTGTGTGATAGTAAGTAAATGTAATTTCAGAGTGTCATAGCTACTTAAAGAAATATAAGGTGGTGTTCTTTGCCACGGACCCACAGTGACTTTTTGTGGAGGAGAGCCGACAAGCAGCCACAGGGAGGGAGATTATAAACCAAAAGTGACTCTATTCAAAGACACATGCAAATGTGACATTGAAAAGGCAATTGTAGTAGGAACTCGCATATGCAAATGCTTTGGAGGTGTATCGTCAGGGTACCAGACAGTACAAAGAGAAACCCTGTCTAGAGCTATCTCTTCAGTCTACTGGAAGGCCTGGGAAAAATTCATTACTGTAAATGTTTGGGAACATTTTCCATAAACAATGTCTCCTATAAATAATTATGATCGCCTTCTCTCCTCTTTTGTGGACTTATAGTTCAAACAGTCTGGAGAACCTGTGACGTTTGATATGAATACCAGGAACCACATTTCCAACAGTGTAATCTATTTGTTTTGACTAAAACAATAAATCACCTCCCTATCAGGTGATTCTCTCTGGCAGTAAGACTGAGGAGTCTCTGAGGAACAGCATGTTGCTCCCTTTGTGCCCTCTGTCCTCCATTTATGTCGATGTAGCCAAATTTTTTATTATCATACTGCATCAGTGAAACTGAAAGTCTTCTACAGTTGCAGACAGTCTAATCCTTGTAGAGCTCTGACTCAACAGTGTTCCAGTCATTTCTATGATTCATGGTGAGGTCTTCACATGCCACCTGGTGGACGGAGCAACTACAGCAAGAACAAACTTTGGCCACTGTTGGTCTGTTTTAACGTTTAACAAATATTTGAAAACATTTTTTTTAAGTTCACATTTATTTTCTTTACCTTTTTTTTTTTTTTTTTTTTAAATTTGTTGGATGAGAGGGTTAGGTTTGGACAGAACAGTGACTGAGGCTAATGAGAAGACACAAAATATCCTGTCACTCCAAGGCCACAACTAGGTGATAGATAGAATTTTGTAGAAAAGGGGGGTCTTATCCCTCTTGTCCCCAGGTCTGCTACTTTTCTAGGCAAAGAAGCAAAAGGAAAAAACAAAGGAAGTAACAATTTTACTACTTACTATGTGTCTGACACATGTGTCTCCTCTAGTCTCTTCTAGAAGGTATATTTTCTTGCCTTCTGCTGCCATCTAGTGGTGACAAGAGGGAAGTGTGCACTGAGCAACTTTAACATGTTTTATGGCCTGAGGACTGGAGGAAGTGGCGGGTCAGTGGCGGTTCTAGCCCATTTAAACCACAGAGGCCAAACTGAGGACAGTTAAATCAACTCTGAAACTGCCAAGTGAGACGGCTCATCTAAGGAATAAAGTATAAAATAGGACAGTGTGTCTATTGTGACTAACAGCAGATGTGCACATCAAAAAGAGACATAGATACATGATTTACAAGTGTCTCCTATGTATTTTCTTAGTATACAGAAATATATACTACAAAGCTTCTGCTCTGATACAGATACAGATCAGTACTGAGTAGTCTACTATAAAGATTGAACACTAAAAAATATTCACAGATCTAAATGTTTATGTTCACATCAGAGAGTGTTAAGTAATGTCAAATAGATGACTTACAGTCTTGTCAATATGCATGAAATACAAAAACTTGGTGACTCAACACCCAATACATTAAAAACTGGATAAATTACAAAATCCAGGCTCTGTCTGTGCTGACTGAGTCCATGTAAACCTAGCACACTATAACAGCTTCAGTGTCCAGGCAAACATCCTACAGTACATGTGATAAATTTGCTCTATTCTTATAAAGAAAATCACACAGATGGTCACAGGGAGGCATTTGACTATGAGGAGAGAAGTTAACTTTCCATTGTTGTGAGGTCAGAGTACAACTGACCTCACGGTTCATGTCAGAGTGTCTTTTCCAGCGTACATTCACAGATACGCAGTGACATGACAGTGACCACTTCTGACTGTTCAACACTAAATTATTTTTTAATCAAAGGATGCTAACTTCAGCTGTCCTCACATGCGTCGCGACGGTTAGGCTGCAGTACCGTGTTTGACCACACACACTGACTCCCAGTGAGCAGCCATTACAAACCAGAGGGGCGCTGTTTCACATATTTGAGGAACTATGAAAAATCAATCAATCAAACTTTATTTGTAAAAGCACCCTTCCTACAGGTTAATGCAATTCAAAGTGCTTTACGGACTGACAAGCTGATAAGACAGAACAAATGTAAGCAGTAGAAACAATTTGAGACACAAAAAAGATAAAAATGTAATAAACCAATAAAATCATATCAGTAGATAAATCAGATAAAGGACAATGACAACTAAAAGAGATAAGACGGAATAACACGTTAAAACATTAATACAATAAAATTAATAATTAAATAAAATAAATAATGCCCATAAAATATTCTAATCAAAAGCCAAGTGAAAGAGGTAGGTTTCAAGTTTAAAGATATCAACACTTTCAGCTACAGGACAAAGTAAACTGTCAGAAAATAGACACTGCACTCAAGAATTTCTTCATGTTTCTCAACTTTCTGTATTTATATATTGTCCAAAAAATTATCATTACATTTCGTTTCACTGGTATAGAAAACGTGTGCCTGCCCAAGGGAGGGGGGTAACCATGATCTTCTGCTTAAGCAACACGTGGCCTACTGGATACACACATTACCAACTCTCACCTCTAGGGGTCTTAATGATGAACTATTACTCAATGTGATGTTATAATGTAGGCCTATATGTTGGCTTTTCCCTGATGTTGCCTTTTGTTCCTATTCTCTCCATTTTCAGGCATTTTTCTTAAACTCCTGCTTGACCTAATATGGATGAGTTGATCCTCGTGACTTTGGTGTAATGTCATAAATTTATGTAATTCAGTCTACCTCACTTACTTTTTCTACTTTTTTCTATATGTTTTAAATTACCTTATCTCGAATGATGAACTATTATTTGTGATGTTATAATGTAGGCTTATATGATGGCTTTCCCCTGATGTTTCCCTTTGTTCTTATTCTCTCCACCCTCGGGCATTTTTCTTAAACTCCTGCTTGACCTAATATGGATGAGTTGATCCTCTTGACTTTGACGTAATGTCATTTATGTAATTTAGTCTACCTCACTTACTTACTTTTTTCTATATTTCCTACATTTCCTTAGGTGTTTGCTAGTGTTTATTGACTGATTCAGATTGCCATTTAGCTGATAAATGTGATTTTAATATTTCCATGACATTTTTAACATTTTCTAGATGTATCATACAGATTTGTATCTGATTGAGGTCAAATGATGCCCTGTGAACTGTAGGAGGAGTTCACTCTGAACCACAAGGTGTAGCCTGTTGCCACTAATGAAATGTTTGTGATAATTGTGACCCCTGCCTTTTGTATATAAAGATGTTTATTTCCATTTGTCAGCATATACCTGAAGAAGGCCGTTGACCAAAATGTTGTATATATTAAAGTATCTGTCCCTTCTTCTTTTTAGTCCCAAAAAATAAATTAAAATAAATTGCACCTTTGTCAACACAGAGAATGTAACAGTATAATTTATATTAGTAAAAGTAGCTCAAAGGTGAGCGCTTGCCGGTAAATCTCATTATTACTGATTGTATAGGTCAAGTGTGTGCCCCATAATGTTCTTAACTTCCATCTCATTAGTTTAGTGTGCCTGTTACTAAACCAGTCTCTTACACAAAAACATGATGTCATACGTGCACTGGATCTGTTTTGTTGCTAAAAATAAAGATTACATTAAATGACACAAACATACATCCAACTGTCTACTGTAGCTTTGTTTTATTGATCCATTGATACAACTGTAAATGCAAAAGACAGAGCTTTGATAGTCTACATTAAGTAAACACAAAGGTTGACAGTCATACATCATAGTCTGTCTGAAATAATATATATTAATGTTGTTAGTGAACATGTTAGCGTATATAAACAAAGTGACATATGCAGGGATTGTTAGTTTTAATGAGATATTTCTGTACAATACAATAATTATCAAATATCCCTAAGATCTATACCCTTGCTTTCCTCTGAATTAGAGCAAAATCGTTATGCAATGCATATGTAATTCAGATATTTAAGTCCTTTGAGTCTTTCTGGTGAGCACTAGGATGATTAACTGTCCTGGGACACCGCTGAGAAGCTCTGTGCCAGCAAAGAGAGACATAAACGACACCCCTGTTTAGCAACAGCAGTGGTACAGTCTGGCATCATCTCAGTGTTTCTGGACTACCTGGTCATTGCTAGAACGGCCTCATTAAGAAGAGGATAGGGGTGGCGTGGGATCAGGGTTAGAGGGAGATTAACCACACGGAGGCCTATAAAGCTCCAGTGTAATCCTCACACTGGAGAGAAATTCAGAGCAACAACTAAGCAACATTTTGCTCGCACCTCGCAGTGTTTTGGACCACACTTACCCCGTCAGACAACGGAAGAGAAGCTGAGAATTTTTCATATTTTGGATTTAAAAGAGAAAACATCTCACCGGTGACTTCAGAATAGTTTTAAATCCTTCATCAGGAGCGAAATAAAGGAGCCAAAAGGGAAAAATCATGAAAAAGGGAAAGGTATGTTTTTAGTTTTCCTGCCTTGTAGTTACAGTGCAGCTATATAATACATCGAGTAGTTATTGATTGCTAAAGATCAGTGCAATTATTGGTAATTTCCTGACTTTGTCATTTGAACTGTGATAAACGAGGCTCCTAAAATTAATCAAAAGCTCATACAAAAGCACAAATTATAAAGTCGTAGCTTTGAGTTAGAGTTGAAGAGATAGGACTGTGTCTCTGATGGTTCAAGCACAATCAAACAAATAATTATGTAAAATTTTTAAAGTTTTATGATTTTAGGTGTGTCGGACAGAGCTCACCAGTGTTATCTACGTTGCTGGCTACCCAAAGATGGAGGCCCAGCAGACCTATCCTAATCCTTTCAACTAACCAAACATGGCTGTTCTGTAGACTGATCTGTTATGGAAAAGTGTCCTCGTTCAGCTTTATCAGTAGAGTCTAATATATTATAGACTGTCATAGACAAATAATAAGTGAAAGGGAAGTGAAAGTGAACAAGATGTTTTTAGTGACTGTAAAGGATGATGTTTTTTTTAATATAGATAATTGAAATTGTTATAAAATGTGTTAACCCCAAGTCTATCCCAGCAGGTGACCAATGACAATGAGCCGCCCAGTTATCAGGAGGCGACTGCAGGTAAGAAGCTGCTTCTTTGTGGGGTAACGTACTCTGTTAGTTATGGATAATAAACACCGACTGTCAAGTCTTTAAGTTCTGCCCAGACTTTGAACATGCTTGTATGAGTCAAATGCACTTTGCTCAAATTTAAAAGTTGTGACTTGACGTCAGATGCGTTTTGAAAAGAACAAGGTACTTTACGATAATAAATCAGCACCAGTCAAACCTGACTCTTGCATGGTGGTGTCTGAATTATACTGCAGGATTATTATAAGAGATCATGTATAATTTATCCTCCGTTTCTGATCGACCCTCAAACGTCTGCTCTCTTTCTCCAGGCTATGATGAGATGCAGGCCCAGTTTTCCTGGGATGACAAGACCATCAGGCGGACCTTCATCAGGAAGGTACAAACGCACTCAACAAAACAAGTGACACCAGAAAAATAAATATCACAGTGACACTTACATTGATCTGACTGTGGGGAATATAAGACTGTATATAGACTGTCTTTTTGTCTTCTTTTATATAAACCATACTGAACTGTTATGTCTTCCTGCAGGTCTACGCCATCCTCATGGTTCAGCTGTTTGTGACTGTAGCGATTGTGGGTCTCTTCACATTTTGGTAACTACTCTTCTACTGCAAAGCTACACCTCTCCTTAAAAGTAAAGTTTTCATTTGTACCACTTTGACTGTAACATGAAGTACTAATTGAAGCCATTTATTTCTTGCCTCTCCAGCGCACCCGTGAGGTTTTTTATTCAGACTCATCCCAGCTTGTACATGGCATCTTAGTAAGTGAAAACACATCATCACATCGCAACTCACATTATAGTGTCGCCTTATTTTTTTTTACGTTTTCTATCCTCCTTTTCTCTTTTTTGACAGTCTCACGTTCTTTGCCACCTACATTGCGCTGTCCTGCTGTGGGGATCTGAGGTAATGTTACACTGCAACACAAATAACAACATAAATATTCATAAAACGCAACTAGCAGATCTACATTTGTGGATTTAAGTCACGACAATGTGGATTTTCCTTTCCTAAATGTACCTAAACAGGCGGCAGTTTCCCTGGAACATCATTTTGTTAGTTCTCTTTGTAAGTATTCCTCATTATGAAAACAGCACATTATGCTAGAATACAGTTCTGCTCTTTACTCAACATATAACCTGACTGTGGTCTTTCCCCTCACAGACTGTGAGCATGGCCTTCATGATGGGATTTGTGTCAAGGTGAGAACATATTATGATGTAGGTGTGCGTGTCTGAGACACTGGAGCCATCCGAGCCTTTGTTTAATGTGACTGTTGTCTCTTCCTGCAGCTTTTACAACACCAAGTCAGTGGTTCTGTGTCTGGGAATCACATCCCTGGTGTGTCTTTCTGTCACCATCTTCAGCTTCCAGAGCAAGGTAAGAAAGACCTCCAACCGCTTTCACACAACAAAACAGACAGATTTTTGTTATAATTAAATAAATCCTTCATGTGTGTTTTTCTTTTCTCTCGCCTGTTGCCAGATTGACGTCACATCCTGTCAGGGCGTCCTGTTCTCTATGTGTATGGTCATGCTTCTCTGCGCCATCACCATCTCCATTGTCGTCCCCTTTGGATATGTAAGTTCACCACCTTCTGCTGCTTCTAGCACCGTCTAATCAGTACACCTTTCTAGAAGAAGTCAAAAATAGCTGAGCCAGACAACAGCTGCAGGTTAATGCTTCAGGTGCTGCTGGCTGTATTTGGGTGTGTGTTAATGACAAGGGATTAATGTCACAGATAATCTAGCAAAGCGCTGCACTGTCTTTCTTAAATTAACATCCTGCTGTCCTTCTTAACAGTGTTTTGTAATGCTTTTTTTATCTCGCACCACAGGTTCCCTGGTTACATGCCATTTATGCTGTGATGGGAGCCATCCTCTTTACTCTGGTGAGAATGAAATATTTCATCAAAACAAACAAAAAAAAAAAATCATCCCACTGAATATCATTTTTTGTTTGATTTACTAAATGTCTTTCTCCATCTGTCTCTGCTACAGTTCCTGGCATTTGACACTCAGTTGTTGTTAGGGAACAAGCGTTTCACCATAAGTCCAGAGGAATACGTCTTTGCCACGCTCAGCATCTACCTGGACATTATTTACCTGTTCAGCTTCCTGCTACAGATCATGGGAGGCGGCCGCGAGTGAAGCGTCTCCTCCTTGAAAGCATTCGTTCTCAACAAACTCAACATCTGGCTTGGATTTATTAAGCTCGTGAACCAGATACCACCAGTGGCTATGTTGATGAATCACCACTTTACTTTTTTTTGTTAGTGTGTCAGACCTGTGTAGGCAAAGAGAGAGCCATCTGTTGGTTCTTTGCTTTTGATTGTGTAATCTTGTGTATAAGCCGGGTTGGTTTTGTCACTACGCCCTGACATAGCCCCTGTTGTTCACTGTAGTCTGGTCATTCCTATTTATCTGTTTGTTTTTTTTCTCCTCTGGGGTCCACTGAGACCCGCACCATCCTACAGTGTATGTTTTAACAGTCATTACGCTCATACGTGGATACAGAGCTGAGTATGATCAGCTTCCTCGGCCGCGTCCTTCTGTTTATCCATCACAGAGCCAAAAAAAAGAAGCTTCAGGAAATTTGCACTTTCAAGCTCAGCAGGGTTGAGTTTGTTTTGACAGCCGACTGTTTAATAAGCTATGCAGTTTGTTTTATACTTGTAGATTTTTCTGTGTTTTGTCTGTATGTATGTGTGTATGTAAGATATTTTCATACTAACAGCTCAGTTTGAGCATCGATATTTGGGGAAACACTGCACGAGAGAACCTTGATCCAGTGGGTTTCAACTAACTTCAAGACTTTTGAAGCTAAGACACAGTTCAACCACAGAGGGGAAACGTGTGTGTGTAACAGCGTACAACAACATGAGTTATTAGAGATCAGTTGCAATTTCTATTGTGGCTTTAATGTGGCCTTTGTAATGTGATAGAAAATTATTTCATGTTAACAAGTTGATGATCAGGATGTGACCATTAGAAATGTTGATGAAAAAAAAAAAACCTGGACATGACATGTTAATATTTTTTCACACATAATGAGATGTGTACGTTTTATTCTGTCATTATTAAAATAAAACAGACTCTTGAACAGCACTGATCCTTGCATATGTGAGTGATACATGTGGTAATAACTATTATTATATATTAATAATGATTTGTATGGTGTGTGCAGGTAAGAAGCTGGTGGCTCAGCTAACTTTGTCACCTCACAGTAAGAAGGTCCTGGGTTTGAATCCACCAGACACTTGTGGCCTTTCTGTGTGTTTCACATTTTCTTCACGTTTCCTCCCACAATCTAAAGACAAGCAGGTTACATGAACTGAACTCAACACTAGTGTGAATGTGAGTAGTTGTTTCAGAATCTTATTTCCTGCATTTATATCATTTAGATTTAGCAATATAGCAAATAACACTATTTTGAATCTAGGTATCAGACGTTCCAAATTAATTGCGATATAATAATAAAAAAATAAATAGTATGTAAAATGTGGTATTATTAATATTAATATTAATATTAATCAGTGAAAGGTTATGAAAGGCTATGAAATAGGTTAATCGCTTCAATATAATTTGTGAGTAAATTAGAGCTGGTGTTCTGCCTCTTCATATTGAAACGGGTTGATAAAATTCTTTTTTGTTGGTGCTGTGTGTATGCTGGTGTCATTCTTTGAGATTCATTTGTGATCAGCACAGCTAGAAGCTGTACTGTAAACACTGATGTTTGGTAAACGTGTCTTAGAATTCAGTGAGGGGTGGGCCATGAAATGACAGGACAAAAGAAATTATTAATTCATTAATACATATAATTAGGAATACACCGAAGCACTAGTTTTTGTTGGTACAGATCTCTCACCTTATGATAGATCAATATTGAAGTACTGTCCATTACAGTCTTATTTTTGATTGATGTTCAGTTATAGCAGAGAGAATATTGACTGTAAAATAAAAATATAGATTACAGGTTTTTTAAAGGAGGAGTTTTTTCCAGGATTTTAAAAAGTAGAAATACACATTTGGACTTCAGTATCTTGCAACTCTTAACAGAATAAGTGGATTTAGAAAAGAGACACGTGGTTGGATTTGATTACTCAGTTTTACCTGCTGAGCAGCAGGACAAAAAAAAAAAATGCCCTCAAAATCATGCTAGATGTGGCCCCCTACAGGCCACAGCCAGAGCGACAGCCGACTGTCTCATTTAACATGCAAGAAATAACTTTTTCTGTAAATGTGTCATTAGAGGACTTTAAAAACCTGAAGCAATAACGCTGCACCTCGAGTCCAATAGATAACATCAGATAATTAAAGACGCAGGTCAGCCTTTCATTGAAACAAGGCTTTTATTAAAAAAAGAAAACTGACATATTCAAATTCAAAGAGAAAACCAAGAAAGAAGGAAAATCTTATCTCAATCAATAAAAAAAAAACACAAGTTACAGACAATTTAGCAACTCTGGCACAGGAAGACAAAAGTAGCCAAGTGGCTTTGCAAAATAACCAAATATCAAAACCTCTTTCCTCTAACAAAACTGTACAAAATGAGTTCTTGTATAAATAAGAAAACTGTTCACAAGCAGGGAGTGAGATGAGCCCATCCAATTTTCAAAATTTCTGTGATTCACACAAACTTGGTTCATACAGTGTTGAGCAACATGTTTTTAGTATTTTCTGTTCAAAAATGTCACCTTAAGACAAGATTTCTATGTTTTAATAATGTGAAATATAATTATTTAAACTGTCCATTAGCAAAGTAATAGTAAACTTTTTATTGTATATTAACATCATGTGTTTTTTTTATTGAAAATCAAATGAGGGATACTCTGTATCAACCAAATTAAAATTTAAGGAGACATTTTGAAAATCCAGACTGGGCGACATCCAACCACCTGTTTGGAAGTCCTGTTTTAGCAGCAAAACATTTTGAAGCTATGAAATAAGCCGTCAAATCTACATACGGATGGACTACTAGAGTGTTTTTTAAATTAGTGTGGACTAAAAATAAGTGCATGGAGATTTTTGTTTTCTTCCAAATATTGTGTACTGTCTATAGAGCACATCGTAGTATTTCTGCGATTTCATGTAACTTAAGTTACGATTTTCATGATGCAAATTCATTTTAGAGCATCGTCATTTAACTTTAACATTATATCTGCTGACGAGTTTGTAAGAAAAATAAAATAAATAAACACTGCATTGTAACAAGTGGTCATTTCATAGTTCCAAAATCTTTTTTTTTTTTTGTTATTAAAAGTGATGGCTAATACATGGAATATCATTTCTCTGAACATATAAACAATATCCATGACATTTTCCTTCATGGTGCACTGAATCTGAAAACTTGCTAGCCACTGTGTGTTATCTGGACAGGTTACAAATCATTTAAAAAAAAAAAAAAATCAGGAAAACACACAAGAAAAAAAAGAAACAAAATGGTGTAAAGCGCGAGTGGAAGGAAAAATAAAAGCTATTTACAAAATTTGCTCTCGTGTCTGACGACTCTCGTGATAAAAGCTGCGCTCTGTGTTCCTCCCGGGTGTCTGCTGAGGACAATAAGGTTCATAATGATTCTGTTTACATGCACTCCAACCCTCCATTAGTACTGTATGCTGATAGAATTTCTTTGTACTTACCACATGTAAACAAAACCACATCATTTGTCGACTTTTTGAAAAATCAGCTGAAATATTCTGATGTGTCCTTTATGCACATTTGAACCATTTACTCCAAAAAGAGCTCTTTTAACTTTTAACTGTAACTGACAATGTGCTTAACTGTAGCCATAAGGTGGAACATTGTGCGCATGTAAACACCCTTATTGTGGTTTTTTTTTTTCTCTCTTTATGAATCTATCAGAACTGAAAACTACTACACACCACAGATGAGCGTCTACGGATGAGAGCGGCGTATCTGCGACAGAGAGCTTTAAAAGATGAGTGGCTACAACATCTTTGGTTGCAGAAAGTAACACACAGCAAAGATGACATGAAAAAAAAAAAAAATATTATAAAGACAAAACAGAGTTAGAAATAGAAATCATCAAACGGTGCCCACTGAGAGCCTTGAGAAAGACGTTCTCACGCTTTGTTTCACTGGATCCAAACATGAACATGACCCTACAGCTATGATTACTAAGTTCAAACAAGCCTGTTGCCATTTCCATAGTATATACAACTTAGTGTCAATTCTATGAGATATCCGGCAGTTCATCCAGAGAAAAAACATTAAGGCTTAGCTAAAAATAGTTTTTGCAGAATTTTGGATCGCTCACAAATTCATTCAGACTTGCTGTCTCACTAAAGGCTGTAAGAATCATCTTTAATGGCACTTCCATGGTCAAGTGAGCAGTCCTTTGTAAAACCATTATTTCTATTATCTACATATCTACAGTTTTTGATGTCTGTATAAATTAAAGTTCAACATATTTGGATGTACTGTATGTGTTGACATGAGCTCCACTCGATATGCTGACGGACAGACGGAAACATACGCGGGCTCGCGTGTACGAAGCCTCGTCGAGCTGCGACACTGATGCAGCGTCAGTATGAATCTTTTGGATCAGCATTAAATGAAGTCATTGTTTGGTTCAGCTCTCCACTCCGAGAAAAAAAAAAGAAAAAAAAAAAAAGGCTTTTTACACAACAGGCCCGACGTAATATCAGGACAGACGGCACAAGGTTTGGAACGGAAATTCGTGTGAAAACAAAAATGAGAGAAAACTTTGATGTGCACAAGAAAACAGCATCAATCCTTACGCGGAGGAAAAACTAACATCTACTCTCTAGGAAAAAAAGCTATCTTTCTACAGCTACAAAAAAAATCTAATCTACTTCAAAGATAAATTCATCAAAAATAAGGCAAATTAGCTCAAAGGTTTTCAAGTGACAGACGAAGAAGAAGAAAAAAAAAATAACAGAAGACATTTCACTTTCTACAAACACAAAACTAAAAATCAATGACAGAGAATCAAACTCAGGTGACAACAGCAGCATTGAAAAAAAAAAAGACTTACAGCTCCCTTTCCTTTCAAACAAATTATTCTCAGGGAATTTGTTAGTCTTCCATTTGATTTCCCTCATTGCGTCGCTAAACTATATCTTAATTTAGTAACTGCACTGTTCTTTGTACACATAATCTTTCAGTAATCTAACTGCTCAGATCTAAAGCATGTTCACTTATCACTTCATCCTTTACGACGGAGGATGAGTTTAATGATACCTGAAGAAATGCCACAACAAAACCGCTTAAAACCACTTCTCATGGACACTGATGTAACGTGGAGTTACACCGTAACTAAACAGGACAATTATCAGTATGAACAGGTGTTGTTTGGATGTCTTTTTTAAGCATCAAAAAAATGAGAAAATAATTTTTACGAGCTCCAATAATTCTACAGTTCCCAAATATTAGAGCACATTAATGTGTTGGGTAACACGTCCATTTAATCTAGTCTTTAAAGACTACAGTATTAAATAGCTTCTTCTCTATAAATGTATGTTTCAATGATCTAAAAACTCTAAAAAATAGAACTATAATTCAAATATAAATAGAAATAATTGATTGTCTTTTGTTCACTTATGAAAGAATGGTTTAAAGTTTAAAAAAAATGAATCTAACTAAACTATAAAACAGTCGATGTTATTATCATCTGTGCGTGAATAGAAATCTCTGCAGCAGTTAGAGGAAGAAGTAGCTTTAAACGGTTTGCCTCCTGCGGTTTCTCGACACGTCAGACCAGCAAAAGTGTTTTAGAAGTTCTTAAATCTGTACAAATTGTTGCCCCCGCTGCTGCAAATAGAATGTCAAACAACAGACATTAGGAAATAAAAATAAAAAAGTTTGCATATTTTACAAAACAATAAAAGACACATTGTGTTTCAACTCTTCCTTGAATCACTCTGAAACGTCCAGAATGCGTTTTAAAAATAAGAATTTGTTATATTACGTGCACAAAAATAATGCTCTGTGTCTTTTCCTCCTTTCTTAAGTTTTTTCCTGTTTTTTTTTTTTTTTAAACTTCTTGTTATGTTCCTTTTTTCAGTTATCAAAATAGATCAAAGCTTCTTTGAAGAAGATTCCCACCTTTGGTTGTTCAACTCGAGGATTGTGAGCAGAAAAGTCCAATGAAGTAAGTGTTGTCCTTTTTCTTAAAAAAAAAAAAAAAACAGACATACACACACACACACACACACACACGCACACACATGCACACACACACACACACACACACACACACACACACACACACACAAGCACACACACACGTACGCACACGCACAAACACACATGTTCCTTTTGTCATCCATGTTCAAGTCTGGGTGCTTGGTGATGGTATGGAGCACAGTTCTCTTCCAGCTGAATCCTGTTTGGTTGGATTCATCTCGTGCCCTCGGCCCCACCCTGCTGGGAGCTGGAAAAACAATATACAATACAAACAATATTTATACACTGAACCTGCTCGACACTGTGTTCATTTTCTGTCTACACAATTATAGTACGCACTAACATGTCACTCTCTGAATAGTCAAACCTTAAAATGGCTAAATAACCAGGGGCAACTCGGGGTTTCTGGTCAACACTTTCTTTAGATCGGGTCTTGCAGTTAGCATGAACAATTTCTTGCTGAAAAGATAATTCCTCACTAGCTATTCAAGGTGTATTTTCACTATTCTCTTATAATAAAGCAGCCAAGCTTGGCTCCTAACAAGCCTACCCCTTCAAAACATGGTGCATTCATGTGCTATCCGTTATTTAATATGAACCGCTTTGTTCTGGTTTTGATGCTGTAACAGTAACCTTTGACCATTTCAACATGCTGGTAGAAATCAAGTGAACTATAGGAAAATATTTTCAAGCACTTCCAAATCACATTTGTATTTAGCTAGAATAACTCACACCTAAACGTTTTTTTTAATTAGCATGTTTAGCTGAAAGCTGCTATATTTTTTTATATAATCTTTTTAGCCACTTGGGGGCAGCAGAACAAGCTGTAAACACAACACTGACAGATTATTACCATATAAAATTGTTTTGGTAAATGTTTTATTAAATAGTTGCCTATTTCCATCCAGCAGACACAACGTTAGCAAAATATCCATCCATTCATTACGAGTCAAGTGTTTCTGGCAACTGATGAATGTAAGTCCAGTATTCAGTCTCCTTTGAGAATAAATATTGGACCTACAGTTGCCTGCTGCTGCTTGAAACAGGGCTGATAAGAGAGGAGTTTGCAGGCCAGAAGAATTAAAACACTGATGCTACAACGCTCCATAGAGCTCTGACGAACTGCAGAGTGATTATTCTGGGTTTGTCAGTGCGTTGCTAATCTTCACATCACACTTGTCATGTGATCCATCGTTTTTATAAAAATGTTTATTAGTGCAGCTTTAATGTTTCAAATCATTTTCTAATAAACAGCACATGTATGCAACACTACTGAGCATGTAAGTCCCAGATGTTTGAGGTATGCACAACACATAAAAATGCTCACCACTTTGGCCAATCAGCAACAAGATGCATCATCCCTCCAAATTTCTAAATTTTTAACCTTTAATTGTAATGTCCCACTCAGACCAGTCTGTGTACAGTATGGAGCAGCATTGTTTGAAATATTCTAACTTTAAATTACAGTGCTGCCATTAAGACAATCTGTCTTATTGATGTTTCATGTCGATATAATAATGATTTATTGGTTTAAATACATAGAATATCAGTCTACTCGTGAGCATACAAGGACGGACATATTTCATTGTCCTACCTTAGCTTTACTTGGTGTGTTGGTACGAGTAGTTTGTGTGTTCTGCAGGACTCTCCATGGCAACCTGTTGCTGTTGACCGCCATTCTCCTGAAAAAAGACGATTGGTTATGCAAAGAATACTTTTCACAGTTCATGAAAATGTGTCAGTTAAACAGATTTTCTTGAAAATACAAAGAAGACAGCCTGTATTTTCCCACTGCCCTCCCCATCAAAGATTTATATTATAGGCTTTTTGTGTGGACGAATCAAAGAACACTGGTCTGATTTTACTGGTGAAATCTGTTACCTAAAAGCCAGTGCGTACTGTTGGACGTATTTACTAAGAAGTATGCTTAACATTTACAATTTTTACCTAATTCAAGAGACTGAGACTGAGCATTCAGCCTCTCCTCTCCCTCTCCCTCCTGCCTCTTCCCATTCATAAACCTGCCCTTTTTTCTCATTCACTGTGTTGCTCATCCCGCAGGCTTCCACCATCACTCAGCTCCACCTTCCAGCAAATGACTCAAGACTCTGCGCAGGGCTCAGTCGCCCTCCTGCCGAGCGCTCAGCCAGACTCTGCTACAGCGCTGGAGCACACTGACTGTTGAGTCTGTGCCAAAAGTCTCAATAAAATGACTCTGCATCCTGCACTTCTGCCCTGCAAGGGCTCTTCTGGTTGAATAATGGAGGAGCTAATATTGACCCATATTGCATGTTTGAACAGCACACTGCACTACTTCACATGAGGTAAATTACAAGGGAAAGTAATACATATTTCTGCATTTATTAAGTAATAAAGACTATGATAAATGGTTCAAGGAGAAAGTGATGAAGACATAAATATAGTGCGGGAACAGAATACACTGTAAGATACTACCTTTCCACAACACTTTTGATCTTTACACAATTATATTTTTTTGCACATTAGTGGGTGCTAAAGCAAAATGTAAATGCCTTTGCAGTGAACAACTTGCTGTTATACGAAATTATTATAAAATAAAATTATTTAAATGTTTTCTGCAACCTATGTTTTCTAAACACCAAAGAACTAAGAAAACTAAAAAAAATGGCTTATCTGGACTTATTTGTGCCTGTAAGAGGCCTGGATGAGTGGGATCACGATAGCCAATGAGAGAAACAAGTCTACCAGGAGATGGAAGTGAGACGGTGTTGCCAAGCAACGTAAACATCCTAGCCCTTTAGCTAGCATGCTCCTGTTGACAGATATTAAAACTGACAGTTAAGTCTCACCTCACGGAAGAACAGACAACCCGTGTTGACCGTGTCTCCCCAACCATTTTTTCATCTTACATCATACATCTGCTTCCCCAGGAGATCACGTGATGTGGTGCATTTCTCACTCTGGCACGATAATCTTAATAATATCCTGTAGTGTGTGATAAGCCATTATTTTCAAATCTTGTAGTGTGTGCAAGTTTGAGATTAGAGAGAAGAACATCTGTGAAGTTTCTCCTCATGTGCGTGCTGCAACCTGATTTCAAAATCAGTGTGCAAGTCTGTAGACAGAGCCCGGCTTTATGTAATCAACGACAAAAAGGATTTAAAGAAAAAAAAAAAAGAAAAGATACAGAGTCATTTAAAAATATCTTAGTCTATCCTGTCCAGTATCTGAGAAGACCATCTCGTCTTCTCGTTGCTTCTGTTTCATCTTCATCACAAAAATAGGCCATCAGTACTGTTTTTAAGTTAAAACTTTTTTCTAGAATATGAAAAATCTTGATATTATTATATTGTATTTGTAGAATACAACAGAAAGAGTCAAAGCTACTACACTTACTACTTCTATCTGCCATAAAATACCAAACACACCTTACAGTCATACTGATGGTATCTAGCTTAGTAAATCAGTCAGTTGGCAGTTGGAATAGTCACCTCCCTCACTGTGTGCAGTAACTGTGCCACTCCTTAAAATATGTATGAATGAGACCAAGCCTGCTAAAACCAGTAGTTGTTTTAACGCACGCAGATGCATCAAGTTTTAGTAAATACGTCCCTATAAGAGTTTTCAATATCAGTCATCCACTTAATGTAAGCAGCTGAGGTTGAGGCTAGCTTCATACCTCTACTGGGACACTGGAGGGAGGCACTGGGGTGTACTGGGGGATGTAGGTCCCCTGCATAGTTGTGTTGGCCGGAATATACTGTAGGGAAGGCAGAGAGGAAAACACAAATTGTGTGTAGTACTTGACATGAATGAATTGATTTTGTAAATTTTGACAGTTAGCTACAGGGACAATTTTCTGTCCTACTAGAGTAGACCAGTGCATAAACCTGTTAGGACTGCCTTATGCATTGTGTGTGTGTGTGTCTGTGTGTGTGTGTGTGTGTGCGTGTGTGTGTGATTGATTACTAACTGTGCCTGTGCTGCCCAGGGACAGGTGGCTTAGCTGCTGGGTGAGAGGTCCCATCATGGACGTGGGCTGGATGGACATGGCGTGATCCATAGTTGGGGTAAGAACTGTACCCTGTGAATGCAAAGAAACACACACACATGAAAAACCAAAAAAAGGGTCCAAGTCACTATCGCTCATGGAATCACTTAAGTGCTTAAATCCATCAAATGTGAGCCGGGGATACACACATTTCTCTTATAAATAAAAGTAAGAGGACATCAGGACCTGCTGTAAACACTGAACTACAGAGGAGCAATCGATGGTGATGCTGATGAAGTATGAGGAGAGAAGAATGGCTACTCACAGCTGGCTGCATGAGGTATGACTGATGGTGCATCCAGGATGGGCTGTGTACCTGTAGATCAGGGAACACATCATGAAACTCACTTTTATGACAGATCTGCTGCTTTTATCTAAGTTTTATATAAGGACTCAAAATAAAACTGGGAAGCGCTGCGAGCTGAGTGTTCTTACTTAGCGTCTGTTGAAGGATAAGGCTGGTGATTTTCTATTTTTTTCTTATTAACAACAAATCAACAATGAACTGATCCTACTTACAAATATTGTGCATATATCAAAAGTCAGTGAGCCACACCGCTGCACTGCACAATAAGCTAGCGAAGCACTGTAAACAAACTACTGTGATGTGTTTTTTAAAATATTTTTTGGATAACAACAGTGGTCTGCGGCACAGAAGAATACCATATATCTGCACATTTGTTGACAGTAAGAAAAATATAGAAAATCCTGATCCTTGCACTTGCATAATGTGGCATCTGCACATTAAAAGCAACATATAAAATCTCAAAATTCATTCAAGTACAGTGAAATATCTCACCTGGTAGGATGAGACGGGTGAATGCATGTAGGGTGAGAGGGAAGTCTGGGCGATCATTCGGTTTGGAGCCAGACTGTAAGGTGAGGAGTAGAAGCTGCAGAACAGACAGAGCAAAGTGTGAAGAAAACCTGAAGACATCCGCACCATGTCAACAATGTCCAGCATGTCCCCGACCCACATAAACAACATTTCTGTGTTCCTCCAATGCCCAGCAGAGGGCACCACTTCACCAAAGTTGAAACACTACTCTTATTTTCCTGGAGGGTTGGGACTGTTTTCAGTCAGTCCATGCATACCACTCACCCATTTTGTAAGGCTGTGGGGTCATACGCAAGCGTCATTCCTCCCTGGGAAAACAATACACGGGATTCAGAACCAGTGAGGTCATGCAAACACCGGTGCAATCTGTACTAAAACAAGTCAGCGAGCACAGAGTAAGAACGATCAAATACAAAACTTATCAGCATATTCTTGCTTTGTTTCCCCCGAAAGAAAAGCAACGACGAGTTCACTTTCAGAATCGTTATTATTAGTTTGTTATTATTAGTTCCTTACAGTCTCTCCGTCTCTAGCCCAGGGCCGTCCATTCTGGAGATACTTCCCCTGGTTCTGCCTCTTCTTCTGACCTCCGTCTGCAAACTTACATAATAAGGGCTCTGTGGGCACTATGAAAGCAACAGATCAAACAAGAGAGTGAATTCAATGATCACGGTGGGGGACAAAAAAGACTGAGCTCTGGCACCAACAACAACAATATCAGGTTCCTATAATACAAAACAAACATTCCACGCACCAGGCACTCCGGGTGGAGTCTTGATGAATTTGCCATTGAAATGCTGAATTATGGCCTCGCACTTCTCTGTGGACTCCATTCTGAAATACAGTCAAAGTAAAAATTTAATCCCTGCTGTAGAGTGATGTTTACATTAGGTTTGAATAAGCCAGGACTGCACTCCACAACTTTTTATTTATAGCACAAACCGTTCTCAAATGATTACACACCACCATGAAGTAGTATATTTTACTTATATTCTTTAAGATTTGAATCTTGAATTATATTCGGGTGCTACAGTCTGACCTGGCAAATCCCACACCGCGGCTGGTCCCGTTGGCATCTCGCAGGATGCGTGTGGAGATGACCTGGCCGAAGGACTTGAGCATGCTCTCCAGCTCTTGCTCATCCATAGACACTGGCAGGTTGGAGATGTAGAGGTTGGTGGGGTCCTGCTCTTGTTGCTGTGTAGGAAGTGGGCATGAAAATCAGTTCACATAGAGCCAGTTAAAGACGTGCATACAAAATTATGCCTATTTTTAGGATTCTTTTCGTTTTTTCTTGAGAAATACTGTATAGCTTTACGTCTTCAGGCCTCTAAAATTATTCAAATGCAACATTCTGATAAGGGAAAATCACTTTTTGATGGAACTGCTCACGACTCATAAACATGCACCCTTTTGACAAAAGGTCATCAAAGAGGACATCACTTCATATTAAAGGGTAACCAAAAATTTGGGAAACACTGGAATGGAGGATGCCGACGTCTAAAAGCAATGCATGTATGTATTCTCTTTTACTACCACACTTCTTCACTGGAGAAAATAAGCAAGTACTTCAACTTACACTGAGTGAAAACATGTTATTTTAACACAACACTTTCAGTTTTGAGCATTTGCATTTGCAAATGGAAAATTTCATGTCACTCTCAAAACCTTCTTCGCACCAGCAGAAATTGCTGTGCAGGCGGTGGTGTGACCTGTCTTACATCAACACCTGCTATCACTCTGGGCGCATTAATCATATCCGTGCATCAAGTCAAGCATATTTTTATAAAAGGATCCAATAGTGTTTTTAAGCAATTAGTGCCTGACCAGTAAACTGAAACCCTGCATAATTTGTCACTCACGCGGTGCATGTGTCACGGCCTTGACTAAGGCTGTCTGTCTTTTTAAAATTCAAATAAATATACTCACACATGCAAATATGAATTTGTCTGAAAGGATAAAGTCACACGTTTTGGTGGAATTCTATCTAATTAAGAGATCTTGATAGCTGCGAGTAAATCAAAGTGAATACATTATTCAGACACAATTTAGAGACTTATTTTGTGGCACTCGCTTGAAAGTGAAACCTTGTGTGACTGTGCAGAAGCAGACAGGAAGCCAGGCATGAAGTTAAATAGTTCACAGAGCAACAGGAGCCTGGCAACCAGGAGAAAAGAGGCAGGGCTAAAAAGAGGGGAAGGGAAAACACAGAGTGAGGAAGGAGGATAGAGCAAAGGGAGGGTGGGAGAAACGACTAAGTTAAAACACTGATATTTTGCACAGAGGGAGGGAGCTGACAGGATAGGAAGTAGTGGGAGTCTTGAGTAATTTGGATAATGAAAGAGGAGGATGGCTGAAAAAAGGAAAAGAGGATAGATGAGTGTCTGCTGATTAACCGGCTTTTCTCTTTCATCAAAATATCTCTTTTTTTTTATCTCTATCATTTTCCAATTTGTTCCTTCTTCCTGAAGCTTACTGCTATTAGATAGCTCTGCAAACCACAAATAATAACCTTTTTCAAACGTGCATGACAGAAACTGTCAGATGTAAGTGATAATCATGTGAACTACAGCCAGACTAATCCGAGCATCAAACACGGGAGGACAGCTGCCCGGTACAGGTCAGCTGCAGAGTTCAGCCACATTTGACAGGGACGTCATAGTGAGACTGTTGATCTGACAAAGTAGAATTCATAAGAATAGTTATGGTATTAAAGTGTGTCAACAGCTATCATAAATGGAGATTTATTGCCTATAAGAGTGGCCTCTGGTCTCAGCTGTGAGCCACCTGGCAAAGAGATAACCTAGTTTCTGTGATTGTCGTCATTCTGGGTGCGGCGATAAAGCAATATGACCATTATGTAACATAGTGGCACACTGCAGGAGGTCATAGGCCAAGACTAATGGAGTTTAAAGCTCTATGAACTAAGAACAAATAGAACCTCCCTCCCTTTTCATTTTATTTACCCTTTGCCTCAGCTAATATACAAAATATCCCATTTTATATTCAAATAAATATTGAATCTGTTGTTGGACGCAGACCAAAGCACATGTCAGTGGGATTTGCTGAGGCGTCACTGTATTTTTTTTTTGTGCCAGGCCCTAGGTGAGCCTTGTCTGTTGAGGTGTGTCTCTGTGTGTTTGGCGGATTTGCCTGCCTGTGTGTCGAGCGGCGCATGTCAGCTGACGTCTGAGTTTGAACAGGGAGGTGCTGGGAAGTAAGAAGGCTTCTATTTTTAACTCATTGTTCCCATTGTTCCCCTGCCCCTACGCACGCGGCTCCTCTGGGCCCGCAGCCTGGAGGCTGGGGTGGTCCATTCAGGGACTGAGCATACTCTGAGGACAGTGAGTGCAAGGTGTGGCTCATCGTGTTTGTGAACAACACTCTAAAGCAGCCATGGTGAAGGTGCACGCAGGTGCAACTGCACGTCAGAGTTTGATATGAAATTGATTTCAGACTGGTTTTTCTGACCTGTAGTAACCCAGTCACTCCGAGCCAGCTGTGTATATTTAGGTTTTTATAGTGGTTATCAACACCTCAGCACATGTTGTCTGGGGGAGTCAAGTTTTGGTGTCCAGTTGCACTTCTATCACTTGTATTGAGATACACAGGATTGTGTGGCACTTTTACGGAGGAGGTGCAGTGAACTTAGACTCTGGGTTTAGTTGCACTGGACTGGTTCAGGTCAGCTGGCAGCGTGGATCTGTTACAGTTTTCCTGGGCCCGGCTGAGGGAGACCCTGGTGTTACATTGCAGTGGGTCTGTTTGGGTGCAGGACAGGGGGGAGGAGGCAGGGACACTGGGGTGGAGTGTATTAAGTGCTGGTGTCAGCCCCAGGCCTGGGCCCAGACGATGGACAATGCCAGCCCATTGTGCCTGTCCCATTGACAGTGGGTGTAGTGGCACCCTCCCCTGGGTTCCCTCAATGGGGAGCCTGAGAGCCAGAGGGATCAGCTTAATGGGCCGACAAGAGTTGCTTTGACTGCAGACACTTGGACAAAGGGCTCAGAACAAGCGCTACAACAGGAGCAGGTTAGCAACATACACAAGCACAGAGACAAGGGCGTGAGGGGAAAGGAGAGTGAAGGTAGTGACGAGGGCGATGAAGAAAGAGGAAACAAAACTAACAGAGCAAAGGGGGCAGTGAAAAAAACAAAAAACAGATTAAAAAAGGCAGTCAAGGCTGCATTAAATCTGATTTTATCTTCACTGCCCATCACTGGCGCAGGTTCACCCAGTGCAGTAACACAACACACACCTCCCAATAAACCAGAGTTTATCTTGCACCCTTGCCAATCAGGCCACAACATGTAACAGTTTACCTTCAACATGACAGAGAGGATGAGTGTGTACTTGTGCGGAAAGGGATTATACTCTTGGTGGTCAAAGTTTAGCAGATGGCTCTTTGAAGATCAATACATTTTGGGCCAGACTGGATGAACTGGGCAGATCAAACCTAACGGTGACTGCTAGATTTGGGAGTGAGAAAAGAAGTAGTTGAGTAACAGAGCTGACGAAAAATGGATTAATTCTTACTTTTGCCATTTGAGCCTGGACCCCACTGGACTTCAGAGCTGTAACAGCTTTCTGTGCTGCTGCTGGACTGTCAAAGTCCACAAAGCCATACCCTGTAAAATAGACAAATGCGTATTAAAATTGCTGCAACATTATTTTAAAGTAAAACTATTCACTTTCTTGGTGAGAGTTAGATAAGGAGATCAATACCACCCTCATATCTGTCTGTTAAACATGAAGCTAAAGCAGGGCGACAATTAGCTTAGCTTAGCATGAAGACTGGAAGCAGGGGGAAACAGCTAGCCTGACTCTGTCCAAAGATTTGTACATGGATTAAACAAACAAGATATAAGGTGTTAATTTGTGAGCTTTAGAGGCGCTGGTAGGTGGATTTTTTTTTTTACTGTGGACAGAGCAAATCCAGTCTTCGGGCTAAGCTAAGCTAACCGTCTCCTGGCTGTAGCTTCACAGTTAGCATACAGACATGAGAGTGACATCAATCTTCTCATCTATCTCTAAGCAAGAAAGTGAATAGGAGGAATAAGATTTATCAGGCTTTAGATACAAACACAATACTTGTAAGTAGGATCAGTTCATTGTTGGTTTGGCTCTGTACGTGAGATTTGTTTAAAATAAGAAAAAGGTAGAAAATCGCCTTATTCTCTAATAACTTAACAGCCGAAACCCATAGAAGTGAAAGTAACAGTCATGAAAAATCATGACGCCAACTTACAACTTACCTTTACATTTGTTGGTGGTTTTATCCAAGATCGCCTTGGTCGACACAATCTTGCCATACCTTCGAGGACAGACAAGAAGAAAAGAAAACAGTACCAATGACAGGTGAGGTGACTAAAGGGCAACAAGAGGAATCTGCTCCTACCACATGCATACCAATCCTGCCGCACTTCCTCAGGCTGCATGACTACAGGTGTAAACATGAATACATTCTCCTTCAGTTGTGTCTTTTTAATGTGATCTGAAGTGTCACAAAAAAAAAACTCTGTCTGCCTCCACCCTTCTGTCTTTGTCTGCTGGTTGAGGTTGTTGTACAGTAACTCTGTTCCCTGGCGTTGTTTTCGACAGACAGGAGACAGCACCCCAGGGCCAAAAACAATTTGTTCCAGGCCTGTCTTTACCACACACACACACACACAGACTAACACGCACACACCTCTCTCCTAAATACTGCTCTGCTCTCGGGTATTTTTGTCTCAAATAAAGCTTGAAAGTGTTGTCACCAGCGATGTCTAACAAGCAAACAAATAATGACGTTCAAGGGAACTTAACTGTGTGCTTGATCCATTTCACTACACACAAAAGAAGTCGTTTTTTGGTGTATGAAACATAGCTAGTGTCCCAACCTGTTATTTCAGTCTGCAGTCATCAATAGAAAAACGTGACGAAGGCCCAATCAGAAATATTATAAAGAGGAGAATCAATGAATGCATTAATGCAGTATCATAACACATTCATAGCATGAAAATCACCTTAAAAGCAGTAAATGAGAAGTGTTACATAAGATGTGGAGACTAATGGAATGCAGTGTTTAAGACGGTGCATCAGCACTACAGTATAATAGACCTGCCCTTGTCTGGTGGATTTAGCCAGTGAGGGAAGCTGGTGTTGCTCTGTTTGGGCGACATGGCGTCTGGGCGGAATGTAACCTGATGCTTCACCCCGGTTCGCCTTCCTTCCCACCACGTCCCTCTCCCTCTCTCTGTTTTTCCACCCTCACATCGCAACTCGCCGCTGGGTCCAACACTCCCGCCTCGTTTCAGTGGACATTTCCCCCCCCCCAAATGTATTAGATCTGACTGGACAGTCACAGCAGTGTCACTACTGACACCACAAACCGTATTCATGCCACAGTGTGATTTGGTTCCTTACATGTACATACATATTCAGACCACGCATCTTTTGATCTCAGATTTACATCCAAACAAGGTTTAATTCCCGACTTCAGCTACCCTATTACCTTATAATCTCATAATTTTACTCATTTTATGCTGCTAAAATATAAATGCAGGACACCCTGATCTTGATTATTGTGGCTTATAAAATTGATTAACACGAAGAGTAGATACACTATAAAGGAAAAGTTCCTCATTGCAGACATTAATAATTCATCATCCATTGCCAAATACCCAGCTGACCTTTGCATGGGCCTGTTTATAGTTTCCCCACTGTCATCTGACAGCTGCAAAGCGATCATTATGCATGAATATATATACACAAGCTTAATATAATTTAACCCATTCAAGTCTAACTGAAATTTTAGATTTCCTTCAGCCATTTCTCTGGGCTTCCCCGAGCACCAATACGGAGACATTTTCAAAATCAATGAGGCATACAAAGTTTACTGTGTATTACTGTTCAAAAAACCGTAGGAAATACCTAAAGTGTCCCTCTTTGCTACTAAAAATTATAAATTAGATTTAGTTTCACTCTGCTGGTTTCATTTGATAGCAGTGCATTTTCAGGAACAGTTTTTTTCCACTCATATTAAGCCTCAGGATTCACTATTTTAGAATACGTTGTACACACACACACACACACACACAGCTAATTTTAATTTTATTTTTAGAGACAGTGTTCCTTTGTGATCTGTGACTAAATTTAGTTTGATAAGAAAATGGCTGAGCGTGGATCACGGAGAAATGTTTGGGATCTACAAGCTGCCAATCCCAATATTTTTGTGGAATATATGTTGTTGTTTTTTCCTGCTTTGATCCTTAATAAGAATAGAAAATATCTCCTGTTTGATACTTGTTTAAAATAGAAACATTTCAGCAGAACAAATGCTGTCACATTTTTCATACTACATGGACAAATCTTTGAATCTGAGTGAAATGCTTGAATGATTGAATATTAAAAATATCACCATAAACTGAATGACGGGCCTTTACGGGGATTATGATTCTGCTGATAACCATCACTCTTGTGAGTTTCACGCTGCCTCTGATTGTCCTAAAAATAGTATTATTGATCATTTTGAGTTTTCATTAGAAGCATGACAAAGAAAAACAAAAGCTGTGATTCATATTTTCATGTTTCCCCTAAAAGAGACACCAAGTAGGTTCAAAGGTCTGAAAGCGGTGACTGCGTGACCCTCTGCTTACCTCAGCTGCAGAACGGCAGCCCGCAACGCTGCGGAGGTCACCGTGACTTAAAAGACAGCTATGACCCATATACGGCCGTCTGACATTCTTTCCCAGCAGGCTATGCTACTCTTTTCCCACTCATTTAAGTTTCCCCTTCAAAAGCAGAACCTCCCACCCGCCTCCAAAGCCTCCGTCCTCTCTCCACCTCTCTACCACTCCACAATGACTTCTCTGTCAGTCTCCTGCTTTTACACTCAAGTCCCTGTGTTTCACATACCGCAGATTTCCAATTTGCTTTGATTGTTCAGGCTTTGACAATGAATTGTGTGTGCACCAACACTCTTATATTAATATGATCAGCAGATACGAGCTGTGTTAAATTTGCGCTATGGATTTGATGTCTCTGCGGTTCCTTATGTAGTGTTAGAAGGGTTAAAATGGAGAATCAAACACATATGGGAGGGGCTGTGATGTCAGGAAGAGTATGATCAAGTCAGGTTTGGCCAATGCTTGCTCAAGGAGGCATGTTGTTACTGTGAGTGACCCGTGGAAATGACGGATGCGTGACGAGCGTTTGTCAAAAGCATTTGTTCACAAATCACTTCTGAGACATAAAAGTGTATGCAGCAGCCAAAACCAGTTTGGATGCTTCATTACTGGGTTTTATCTATGTGTGTGTGTGTGTGTTAATAAGGCCAATATACTGTAGAGGCTAGGCTGTTTGTCTAGGGGTGTGTAAGCCTTAGTTCACTGCTGTTGAGCCAATCCAGCCTCACAAAAAATAGAAGGTTAGATCAGGACATGAGGAGGCAACATGCTGTACCCTTCTCTGGCCCCTTCTCTCTTTCTTTACCCGTGTCTTGTCTTTTTTCCTGACTGTCTGCATAAGTTCCCGCCTTACTCGATTTTCCTCTGAGGCTCTACCGTTTTGCTGACAATTTCTCGTGTCCCAGTGATTGTCAAGATTTAATCAAACTGACTCTAGTTGTGGTAATTCAGCATCCTCACTCACAAACCACTTTTCCTTCCTTCCTGCCTTTTTTATGAACATCAAATTATGGCTTTAAACAATTTAATTTCATGTGTCCAACAGATGAAGAGCATAGCTCCAGATAGCACAGATGTTATCTGCTCACTAGAAGACGTTAGTCTCTACATGACTCCGTTTTAGCATCAAAGATAACTATCTAAAGACAACTTGTTCCAGTGAACATGGACTGGAATGTGCTACCAGCTCTAGTCAGACTATAGTGTGACTCAACATAAAGGGATTAAAGAAAATGGTGAGGCCACTACTTTTGTCCATGTGATCCAATCAACACTAAACATACAACCAAACTGTGACAATCCTGACACAAACAAATGACTTTTACACATTTATTAAAAATGCAAACTGTACCAGAAACAGCAGTCAAACCTGATATATCCACATCTCTCATCTAAAGCTTGAATACATCATCAGTTCCAGTGCAGCCTCTGATCATGTCTTGCCTACTGCATTTAATCTTCTAAGTAATATTTTACCCTTGGATTATATAAAAGCACGTCTTACACATTATCAAAATGTTGATTCATGAGGTTTGCTATCTTCATGTGGTGTCGTCATTAAAGGAAACCTTCAACATTTTCGGATACACGTTTATTCATTACCACTCTCCAGGAGGCAATTAGCTTAGCTTAGCATAAAGACTGGATGCAAAAGAAAACAGCTAGCCTCGCTTTCTTAAGTGTAAAAATTAGCCTAGCAACACATCTAAATAACACATATTTATATCAGTACACAAACAGAAATTCAACAAGATTTTGTGGTTTTAGAAAAAGTTACATTGTGTAACTATTTCTTCCCGTTATTTCTCCTGAATGTTTCTCCCAAGAAAAAGTTACGCACGAAGCCCGAAGCTCGAAGCTCCCGGTAACACCACAAATTGTCATTTTAACATTTCTGTATCTGTGAAGATTAAACAAATGAGATATAACATGTTAACCACTGAGCTTTACAGTTGTTGGTTGGTATATTTTTTTAACTTTGGACAGTCGGGTTAGTTGTTTCCGCCTGCATCCAGTCTTTATGCTAAGCTAAGCTAATCGTCTCCTGGCTCTAGCTCCACACTGAACAGACAGTAAGAAAGCAAATAGGCGTGTTTCCTAAAATGTTAAATAATTCCTTAAACAAAATTAAAAGAATAATAAAACATGGCTGTAGTAATGTCACATTCTTTCATATTTCATCTCGCTGTGCTGCTTCCAAAAAGAAATCTTCAATTAAAGTTGTGACTCAGATTTTTAAAATCACTCACGGTTGGCAGAGTTTAACCAGGTCTTGGTCTGTGGTCCCCGGATGGAGGCCGCGGATATACAGGTTAGTTTTACTCAGCTGTTCTCCTCCCACGCCGCTGCTGTTGCTGCTACTGTTGGTGTTGGGACTGGGGGGCGCCATCTGGTGGCCGGAGGACACATAGGCCTGCTGCGATAAGCAAGAAATATCAGAATTAGTTTACTGTGTGTGGATGCTAAACAGAAGTCCCTAAATACATGAGCACCACAACTAGTATTCTCAAACATTAATATACACCGGACAAGTACAGTGATGTTGCTTATTACTCAGAGTGTGAAAAACTCAAAGGAGTGTTCAGAGAGGTTGAGAGATAGTAATCCTGCATGAGACAGATGATTATGTGGGAACTCCGAAAAATGATATCATACAGCCCTCATGTCAACACTCAGCAATACTGCTTTCTGAGGGGAATGTGGGGCCTCTTGGCTGCCTACTCCATGTAGGGAAAAGGGGCCTCTTATGCTTTCTCCATGTTGGGTAACTTCTTTTTTTACTTTCAGAACCACAAAAAATATCTTGCGGTGCATACCAAAACCAAACAGTGAAGAACTAAGACCAACATTTAGTTAGTCTGATGAAGTGGAATTAAATAATAGTCTGTTTTACTCTTACTCTTATTTTAATTCTACTGATAAAAGCAGGTATTTTATAAATCAATGGCTGCCATGTGTTCAAGCTTCTCTCTGTCCTAAACTTGCAGAAGCCTCAGGTTCAACATTGTCCTTCTGACATTTCTCTCTCAAACTGTATTTAACAAGTTAACAAGATCCTGAAACCATAACAGGGTTCAGTTCAATCCACATGACAAACAGGGTCCAATTTGTCCAAACAAAGCAGAAACAGGGAGAATTCAATAGCAACAGCACACCAGAAATTCATTACTAGATGACAATTTATGGTAACATTCTCATGTTGTGACCATCTGTAATGACCTGATGTTTACCTGCTGCTGCTGCTGTACATAACTCTTCCATCACAACTGAACCTCCTTTTCATTTCTTCTTTGGGTTGTTTTGTTCCACCAGTCTACGAGGACTAAGTGCCAGTGAACACTAGTTGTAAACTACGGCTGCCGACTAGTCGGTGACTCACCACCAGGAACGTGAAAGGCTGTTATGCAACAACCAGTGCATCATCTCATTTCACTATGAGATTGTGTTTCTCCTTGGAGAAATGAAACAAAAGATTGTGTAACTGTGCAGAAGAAAATATATTTTACTGGGATAAATGTGGTTCCACTACCATTTTACCTGTCAAGAAAAAAAGACTTCCCTCGGCAGGAGTAGATCTACTGGCTCTTTTCCAAATAAGACTGAGACAGTAAACAGCAACATTTGAGCGCAGACTAGGCCTCGCCAGACCTGGCAAATGTTGTGTGTGTTTGCTGTATCGCATTTGTTTAAAAATGTTTTAATTCAACGTTGCACGTGCAGGAATAAGAACAGACATGCGCTCTGACTGCGCTCCGCCTCGCAGCGGGGTGCCGTGAGGCTGGAGCGTCTCGTTTGAGAGACCGATTGGACGGAGGTGACAGGAGGACAATGGGTTAATTCAAGGAGAAAGGAAAGGGTCACTGATCAGACTGGCAGTGTTTAGGAAAAGCCCAGCAGGAAGACACAGTCACACCAGGACCACCAGCAACATCAACCAATCCCGCTAATTAGACACCATCCATAAGGCATGGTGCCCCTCTAAGACAGCCACTCTGACCTCTATTTTGCCAGCAGCGGCACGGCAGCCGCTTCAACAACAACAGACTCATTTCTTTGAGGATAATCCTTCCTCTTCCTCTGCTGCCAAAGTAACCTGAAGAGTTTACGAGTGTTTGTTCAAGTTAGACAACATGGAGACACGAACTGCCCAAAGTAAAACAAAGAAAAGAGGTGTATGTTCTTTCCTTTCATCTCTTTTATTCCACATCACGAGATCACGCAAGTTGTGCACCAATCGGACCAATTGGCGCCGCGAATCCGGCTGTCTCACAAGGTAAGGCGGTTCTGAAAGTGCCTGCCCTTTTCCAAACAATTTCCATGGAACTTCTCAGGTGCTTCTGTGTAACAAACCATCTGGCGATATTTGGTGAAATGTAATGTAATTTCTTGTCATATCGAGAAATCCTAATCAAATTCTTCATTTTTAAACTAAACAATGTAAACATAAATATCTATTGTAAGGTTGACAGTGTCAACAAAAATTGTACATAATAAGTTCCTCAAAGCAAGTATTTTGTTGTAGAGCCATTGTCTTGCGCTGCATTATTCTGTAAAGATGTTCCTTTGAAAGTTTGTTCATTTTGCTCGTTTTTCTAAGTCGACAACATTTTCAGGACTAGCTCGAAAATCTGCAAACGCAGAATGTGTGCGGCACGAGCCTGCCTGCAGGAGTTCATCTGTCCCGTTACAGTGGAGTTTGTGATGAATACGTTTTTGGAGGCAGCTAATTTGTGAATGAAAGAACAGGACAGCAGAGACCTCACTCACACACTCTTTACCAGAGTGCCAAGTCCCAGTCAAGCTCCAGGCTGTACCAGGAGCAACAACACCCCTTAAATCACCAGTCTACAACCATACATGCTTCCATGCATACACACACACACACACACATCTATACTAATGTAGCATTCTCTGAGAACCTGAGTTGAACCTTACGACCTTTATTATAAAATGGAAACTCTTATTTCTTTGAAATTGAAAAGCTAAGTTCTCCGTAAGTAGCCTGGGTTCATAACATGTAACCTGTCATAGTGATCACAGGAATCTAACCTTTAGTGAAGTACAAATTACTAAAGTCACATCGCTATATGGTTCAGTTAGCACTCAATCTGACTCCTTTCTGCTTAAATCAGCTGTCCTCAAATGTTATTGAGTATTACAAGCTGATGACATTTTATAACCTTTCCTTCACAGTAGTGGAGTAGATTTAAATTGCAGGGGAAATATTATAAACCTCCCAAAAACTGAACTAATCAAGTTAAAGTACAAAACCTTAAAATGACATCCACTGCCTGGCTGGTTAGTGATTACATTTCAGGCTATTTCAGTGTCTTTATGTATTTGATTTGCATGTTTTCTGTTGAAACACGTCCTTCCACTTTTCTGGATTGGTTGATAGATAATTCCTCCAACAGTAACAGGAATTTAGAAACAAATATAGTTGATCATATATCCAATAAAGGGATATATGTCTTCAAATTGCTTGTTTTGTCAAATCAAAAGTCCCAAACCCTGTTTACAGTGATATGAAAGGGAGACAGGCAGCAAATCCTCACATTAAGAAGCTGGAAACAATGAAAGTTTGTTGTTTGATTAATGACTTAAGTGGAAAAAATGTAGATTCATTTTCAGTTGACTGACTAATCGATTACTAATCACTCAAACATTAATCCAGTCCTTCGTTCCTATTTAACAGGTGAGTCCCCTCGGCAGGTATCCAACAGACTCAATAGTCCTCATTGATGCTCCAGGAAAAAGCAAAGACAATTACATGCAGTTTCATGAAAATATTCTAAAAGTATGTGTATTCACTAAAATAGAAATAGTTCTATTAATCTTATAGTTTAACGACTGATTAATGTTGATTAAGGATTTTATAACAAGCATTGCAGTTATTTGCTACCACACTTTAAATTAAAATATAATAAAACCAATGGGTCAAAAACATCTGGGGTAGGGTTTAACTTCTTAACAGTTACTGTAGATCGAAGATGCCTGTGCAGTCTTACATAATTCAGATGAACTGTCAGTTCAGATGTGTACTTTCAATGCTGGACTGCTCCCAATTCATATCAAAGGCTCAAAAATATCTGTGGATATTTTTAGGACCAAACTAAAGATAAAAAAATCACAAACATTTCTATAAATGAAACTATTTCCACTGTCTGTTGTTGGTACTCACCACTGACTTGAATCTCTCAAAACATCAAAAATGTACATCTTCATTTTATGTGTGTGTTGACATTAAAACAACCTCTCAGGAGTGATTCGTATCCAAATGACCAATAGGATGGCTAACACTCACTACTGTAGTGAAAGTCCATCTGTTTCAACCCTCTTTTTAGTGTCACTCCACCTTTGTTTTTATCTCCGTCTCTCCCTGTGGGGCTTCTCGAGTCGACCCCAGTTTGACCTGTAGAATTCCATGGATTTCCTGGCTGTTGGGGGGTCTGCCCGCCTTCCCATGTCCTGGCTGCCTGCTCCCTACTGGAGCGCTTGTCTTCTCCTCAGGCAGGAAAGAGCCATGACTATGTGACCAGCTGACCGACTTACATGCTAATGCACAGATTTATAGCCTGGCTGGATGAGAACGCAGCTTCCAGCTTGTATAGAATTACACTGCAGAGCTGCCGCTTTGCACCCGCTACACTCGAGGACCAATAAGGAAAATGAGTCATGTGAAACTGGACTTGTTATTATTATTAGCATGAATGAACATTTGATTCTCAAACCAGATCATTTCCTGTTTGCCATGTGGATAAAAAAATATTTAAATACTAACTCATCTATCACACTACATCTGACCAAATCCATCTCATCAACAGCGCCATGTAGAGAAAATAAGTGTAATAATTGTAAGAATATGAGTTAGATGTCTATGGAAAAATGGAAAATAGTCTTTTCATGTTAGCCAAGGGTTCGGTGAGGACTGTGGCTCTAGTAAAACAGTGAGCTGCAGTATGGCGGCAGGCAGGAAATCCTCTGTGTCTGCTCCTGATCTTATCGCACTGCCATTTGAATGAGGAGCTCTGCATTCCAACCAGGTGACAGGGACACCGAACTCACGCCCAGACTCGTTCCTGAATCCTCCTTCCTCTCTGTCTCTGACCCTCCCCTTCCTTTTGTCTTTTTAAAAGCACCTAATAATCTCCAAACTGTCTCGTCTCTTAATGTTGCTGATCACACCTTGACGCACATGCGTAGTGCAAATGCACATGCATGCACGGCTTTCAAGCCGGGTCAGGTGGCAAGAGCTCAGGAGCTTGAAAACGGATACCTACACACACTGGCCCACAGCTCAGCTAGAGATCTAACAAAATGTGAGTCACACTGAGAGTCTGGCATCACTGCAGCACTTGGCATCAGATTTCTGACAGCTGTGCTTTCTCCAAGGACTCTGTCTCCCTCTCTACCTGTTCACCTTGGCTGGTTCATGCGTTGGCAGTCAAACTGGGGACCAATCCAAAACATCTGACACATTAAACAAAGAGAAAGATAAACATATACCTGGCGGAGGGCCAGAGGGACAAAGGGACTGTACAGGAGAGTTCAGCGAGGGTAGAGTCAGTGCAGCGGAACAGCTGGTTAAATACACAAATTCAAAAGTAGCCCAGCAGGCAGCAATTATTTGTGAATGCATTTCCTGTTGTGGAGTTGTTGCAAACATGCATTTCTCAGCATATTTGACATGTCTCCAGTGCTTCTTATAAACAGCAATAATCTGTGGCATCTGAAAAAGAAAAATGTAACTAATGCAGGATTATCAAGTCGCTATTTTAGCCACAGGGAATACGAGAGTCGGTTAAGCAAATCTCCATTCATTTTGTAAACATTTTGTTAACATTGTGTCACCTTAAACTTGCCTTTTTCACGTACATGACTTATCTTTAATTAATGGGTTTTAAATGAGACTTTTTAAAGACCAAATCGTGACGAAGGCTCAAGAAAATGCTCGGTTGTGCTTTCAAAGAACTTGATCGTGTGACGACTTGTCTGACCACGTCGGAAGCCAAAAGGTATATTTTCAGACAGTCTCTCCTGGAGGTCATTCATAGTTTCATAAAAATACAGAAGTAGTTGTGCAAAGAATGATTAAAGAGGGCTTTAAGGTGAAGTTCAAACTCCGCCGACGTTCTCACCTCCTCACACCTTTCCAATTGCTGCATGAAGTGGCCGTGAATGTTAGATTGACAGTTTCGAAAAGTTACAGAAATTGTTGGACGCAGCCCTCCTAATCTGAACGCTGTGAAGCGGGTTTGCTGGAAACAGCAGCCTGGTGCTGCTGGAAACTGGGTTGATTAGAGCTTTAAGACTCAACCATACAGTAAATGTGCGGGCTGTAAGTCCAAAAAAACAAGGCAAAAGAGGCTAAAAGGTTTTGTGGCACTTAGTAATTTGATATAATGTTAAAACTCATAACTAAAGTCTGTCTTTTAACTTTTCACGTCAATATGCACCAAGGTTGGGCAACGTTCGCCATAGTCAGATCGTCCTATCGTCACCCTGTGAGAGCGACAATACCCGATGCTATCACAGGTTGGGGCGGGGGCAGCCAGACATTTCTCGGCGGCTTTTTTTTTTGTCATTAAAATGAGAATAGCTGGTCCACCTTAAAGGTCAATCCACCCTTTGTGAGCCTGGTCAGGTTAGGCTAACCCACTGTCGCTAACTTCAGGGCTAACCCCCTTCACTTTAATCAGCAGGTGGCTCGGGTCTTGAGGAGTTGTAGCATTTATTCACTGACAAAAAGCTTAAACCGTACACACACTGCACTGCTACGTTCACAACTATACTGATAACTTCATACTCTCTGCTCCGGTCGCCAGCCTCACCCTCACACACACACTCTCTCTCGACCGCACACTCGCTACGCACACAAACTACACACTGAGCTACCCCCTTAAAGGAGCTACGCTACTTGTATGACACTATAGTAAGTTACATACAATCGCCTTAATGTCAGAGTAGGAAAAAACAATCGTCAATCGTCCCTTCAATCGTCGATATACGATCTGATCGCCCATCGGCACAATATGTACTCAACATATTCTATTAGTTAAACTGCTTGTGTCAGCTTCTTTAGTCTCAGGCCATTACTACATTTTTGTTGGCATATTCAATCATGTCTCCATTGAAGGTTTTATTCACACTGTCATTGTTTGGGTATCGGTGGTTAGATTTTTTTTACCTCCCAGACACCTGCTGGTTTCAGTATGACAGAAGAATATACTTGTACAGACTTGAAACATGTCGTCACACTGAACATTTATTCTGCTTTACGGCTTTGGTCACAGTTACAATACTGCTGCAGGGTAATACAGATACTATCAGAAACCGTTTGGAAAAATCCCCTTGTTGGTGCATTCAAGGACACTCAACATTTGACATTTGACAAGATCAATGACTTTTGAGATTAGGCTGTGGCTGCTTAAAATTCTCACATACTGTAAGCGCTATCCCATTCATAAAAACATTATTATTATTAACAAAACTGTTAGCACATAGGGTGATCATGGAAAAGATGTCATTTCTTTCATAGTAAAAGGTTGCTGTTTAGCAGCCAACTATCAAGTTTAAGTGTTGAGAGTGTTAAATGTCTATTTAAGAAAGAATACATGTGTATTTAGCAATACATACAATAAAATACAATAATACATAAACAGCAGGGAAAAAGAAAAGACAAATATTGCCTTTAAAAATTCAGTTCAAATGTCTCTATAAAATACAAATTGTTGCATCATTACTATAGATCCTGCAGTTAAAGGGCCATTACACACCATCAGAACTGCTTGTCAGGCAGTCGACTACCTTCTGAAGCCCCCGCACCTTTCCGACGTCGGGTTAGAGGGGGCTGTGTCCAACAGGTTCTGTAACTTTCCGAAAACTGACAATCCGACAATCACCACATCACGCCGTGATTGGCCAGCTGTGCGAAGATGAGAGAGGAGCCAGGATTTCAACTTCTCTCTATCGCTCTAGCATTGAATTCATGTTGATAAACCACAAGCAACCAAACTCTAGCAGACCAGTTTACTGTGATCAAGGTGAGACATTTTTTTCTATTACACATATGACTCTATGCTAAAAAGTGAAATCAATCTTTCCTAAACATTTTATTTGCCTGTATGACATTGTGTTGACTCCGAATGTCGCGGAGTAATCTTAAAAACAAGAATACATAAAGCAAGAACAAGGAAACACTGGTGAGGTCAGAAAACTTGCGGCGCTGAAAGTGAAAGGGTGAAATCACTAATTTAAAGAAGCGTGAGTGACCACACTTCTGCTATTCTGCCCTGTGATGAATCTCTTCCCTTTACATCCCCTCTATCAATTTAATGCCCCAGTTAGTGTATTTCTTTTATTTCTTTTTATATCTAGTTGTGTTGTGATCCAGTAGAGCATGTGTTGGAGCATCTAGAGATTTAAATCACAGCAGGAAGGTGACATTTTGTTGAAATGGGCTCCCGCCAAGATGAGAACAAAAATCTGATTGACAAATACAAAAACAAGCCATTGGATGAGGCCTTGAGCGAGGCTCATGATACCTTGAGAGGCGACAAGCCGCCTCCTGTTATTTTTCCATCCAGGAAGCTTTACACGGAAAACGAGCAAATTTGATTTGAGAACATTAATTCCATTTACTTGAGGGAGGAAATGAGGTGCTGAGTCAGGAGGAGGAGCAGCAGGCTTTAGGCACAACAGAAACCAAACGCCTTTTAGTCGTCGGGCTCGGTAATCACTTCGCGCACACAAAGAGCGCTTTTCTCACCCCTCGACGTGTTTATTTTGTGTTCAGAGCTCTATTTTGTGTACTCAGGTATGGCAGGATGTGAGCAAGAGATAGAAAGAATGAGAGGGAGGTGGAGGTGGGAGGAGGAAATGTTAGGAATCACAACACAGGAACTTGACCTCTGTGTGAACTTTTGCTCCACAAAATAGAGGCGCTTTGGACCACCAACACAACCGCAAGGTTTTAAAAAAAAATACTTCTCGCACTTATTCTTACTTTTTAATTCTTTATATCTGAGTAAATAATTCATATTTTTATCACTGTGAAATGCACCAATAGAAAACCAGAAACCGAGATATATTACATTTTAGGCATATATATAAGGATCATACTGTTATAATAACCTTAAACTCTCAGAGCACTCTCATTACAAAAAATCAAAACCAAAAAAAAAAGCTTGAAGTTGAGAACCACACTGTCCTGACAAATGTTCCAATGATGTCAGAGTCATCTACAAATTATAAATCCCTCATGTTTATTGAACTTAATTAAAATCAGGCTGCCCTTTGAGATGGAGGGTTTAACGACAACTCATTAAATATGTGGAATCACGTCAAAATATATAGAATCAATCCTAAAACATGGATTACGCCTGGCAGTGAACAGCCGTCCACAACAAAGACATTCAGTTTATTATCATAGAAGACTAAAAAAAACAGATTTACATTTAAGAAGCTGGAACCAGAGAATTTTAGTTTTTTTTTTCTTTAAAAAAATGACTCAAAACGATGAATCCACTATCAAAATCGTTGATTAATTTTCTGTCAATCGACAATTTGCATTACACATATATTACACATATTGTTAGAAAAAAGCAGGACCAAAATTATTCCAAATGAAACAGCAATGGCTTACACTTGATTGCTATTACAAATTGCTTATTTTTTAAAGTGAAATTGAACTGTTTTTATTGGTCCTTGGTTTGCTTTGATCGTTTAGAAAAGCAACTGTTGCCAAATAGCCACTGCAACAAAATTAGGCTCCAACTTACATAGCCTGAGCAAACATCTGCATCGAAAAGCATGTTCTGTAAACGTAAAACATGAGTTAATCGAAACAGACTGTAAAATGTGTGTGTGTGTGTGCGTGTCAAACATAATGCTATTTTCCTTAGACAGGCAGAAGTGTTGACATGAAATCTGGGAGGATGAGCAGCCAGGCGGTGCCCAGGATAACAAAGACAATATGTCAATATTCATTTTCAACATGCCATTTAGATTTCAGAAGCTCAAAAACAACAGGCAGCACGGTCAGTGAAAAGCAGGCAGAGCAGAAGCAAAAAGAACAGCAGCGTGAATCCATTAAACATGAAATCACAACATAACATCGACATGTATAAAAAAAAAGAGCATTTACCATCACTTAGAAACTATTATGGCCCATAGAGAGGAGACACATGCTATAGGCAGACTGTTACACTTAGAAGAAGGGATTCAAGTAGCAAAACTGCTGTTAAAAACAATACTGATAAAAGTATTTAGTACATTTGTAATTTTAAAAATGTTTTTCTAGTATTGTACTGATGTACATCAGACATTATTTCGTGCATTGGCATAAGAGTATCTTTCCCTCACAGATTGGTAACAAAAGTGACAATGTCAACAGTGAATGTGACCACGAGAGCGCGATTCATAATTCTGGGAATGTAGTCATCATGGTCTGGTGGGATTTTTCAAGGGGTGGGGCATATTCCGCTTTCAGATGGGAAACGAGGGAAAAAAAAAAAAAAACTTTGCAAACTTAGGCGGCAGCACAGACAATGAAGACCTGATTTAACACTAGATACGAGTGTCCGGAGCTCACGGACGAAGAGGCAGAATTCATTTTGTAACATGTCCCCCCCTCTGCCTGCCTTTCACCCTACCCCCACCTCCGCAAACACATCCAGGCACAGACGCGCTATCCCAACACGGTACAGTTAGACACAAAAGTTGCTCTCCCTCCACCATTGACTTTTTCAAATGAGTGAGCAGAGCCGTATCGACATCCTTTACTGTAGTACACCCATACACAAATAGCACTAAATAAAACACGGGGCGTCCAACATGACAGGACCGAGCGGTAGCAAATTTCCTCCCTAGACATAACACGGAGCACGGCTGCTCTGTAAGCTGTATTTTCACTCCGCGAAGTCTTAAGTTAAATTCAGTACGTTTCGCTTTTCAAGGACACTGCAGCTCACTGTCACAAGCCTTTTTCTATCGCGACAGACGCGGGCATGTTGCCCCGCAGGGCGAACAAGCCCGAAAATGGGGGAAAAGCCAGATAGCGTTTACCTTTTTGCTGTTTCTGCTGTTATAGCCGTTGTATGGGTTGATTCCTGCCCTTGGCGGTACGGAGAGCAGCATTTTTCTCGGCGCTATGTCCGGAGCGGCGAGCACAGCCCAGGCTGCCAGCTGACGTCAGCAGCTGGGGAAGTGAGTGCCTGGAGTCCCGCTGGTTGACTGCGAGTGGTGCTGCTGCAGCAGCAGGGCAGGGGGCCCCAATGCCCCTGTGCTCCTTCAAGGGTCCGTCACACGGCTCCAGGTGGTCCGCAGAAAAAAAGAGGATTAGTTCAAATTCATTCAGCACACACTGTTATTTCACTCACCGGGGGAGGGTGTACAAGAATGACTAGTGTCTTATGATGCTTATAAAATCAAGATATGGTGTGCCATGTTTTTGTCTGGGGGTCCTTGATTTACTACTTGGCCGCACTTCTTTTCAGTACAGACATTCATTTGTTTGCTGGCCTTATGATTAGTCTATCCTTAAATATGTCAGGATTTAGAAAGCCTAATCAGTTTTATTAGCATTCAAAAATCACAACTAAAACTAAATTATATCAAATATCCTATAACAAAATACATTGAGCTATATATCTACATATGCTATAAACTTGCTATTGCGTACCACTAACATACAGGAATAGCCTATTCGGAAATTAAATGTAACTTCTTGTTTTTTTAACATGAGGCCAATTTTAAATAAACACATGAGTATGTGTTGTTATGCAAAATTATAAACAGCTGAGCCTGAGGAAATCGGAAAAATCTTTCATAGCTAAAAAATTCAAACAGTAAAATTCTCCTAATTCCTTACAACATAGTTAACTACAAACTTTCAAAAACCTGTAAGGGAAGGACTCATGCCGGAAAGTTTGACATGTTTTTTATAACCACATTTTGTGCCTTTTTCAGTAATATTGAATCATTGCAGGTCTATAAACAAACGTGAAAAGCTGATGACAGCATTTCTTATCTGTGATAGGGATATATTACGTATATGTGTATAGCAGCTCCACCACCCTCTAACCCAACCAGAGTCTGTGTGTACCCTCTTTGGTTTTGCCGCTGTCCTCTTCTTTGCTTGTGTAACCTTGTCTCTGTGTTTGTTTGTATTGATTTGCTAAGCACTCTTTAAACTTTGTCGTAGAAATTTGTTATACAAACATGTCATATATATAAAGTTGTGGTCATTTCTAGTTGGGACTTCTGGGTTGTATAATTTCTGTAATAAACAGCCTATCTGAATGTAAAAGTTTAGACAGTTCAAAGCAAACAGCAGCAAATTGTACATGAGGATGACTGTAGAAAAGGCTCTGGCAGGGTGGCCGTTAACGAGCCAATTAATCGCCATAGCAACCTCAGCCCAGGCAGGCTCTGGAAATCCAATTCCAAAGAGAAAAAAAAGATCAATTCCCGCACACACTTATCACGTATGTATTAAAAAGAGTCGACGTTTCGGTCACAAGGACCTTTAGAAAAGGACCAATGCAGAGGTGGAATGGAATCAATGCAGAGGTGATAAGTGTGTGTGGCAGTAGTGTACTGGCCATCGAGCACATCTTTTTACCGGCCCTCTCTGTGTGTCTGTCATTCAGGCAGCCCATGAGAACGTGCTGCGTGCGTGTCTGAACTGGGCTCACTGGCCAATCACAAGTATACTGCGCATACAGACGGGTCACAAATTAAAGGAAAAACCTGAATAAATGAGTGGAGAAATATAACGAATGCAGATCCTTCCACACATGTGCACTGTATGGTACAATTAAGCAATGAACATCCAGTCATGCTCTGTGGCATGTATAACAATGCTGAGCAGGCCCAGTTGATTCTGATTTTGTATCAAGATGGCAAGAGGAAAAGATGTAAGTGACTTTGAAAGAGGGTTCATTGTTGGGACGCGGATGGCAGGAGCTTCAGTCACAAAGACTGGCTAGTGTTTCAGGAACATGGACTAAAGTGACATCTGCATTTAGATCTATGGGAAAGTTGCCAGTAAATAGGGTCAGAAACTGTGGTTGACAGCAGACATTTGGTGACCGTGATGCTTGTGCATTAGTGCGATATGAAAGGAAAAACAGAAGAGCAGCTCTTCCTCAGGTGACTGAGAATGTCAATGCAGGACGTGATCAGACTGCGTCAGCAAGAACAGTCCGTCGACAATTACATAGAGAGGGATGTTATAGTAGGGTTACAGAACATAAACCCCTCATTACAAAGATGGATACACATTTGAGAGTTCAGTAGTGCAAAAATATGATATGGTCAGATGAGTCATCCATCGCCATATTCTCGAAACACGTGGGCGAGTGCATGTGTGGCGTACACCAAGAGAACGGTACAGGCCTGAATGTTTGACCCCTACAGTGAGGGGATCCAGTGGCTCTGTTATGCTGTGGGGGGCATTTTGCTGGCATGGTTTGGGTCCACTTGTCCCCTTAGAGGGATCAATACAAAGTTGTTCTGAGTGATCACCTTTATCCTGTGATGAGACATTTCTATCCTGATGGGAGTGGTCTCTTCCAGGATGACAATGCCCCCATCCATAGGGCACGAGGGGTCACTGAATGGTTTGATGAGTATGAAAATGATGTGTATCATATGCTGTGGCCTTCTCAGCCACCAGACCTCAACCCAGTTGAACATCTACAGGAGATTTTGGGTCGACGTGTTAGACAGCGCTCTCCATCACCATCGTCAAAACACCAAATGAGGGAATATCTTTTGGAAGAACGTTGTTCATCCCTCCAGTAGAGCTCAGAGACTTGTAGAATCAAAGCCAAGGAGCAATGAAGCTGTTCTGGTGGTACGTGGTGGCCAAACACCTTACAAAGACCAGTACACCTCTGGCGTGTGGGAATTGACTTTTTTCTTTGGAACTGGATCTTTGGGGAAATTGATTCCCTGCACCACAAAAGAGACAAAGCAAGTGGTGGGCATGTTGCCTTCTCCACAGGCTCTGGAAATCCCCTGTGAAACTGCCGTCACATCCCTGCACCCCATATTGGTGCACACTCCTGAGCCAGCTAAATAGTTCAGCACAATAACATTACATATTACAGTTCCAGTTCCCTGGTTTCTTGATTTTGATATTCCCACGTCATACTGTTTGGATTATTCTGCGCTTCAGAAATAGGATTTATGAACATTCTCCTGCTAAGTGCCTTCAAGTCCCCTTTAATTTAACTTTGCACAAATCATCCAGGGTCACTTGAGGTTTGAAGATCATTGCATAATTTTGAAACTGAACATGCGCTTTTGTTTATACACATTTTCTAACTAAGTGTAAATGCAAGAAATCTGCTTGCCAGTGCTCTGCAGTTCTATATAAATATTTCAACTGTTTCTGCACTTAATTTAAAGTTAAAAAAGCACCTCTTTCATAGAAAATACTAGATTCATCCAGACCTACTGAACATTTAAAATGTATTCACACTGGCACAGGGGCAAATGGGTCCAAATGTCATTATTAAGGTTTTCCTTCACCACCGCCACTTCCATTCCAGTCATTACCTCATCTGAGCCTTTAAAATGAGAATATGGCTGCAAGCAGCTATTACAGTGGCCATACAAAAACGCTTCAAGCAGAGTATACTGTTTACAGGTTGAGGTTTACCTACTGAGCAATTTTGGTCATTACTGGAGAAAGCATTGTGGAGATGTGGCCCACCTCTTGTTTGTGTCTTCACTGCCAACTTGGTCATGACTAAATGGTCTGCAATGAATGAGACAGCTCTTTAACATCAATAATGTAGGTTATAACAGGAGTTAAACAGAATATATCTTCAATTACGATCAGCTGAAAAACAGAAAAAGCTATATATTTTATCCAAAACTCTTCAGTTATACGTTACATGCAGTATTTATCTGTATATGTAAATTTGCTTGTAGTTAATGTGGGAAAAAAAATACTGATACTGTAACTGGACTTGCTGTCCAAATTTGGAATTTTCTTTGGGATTTTGCCACGTCTTGCATAATGCATGGGAGCAGAATATGACCAAAAGTCACTGATATGGTTCAGTCTGTGCTGCTCTGCATCTAACAGCTAGTGATCCAGCTGCCTTCCTCCCTGCGACATTTCCTCCATTAACATGATGTGATTAATTATGCAGCACAAGTCTGAATTTTCACACTCACAGGACTCAGTGAATCAGATAGAGTGAAAAATCTTGAGGGTGTAGTCAGGAGGGAGCTATCAACTAACATATTTTAAAAGACAAATACTGCCTTGTAAATGGTGTGAGACAAACATCTGCATGATCCGTGATGTGGACTGGTCATGGTGTAATGCAGCCAGGCGGGTGCATCTGGTACCCGCTCTGACGATGTCCTGTAGTTTCCTCTGAAGGTCACAGACGAAGGCTGTTAAACACCAGACACACACACACAGGGTACTAAACCTAAACACTTGCCACCGGCGTGTGAATGAGCGCTGTCCTGAAGTTACCTTTCCCATCTTATCCAATGGCTTGCTTCGTCAGTGACTCTGGCTTCTTATCTACATCTGCTATATTTAAATGCCTTTTCACTTTCTCCTGTTGCCAGAGATTGGCTGGGAGATGAATCCCAACACAGATGGCAGCTGAAACCCGATGCCTAAAATGCAGTAGCATTCAAAATAATCAGTACCGGTTACACTACAAAGCACTTCTGCTACTCTTAATCTCTCGGGGTAGCCAGCAATTATGCAACATACAAGTCATATGCTCCATCTGTGTGCCATGGACAGCTTACTATCTGATTATTACCAGGAATCAAAGCAGGACAAAATGTAATGTTATGATGTGTGGCGCAGTACGCAAAAACCCCTGCAAGCACAGAGGTGACACCAAACACGACTTGTGTAAGAGCAAGGAGACTGTTGGATGGAAAAACACTTTCTCACACTGATTTTTTTACAGCCAGCGGGGAGAATTGACTCGAGCTGAGCCATACGACCTTGCCTGTCCTCATAACTGAAGTTTCCAGTTTGTCTGTGCAGTTTGGACGTGATCGGCTTTGTTCAAAGAGGAGACGCGAATGAACACTTTATAGTGTAGAAGGATAATTAAGCCTGTAAAAAGACATTAAAGGAAAAGCAATACATCACTTGCCAATAGTTTTTTTTTTAATAAATGATATATAACTGCAATATTATAAGTTCACAAAATGCTTGATCTACTATCACATTGTTTCTAGTACAGAGCTTTCAAAAAAGATCTACAAAATGAGTCGAATTAGCATGTTCTGTCTCCTGGTGAGCAGATCTCACTCCCCTCTTGCAGGCAGCCCAGTTGCTGTGTCCTAACCCTATATGGAGTAAAATGAAAAATACAGCATTGTTAGGAGTATTTCTATGAATTAGTGCCGCGAGCAGTTCGCGCCGGCCTCTGTTTCATTCAGTCCAGCAGCCTGTCTGTGAGCTGTTCCTCTCTCTGCGTTTAGGAACACACCAGTGACATTGTTGCGCTCAGCAGAACCTCCGTCTGGCACAAGCAGCCACTTTGACGACATGAACATTGTTTGGACATCAACAGGCTCGTTGCTAAGTAACCCAGCCCCCTCCATCCCAAGTGTTCTGGCCTGTGAATCCATACTTATTACCTCTAGGGTAGCTAAGCTGTATGTGTGTGTGTGTGTGTGTGTGTGTGTGTGTGTGTGTGTGTGTGTAAGTTGCTGAATTGCCTAAGGATGTGTATCGGGGACAGAAGAGATGGCGCATTGCCTAATTTTTTTCAGTTTAATTTATTACAACCTCGTTGTGGGAGTGAACCCCAACATTCAAGTGTTTAGAAAGAAAGGTCAAAGGTCCTTCTATAAAACGGCTTCGTCTGGTTCAGTTTTGCATTGAAAGATTCTCTTTTTTTAAGTTGGTATCTAAACTTAATTATTAGCTGATATAAAAGCCTGTCTTAATTTGCAACTTTAGCATAAAATACAGCTTCAACTACCACCCGTACACAACCTTTATAAGGACAACTGCATGTGTCGAAGAAATACCACCCTTTGCTGGTATTAACACCCCCCCACACACACACACACACACACACACACACATAAGACAGCATCAATGCAGTGGGGGTGAACCTCTGTCATCAAAGTAGGCTGCTCTTTGGGAGGAAGGGGAGCCTGTGTGTGTCTCTGTGTGTGTGTGTGTGTGTGTGTGTGTGTGTGTGTGTGTGTGTGTGTGTGTGTGTGTGTGTGTGTGTGTGTGTGTGGAGAAAAGTGGATATGAATGGCGTGGGGAAGGGTTCAGGGAGTTCATGTGTGAGTGGGGGGCTCAGTGACACTGTCAGTGTGGGGTTCAAGGTCAGAATGGCTAACAGAAGAAGAAAGAGAGCAACCTCGAATATAGAATTGTGCAGCGCAAAAAGAGGAAAAAGGAAAGAATTCGGAAGTATATAAATATGAATATGTGTATTCTTGGGGAAAAACAGATACCAAAAAAATACACACTCTTGTTGCTAAATCGACCGTGCGCAATTTTTAAAATCTGTATACTAGCCTACTTGGCTACATTTAGCACCTGCTTTGCATCAGAAATTGGTCAACTGCATCCAGAAGGAATCTGCAAACAAGTTAAATAAACTGTAAAATTGCTGTTAAAGTTTGTCTATGATATTTATCATTAGATATAAACAATCCATCCAGAAACTGTAATTTTGGTTTGCATTTGCATGGCTGGTTAGTGTCAGAAATATCCGTTTACTGGCTATATTCAAAGGCTTTTCCTGATTATTGACGTATTACATATTCAGAAACGGCTCATCTACAGCAAATCTCTGCAAGCAAGCGTAACTGAAATGAAACATAATGACATACATTTGAAAAGCTATATAGTTTTCATAATGATATAAACACACTACACTTAAAGATTTACACTAGATGCAGTTTTAATTAGATTCTTTTTACACTGAATGAACTACATATGCAATTTGGCAGTATTTACATCTCTGATGTAGAAAATAAGAAACAGTAAGATGATGTGTGTTAGAAAGCACAGAAACACATCCTTTCCTTGGATGTATGCGCGCTCCCTTCACGTGAGAGGAGTTAATTTACACGTCTGCTGAACAGACCACACACACACACACACACACACCCTCACACCCTCAGACAATCAGTCAAGCATTCCTTGTGGTTGGAATGTGTTTTTTGACAGGGTGTGTGAAAGAGGAAGTTTTGGTGAGGGAGGTTTGTGGGCAACGGCTGACAAAAAACAAACAAATGTCGGTAGCTTATGTACACAGAGGCATGTAAATGTATGTATGTGTAAATGTGTGCGGGGAATTTCCATCATAATCCTCTGTTCAACATAAAAGATAATGTACTCTGTGATTAGAGGTGGAGGATAAACATGTGCTGGAGCGGTACGCAGTCTGCAACAATCATTCTTTATTTCCGTGTATTTAGTAAAGTAGGTACATTTCTGTCTCACTTCATGTTTGTATCAGTTGATTTGAATTAATAGTGACAAATATCACTATTAATTCAATTGTTTTTTTTTATACATGGAATTCATAAAGGTCCTCACAATAAACTAAACAGTTGTTCAGTTGTAATAATTTTTAGGGAAAAGGATGAGTTATACAGAAATCTACTTGACATTTGCTCAGTTTGTGATTAAAAAGAAACAAATAAGAATATAGATTTATATATATATATATACAGTATATATGTTTATATCTTGTTGAATGTTGAATTTTTAACCTTTTTCCAATGAGTAAAGGTAACGCAACATTACAAAACCATATAAAGTTTTTTAAAAAGCCTGTTTTTGCATTTAATCTTTTTGTTTGTTTGTTTTAATGTTTTTCGCTCTTATTGGATCATTTTACATTGGGCCCAGGTACAACTGAAAACTAGCCATTTATCTTACTACAGCTATGTTGACCAACATGCACATTAAAATAAAATAAAAATATCAGAATGAACTTGAGTAAGGCTGTAAACACCACAGTGCACTAAAGTTTCTCATTGCATTATCAGTCGTGTCTTCATACTCTCACAGTTTAAATGTTTTATTTTAAATTGTTTAAATATAATACTGTATATGAACGATTCAGTGTGGATCCATGCAGCCACGACTTTTGTCTATGAGATGCTTTAATCCTTATAAGAGTTCTCCAACAGAAACAAACAAATAAAAACTCATTAACTTGCCCTTTCCGTGGAGAGTTGCTCTATAAATATAATTTTCTTGAACAAGTTTCTTTCTGCTTATTACTGTTGTTGATTGGTTGGCTTTATTAAACTTTTGTGGCTTGGAGCAAGTGTGCAGGCGTGACCTTTTTTCATTGATTGGTTGGCTTTAGCACAAATATCAAACATGTCAAATGTAAGTGTTAGAGTGGAGCGAGATTTACAGTTTGTCACAGAGAAAGTGTGCTTTTTTTTGATAAAAGGCATAATAGTAATTCTCAAACCTCGAAACCTCAAATTTCCTCCTTAATTTTTTACGCTATTGTGCTCTTTTTTTTTTATAAAAAATAAATAAATAATTAAATGAGTTTCAAGAATTTCTTGAGTGGGCTGTTTACTCTATACGTTCCAGCTGGAAGTAATCTGAGCAACAGATTTGAGGAGGCAGAAAGAAAGCCTGGTGATGGAGTGGGAGGAAAGGAGAGAAGGGGGACGAGAGCAGGGGGAAGGGGAGAGAGCTAAGCGGATGGGGGAAGGGCTGTTTGTGCATGCCTCAAATTCCTTAGGTGTTATCAGCATTGCCCGCTCCATAATTGTTCCTTTTGAGGGGGAGAAAAAAAAATACAGCGACTGTAAAACACTGTAAAGGTTCCTCTTTAGGGTTAGAAGACCTAAACGAGGGGGTCAAGGTCTTTGAACTCTGAGGCCGCCATTTTCGACATTGCTTTTCTTGCATCGTTGAAGACTGAAATCAAAGAACAAGTCTCTTAAACTATATTTCCATATTTCTATATTCAGCTTCTTATCTTCTGTGGCCGGACACAGAATTGTGAAAACCTGAATCCTTAAACTTTCTTCTTGTGTTTGTCAAATTAAAAACCCCCCAATGCCATGTAGTGATTTTTTTTAGATTATTTATCTGAAGTTACTGACATCCATAATATGTCAAGCCACCCCAAGACCCGCCAGACATTTTGAAAGCACAATTTTCTCAAACTAGTGTTAAAGAGGCTTTCAGGCTCAGGCAAGATTAGTAGTTTCCTGCATGTGTGACCCCTTCAGAATGAACCGCTGAATAGAGATGAATGATAAAGTAATTACATGCATTTGCTGTTTTCTTTTTTTTTTCTCCATTTTTTTTTTTTTTACAAAATGGCTGCAGCGAGTATCTCATACTGTTTTCCTACTGAATGGAGACACAGCATTGGTGGGACACACACACACACACACACACACACACACACACACACACACACACAGGACGTAATTCTGGGAACTTTGATTGATGAGGTAATCCATCTGGCTCTGAAGCAAAGGGAGGGGAGGAAGAGAGCACCAGCGTAGGGAAGGAGGGAGTGTAGAAGATGAGTGATGATGTAGGTCCAAATCATGATGCAGTTTGGAGATTTATGCATGCGTGTGTACGCAGACGTGTGTGTGTGTGTGTGTGTGTACGTAGGTGAGTTTAAACTCAGGTTAGTTGAAAAACCAGATACTGTCCGCGGTGTAGTTTATTAGTTTGTTTGTAAAAAAAAAAAGAAAAAAAGTCATGTACGTTAACACTAAAGCAATGTGGGAACCAGAACTGATCTGCATCTTCTCTCTGGACTCCAACCTGGCTTCCATCACAGCTGCAGTGAACTGGGTGGAGGTGCATCGTGGGCCTTAGCTGTGGATAGGAGAATGACGCATGAAATACTTGCTCCAGTCATGACACAAACCAGATGAATGGTGTTTTCACTTACTCCGACAATAAAAATCGCCCTGGAAAACTCACCAGCAGAGCAGGAGAGGTCTTTAGCAGGAGACTAATAACCAGCAGTTCTCTGATATTTAAGACGAATTATTTTCCAGCCTATGACGTGAAAAGTTACCCTCACAAAGAGGGAAACAGCTCAACCAGTGTCAATCTTTTTTAGATAGATTTGTAAGGAGAAGAGAGATGCTGCATAATGTTGACACACGTGCTCATTGAAAACTTACTTTAATACCTAAAAATGAGTATTTCCTTCTCGCTAGATATGAGAATCAGGCTACAGTGACTTAATCAAGACAGTAATCTTGACAATATCTTGAAGAGCAGCACGTTACAATGTCGCTGTTAGTTTAAAAACTGTGGATGTTGTCCATTGAGGTGTGCCTGAAACTACAGCGTAACGCATGAATCATTCAACAGATAGAGTATGATGTTACCACATGATGCTGCAGAGGCACAAATCAATATAGCAGAGCCACAGATGGAATAGAAAATTGCTTTGAGATGAATGAGGGGAGGCATTAACGCTGCGCAAAACGTCAGAGCAATGAAAGATGTGCGTGTACAGTATCAGTGAGTCACTTTCTAATGACTGCAGGGTCAAATAGCAGTATAAGCCATTAGAGCTGATCTCTCCGATCTCTCTCCTTCCCTCTGTCTCTCTCTCTCACACACACACACACACACACACACTCGACACACACAATCACCTGACTTGAAGAGTGAGGAGAAACGATGATGTAAAAAAAAAAAAAAAAGTCATCATAATCCTGGGAGGTTGTGGACACACGAGATAGCCATGAATGATGGACGGCATCAACCTTTGACATCCTCAGCTCTCTTTATAAAACGACTCTCAGACCACCACATGATAGAGGATTATTATAAGAAGTGAATCTAAATATGTTGTCAGTGATATAACATATTGCATATCACGGGGAAATGTGAATGTTTTTATAGATACAGATAAATTAGCCCTTTTCATTGCTTTACTTTTCCTCTGTTTATCTTAAACTGTTTCAGAGAGTGCAAAAATGCAGATGCACTTTTCTACTTATTGTTTTAAGCATGCACAAGCCTGAGGTCTGACCTTTGAATATGAGATCAAAATGAAAGTGTGAGGGTAGTGAGCTGCATGCAGTGGTCTGTGCTGTGCTTCCATCTGCTGGTAGATTGTGATAAACACCACTCCATGTTTGAAAAATGTCCTTTCAATGAGTCAAAAGGGCTTGAAAAAACAGCAGCACTGCTGGTCCTGTGCTCAATATGGTCGCTTAGTTTAATCGGAAAAAAGTAGCACAAGGTCACACTTAATTCTCTCATTATCATTCGTTATTTCTGTCTTTCCTACTGTAATTTTAAAGTTAATTTAAATGCGCATTTACTGTCAAACATGATGCGACACATCAACATAAACACTGCAGAAATGGACCTATATAGGGATAAAACAAGAAGGACGCTTAGTCTGAGTCTGAATATGGAACAAAAACAAAAAATTTACACTTTTATTAATCACGATCTATTTTATTTGATCTTTACAGAAGCTCTTAATTCTCTCTGAAAGTCTCAAAATGTTAGAAATGTGTGTAACCTGTTTGAAAAGTCAGCTGTGATGAAAACCAAACATTGACGCACATCAGCTGTGTGGCCAGCTACAGCAACATCATCAGGTAGTCTCACTGAGTGGTGGAAGTGATGTGAAAACAAAGATAAAGAGAAACCAAAACTATGCCACTTGCAGTCATTCTACAGTGCCATCTCGGTGCCAAACATATCTGTTTGTATAACAGTGTGTCACATATGTGCGCGCCTGTGGTTTGTGCGTACGTGTGTGTGCGCATGTGCCACATGAGTGATGTCTAAGAAGTTCAAGATGACTACAATGTGTCTTTTGCGCATGAAAGTCTTTGTGGCTCTATGTCTTTCCTTTCTCTTTCACTGCATGTCTGTTTTTAGTTAAGTCAGGATTGCGCATGAGGACATTTTTGGACTGGAAGTCAACTTCTGATAGGTTAAGAATTTGTGTTGTGTGACTGTTGCTATGTAAACCATGCTGAAAGCACTAAATCAAGCACCTCGGGTCATGCCAAAACACATCAGTGCTTATAAAAACATTAAAGAATGAAGAGTGAAATGGAGAAATAGCTGACAATCCTGGTGGAATTAAAACCGAATAAAGCTTGTTTAAAGTGGTGACATAACTTGGCTTGGTATGAGGGGCTCTCAGAGACTAGCAAGGCCTAGCTGCGGAGGGTGATCACCTTGGGGTCCGAGCTTTGCGGGGAGCAGTGCTCAACCCTGCAGCGGCGCTATGACCAGAGGACGGTGAAAAAAAGCAAGTCAACTCATAACCTTAGCACCTGCTTTCAGATCCTGCCCTCTGGTAGGAGATATGCTGCCCCCGTAATCAAAACAAACAGGGGCAGGGCCAGCTTCATTCCCTCTGTCTATCTATCTATATATCTATATATCTATCTATCTAACTTCTCTGACTATTTTAGTGCTACAGCCTCATTTCAGTTTCATCAAAAGAGCTAGAGTTTCTCTTCTAGCTGCATGTAAAGTGTGGGGTCAATAAATGTAAGTGTAGGTGTTATGTGAGGCCCTGGAATCGAGAGAGGATTGTTGAAATTATACTGACAAGTGGCATTAACACTCTTTTTCTGCCGACTCATTTTTCTCTTTTCGTATTTCATCTTCGCAAATAGCATCAGTGAAAGAGGCCTACTTAGGTTAGTGAGACAGAGATGGATACTTGAGACCAAACAGACATTTTGGTGGTGTGTTAAGTAAATAACTTTTTTTTTTTTCTCCACACAAAGGACCTATTGTTCTTTGGCTACTACTGGTGTAGACCCAGTAGGTGTCAGTGCTGTGCAGCATTTCACAGACAGGTATTGGTGGCTCTGTGTATGTGTGTATGTGTGTGTTGGGGGTGGGGGTTGGGGTCTGACTTATTCCTACGTTCACACAACAGCTGTGTCCCCACCTGTGTCCCAAAAGCTGATTATTTTCAGGTCAGTGGTTAAGGTTAGGGTTATATTAAGGTTAGTGTAAGGGTTACAGTTAGGTAAGTAGTGGTTATGGTTAGGGTCCCCAGGAAATGAATGTAAGTCTATGTATTGTCCCCAAAAAGTGACCTGTTTAATGTGTGTGCGTGTGTGTGTGTATGTGATTTGACTAAAATTCCTGTTCACGTACAGCCACTTTTAAGATGCCAGTACTTAAGAATTATGTTCCTTCCAGTTATTATCTTTTGAGCCAGATATTTCCTGGACTGTCAGAGATGGCAAATGCAAAATTACAAGTAAATCTGACTCACACATGGAATCATATGACTTGAATTCAAGTCAGACTTGAGACACAAATATAAATATAATTAAAGGCTTGACTTGTAAAAGATCTAAACTGCCTTCCAACTTGATTTTGACACCATTAACTATTGACTTTATTTGGACTTGAGCCTTTAATGATTCATTACTATTCCAAAATTTTATTATAGTTAGTTATTCAGAGCAGGAGTTCAGGCCAGAGT